>CM053624.1:350143849-350192309 GCA_028646595.1 Phalanger gymnotis
CCCCTGCTCCTCGGGGCTCATGAACTTGGTGCTGCACTTAGTGGGGCTATCGAATCAGCATAGTGCACTGCAGCTCAGAGCTGATCTCAACAAACCCTTTAGCTTCAGCCTTCCCAGGAGCAAGAATTACAGGTATGCACCATGTACCCTGGGCAATTTATATTTTTAAAACATATCCAGATTATGTCTCTCCCTTAATAAAAAAAAAAGATTTCAATGGCTCCCTATATTGCATCTAGAATAAAATATAAAAGCTTCAGCCTAGCATTTAAAGTCACTTACCTTTTCAGTCTTGTTCCATGTTACTCTCTTTCATGTCTCCTCCATTGTAGTCAATTTGGCCTGCTCTTAACTGTTCATATGTATTTCCTAGTTCATATTTCACCTGCATGCTTTTGCATGATGGTCCCCCATCCACAACCCATTTTCTAAATTCACTTCCTTTCTTATCTCTACCTCTTAGAATCCCTAGCTTCCTTGAAAGCACAGGTCAGGTGCCATCTCTTACTCCCTAAATTCTTCTCCTCTCCCATTAGTTGGTAGGACCGTCTTACTACTGGAATTACTCTGAGTTGTTTGTGTGTGCTGTATATTTCAATGTTGGTGTATGTCATGTAGAATAGAAGCTCCCTGAGGCCAGCTATTATTTCCCTCTGGTTTTTGTATCCCCAGATAGCTAGATATGTCTGAGACACAAGTGAGTATCTAATAAAGGTTCATCTAAATGAATGGACAAGACGATCTTAGAGATTCACATAAAAGTTGACCTCCAAGGGTTACTTTTAGAACTTTTTAAATTAAAAAGAGAAAGAGAGAAGGAGCTCTTTGGTAAGACTATTCTGCAAGCAGACCTGCTGTCTGCTGGGTAGTCAGATGATGTAAACAAGCTGATTTCCCCAGACAGTTGCATTTTCTGTTTGGCTTGTGCTCTCAATTAGCCAGATGATGTAAAACCAGATTTGGAGGCATTTCCCCCCTTTTCTCTTCCCAGAGCTCCACTTTCCTTCCTCTTTCCCAACTCCTGCCTTCCATTGCACTCTCTGCTCCCCAGCTGTGGAAAACTTTGCCTCTCCAGCAGCTGCTTGGCACCACTGAGCCCTGACTTCTTTGTTTCTCTTTTTCTGCTTGTGGGATTTTTGAGGGGGAAGGAGGAGAAAGGCATGGTAGGGGGGATGGGGAGGAGGATAGCAATCAATACAGTCTCGGACTTCAGGGCAAAATGCCCTTGATCTGACTAGTTAGTTTCCAGCCACTAAGAATATAGCAACTCTACAATGTGGCAGAATACAGCTGATGGATTTGCAGAAGGGCTCAAGGATAATTGGCATTTTAATGGGAAAATGCCATGTTCCCAAGTGTCAGAATTGCAATAAGATACTCCATGGGCCATTAACACAGTTCTTGGGTAATTAAAGTTGTTCACCCATCAGTCTTGGTCTCAGAACATACCCAAAGCATGAAGGAAGCAGTGTTCCTGGAGATGCCCAATTGTCTAATGCCACTGAATTGGACTCTTAATTATGGAAGCGTTACCCACATATGCAGAAAGTACCATAACTGCCTTTAGTTTTCCTCCCTCCTCTCTTCCCTCCTTCCTTCCTTCCTCCCTTCCTTTGTCCCTTCCTTCCTTCCTTCCTTCCTTCCTTCCTTCCTTCCTTCCTTCCTTCCTTCCTTCCTTCCTTCCTTCCTTCCTTCCTTCCTTCCTTCCTTCCTTCCTTCCTTCCTTCCTTCCTTCCTTCCTTCCTTCTTTCCTTCCTTTCTTCCACTCTCTCCTCCTTTTTCCCCTATTCTCTCTTCTCCTTTCTTACTTCATTTTCCCCTCATTCTCTCAGATATTATCAAGTCTACTTCAGATAACTATTCTGGAGAGGTCAGACTAGGGAAATAACTTCAGATGGAGGAATTAATTCTTCTTAGTTATTATACTAACTCCGTAATGATATTTTTCAGTTCAATTCATTTAAACTCAATAAACACTTAATATGCCCATCCCTCCAATGTCTTTATATTACTCTTCTCTACCCTTCACCATGCCCTCTGGAAATCTTATTCTATTGTTAACAAATTGTCTTTCATATTAGACCTTCTTGAAATTGTTTTGCATAAATATTTGTATATTTGTATTTATTTGTATTGTATTGTATTGTAAATATTTGTATTTACTTACAGTGTGTACCATTTATTTCCCACAAATAGAATCCACAAGGACTGCTTCATTTTGGCTCTGTGTTTCTAGTGTCTGGGTCAGTGCCTGGTATGTAGTAGACGCTCAATCAAAAAAAATCAGATAACATGTAAAGTGCTTTACACATATCAAAGCACCATAAAATGCTATTATTATTAATCAATGCCTGTTATGTTGAACTCAATTTAATTGAATGGAATGTTGCTGCTATGAGTTTGGCACCATGCAGCATGCTAGACTTACATAAGATATTATCCCTGCCCTCAAGGAGCTTATGATCTAATAGGAAGGATAAGGCAGATACATACACAGCAATGGTACCAACCATAAAGTACAGGTGCAGAAAAAATGTTGCAAGAAACTCCAGGAGAGTTCAGTCTTATGTGGGTGGGATAGACGAGGTGACAAGAGAGGTTTGAACATACCCAGCTAGGGGGCACCAAGTGATATAGACAGGAGAGGGAAGGATGCCTATAGAAGATGGAGAGAAGCAGTTTTGGATGGAAAGCAGAAGTGGAAGAGGGTCTGGAATGACTGAAGCCTTGAAATACCAGGAAAAAGAGTTTGTACTTTATTTGGTAGCAAAAACGAAAGGCTTTTAAGTAGAAGAGAGGCACGATTAGAGGGGCAGCTAAGTGGAGCAGTGGAGATAGCGCTGGACCTGGAGTCAGGAAGACCTAAATTCAGTTCAGCCTCAGACAGGTCAGAGTTGCGTGACCTTAGGAAAGTCATTTTACCTTTTTATGCCTTGGTTTAGGGATAATAATAGCAACTAACCCCCAGGGTTGTTATGAACATCAAATGAAATAATATTTGTACAGTGCTTTACAAACCTTAAAATTGCATAAACTTACATAAAATTAAAAATTACATATGATGATTAAAAATCTCTTGATTAATTGTTAGGGATTCAGGGATACAGAAAGAGACAGTGAATAAAGCACTAGATTCAAATTCAGAGAACATGGGCTGGAATTCTAACTCAACTCCTTACTGTCTATGTAACCCTGGCTAGAGAAATCCATAATATATAGAGACTGGACTAAATGACCTCTAGCTCTAAGCCTGTGGTTCCATGACTGGAGACAAAGGTAAATAGAGCTCTGATTTTCTTTTTTTTTAATTGCTTCAGAAGGAGTTTTCTTATCATAGGTTGGTGAGCTGGATCATAGACTGTGGTTTCCATATATCAAATTTTAGCTGAGTCAGAGAAGAACCTTCTAAAGTAAGGCTGTTTCTGTGGTATCCACTCCTGGAAAAACCCAATGAACTCTACCAGCCAGTCCTCATCTTTTCCCTTTCCATGGTGGCCATATGGTTGATAGCATGTGTGTGTCTGCCAGGTCTCTCCAGGGATAGGTTCAGGTTCCTAGAATCCTGGAGCTCAGGATGTTCAGTTGTGTCTGATTCTTCATGACCCCATTTGGGGTTTTCTTGGCAAAGATACTGGAGTGGCTTGCCATTTTCTCCTCCAGCTTATTTTACAGATGAGGAAACTGAGGCAAATGGAGTTAATTGGCTTGCCAAGGGTCACACAGCTAGTTAAGTGTCTGAGGCTAGATTTGAATTCAGGAAAATGAGCCTTCTTGATGCCAGGCCAGGCACTCTATCTACTTCACCACCTAGTTGCCCCCAGGGTTCTAGAACCCTTTTTTTCCAGGGTAAATGAATGAGAACATGGGCCTGTGCCCTGAGGGGTCTATTAAAGGTCCCCAGTGAAGAAGGAATCTCTCCCAGGGCTCTAAGTCCATTCTTTGCTCTGCTCCTCTCTGGTCACAAAGGGTAAATAGGGTGAAAAGTCATGTCTATGACTAAGAATCCCTTTTATAACCCAGCACAAAGAAATGGCTAATGTGCAAATGTCCATCTCACAATAGTCAGAGCTGACCAGTTCATCCCTAATTGATCCACAGTGAGGACAGAATAAATCAAAGGAGCATGTGTTCAGAATTTACAGGGAAATGCAATCCAAGTCCCATGCAAATGCTTACCTCCCTGTAAGCTCATCAAGATGAACAGGGAACTCCCATGATCAAGCTCCAACCAATTAAAGATTTTCAGTCCCTGAAAATCAAAGCAGGATGCCTTTGAATGCATTGGTCCATATCCCTGATTCTGGATCGTTCTCTAGGGACTTGGGAAAGCTCCAGATTGTCAAGAAATCCATTCAATGCAGCTGTTGCCTTTGTTCCTTAATGACTGCCTCGTTCCTTGCACTCCGGGGCCCCAACCTCCACCTCTAGGAACCCAAAGCAGTTTCCAAGATGCACGGTTTTTAGATGCACTACAAATGAACAATTGTTTATGAGGGCTGGGACCTCCCATTGCTGGGTGAATTTTATATTAACCCCAATTCAAATCTGTACAAAATTCCATTAACTTCACATCTAGTTTAGTGCTTATGAAGGTCTACCCCAAATCTCTAGTAGCAGCAATAACATAAAAGAGGGGAAAGACAAAACAAACCAGTCTTCATTCTCCAAAGGCAGAATGCCTTGATTGTAAATTACTAGAAGGTAGGATACTTGCAGATGGTAGTGGTGGTGACGGTGGTAGAAGATAGTTCATAGACGTTTACCATAAAATGGGTATATGTATACTTTAGGGACCCCAAGAACACCAAGTGTGCCAACTTATTTCTATCACCCCAACTTTGGAGATACTTCCTTTTAATCCATGATGAATCTTCCTCTCAGTAACTGCAAGGTAATTCTTGGAAAAAATAAGGACTACATTCTACCTTGGCAAGGAGGGGAAACTGAATGCTGAATTTTGTGGTTGACATTAACACAAGACTTTATACATTATATATATTATATTATATATACATTATCTCAAGACAGTCAAAAAGATAGCAACGGAACCAATATAGGGGAAGAATCCCCCATATATTTGCCCCATCAGGATACCATGCTCTTGGGCAGGGATTGAGATGAGCAAAAGCATATTAATCAGAATGATATCTTTTTCCCCCTCCTTCCTGTACTAACATGACCAGAGCCCTGACGATTTCCCATCTCTTCCACTTCCTACCTGTGTGATCTGGGGCAAATTAATGAAGTTTCTTAGTTCCATCATCTGTACAAAGAGGGAATTGGCCTAGTTGGTTTCTGAGATCCCACTCAGCTCTAAATATAGGAGTCTCCATGCCTTCTTTTCAGGAGGCAGAGAGTAACAGGGACTGGTCTCCATTTTGGGCTGCGCTGTTAATTACTTATGTTGTCTTGGTCAGCCTTCACCTTTACCTGCCAGGCCTCGGTTTCCTAACCTGTAAAGTGTAGGGGGGAAAGGAGTTGGCTTTGATGACCTCTGAAGTCCACTCCAGGTCTAAATCTAAGATCCTCTACCTAGGTGATTCTCCTGGCTCTCTTCCAGCCACACATTTCAGTGGAAGAAACACTGGACTTGGAATCAGGGGACCTGGCCTTAAAGACTAGCCTTGTCACTTACTATCTGTGTGACACTGAAGTTGCTGTTATCCTCTCGGAAATCATATTGAAGATTTCTGTAATGAGATCATAATAGCCTTTTCCTCTTTGTCTTCGATGACCTCATGGGTCCCTTCTGGCTTTAAATCTACGATCTGGCGATCTGTGCTCCTTTGATCTGTAGGGAAGAAGAGAAAAGAGGAGGATTTGTACCCTTCCAGAAAGGGAGAAGAGAAAGTGAAGCTGTTGGGGGAGGGGCCTGGGAACCGCACTCTCCCCCCACCCCCTCTCTCACACACCCTCCGTTCCATCCCTTTCCCCCTCCATCAGAGTGTGCTGGGAACCACCAATTCTGGTTTGCCTCTGTTTCCCTCTCTGTCCACACAGCCCATTGCTTTGCACACTGGCCCATCCCTGGAATGACGCCCATTCATCCCCGCCCTTTTCCAAAGCTTCAGTCGAGAAAGGTTCCCAAAGGACAGATTTTCTGCTGACGGTTAACTTTGACAGTGTCCGTGTGACAAACAAATCGCTTCCCTACTTGTCTTGGGGTTCCACAGTGCCCTCTTGTGGTCAATAATGTTTGCGTGATGTGCGAACCACCAAAGAGAGCCTCAGCCAAATCCTGCACGCGCGCGCGCGCGCACACACACACACACTCACACGACCTTGAATCCCGACCATACAAAGAGACCCTCAATCAACCCCCCAAAAGAGAGCCCCAATCACCTCAAAAAAGCCCCAACATCTCCTCAAAAGACAGCCTCAACCACTTCCCCAAAGAAGAGAACCCTAACCATTCCACAAAGGACAGCTTCAACGCCCCCCCCCAAAAGAGCCTCACTCCTCCACCCCAAAGAGAAAGCCTCCCAAAGAAGAAAACCCTAACCATTCCACAAAAGAGAACCTCAACTGCCCCCCAAAAGACCCTCAATTATCCTCCACCCCAAAAAGAAAGCCTTGCTACCCCCAAAGAAGAGAACCCTAACCATCCCACAAAAGAGAACCTCAACCACCCCCCAAAAGAGCCTCAATTCTCCTCCACCCCAAAGAAGAAAGCCTCATGCATCTTACAAGAGGGCCTTGACCATCTCCTCAAAAGAGACCCTCAATCATACCCTTGTGCAAAAAGGGAGCCCCAGGCACCCTCAACAGAGAGCCTTTAACATCCCTTCAAAGGAGAACCCCAATCATCCTCCAAAAAGGGAGCCCCCCAAAAGAGATCTCCAAACCTCCCACCCCTTCCCAATGGTGGGAGAGGTAAGAAATATCATCTAGTCCTTTTCCCTCATGGAAATCTTCCTCTCCTAATCTCTTGTTCTAAAAGAGCAGCAGGAACGATTTTTGCAGTCTGCATCTGCTGGGAGGCCCTTCTCGTTGCCAGCCTCTCCTGCCTCAGCCAGCCTCTGTCCTGGGATTGTTTCAGAGCTGCAGTCTGGCACAGTGAAAATTCCTTTGAATTTGAAGTGAGGGGTCCACCTCTGACACTTCATTCCTCTGTCACTTTGGGTAAGTCACTGAATTCTCTGCCCTTCTGTTTCCTGTCTGTTATTCATTTAAAACAGTTAAATCATCATTTAGTCACAAGAAAAATGAAAATCGCTGTGAGAATTGGGAATAGAGGCTCCCAGGAACAGTCCCTAGGTCCCATTCAGAGGACCAGAGAAAGGCTAGCCCAGGCCCCAGGTGAGGAAAACAAGTTATTTAATAGAATAGAAGGTATGTCCTTTTAAGTGGCCTGTTTTAGTGACAGTTTCAGGGGCTCCTGATCTCAGTACTTTTCAGAGGGTCATAGATTCAGAGCTAGGAGGGACCCTAGTGGTCTCCTACTCAAACACCCCCATTGTACAGTTGATGGAACTGAGGCCAGGAGAAGTAGAATGACTTGAAGGTCATGCCAGTAGTAAGGGGCAGAATCAGGATTTGAACTTAGATTCAAATGTCTCATGTAGCCTTTCTCTAAGGATCTGTGATCTCCTCCATTAGGGACTCCCTCCCAATGGTGACAATCACAGCCCTTCTCACCCTAGGTGACTCCTCCTTATATCCCTTTGTATATGTTCCACAGGGAGTCCGCACTGGGTCTCTTCCCCAGATCTCTTGACATCCTGTGGGTACCTGTGGAGCATTAAGGCTATCCCGCTACTTGTCCTCAATCTCACTGCATAATCCACCTTTGCAGGCCTTAAATCTCAGTGACCATAGGAACAAAGATCCAGAGCCCCAAGACACATCAGAGACTGGGCTAGTCCAAATCTCTTATTTTATGAGATGAGGAAACTGAAGTCTAGGGAAGCTAAGTAAGCATTTTTTAAATATCCCTTAGAGATATTTTATTCTTTGACCATCAAGTAAGCAGAGATCTTAACAGAAAAAAACATTATTCTTATACTGCACAGTTGTAATAGCACCCTAGAGACTCTGTTCTTTAAATATGCAATTCTAAAATAAGTCTGCATTCAAGCTGTGATTTGAACTCAGGTCCTCTGCCTTTAGCTGGTACAGTGGAAAAAGTGTTGGGCCTAGGATCAAGAAGTCATATCATCCTGAGTTCAAATGACACTTATTAGTTTGTGACTCTGGGCAAGTCACTTAACCTTGTTGCCTCAGTTTCCTGATCTGGAAAATAAGCTGGAGAAGGAGATGGCAAATTACTCCAGTATCTCTGCCAAGAAAACCCCAAATGGGGTCACAAAGAGTCAGACAGAACAGAAGAACAACTGTACAACTCCCATCACTGACTCAGGCCAGTGTTTTTTCCCTTGTTCAACACAGGAGCTCTATTCCATGTCTCTATTTGTAACACAGCAACGGGACCAAATGTACTCTCAAAGCTGTCTCTGTTCAAACCTCTGGGGCTCTCCTGCTACCCAAAACAGCCACATTTAAAAGAGGGAAGAGTGTTGCCCATAATTAAATCTATTAAGCATCCTAATTGCTTCGTCCAGCATCAAAGGACCTCCAGTCACAATTTTATTTCAGCCTAATCTCACACTTGTCTTTGCCAAGTACCTCAAACTCTAGTCAAACTCCATTAGCTGTGATCCCTACTTCCTGCCTTCATGTTTTTCCTAACTTGGAATTTCTTTTCTGGCCCTGGTCTCCTGCTGAATTGCTACCCATCCTTCAGGTCCAACTCAATTGCTATCTCCAGTGTGAGGCCTTCTTTGATTTCTCCATTAGATTGTGAGCTCCTTGAGGGAAGGGCTTGTCTTTTGCCCCTTTTTGTATCCTTAGCCTTCCTGAATCAATATTGAAAGTGAGGCTGGTGACTTGGCGGGGCCCTCCCTCACTTAAATCCAATTCACTTGCAAATCACGGCATCATCTTCCTGATGTCATGGATCTCTTCGAGAATGAAGGACAAACAACAACTATCCTCAGTTCATAGCACAGTGTCTGACACATAGTAGGTGTTTCATAAATGTTTACTGACTGACTGATTTCCCACTCTGATCTTTTTTCTCCTCCTATCACTTTACTTTGAGAATAGTCAATAATTAATAAACATTTGTTAAGTGCCTACTGCATACCAGGCACTGTGCTATATTCTGGGGATACAAATAAGAGAAAAGAAATACACTCCTTGCCCTCAAGGAGCTTACAGTCTAAAAAGAGAAGACAAGACAGCAAAGGAAGCTGAAAAAGGTGGGAAGGAGAGACGTGTTTATTAGATTAAAAAAAAGCTTTGATAAAAAATACGTTTTCCTATTTATACTGTGGCTGATGATTGGTGTAGGGAACTTCCAATGAAGAAACTCCTTCAACCAATGCAAATCAATACTCTTGTTCAGCTTCAAGTTTGAGAGAGCTGCCTGAGGATCTGAGAAGTTGAGTGAATAGGCTGGTATGTGTCAGAGGTGCAACTGGCAAGGAGGCCTTTCTGACTCCAAGGCCAGCTCTCTATGAACTTTGCCTTTATTTCATATCTGAAGATCAGAGATTACAGCTAAGAAAAGCCTTACAACTTATTCGCTTCAACCCTTTAATTTTACAGATAAGGAAACTGAGACCCAAAGAGAGATTGCCACTGGCCTAAGGGCATGCAGCCAGTAAGTGGCTGGTCAAGACCCTAACTCATCTACTGAGGCTCTGACACTATAGATGGACTCTCAGCTCATAGGCACATGAGGCGGGATTGGGATCCAGGAGGCCTGGCTCTGGGTCTAACACTTTAGCCACTGCACTGGGCTGTTTCTCTAAATAAATACTTGCTATGGTGAGAGCATTGGTGTGGATGTGCTGGTGTGTGTTTGAGATGTTAGAGGATTAGCCTGTGTAAGAGAAGACATCTGGTAACCATACTCTTCTTGGGCAGAACAGGAGTTTGGAAAAAAAAAATAAGCCTCACTGATTTTCCTCTCCCACTAACCATAACAACCACTGAAGGTTTCTCTCTGGCCATATTTGGGGTGTAAGTTTTCCTATGCATAAACCAACTAAGCCCACAGGGCCCTGACATTCTTCCATCTTCTAAGATCATAGAAACACAGAATTTCAGAGCTAGAAGGGACCACAGCCATCATCTGGTCCAGTCCGGGCGGGAAAAAGAATCCCTGTGCTGAACAAGTAGTCACTGAGGCTTGACTTCAAAACCTCCAGAGCAAAGGTACCCCGTTCCTCTGGGGCAGCACACTCCCCTTAGGTTCAGCTCTCAACCACACTTGTTCCTAACATCATGCCTCTTGATATCAAAGGCGTCCAAGTGGATAGAACTATGGCCCTGGATTCAGGAAGAACAGAGTTCTTAGATATTTACTAGCTGTATGATCTCGGGCACATAACTTAACCTTTGTCAGTCTTAGTTTCCTCATCTGCAAAATGAGGATAATAACAAATACTGTATTTTTTATCAAAGGTTTTTTTTTTAAATCAAATGCGCATTTACCTCCCAGGGTTGTTTTGTTATCTATATTTGCTGTTTCCCCTCTTTTTTTTTTTTTTTTTCTCCTTTTTCTGCCCTCTGGGGCCAAGCAACACAAAACTAATCTCTCATCCACATGACAGCCTTTTAAAAACTCCAAGACAGCTCTCATATCCCCTTTTAGCTCTTTGATGAATGAAATGCGAAGCTTAACACGAGCTAAATGATATTCACTGTCTTTTCAGCTTTCATTTCTCTGAAATTGGGGAGGCCCATAGGCCACCACCAAAAATGGCCCACGTGGCTCCCTCCAAGTTGCTGGGATAGGGAACAATGGGTGGATCACAGGATCATAGATTTAAAGCTAGGAGGGACCTTAAATTCAGACCCCACCCTGCCTCATCTTCTAGTTTAGGAGTGGCTCAGTTCAAGTCATAAAACTGGTAGAACAGAGTTGGACAGCGTTGGGTTTTGAACCCTGCTCCTCTGCTGCTATTCCCCCACCCCACCCCCACACCTTCCTTTGCATCATGTAAGAATCCAAGGGTCAGGGTGAGCTCTGAACTTGGACCCTTCATAGCACCTACTTTAAGCATTCTCTACATGTTGCAGATGATGGCATCAGTCTGGGGGCTCATGCAGAAGGAAGGCATCCATCCTTGGGGGCACACATCCCTGGGCTCTTCCTCTTGGTGTAACCATACCTTGAGGACCTGGAGCAAGTCTTTAGATACTAATCATGAAGTATTTCTCTGGGCATAGAGTGGTGCCCAAATGCCATATCTACTATACCAGACTGTCAAAGAGCAGAGACAGAAGCTTATTTATCTCTGTATTTTCTTGAATTTATATCTTATATTAATTAATATTTTATCGTGCATAATTAAAATGTCATAATAGTTATTAATTTTATATTGATAGTCTTAAAAGTGTCTATTGAGATTTAAATGCTAATTTTAGCTTTGCTTGATGTCTCAATACCTTCTGCTACCTTGGCTTGGAGAGGTCTTTTGATAGCCAGGGCACAGGAGAGAAAGCACTGGCCATGAAGTCAGAGGACCTGAGTTCAAATCCAACTCTGATGCTTACTACCTGTTTTACCTTTAGCAAATGCCTTAGCTTTCCTATATTTCAATTTCCTCATCTGTAAAATGAGGGTGTTGGAGTAGACAGCCTCTCATGTTCCTTCTGGCTCTAAATCCATATATTCTTGTGACTAGATGGTCTCTGAGACTCCTTCCAACTCTGGATTAACAATCTTGTGAACATGAATGTTAGCTTTCCTGGCTCTAGGTAAGGTTTCAGATGGCCTGTTGTTGTTTTAATTTTTATTTATTTATTTTTCGGATAGCCTGTTGTTGTTCAGTCATTTCTGACTCTTTATGACCTTATCTGGGATTTTCTTGGCAGAGATACCAGAGTGGTTTGCCATTTCCTTCTCCAGATCACTTTACAGATGAGAAAACTGAGGCAAACAGGTTTGGGTGACTTGCCCAGGGTCACACAGCTAGTTAAGTGTCTGAGGCCAGAGTTGAACTCAGGAAGATAAGGCTTCCTGACTTCAGGCCCGGGGCTCTATCCACTATGCCACCTAGCTGCCCCCAAGACAGCCCAAGAGGGAGCTATTTGCAGCAGAAAGAACTTGAGTAGGGGACCAGCATGTGAAAATTGGACATTTCCTAGGAGTCTTGAGGTAGAGTCCTCACAGAGTACTTTTCTGACATTGTTTGAAGTGAATTTTAAAAAATGAGAGGATTGTCATGCTTAGATGCCAGCACAGAACCAATTCTAAAGCCAAGAAAGAGTTTGTTTATCTGCCCTGTGGGTTATCTGCCTATAGCCCCTCCAGGTTTGTGTAATGAGAAACATTGGATTGTAATCAGAAGAGACTTAAGTGGAGGAAAGAGTGCTATATTTGGTGGGTATCAGAGCAGATGGGTTCAAATTCTGCCTGACATAATACCCAGGTGACCTGAAAAACAAATCACGCAACCTCTCTGCTTCTCAGTTTTTTTCATTTTCAAAACGGAGTTGATCTCATTAACATGTAGCATGTAGCACCCTACTAGCACCAAATCTATGACCCTCAGCAAATTTGTACCTCCTTGACCATGGATTAGTCATTTAATCTTTCTCTGATTCAGTTTTTTCATCTGCAAAAAAGGAATAAAAACAGTATCTACCTTAGCGAGTTTTTATGAGCAACAGATGAGATAATGCGTGAATAGGGCTTTTCAAACCTCTGAGTGCCATATTAATATCAGCCTCTCTGTGTGTACGTATGTGTGCGTGTAAAGGGGGAGAGGTTGAATGCCTTTAATATTTTTGGTCTGTCACTTCCTTCTATGTTATCAAGTGGTCAGGCTTCTATTTAAATGAATCCAAGATTGTAGAGCTATTGGAGGTATTCCAAATGGTGCATTAATCTTAGAAAATGGGAGTGGGATCTCTGGGTTCCCAGGCCAGGCAAACTTTCCTATCCATGAGGGGGAAGGACTGGTATGAGCAAATACCACCCAAGGATCAGTTATAGCTGCCACTTAAGTGCCCAGGGAGCAGTTGCCACTTCTGTTGGTTGGGCAGAAACCCAGTTTTATTTTCCCCCTTTCACTCCCACTCCTGGAAGTTTCCACAGTCCTGGGAGGCCTTGGGTAGGTGGTGGTGTAATGGAGGGTGGAAGGTCTCAGCAAATGAAGCATACTCTTTAGGAAGAGTGGGAATCTTCCTTCTCTCCTGGGAACAATAAACTAGTTACAGGTCATCATGTCCTGCCTTGGTGTTACCTTCAAATAAACCCACGGCTTACTCAAATTCAGACACAAAGCTGTCTGTTGCCAGAGTTAGGTTAACTACCTGCGACGTTTGGCACATGTCCAGAAATTCTCAAGATTAGCAAAGAGAGAAAGTATTGCCTAGAGAATAGAGCACTGGCCCCATGATCAGGGTACTCATGTGGCATCCAAGTCGATGGTGATGCCATTGTAGAGAAAGTGGAAGAAGAAGAGAAAAGAAAGAGAAACATAGGAGGGATGTTCCTGAAATAGTGTTCTGAGACAGAGGAGCCAATCACGAAAGCAGGACTCCAGGGCAGAAACCCACCTAGGGCACAGTATCTGCTACGGGTTCTGGGCAGTTGGTGAAAAGGCTGAGGAGACAGTGGATGGAGAAGAGGAACACATCTTTCACATCTGTTTCCATCTCTCCATCTAAAAGTCTTCCACTCTAGCGTAGACCCTCATGGGCTCTGCTCTGTATTATTATAATTGGGTCCCTGCTTCAAATTACTGTTGAAACTCCATACAGCTGCCAAAGTGAATTTCTGAAAGCAGAGACATGATCCTGCCACTCCTTTGTTTCAGATTTAAAGGCTTTTAGAACATGGCGCCAACTTGACTTACTATTACGCATACTTCCCTTCATACATTTGATGGTCCAATGAATCAAGCCTTCTTACTGTCCTTTATACACTATCCTCATTTCCTGTCACTGTGCATTTGTACTGCCTGTGAAACATGCCTGAACATCCTCTTCTCTTTATAAAGACAACTATATATAGTTATATGTATGATTATATGTACATATATGTATATATGTATATGCATATTATATACACATATATTTAGACATATGCATATATCCCTATCCACTACATCACCTAGCTGCCTTCATTTATATGTGTAAACACATACATTCGTATATATATGTATACACACACATACACACACATACATATATACATATGCACATATATATATATGTAGAGATTCATATGAATTTATGCAGCTGGATGGTTCAGTGGATAGAGCACTGGGCCTGGAGTCAGGAAGAGTTCAAATCCATCCTTAGACCTTTCCTATCTGTCTGACCTTGGGCAAGCTGCTTAACTCCTGTTTACCTCAGTTTCCTCATCCGTAAAATGGAGATAACCTTACCTCACAAGGCTGTTGCACGACTCAAATGAGATACTAATTGTAAAGGGCTTAGCACGGTGCCTGGCACATAGGAAGCATTATATAAATGTTAGCTATTATCATCATTATTATACAGCACTTAAAGGTTTACTGAGCATTTACATTTGTTAGACCTTATTTGATCTTCTCAGCATTTGAGGTAGATGCTATTATTATCTCTCATTTACAGATGAGGAAACTGAGTTTGAGGGCTGCACACCCAATCCTACCCTCTGAGGCAGGATTTAAACTCATGTCTTCTTCACTCTATGTCCAGTTCTCTAACCATTGTACCCCCTTTCCCCTCTGCTTCTTAGGATCCCTAGTTATCTTAAAGTCTTGGCTCAAATGCTACCTTCCCCACAAAGGTGTCACCCTATCTGTTCTCATCCTGTCAGCTGATAGAGCCTTCTACCACCCGATCTCCTTGTATCTATTTTATGCCCATTTTTTCTAACGTAACCAGCAATATTGCCATTAAAGATGACATTTCTCTGGAGTGGTCTTTTCCTCTGTAGTGATACTAAGCTTTAGTACCACAATAAAGTGGCAGGAATAAGTTGGCCAGCTTAGCTGTGTAACATGCAATGTACACGTAGAGATGATTTATTATGATTTAGAAACACTAATTAGACTTATACCTCTCAATGCACGCTATCAAACTTTTTGTCAAAGTGAGCAAACAATACTGTCCTCTAGGAACAAACCACTGACCTGTGTCTTTGAAGGTCTGATAAATATTTTTCATACTGGACTCCAGGTAATTATTCCCTCTCAGCCAAAGGCTGTGTGTTTTTCCTTAATCAGGCCCTAGGAACTAGCTAAGGCCTAAGTGGGTTTTTTTTTTACTGGTAGCTATTTGTGTTCTGAATTGTTTGCCATGTAATTTGGTTGGTGGTTTAATAAATGAACTACTGATAAAGTCATTTATGATATTTTTCTTTGGTGGTCTGTATTATCAGAGGATCCACATATTTTATCAGTTACTTTAGAACAAACATATGTTTTGTTTTTTTACTGCATCATACCTCACAAGTGCTTATCTTATTATTGAAAAACAGCTTACTGGAAACAGCTCACAAAATGGAGGCTCAAAAATGGAATCAGTTATACTAAGTTTACACACTTAGGACTATTACCTCATTAAGGTATTAAAACTTATTCTTCCTATGCCTTCTTCCTGACTGGAAAGAAGAGGAGCTGATCTCTTAGAAATGGTGCCATTTTCCTCCCATTGGCCTAGTTTGGGATCTTAATCTCCTTGGTCAAGGACTTCTCTGCCTCTCCTTTCTGAATCATAGGATGGAGATTCCTGCCTAAGGTACCCTTATTTAAAGCAACCTGGCTACATTGAATAATGAGCTCAAGGTTATAGCCTAAAGGTAATGGTCTGAATCCATAAGGATTCTTTCCTCTGTTATTTTAGAGAACTTAAAAAATACAGGTTACTAATAAAATTACCCCAGTTCAGAGCCCCCATATTAGAATTAAAGTCTGATCACTAGGGCAAAGTTGGATGGCCTGACCTATTTAAATTCTATATATTCAAGCTAGCCCTCTAATTTGCACTTTTTGTACATAATTAAAGCCATATGGGACTCAAAAGGAATTAAAATCAATCTTATTTTTGTCTAGAGAAAGCCAATTTCGAAGTGCTGTTGAAAATAGCAAATAGAAAGCTTAAAAGAGGGATTTAAACACCCTCCCTTTCAGAGGAAAATGAAGGGAGAAGGAGAAAGAGAAACTTCACTATCCATCTGAATTTCAGGGGAGAACAGTTGCTTCACCTCTCATCAGGATTCTTGCAATGGGTAGGGCGGTATGTGAGGAGAAGATAGTGGTTCAGTGCTCCCTCGCAGGTCCCATTCAAAATATCCCTCATATCCAATAATTTTGGAGAACAATGGGGACTTATGCCCAAAGAGTTATTAAACTACCCATGCCTCTTGACTCAGCAATACCACTACTTGGTTTATTTCCAAAGGTGATTAGGAAAAAAGAAAAAAAAACACTCTATGTTCTAAAATGTTTATAGCAGCTCTCTTTGTGGTGGCAAAGAACTGGAAATTGCAGATATGACCATCAGCTGGGGAATGGCTGAACAAGTTGTGATATATTATTGTAATGGAATGCTGCTGTGCTACAAGAAATGATGAACTCACTGGTTTTAGAAAAAAAAATCATGGAAAGACTTATATGAAATAACGAAGAGCAAAATGAGCAGAACAAAGAAACTATCATATACAGTAACAGCAATATTGTTTTAAGAATAAATTATTTTGTCTATTATAAATACCCTAAATTAACTATAAAGAACATCTGAAGAAAGATGCTATCAGTATCCAGAGAAAAAAGATGTATAGAAAATTATATATATATATATATATATATATATATATATATATGTGTGTGTGTGTGTGTGCGTGTGTATATATAGACATATATATATATATGTATACCTATTTATGTTTAATGGTAGCCATCTCTAGGGCAGAAGGGAGGGAGGGAAGGAAAAAAAAATTATATGATAATTTTGTTGTATATTTGAAAGGAATAACAAGTTGTGCATAGTAGATTTGCAGTTTCATGTATAATGGTCTTTTTTATTGTACTATGCTGTGAAAATACTAGTTTTATTGCATAAATTAAAAATAAAATAAATCCATACTGAGGAATGTAAAAAATACAAAAACGAACAAACAACAACAAAAACCCCAAGCATCCCTTTGCTGGTAATGCCGCTCCTTTAGTTTAATCATAGATTTCAAACGTGGATTGTTTTTGCCTTAAATACAGAGCAAGAGTTTGGATTAATTTTTTCAGAGCAAACTTGGCAAGATCACCTGCTTGCAGTTCTAGGGTACCCTTGAAGGGTCAGACAGTATATTTCTCTAGTGTTATTGACTCGAGCCCTCATTTTGCTGAGTTTCACTACAAAGCCAGCCATTAGTAATTAGCATTCCAATTCCATTTAGCCAATAAACATTAATCTACTTTTACAAAGGAATATTTACTGTGAAACTATTAACAAAAAGAAAAAGAAAAACATTTTCCCCAGCACCTGGGAGCATACTCTCCCTTATACTACTTTAGTACCTGGAGATAGAGGGCTTAGATTTGACACAGTTCCTACCTAGAATATAGCATAGCCAATTGAGGCATGATTCTGAACCTCTCTTACTGCTGGACTAGGCAGGGTGGATCGCTTTGGACTTTACTCCTCATCTCTGACTTTAAGCAAATCTTGGCACGGAATGCAGTTCCCAGACTTTTGATGGCTCACCCTCCTGGCCTTTTGAAACTCACAAGATGGTAGCCATCTCCCCTTTACAAAAAGCAAGTGTAACCCTTGTCCCAAAGTCCACTGATACGGGGCAGAGTTGGTGAGAGCCAAGAGAGCTCTGTACCAGTCCCCCTTTGAGACCCTCCAGGGCCAATCCTCTTTGGAGAATTTAGCTTTGAGACTTCTTCAGGATTTTTCAAGCATCAAGTTGCTTCAGGCACTTACAGCTTCCTGCTTTGAGAGATAAGATGGAGGAAGCCAACCTCACTTCAGGTTGCTGAAGGAAAAGACTATGAGAAGACCTGAAAGGAACTGGCAATCTCTATCATGTCCACCCAGGGACTGACTCCAATTGCATTTGTATCCCCAGCACACAGTGTCTGGCACGTAGTGAAGACTTACTAAGTACTTCTTCACTGACTGACTTACTCATTAACAAATTAATTCCTTTTGGTGCCATTGTGAGGACTTCAAGGCCGATGAGAAAAATGATTATTAATAACTAATGATTTGGAGACATTCAGAGTTCCTTCTTTTCTCTATCCTCCTTTCAAGACCTCAGTCTCTACAGGTTGATCAAACCTTCTCCTCTATCCAACCCCACGCAACCTTACAAGGAATCTCTAGTCTAAGTTGAATTCTATTCAATCAGGCTTGGATGGAGACAGACCCTTTTGTCTAACTTGCCCAAATTTGAGTACAGAGCTAGTTTCTCTGTCCAAGGTGTCACTTGATGTCACTCGAAGGCCCTCATTGGTGTAAGCACACTTCTCTTTGTAAAGTCCACCTCTCATTAATAGTTAACCAATCAGAGTTGATGGCCATTCTTTTGACCACTCCTCTGCCCAAAGGAATATAAATTTTGATCACTGAAACCTCCCAAGGTATCTTGGGGTTTGGGCGTGAGACATTTTTTCCCTCTTCCTTACTTACTTATCTATCATTAAAAAAAACAGAACAAAACAACCTGAGACAATGAACTCTTTTGTCCCATGTAGTTTCATTTATGATTTCTTGAAATCAAGCTCTGGGAAACTAGGCTTTGATAAAGCCCATTGGGATTCAAATGGAGCTACCAGATCATGTCTTAAACCCAAATAACTCTAGCTGGGCTCCTTAAAGGGCCCTTCCAACTTTACATCATGAGCCTATGAACTATTGCTCTTTTCTCACCCTCTGAATAGAGGAAAAGTGTGAGAGATATAAATTTCTGAGTAATTAATGATTTTATTATCACTAATGAATAATTAATAAAAAGATGGTCATTTGGCTTTCTCTCATGAACTAAAGATAAATCATGAAGGCCTCTCAATGTTTACACGCCCTTGGAAGAGAGGGTGTTCCTAACCAGCAAAACTCGACTCTGATTGGTTAACAATTAATGAGAGAATATTATAATGAGCGGCGAACTGATTCTAATTAGGGGCTGAGGAGCTTAATTTTGATTATGTCACTCTTGCTTCCAGACCACCTTCGGCCTGCCAATCTAGAAAAAGGGATCTACCCCACCCCACTCAAACCTGAGTAGAACACAATGGGCCAGAATTCACCTAGACTAGCTTTCTCTTTATAAGGTTCTTTAGTTGGTAGGAAAACAATTCCACCTGGATGAGATGCTCTAGGAGGGGTAAACTTTTGGGCAAAGTCAATAATGTCCTTCAAAAATTGACTATATAAACTACAGGGAGTTATTTCTGAATAAGGACATAGAACAAAAAAAGAAAAAATCTTAATCTCTATTAAAAATTAGTTATTAATATAAGAGAGAAGTAATTATTTCTCTCAGAAACCCAGATGTGGATAGTAACAGCCCTGGATGAGTTGAATAATCTCATCCCCACTATTTGAGGAAGTTTTTTTTCAAATTTAGAGGTATAATGCTGGACAGATTAGAGTACTTTTATTGCTCTTGAATAAATGAGGATAATCCTGGTCAGCTGCCCCTCCTGGGTATCTAAGAGAGAAAGTATTTTGGGATTTGTGATTATCATATATGAACCTGGTATCCAGTGACTCTTGTAGGGGAAGAATTATTCTTCTCCTGGGGCAAATCATTTTTATTTCAAAAGTTAGAGGCCAATAGGAAGAACTGGAAAGGGAAATACGTCTAATGAGAGGCTAACATTGTGTTGTAAAAAGAGCACTGGATTTGGAGAGCACTGGATTTGGAGTCGAAGATCTGTGTTCAAATCCTGTCTTAAGTACTTAGTAATTGTGTAACCCTGGGCAAGTCACTTAATCTCTTTCTGCCTTAGTTTCCTTATCTGTAAAATAAAAAGTCTGGACTCACTGGCCTTTAAGGTCTTTTCCTACTCTGCATGTATCCTCCTATCAACCAATAGCAGAAGGTCCTGAGTTTGGAGATGCGTATCTAGAGCTGTGATTCACAGAAAATGCTTTTGTTGTTGTTGTGTTATTTTTTTTGCCAGGTTGAAGATTTTCTAAAAATGTCTTCCTTTTTAATGGTGAATAGTGATGCCATGTAAGATTTATTCTGGTATAGGGTTTTCTCCCAGCCTGAGAATACAGCTGGTTTTTCTTGCAGAGAATGATGCTCTGCTGAATTTCCCAGATCACAACTGCATTCTGGGAATTGAAAAGAACTACAGGGAGACACGGGGCAGAGAAATGATGCTGTGCATGTAGCATTGGATCTGAAGTCAGGGAGACCTGAGTTCAAATCCAGCCTCAGATATTACTAACTCTATCACTCTAGACAAGCCTCATTTTCCTCAACTGTGAATTGGTATAATAATAGTACCTCCCTCCGAGGGCTGTTGTTGTGAAGATGAACCAAGATAGTAATTGTAAAATGCCTGGCACGGTGCCTGGCACGCAGTAAGCACTATGTAATTTGTTAGCTGTCATTATGTATTATTATAAGGAATGATGTCTGACATTTCCAGAGCTGCTGAGGAATTGTAGGAACTTTACCCTTGCTGCGACTTTAAGTAACCGAGGATGTATACAGATCTTTTGGGTTTGCTTCTTAGGGAAGGCAATCTGTATTTTTCAAGAATTCATTCAAAGGTTTTATTTTGTTTTCTTCTTTTACAAAATACTTTATTTTGTAGCACTTAGAACCCCATTCTTACAAGGGGAAAGTCAGTATCAGAACAGGGAGTTGGGGAGGATGTGGGGAAGCATCATACATACCATGTCCTACATTTCCAGAGTAGAGGCCAGAAGAGTGAGAAAATCCCTTAAAGTCTCCCTGGGTCTTTTGTGTCCAGAGAGAATTGACTATGCAAGGGCTGTCTACATCTATAATATGAATTTATGTTAAGATGTTAATCCAGTATGACTTTGGTCCTACATCTGAGTCATATTGGTAGTGCTTGGGCCAGTCACATAACATCTCATTCCCCAGGCAGCCAATATGATGAGTTTCCTTATCTGTAAAACGAGAAGACTGGATCAGATGATATCCAGCTCTCCATGTAAGATCCTATGAGTTGTAAGGCATACTAAGAGTTGTTGTTAATTGGCAATAGTGGAGGGAGTTTTCCCACTGGGAGTTTTTTATATCAATCAAATGGTAAGTCTAGAAGAAAATCATCTATATCCATTTCTATGTCAATATCCATGTCTATAAATATTGCTACATATAAACATATACATATATCCTATATATAAACATAATTGATATAGATCAACATAATTGAAAATGACTAATAAATCTAGACAATTATAGATTCTTTGACGATATAGCTAAGATTATTTGCCTGATTGAGAAAGAGAGGATGGTCATCAACTCTTTTATGTTTATGACCTAGTCAGATTACAGCAAGCATATTATACTGAGTCCTGGAAACCACAATTTAGGAAGGATATTGATAAACTGGAGGGTCCCAAAGTAGGATGATCGGAAGAGTAAAGGACCTTGAGTCCGTGCCCCATGAGGTTTGGTTGAAGTAGCTGGGGCAGGGGGGAGGGGTGGGAAGGGGAAGTTGATTGGTATCTCCAAGTATTTAGAGGGCTGACCCACAGAAAAGAGATTACATTTTCTCTATTTGTCCTCAGAGAGCAGAAGCAAAAGCAATGGGTGGGAGCTGTCTTTAAAAAAGGCAAATTTAGGCTGGATGTCAGAAGGATATTTTTTGTTCTTTGAATTGTCCAAAGGGGGAACAGGCTGCAATGTGAGGTGGGGCATTTCCCTTTGATGGAAGTCTTTCAGCAGAGGCTGGATGACCACTTCTCAGGCATGATATAGCAGGGATTCTTTTTCACAAATGGGTTGAACCAGATGGCCATTGCAGTCCTTTCCGACTCTGTAATTCTGAGAGTTTTGGGAAACTGCCCTGAGCAATCCAATCCAGCTGGCAGGGCATGGACACAAGTCTAAGTTTCAGAGGAGGCCACTGGGTAGCCCTAGGGACAAGCAGGAAGAGACTGATCTGGGAGGGGGCTCACCCTGCTGGGGCAAATACTGGTGCCCAGGTGCTTAGCTGCACCACTGGTCTAGTTTTGAGACCTAGGACAAGTGGTGCTTGACTGACATTATGGATCTGAGGCACTGTAGGGTAGGGAACACTCAGGAGTTTCCTTTGGATTTTCAGCTGGGACAAGATACTGCCTTCCTCAAATTGCCTTGAACTCATTCTTCTTCAATACTTCCAAACCCTCACGAGCCCTCAAAGATCCACAGTATAGCAGAAAAGGCAATGAACTTGGTATCCTAAATTCTGGGCTGGAGTCTAGACTCCACCACTTGTTAACCACGTGATATTAGGAGAATCATTTAACTACCTGGGCCTCTGTTTTCCAGCAAGGACTAGATGACCTCCATAACTTTTAGATTTAAGGTCTATAATTTTTCTTTCTAAACAATAACAACACACACACACACACACACATACACATACACACACACAAACGCCTCCTCCTTTTTGGCATAAAATCCATCCATGATCTAGTATAATCGAAAGAACGTTGGATTTGGTGTCCATTGACCTGGGTTTGAGGGTGACTGTCACTCTTAGCAAATCACTTCTCCTCTCTGACACTCTGAAGGGAATCAGACTGGGTCAGGGATTCTTTCCTGGGAGTATATGGACCTCAAAGAATCTATTGTTAGATTTCAGGGTATCTGTGAATTTGGATGAGAAAGACATACACATGCTAATTTAATATTAGAATACACAAATGCTAAATTATTTTCACATGACTGACTAACTGAAATTTAGCATTACCTTTAATTAGTTAAAAATGATATTCAGGGAAGAGGTCCATAGGCTGCATCAGATTGTCAAAGGGGTGCATGCCACAATGATCTCTAAGCCAGAGCTCACATACTTTAAGTCTAGGGGTCTAAATTCCATCCTAAATCATGGCTCCCTCCTATGCATAAATTCATTTCCTACTTCAGAAACTCCAAAGTTTTGTCACTAAGAAGCAAAGTTTCCTCTATCTGAAGTAGAATCATTTGGTATGGGTGCATAGAATGTTTGTTTCTTTCTTTCTTTGTCTGACCTTTCTGCCTCAAAAAATACCTTTTGTTATGAATTAATGTGACACCTGGCATGGTCTAGCAGACAGATGCATTGATGGGGGTTCAGAACTGTGCATGGGCATTGATGGTGATCAAAGTATTCTAAGTCTAAGTGTAGCAGAGAGGGATGTTGGACTTAAAATTCCCCTTCTTTCCAAGCTCCAGGCCCTTCTTTTTCAAAAACCCTAATCCTGTCCCTTTTTTCATGTAAGGTACTGTCCCTTTAAGCCAGATACTGCCCTTATTGAACAATATAGGGCTAAAAGGGGAAAAAAAAAGACTTTTGCATAAAGACAATGTCAACTCTACTAGGAAAAGATATACAGTATTGCTGCTGTCATAGATGAACATTTCTGATGCCCAAAAGGAGTAGGAAAATAACTTTAGGTTAATTTTTTTTAAAAAGTGTGAAAATATGCCTGGATTGCTCTCTGTCCTCACCTTTGCATCATAGAATCCATGGCTCTATTCAAAGCTCAAAGCAAGCACCACCTCCTCCCCAAGCAATGTCCAATCTCCCTAGGTAGCATTTCTCTGAACCCCTACCAGAACTTCTTTGCATTTCCTTTGCAGGTATTTTGCATTAATTTACTAGCATATATGTTGTTTCACACTGCACACTCCTACTCGAGTGGAAAGCTCCTAGAAGGCAAGGGGGACTATACTTTTCTTTTGTCTTTGTATCTTCAGTACTTAGTACAGTGCCTGGCACATAGTAGGTACTTCATAAATACTTGATGAATTGAATTCCTCCTTACAAATGCTAAAAATCTCCTTTCACTCCCCCACAAACGTCACCCACTTTTCCTTCCCTGAAGACCTGAATTGCCTCTACTTCCTAAAGGGTCTGTTATCTTTTTTCCTCACAACCCCCTCTCCCCAAATCCTAGACATAGCTAGTGCCTTTCCACTATTTTTTCTGTCCTTCCCTTCACTCCCCGCCTAGTTTGTCTCCTTCTGGTTTTTGCCTTTCCTCTTTCTTCCCTCCACCAGACATTGTCTCCAGTTGGTTCAGGCAGGAGAAGAGGAAGGACCCTGGCTGAGTTAGAGTCAAAAACATTTAGAATGCTCTTTTAGGTCTGAGAAGCTAGAGTGGACTCTAGACACAATCTCCCCTCAGACCTGGCATCTATACAATGCTCAAGATTGGCCTAAAAGCACTTTCACAAGGATTACTAAGGAATGAATATATTTTTTGAAATAGGAGGCAGCTAGGAGTGGGGGTGATTTACTTGAATTAAGATAGCTAATTAGAGGGGATTTAATTTCTGGCTTATTCATCTTACTTTCCCAGTGTGCAAGGTAGGAGGTTTTGATATTTTTTAAGCTCATCAATGAAATAATGGATTGAGGGCAGCCTCGAAGTCCCAGACTCTTTGTTTGAGCCCTGCCTTTGACATATATTGTCCGTGTGTATGATCATGGCCACGTGACTCATTGCTCCACTATCAATTAGCTACTACAAGAACTTTCTAGAGCAAGACTTCCTCATGCTGAGGAAATCATTGGTCCTGACCATTTTTTTAAAAAAAAGGTGGGTAAGGTAGCTGAATGGCTCAATGGTTAAAATACTGTGTCTGGAGTCAGGAAGATCTGAGTTCAAATTTAACCTCAAGTATTACCTGTGTGACCCTGGGTAAGTCACTTAACTTCTGTCTTAATCCACCAGAAAAGGAAATGGCAAACCACTCCAGTATCTTTGCCAAAAAAAAAAAAGACAACTCATGGATGACATGGTCCACAGGGTGACAAAGAGTCAGACATGACTGAACAACAAGATGTTGAAGCCACATGTGGAAGCTTTCTTTTGGCAGGAGAAGGGGAAGGTGGAATGTGATAATGAAAATTTAAGAAAAAGTTGGAAATATATGAACGTCTTTATTTTTAAGATTCTTTTATAGAGGTTAAGTTGATTTATAAACACAAATTTTTATATTTAGAGGTAGGAAGACTGAGAAAAGGCAAAAGATTTTTTTTAGGAATGTAAAAGTATTTCTTTAGAGGTTAAAAAGTTTTTAAAAAGTAGTTATTTAGAAGGAAAAATCCCTAGGACTTTCATTTTGAGCAAATGACTTAAACCTCTCTGGGTCACAGTTTGAGCCCTAAAAATGAGTGGGTTCAATTAGACCACTTCTTATACATGCTATAGCAGGGATTCTTTTTCACAAATGGGTTCCCTTCTGGCCTAAAACCTATGATTCTATAAGCATATGGTTCTCCAAGCTGGAGGGAGCATCATTATTGGGTGCAGGCTGAGTGAGGGAAGAGCCCTGTATTCCCAAGCCACTTTGGGTTTTATGCATTGCACCCTGGATTTTGGACCTTCTAACCAGTAGGAGAGTCTTTGCACAAGGAAGAGGGATGATTATTTTTTGGAGACTTCAGTAGGACTGGAACTTTGTCTGGAAACACTTATTGGGTTATAAACTAATTGACGTATTTCAGGATTGGGGTTAGGGAGGGGGTGTTAAAGATGACAGTCCACAGGAATTTATTAAGCACCTACTATGCACCAAGTATTGTGTTGGAGACACAAAGAAAAACAGAAAGCAGTCCCTTCTCTCAAGGAGCTTACAGTCCAATGGGGAGACAACAGGAAAATAACTACATGGAAAGAAGATATAAACAAGATAAATTGGAGATAACCCAATAGAGGGAATTGGTATTAAGGAGGATCAAGACAGGCTTCATCCTATCATCCGTGGCAAGACTATTCTCTGTATCATGCTGTCCCTCCCCCTCCTCCAAAATGGAATTTTCTCCAAGTACAAGCACTCCTAGGTATGGCTCTAGGCACTTTTGCCACCAGTTCAAATGGTCCTTTACTCCATACTAGGCTGTCTCCACGATCTATTGCACCTTCCCCATTCCCCACTCCAAATTTGTCATCCTAGGTATCAAACACTCTGTTCACGAAACCTCAGATGACAGGCCGACAGTCATTACTAGACTCATACATGAAACCCTTCCACCTTGGAAAGACCAACAGAAGCTCAGTTTTCCCAGGGATAGCTTTCAAGAATAACTGGTCACTTCTATGCCAAAATGAGACATTGGATCTGGACTCCAAGATATATCATGGAGTAAGGGGCAATTTGCTCTGGTGGTGTGAGCACCCAGAGCCATAGGTAGGAAAGTTTATAGCAGGAAAAAATTCAATTTTGAATGGTAGTGGGGGAAGGGGATTAAGAAATAAACTAACAAATAAAAAAACTCTTGTTCTCAAATAGTTGCATCGGTTTCTATTGGGTGAAAGAAAGTTTGTCACATAAAATAGCTTTGCTTTTTTTTTTTTTGCAAATTATTATTTATTTATTTTAAACATTCTTTTAAAATTTTGAGATCTAAATTTTCTCCCTCTTTCCCATCTCCTCCCCCACCCACCAAGAAGGCAAGCAATATGATATCCATTATTCACGTAAAATATTTTAACAATTAAAAGGCCAAAATGATTCTATATGTTATATTTAACTGAATCTCCCCATACTTTTTGAAAAACATCAGAAAATATCTTTGGGCTTTAGGGAAACAGGAGAAACCCTTTCCCCTAGCAGACTCCCTCAAGTAGAGGGAGACAAAGTGTCAGCCCTTTGAAGAGGAAACAATAGAGATTTACACTGAGAGATTGCTTGACCTTCCTCTAACCTACCAGTTAGAGCACTAGGATGATTATTTTAACATAGCAGTAATAGTATTTTGACCTTTGACCAAGAGATTCTTTTGCTAGACATGTACCCCCGTTGATAAAAAGAAAGTGAAAAAAATGATAAAAAGAAAGATCTCATACACAGAAAAAAAAATTTCTGGCAGTATTTTTTATAGCAGAAAATAACTGAGGATACAGTGAAAAAAAAAACTGACTCTAGTGTCGGAGAAACTGGTTTCAAATCCTGCCTCTGATGGTTATTGACCTATGTAACCTCCACAGCTCTCAGATTCTTCAGCTACAGAGTGTGGGGGATTAAATGAACTTTGAGCCTCCCTTTGAAATCTATTGTCTTAGGCTCCCAGATGCCCATTGATTGGGAAATGGCTAAACAATTTGTGATAAATGAATGGAATGGAATATGTCTATACTGTGAGAAATGATGAATGTGAAGAATTTGGAGAAGCACTGGAAGACTTACATGAACTGACTCAGGGTGAAATAAGTGGAACCAGGAAAACAATACACAATTGACTACAACAGTATAAATAGAAGCAGCAACAATAAAACCATCAAAAGTAAATGCTGAGAAATTATAATGACCAGGCTTGATGTCAGATATGTGTGAAGGCATTTTCCTTCATTCGTGACAGAGTTGGGGGTAGGGGAAGTCTATGGATATGGAACACTGCAGATAATATCAGACTGTTTAGTTGATTTTTATTAAACAATTTTTTTCTTTTTAATTCTTTATTATGCAAAATGGCTTTCTGTAAGGAAAGGGTTGGGAAAGTTGGAAATGCAGATAAAATTAATATTAAAAATGTCAAAAAAATTATTAAGAGCAAAATCATTGCTGTATTAAGTCTAAAACAGATAAGCAAAGCTAATTAGTTTTAAAATGAAATAGATAGATCCTTGATCTTATGGATATGGGCATTTGCCCTGTGTTATATAGTGTCTGGATCAGGATTTGAACTCAGGTCTTCCTGAATCCAAGCTTAACACACTCTCCATTGCTCCATCTAGCTACCTACACATATGTGTATAGTGATATATCTGCATATTGTATGTTTTTACATTTATATTTGTATGTATACCCACATACATGCCTGTCATCTACCTGCTACTTTGGTAACCTGAGTGCGCTCCTTTCTCTAACTTTGAGACTTCCAGCATCTCTGACTTCAATGCAGTGGGTACTCCCAAGGTGATAATCAGCCCAAGATAAGACTCTGCCCCAAGACATTGACTTGTTGGGGAGATGTCATTTCCTCCCCCCGAGAGGGCATTTTTCTTCCCTCTGACAACTGTCATCTCTGCCCTTATCTTGATGGGTCTCTGCCAACTTGTGCCACCGCACAGCAAAACTTACTTATATGCTGCCATCCCCAGGGTCCCATTGCCGTGGCTCACCAGTCCTGGGTCCTACCTTCCCTCTCCACCAACTCTCATGGGGTCAAGGACCAGACTCTTTGGTGAATATACTCCCACTATGGGCATTTGCTCCAGCACCTCTGGCCATTCATCCAAGTTTTCTCCTCCTGAACTTTTATTTTTAGACATCAGGAAGTCTAAGAAGTGAGGGAGAATCAAAGGAGCATCATGGAAGAGAAGGCATTTCAGAGAATCAAAGAACCACCAAATCTCAGAGCTGGAATGGATCTTGGGGGTCATCACTCCAACTTGTACGTGAACAGAAATCCCCTCTACAAAAACCCTGAGTATTGGTTATCCAATCAATGGATAGTCTGAGACTTCCAGTAAAAAGCAAACTACTGCCTCCAGAGGCACCCTATTCCATCTTTTTTTTGACAGCTTTAGTTACAAAGAAGGATTTTCCCCCCTTTTCTTTGAGCCAAAATATGCTTCTCTACCACATTTACCCATTGCTCATGGTTCTGCCTTCTAGCAATAACCAGAACAAATCCAATCTCTCTTCTAAATCACAGCCTTTCAAGGACATGAAGACAGCTATCTTGTCCCAAGTCTCTCCTACCCCCTCTCCAAGTTAAACATTTCTAGTATGTTTCAAATCATCCTCCTATAGGCTCATAGGATTCTAGATAATCAGAGATGAAAGAGACCTTATGGTTCATCAAGCACAAACCTCCCACTTTACAGATGATGAAACCGAGACCCAAGTAAAAGGTAGACCATCTGCAATTCAAATCCAGGCTGTCTGATTTCCAATTCAGCTGCTTCCCAAATCACACTTTACCTTGTATTATACTTATTTATATTCACATTGTCTTTCCACCCCCAAGCCTCGTTAGTCCTCAAGAACTTAAAATGGATTGGTTTTTGCCATCGTAAGCTCAGAACCTAGCAAAGTATTGTGTACATAATAAGTTGTTAATTAATATTTGCGGAATAGGATAGAATTGGAAATCTTGATTATTTACCTTGTGAATGCTCCATAGCAAATTCAGAATTCCAGACAGGCTTTCTCTAACTACCTAATGCCAGGCTCCCCAACATGCACACTAGACATATGGCCAGAAACAAGGCAGCTACCAAGTGGAAGTCAACTTGGCTTCCATTTATGGAAAGCTACTGCTTGGTAATAATAACTGACGTTGATACACCACTTAGACATTATTTCTTTTAGCTCTCATGACTCTATGAGTTAGGTATTATGGGTGCAATAATTCCCATTTTTACAGACGAGAAGCCTGAGCCTCAGGGAAGACTTGCCAGAATACTGTGGAATTCATCATGATGATATGGAAGAAGATTCAAGGTAGAGTCACCTATGGAAAATGAGGGAAGGGGAGAAAGAAAGGAGACAATTCTGACAGTTCTGACCTCTGGCATCTAAGAGCCAGAGTCAAGTCAAAAAGAGGAAAATCTGAGGTTGATGTAAGGTACTGTGGAAAGAACACTAAATTTGGAATCCGAGACAAATTTTTAGGTATGTTGTAAGGGCCAGGAGATATGGGTCACAATTTGGTTTTGATATTCTGTGATTCTAGGATTCTGGGGACATGTTCAGGCTCCCATGGCTAATGAATGTAAGATACAGGGTATGAACCCAAATCTCTCCAGACTCCAGGCCTAGCCTTTGGTTCACTAATATTACACTACATCTATTTACAAATTGTCCAAATCTCCCTCCTCTCCCCATTCCCTACCCCTCTCACACCCTTAAAGTCCTAGCTTTTAGAATAGCCTTTTGTGGTGTCCTGGACCCCGGGGTATACTGGAACCAGATCCAAACATTTCCCAAGATCCATTTGTTAAGTTTTCAATATAAGAACTTATACCTTGGAAACTGGCAAATGCTGCAAAGCAGGGTTTGACTCATTGTTTTGTTGATTGTCTAGACTTAAGAAAGTGATGGGTAAAATGTTACTAATTCAGGTTGTATTTAAAAGTATGTAGTGAGCACATTTTTTCCTCAGAAAGTCAGTTGTTAAATACTTAACAGCGCACCACTTGTTGGACCCCTTCAGTGATCTAGTGAAGCCAATGGAGCCCTTTTCAGAATGATATTTTTAAATGCATAAAATAAAATACATGGGATTAAAAGGAAAAATTATATTGAAATGTAGTTATCGAAGTGTTAAAATAACAAATTCACAGATCCCAGGTTACCAACCCCTTCTCTAGGGGGTCCCACACCAGGACAGAACCTCATCAAGGTAACAAATTGCCTTCAGTAGCTATAATTAATGTGATTTGCTAAAATTTTGTCAAGTCTGTGACTGGACCATTCCCAGTCATCTTGACTTATGTCTTGCCACTGGACTCTGATGACTCTGGAGGAGGGAGTGAGGTTGATGACTTTGCTCAGCCCTGCCTCACATAAATCCAATTCACTTGCAAGTCAAGACATCTGTCATTGGTCCTCTTTGAGAATGAAGGATGAATGACAACAACAATCAAGTCTACATCAGACCTTACTTCCATAGGATCCAAGCCATGGCTTTACATTGACCATTGTTTGGGTCTCTGTCCCACTTCAGTAACTGTGTTTTGTGCTGTGATAGTTTAAAATGAAAAGCTAACCTCATTGACGAGAAAAGATGGAGAAGCAGCTATACTTAAGACTTACCAGCAGGGGGCAGTAAGAATGGTCAAAGAGGTTTATAAAGTAGAAAGATGGGAGGAAGTCTCTGAAAACTGATTTGTTGCTGTTCAGTCGTGTCTGACACTTCATGACACCCTTTGGGGTCTTCTTGCCATAGATACTCGAGTGGTTTTATTTCCTTCTCTGGCTCATTTTACAGCTGAGGAAACTGAGGCAAACAGGTTTAAATGACCCACCCAGATTTGAACTCAAGAAGATGAGTCTTTGTGACTTCAGGCCCAGCACTTTATGCACCAAGGTTCCACTTAGCTCTCAAAACTGTTAAGGGAGAGAATAAACAAGGTAAAGAGAACAAAATGGCTTGTGGTTGGGTTCAACTAGAACTTCCCCTCCCCACCTGCAAAATGGTATAATATAGACTCTGGAGTCAGAGGATCTGAGTTCTAATCCTACCTCTGATATTTGCTACTTGTATAACCTTGGGCAAGTGACTTAATCTAAACTTGTATGTAAAATGAGGGGGTTGGGTTAAATGGTCTCAGAGGCCCCTTACAGCTCTAGATCAAGAAAGTATCAGCCATACTTACCTTCTGTGCAATGACCCTTTTGTTGGGAGCTGCTTATTCCTATCAAAGCAGCTGAGCTAGCTAACTTCAACTCAGAAAAAGTCTAGCTTAGGAGACTCCATTAACTGAATCCTTGAAGAGGCAATCGATCATGGCCAACAGGCTATGCTCCTCCATGTGGATGCTGGTAACAAGGACTAATGACAAAAATGACAGAGGACGGAAGACTAGGTGTTCCACTTAGAGTAAATTTGGAAGGTAAAGAGAATTTTGTATTGACTTGCATAGTGGGTGACATTTGTCTATTGGCTACCGTCCTTATGTCTTGATTTAGAATCTATATATATCTATATCTATCTATATATCTACATTCATCTCTCTGTCTATCTGTCTGTCTGTCTATCAGTCTCTCTGTCTGTCTCTTTGTCTGTCTCTCTCTGTCTCTGTCTCTTTCTGTCTCTGTGCCTCTGCCTCTGTGTCTCTGTCTCTCCCTCTCTCTTTTTCTCTCTCTTTCTCTTTTTCTCTCTTTCTCTCATCTGGCTCTCATGTCCCATTATTGAGTTGAGATGATCCTAGCTTCTTGAAGGCTATGAGCACAAACTCTAATGGTCCTAGAGAGCTGGAAAGCCTTTGAAAATGTGCCTGGTGATGGACTCTATAGCCTGAGGATCAAGCCAAGTCTTAGCCTAACTATGTCCAGAGTGACTCATCTGAGGAGACTAGCCACTAGCAAATGGAGCTCTTTCAACCACACCACCATGTTGATGGAATGGAAGGTCTGTGATCTGCATAGGTGGAAGAAGTAGCTCAACTGATGACAGCTTCCATCCTGGAAGAATTATAGAAACGATAATTTTCATATTTTCTGAATCTCATTTTCTCTGACTAATTTACAAGTTGTCTTTGTTATGTTCCAGAAATAAAAATAGGACAGCATTAATGACTTGTTTTTCATATTTCAATCTTTAAAAACAAATTAAAATTATTTTTTAAAACAGACTATGAATAGAACCAGTGACCATTAGGAACCTTTTCATTTTTTTTAAAAAAGCATAATTAATTGGAGGGGGGAGGGATGATTACTTAAGATATTTTCTACAAATTCAAATCTTTGAAGAAAGGCTCCCAAATCTGGTTATTTAGGGCCCTTAGGGGGAACTAATTTACCATCATCTCATTCTGGCAGATGCTGCTCTGTGTTTCCTTGCCCCTTTCTAGGTAAGCCTAGAGGAATGGAATCCTTCCTTCTAGCCATCTGTTTCCCAATGCTATTTATCAGAACTGTACCTTTTCTTAAGAGAGGATTGAGCAAAAAGAAAATTAGAGAAGGCAAAGGGAAGACATTCAATGGAAATTTCATGTAAATCTTAGAGCTTTGACTTTGGGAAATATGACTGCTCTAGCCCCTCTGTGGGCTTGCTCTACCAGCCCCTAGAAGATTGGGTCCTGAGAGGACAGCTAACAACTTCTCTCAGGGTGCTATCATCTGGTAACCTTGAAGGGCTGGGGTTTCTAACATCGTCACCTATAAGCCCCAGTCTTGTGTGCTCTTCCCATTATCAATCAACCAGTTGATATCAATTAACTTTTTGAAAAGCATATTTACTAAGAAGATATTGTGGACAGGAGGCTGTTTTTTTAATCCCCCCAAGTTGGGGTATACTCACACTCTGGTCACACTCAGTACCTGGGGAGCACATGGGGTTTTCTTGCCAAAGATATTGGAGTGATTTCCTATTTCCTTCTCCAGCTCATTTTATAGATGAGGAAACTGAGGCAAACAGGATAAGTTTCTCTGCTCACACTCAGTGCCTAGAGCAGGTCATAGTTAAAGCACAAAGATAGTGAGGCACACGTTTGAGAACATGTAGAGTTAAATGATACCTTGTAATTTCTCCCTTCTCAGAGTACTCCCCCTCCAAAGTTTGCTTCCAAGTGTTATGATGAAAGAGTCATTCCCTTACTCAGCTGGGCTGTCTCTTTGCTGGGTTTCATGTCTTGGATGACAAGGCGGTCCATTACTGGTTCAGGTCAAGTAAGTCGCTTGGTGGCTATAACAGAATTGAGGGGTCCCTACTTCTGACTCTAATTGATAAGGGCACTTCTGATGAGTCTGCTGACCTTTCAAAGCTCACAAAGTTGTCACCTGATTAATTCCATCTTGGAATACTTATTCCCCCAAATTTATGTAAGAATAAACATAAAAGCATTAAAAGAGAGTCAACATATGTTTGCAGACACATGGCCACCAGGTGGGGAGAGAAGGCAGCTGTCAACCTTGTCCCTATGCAGAAGCTCACAGGAGCTTTCCTCATTCCAAAGCCTCCAGGAAAGCACATGAAAGATCACTTACTCCAATCTTTTATATATACACTCAGTTCCAATTGGCAGCTTTTGAATCATCAGTCCTTTCAGTTCCAAAGCCAATTATAAGGCTTAATCACACAGTACCATGACATGACTGAGTCATCATGGTAAGAACCTGGCTACCCAAAGTCCCATATGTTAGCTTGGAACAAGGTAAGGAATGTGTACTCATGCCCCAAAAGACTAGACCCTCATTGGCCAGCCTTCACATTGCAATGCCATTCATTCCCTCTATTCATGCTGTGTTCGAGAGTAATAGAAACAAGATCCTCTAAGTCCTGATCTCTGGCTCCCCCGAGATGGGGAGAGAAATGAGCCTTGTGCTTTCACACTGGAAATGCAGAATTAGCCAGGCCTGGTCATGTGTCCACTTTGGTTTTGCCACTTTGTAGGTAATAGGCAAATCCACAATGATCATTGTTACAACAATATGATGATGATAATTATAATAATTACTACAATAATAAGATGAAAAGTACATTACTTGGTATTTCCTTTGTCAAACATTATTTCCCCTAGTAGACTATAAGCTCCTTGAAGTCAGAGTCTTTAATTTTTGTCTTTGTATACTCAAGTACCTAACACAATATCTGGTCCATAGTTCATATTAATAACTTCTTGATGGATGAATGATTGACGGATCCACTATCTCATTTGAGCAATAGTAGCTAAGTTGACAACAGAGGTTGGGTGCTCCAGGAGTTAGGTGCCAGGTTTACCAGTTCAGTCTCTATGAGTGTCAGTTGGCATCATTCACTCTATTTCCTGGGCATATACTTTAACCACAACTCCATTTAGCCATCTCGCAAATGCAGGGACCAGATCTAGGCCACAGAGAGTAGAGGTATGTTCATGTGTGAAGGGAGGGAAAAATGACCTGACCTCAGTCTGAATACCTTTCTGAATACCTTCCTTGTATTTAGCATTTCCATAAAATATTTCCACAAATATGTAAGCATTTATTGAGATCCTACAACGTATGTCTAGATGAAAGAGATCCATGGGAAGGGGTGCTGTCATGGAAAAGAGAGGACTGAAAATCTACAGACATTTATTAAGCACCTGCTATGTGCCAGGCACTCCTTGACCTCAAAGAACTTGGGCTCTGTTGACACAAAAATCAACCAATCAACAAGCATTTATTAAAAAGCTACTATGTGCCAGGCACTGTGTTAAACGCTGAGGACACAAAGACAAAAACAAAACATCACCTGCCTTCAAGGTGTTTACAATCTACTAGATGGCATCTATACTAATAAGTATAACTCAATGTAGAGTGTGATAGGGCAAAGGAGAAATTTTGACAAAGCGATCTAGGCCAATTTAGAGAGGGAGCAAACACTTTCATCTAGGGGGCATAAGGGAAGGCTTCATGGAAGAGGAGGAATATGGATAAGAGAAGGGATCATATTCCAGATGTGGCCTCTAATTCAAGCAAAGCAATGGAAGCAGGAGATGAAAATGGTGAATTTGGGTGACAGCCAGAAGTCATATGGGGAATCGTGTGAAATTAAAACAGTGGACTGGACCCAGATGGTGGGGGCTCTTAAATGCAAGATTGAGGAGCTGATATTTTGTTCTAAAGGCAATGGGGGAGGCATTGACTCTTCTTGAGCAGAGGAATGACATTATCTTTCTATACTTTAGGAAGCCTATCTGGAATGTATGTAAAGGAAAGATTAGGCAAGGGAGACACTGGAAGCCAGCAGACCAGTTAGTAGACTATCAGAAGAGTTTAAGCAAGAAGTGAGGAAAGTCTGATCTAGAATGGTGGCTGCATGAGTGAAGAGGAGGAAGTGGATTCAGAGTTCTGCATATGATTGACAGGATTTGACAATTGATTAGATAATGGTTTGGTGGTGGGGTGAGAAAAAGAGAAAAATCAAAGCTCATTTCAAGGTTCAAACGTGAATGACTGAGATGATAGTGACGTTATCAGGAGAAATAGAGGAAGCTGGAGCAAGAGGAAAGTAAAGGAGGGAAGATAAGTTTAGTTTTGGACATGTTGAGTCTGAGGTTCTAGAAAGACATCCAGGTAGATATTTTCAGCAGAGCTCAGGGCAAGATGAGCACTAGACATATAGATTTGAGATTCACCTCCGTAGCCATTATAATTGGACCCACATGAGGAGAAGAGATCTTTAAAGAAGAGAGTGTAGGAAGTGTAGACAAGGCAGAGTAGGATAGAGCTCTGGGGGACACTCATACCTATGGGACAGAGAAAGACCACGATTCAAAGAAGACTTGTAGAGAGTGGTCAGACACAGACTAGGAATCCAGAGAGAGAGCAATGTTATAGGAGTCAAGGGAAGAGAGGTACCCAGGAATGGGAGCGAGTTACCAAGAGGCCAGAGAGGATTAGAACTGAGAATGGACTATCAGATTTAAATAGTAAGAGGTCATTTATTGGCAGTCTTTCAAAGAGATGCATCAGGGGTGTGTGTGTGTGTGTGTGTGTGTGTGTGTGTGTGTGTGTGTGTGTGTGTGAGAGAGAGAGAGAGAGAGAGAGAGAGAGAGAGAGAGAGAGAGAGAGAGAGAGAGAGAACGAGAGGAAGGAGTAGTGAGGAACTGGAAGCAGCCAAAGTAATCATTTTTTCTGTTTTACTAGTGAAAGAAAAGAATGTTACAGGAAAATAACTTGAGGCTTTGACAGAGTCACAGAAAGTTTTTTGATTCATTTTTGTTTAATGTTGGAGGGACCTGAGCATGTTTGTACAGAATAGGGGAAAAATTACAGACAAGAAGATAGTGAAGATGAAAGAATGACTGATGAGTGAAGCTCTTAGAGGAAATATAAGGGGATGGGATCAAAAGCACAAATAAAGGGGTGAGATTTGGGAAGGAGAAAGTGATGCCTCACCTTCCGAAGTTGGAGGACAGTAGAAAAGGATGAATGAAAATGGTGAGACATCTTGACCTGTAGTGGACAGCAGATGAAGGAACTCAGATGGATGGCCTCAATTGTTCTCCCAATAGAATGGTACATAACCACTTTATGGGCAGGGACTGATTCATCTTTGACTTTGTATTCCCAGTATGTAGCCCAGGGCTTGTGACATAGTAGGTGTTTAAAATGCTTGTGGATTGATAGACCTGTTTAAGAAAGTTCTCTCTTGAGAGAGGAAGTAGATGAAGGGAGAATTAGAGGCTTGAGTAGAGAAGAGATTTGGAACTAGTATGCTGAGTGTGATTGGGTACCTCCCAACAAGAGAATGCTTCAAAAGCAGCTCAAAACATGGGAAGTGTGCAGTCGGGGGAAAGCGAAGGAAAACCATTCCAAGTAACAGAATGGAACTAGGTATCCATGCCCCTAATGGTTTATAGTTGAAAGGGGAATATGAATGGATGGAAATACAGAAATGATTCCTACATAAATATAATTCAGCTATCTACAAACATGAAAAAGATACACACAGCTCTGAGGGTGGGAGAGAATAAAGGAGATAGGATTGTGCAAATCATAGAGGTTATTGGAAGAATTTAGTCTCACTGTTCTTTTGTTCTGAACTCTTTGAAATTTGGTCTCCTAAAGTTTAGGGTATATGCTAGACTCATTCATTTTGATATTGAAGAGTATGTGCATTAGAAGATATAAGACAAATTACGATGTTTACCAAGGGGGAGGATCATTACCTGGGGCCTGGGGCTTGGGCACTTCACGTTGAAGGCAGCATGAGAACTGCACTTTAAAGGATGGGAGGAGGGAAGATATCAAAAGTATAAGAAACAGCAAGAGCAAAGTTATGGAGGCAAGAAAATACAAGACATGGCCAAGAGGTTGCTTTAATAGAAATATAGAATTTAGGGCTGGAGAAAACTAACGATCATATCTTCAATTCTCTTAATTTTGTAAATGGGAAAAGTGTGGTCCTTAGTGGAGAAGTAGCCTATTAAAGTCAGACAGGTAGTATGTGGCAGAGCCAGTATTCCAACCTAGGTCCTCTCACATCAAATTGGTGAATTTTCCAATACTTTGCACCTCTTCCAGGTTTACTAGAGCTTAGAGTATGAAGAGTAATGTGTGATAAAGTTGGAAAGTTACAATGGAGCTAGATTATTCAGGGCTTTGAATGCCAGGCAAATGAGTCTGACCTTTATTTGGTAGCCAATAGGGAATCACTAAAAATTTTTGAGGAGATGAGTGACATGGCCATATGTGGAGACAATGAAACCATCTGCCAGGAACCATTTGAGGGTGAAAAGGTTCCATCAAAATGTTAATTCTTGGGTTGGCACCTCTCCAAGCCCACTGTTAAACTGCACCCATGCTCAGCTGGAAGACTTTCTTCATTATGTCTTCATTACGCCATGTTTTAAATGACCCCAAGTTTCTCCCAGAAACAAAAGCCTATCTTTTTAATATATGTAAGGTGTATACTGATGATGTAACATGGGGAAGTTCATATGGAATGTCTAAATATATAGAAAGAAGCTCAAGGAGAGGAATGGATAGATATGTCTGGGACATTGATCACCCCTCACCCCTGTGATTCCTGTATTGCGGGGAGCAGGAAAAGGGGCAATGAAACTAGTCCTCTGAGAGAGGGGGGTACCAGACTTGGAGATATATTCCCTCCTAAATGTCACTGGTATCGGGGCACAATTTTTAGGTCCATGGTGCTTTCTCTTTTAAAGAGGGAGAGAGTAACCCAAGTTTCCACCTGGAGGTTTGACTCCTTTCAGCAAATGCAAATTAAACAAAAGGTCATTATCCAAGCAAATACTGAGCAAAAATTGGAGGTATTCAACTGGTTATAATACAGTAGAAAATACATGAGAGTGAATGAGCACTTTAGATAGGAGTAAGATATGATTTGGCTCAACAGAGAAAAGCTTCAATCTCACCCAAGGAGAAATTTCCTGGAGTTCTCTAGGAAAGCAAGCTGGAAGTCAAGGGCATGTTAAGGCGCTTGCTTCCCCTACATATTTGCTGTTTACAGGATATTTTTTCTTCTCCGTTCCTTGGGGTTAGTCCTGAATGACATCTAGAACCACAGATGTCCGCTCTCAAAGAAGGAAAAGAAGATTTCTTCTCCTCTCCAAAGCTTTCATGCCAACTCTTGCCCCCTTGTGGAGGCATGAAGCACCAAGTCATCATTCTCTCTACCAATTAGGAAAGTCTTATGCAAAGTGTTCCAGCCTTGGTTAGAAATTAACTCTGTCGGTCTGTCTGTCTGTGTCTCTGTCTCTCTCTGTGCCTGTGTCTGTCTCTCTGTGTGTGTCTCTGTCTCTGTCTCTACCCATCTCTGTCTTTGTCTCTCTCTGTCTCTGTCTCATCTCTCTCTGTGTGTGTCTCTGTCTCTGTCTCTCTACCTGTCTCTCTGTCTCTCTCTGTCTCTGTCTCTCTCTGTCTCTCTGTCTCTCTCTGTCTCTGTCTCTGTCTCTCTCTCTCTGTCTCTCTCTCTCTCTTTCTCTCTTTCTCTCTCTCTCTCTCTCTCTCTCTCTCTCTCTCTATGTCTCTCTCTGTCTCTCTCTTTCTCATTGATGCATTACTCATTCTCAGAACTCAAGGAAGCTCAAGGGGATTTAGATTTGCGCTATCTACTCTTATTTGACTCACCCCACCACCAGCCAAAAATGTTTTATAAAACAGGAAATGACTTCAACTCTAATGAAAATGATTCTGCTCCATCCAAAAGGATCTTAACAGACTAGAAATTGGGTTGAGATTTGATAGGGATAACTAAATGTGCAAGCCTTGTCCTTGGGTTCAAAAAGTCAGTTTTATAAGTAAAAAACCTGGGTAAAGTGTGGCTAGACAGTGGCTTCTTTGAAAAAGAGTTAGATTTTTGCACAAATTCCTCTACCAGAAGAATATAAGTCAGTAGCTTGATATTGGAGCCAAGAAAGCAAATGCAACCTTGGAATGCCTTAAGAAAGCCTAGTGTCTAGGACAAAGGAGGTGGTGGCTCTCTCCTCTGCTCAGATCAGGTCTAGAGAATTATGCTCAGTATTGGGCTGGATCTCACATAGAAGAGAGTAACCAGGATCTTGAAGGGGCAAAGTTCATATCACGTATGGATTAGTAGAAAGAATTCAGGATACTTAGCCTGGAGAAGACTTAAGGGGAAAATAATAGCCGTGTTTGAATAAATTAAGAGATTTGGCTTGTTTTTCTTGGCACCCTAGGGCAGAAATAGAAGCAATGAATGAAGGTCACAGAGAAGAAAATTTGGACTTCATGTCTGGAAAACCTTCTGAACGATTGTTGTTCAGTCACGTCTGACTCTTCATGACCCCATTTGGCTTTTTCTTGCCTAAGATACTGGAGTGTTTCCTTCTCTAGCTCACTTTACAGATAAGGAAAATGAGGCAAAGTTAAGTGACTTACGCAGGGTCACACAGCTAGTAAGTGTCTGAGGCTGGATTTGGACTCAGGAAGAAGAGCCTTCCTGACTCCAGGTCTGGCACTCTGTCTACCATACCACCTAGCTTCTAACAATTGGAGCAATCCAAAAGTGGAATGAGGGAGAGGGTACCCTGTCTTGGGAGGTCTTTAATATAAAACTAGATAACCATTTATCAGTTGGGAGTGGGGATTAGTTTTCGAGTTTGACTACATGGCCTCTTCCTGCTCTGAGATTCAATGAATCAACAGAGGACTGGTGATAGGATTCATAATCCAAAATGGGTCCCAGACTTTAGCATGGATCCTTGAAGCATTAGTAAATATGCAGCCAGATATATCTCCATTAATAGATTCTCGAGGACAAACCATCTCCCTGTTTTCTAAAAAAAAAAAAATGAAAATGAGAGGAAATTAGAGGAAGGGGCTCCGTGAATTCCAAGACAAGGTCAGGCTGTTCACCCATAATAACATTTACATGACACTTTCAGCTGCAAAATGGATTGTATATATCAGAGGCATCAACTTTGGGTCCCACAGGACACTTGGGTTTCAAAACGCCTAAGTGGGCCAGAACCAGATTAACACATAATTGAGAAATGTCTAACACGATAAATAAAACTATAACACAACATAGGTAATGTTAATTTGTGATTTTTAAAAATCAATACATGTCTCACAAAGATCTGTTTCTTGAGTTCAATGCCCCTCGTGTGTCCACCATTTCATTTCATCTTCACAGCAACAATGTTGAGGTTGGCAGAGTGGGTATCATTATGCTTATATTACAAATAAAGAAATTGAAGCTCAGAGAAATCCGGCGATGTGTCTGTGCTCTCCAAAGTAGGAAATGTTGAGCTAAGACTCACCTCCAGGCCTTCTGACTCAAACCATGGTGCTTGTCCAAATGTACTGCCCTGGGTCTTATGGTGAATCTGCCCTTGAGTTCATTCAAGAGGTCAAGAAAAAAAATTCTCCTTTCTAACTCCCCCATTGCTTATGGCCCTGAGTGGTAGTAAGAAGGAATAGTTTCTCTACTTGTTTAATATTTTAAAAAATATAGTCAATTATTAAAAGAGGTACCCAGAAGAGTGCCTTGTAGTCAGTGGGTACTTAGCAGAATTCCAGGCAGAGAATTACATAATATTCAGAGGTCAGAGAGGACAGGACCAAAGATTTAGAGCCAGAAAGAACTTCGTATCAGAGGATAGCTAGTCTAATTCTTTCACTTTACAAATAAGGAAACTGAGGATGAGAGAAGAGCAACGACTTTGCCAAGGCCTCACAGCCAGTAAATTGTAGAGTTGAAGCTCAAATCCAGGCCTTCTGCCTCCACCAATCCAGTCCTTTTTACTTTTATTGCAGTTGGGTTGAATTGGCTTTGATCAGAACCTGACTTGGCTGCTGTTAACCCTGCATGTGCTGACTAGATGAGTCAGGCTAACGAGGAGGGCTTTGTCCCAAGGTGTTAGAATTGAGAGGATGCTAAGAGCTGTATATTCCTTCAGCAAATAGAAATCATTCTGTTTTTTGGACCGGGACCATGAATTCATTGGCATGGGGAAGTCCCAATGAGGAAAATCCCTCGGATCGGCGCCTTCTCACAACTTATAGTCTTGAGGAGTTGCCCAGAGCACCTAGAAGTTGAGTGACTCATCCAGGGTGACAGATTCAGTATAGGTCAGAGGTGGGTCTCGAAGCCAGCGTCTTCTTGACTTGAGTCCAGTTCTCTACCCATTATGCAACACTGCCGCATGCACTTAGCAAGACTAGCTGACGTAGAAAACTTAAGGATGGTTCACTTCCTCCAGCTGGCACCTGCCCTTGAAGACGAGGCTCTTCCCTGGCCAGCCCTCTCCTGCTCTCTCCCATAGCAGTATGGGATTGTCTCTGTTGCAACTTTGGGGTCCTGAGGGCCCTGCCTACTGCTGTTCTTGGTTTTTCCTACCACAGGGCATTGTGTCCCAAGGTTAGAAGTTTCCCCTTGAGATCTCCTCCCACCATCACTTGGAGTTTGCCTCACTGCCTGCTTTTGCACATTTTGAGGTGTTTATTCTGGGCACTGGAAATACTAGTGATAGAATGGAGGGGAGCCATATTTATTAGAGAAGGCCCACAGGTCCTGAAAGATAGATCTAAAAGAAACAAGAATTTTGTATCAACACGGGGGAAGTGGGATCTGTTACACAGCTAACCTCCTTTGGGCTCCCTGCTTCCAGCCATCTTTCCTCTGGAAAGTCAGTGGTCAGCCCAATGGTGCAGGTTTTAGGTTGAGTGAGTCACGAGCCCCCAAATGCCAGCATTCCTCAGAGAGGCCTTGCAGCTGGGAAGCGGTTCCTAGCCTCTCTAAAGAGATAGCACAGGACTTGTCACACGTGGGATGCCTAGGGATGATTCTGTTGATTTATAGCCACATTCTGCCTTTTTAGAAGAATGTTGCATAACCAATCAGCCTGGGTGTCGAATGATGTTATGTCAAGCCCTGTCATTTGCTGGGGTGGATTCTGTTAGGTCAGGACACTGCGAGGCAATGTATCAGAAATACAAATGTTGGACTGAACAGACCCTGTCAAGCCTGACAGCCACCATCTGATATGATTTACCTCCAAGAACCACTGTGAGCTGCTAAATCATTCACAGAAACTCATTTTGCAAGGTATTCAAAAATGCAAAGAGCCAAGTCATTTTTCCCCCACCTAAAAATATGCTTACCAGGATGCTAATGAAAAGGAATGGGAAAAAGATCAGCAGGCAGTTTTGAAAATTTTGAAATAATTTATTTTAAATTACCTTAGGACCCAAAGAAGATGAGAAAAAAATTGAAATGTTTTCCAGCTCTCTGTAGTTAACTAGGGAAAATGCAAAACTATAATGTATGACATATTGTCAGCTCTGAACTTGGTACTGATCTCGCATATTCAGTGCTAAAAAGCATTGGTTACATAGGAGGGACACTTTATAACAAGGTGAAGGAGGAAAGATTCCCTATCTGAATTTATTGAGTAGGTCTTCCTTCCTACCATAGGCTGGCTTTAACTTCAAAGTTAAAATAGATAAATATAAATAAATGATAATGATACATATGTAAATATAAATGAATAAAATTTATAAATCACTAGCAGTGTACGTGACTTCTTAACATGGCTTCTCAAAAACTGAGCATGCTGGTGAACATTGGGCAAGTTGACATAATCATGCCTCCATTTTCCTTAAGGATGCATCATTATATATTTTAAAGAGAATAGTTTTATAGCATCCCCTCATGAGATGTTGAGAATGATTCGAGGAGAAAATGAGCCAAAAGAAAAAATGGCATGTGATCTAGCTAGGCACAACTATTCTGAGTGCATTTATTCATTGGATAATAGTTTTAGAAATGGAAGGGACCATCAAGCCCAATTCTCTCATTTTACAGATCATGGCTTGAAAAGGTTAAGTGGTTTGCCTAATGTCATACAGCTGGTAAGTGTCCCGGGCAGGATTTGAATCCGCACCTTCCTCATTCAGAGTTTGTTCCCCCATCCACTATACCACATTGTCTCTAATACAATCCAATTGGGTACCACAAAAAGACACCAAGTGAAACAGATCAGCAAGACATTTTCATAGTAACACATTCTCCTTAGCAACAGTGGTAGAACTACCATATTTGTCTTTTATACTCTCAATATCCATTGAAAGGCACTGGTCACAGTGTTAAAAATCGTTGACATTGTTGGTTCATCATTTTAAAGTGTACGAAATGCTTTCTATGCATTATCTCATTTGAACTTCAAGACAACCCATGGAGGCGGGTACCACAGTTATTATTATCTCCAGTTTATAAGTGAGGAAACTGAGGCTCAGAAGGTTTGAATGGCTTGTCCATAGTTGCATAATTAGTAAACGTTAGAAGTGGGTTCAACCTAGGTCTCTTCTAATTCTGAGTTGGGGACTTTTTTTTTCCTGTACCACACTGGCTCTCTGGAGGCATCATTAATAATTGGGATATTATACACAAATCTTGGGGCTTAAGGTTATGTTATATTACATTGTGATGTCATGTTACTTGTATTATGTCATGTCATATCATGTTATGATACATTATGTTATGCTATACTATGCTATATTACATCATAGCCATTATCTAGAAGACAAACATTCCAAAACATTTCATCCTGTAGGTAGAATTGGGGGTAGGTCCAAGAGGAATAAAAGCAAGCCCTTACTGCAAGGGGGCTGAGGTTGCTCTTAGGCATATTCAGATGGAGAAATCCTGCTTCCCAATAATTTCATCTGTTGAGTCTGTGTTGTTCTGCCTTCCTGGGGCCATGACTCTAGGAGGGAGCAAAAGCTATCAAATGGCATTTGGAAAAATAATCAATTTGGGAACAAAGCCTGCACCTTGCCAGCTACACACAGAAGATGTCTACATGGTAACTAATACAATGTTAAATGCTCTCAGGAAGAAATATATTCATAATTCCTCAAAGAAGGTAAAATTCCAAAAAAGAATTGCAGAGATGACAAATGCTACTTTTTCCTGTAAATGGGGCAATGAAGATGACAATAGTAACTACTGACTCATATGCTTACATGTTCTCATCTATTTAAAATCATGACAATGGTCCATGTATGCAGGTAGGGTACAGTATGAAAGCGTGAGAATGGACGGTTTTCTACAGTAGTCCACAATTTCGCTGGCTCATGTCTGGCTGGAAAATGCAGAGAATATGAACTCTTATTATGTCTTTTGTTTGTTTGTTGTTGTTTTAAAAGCATTTGACTGAAGAGAACAAAATGTAGGCTTAAAGGCTATCTTTAAAAAGTGCCTCCCTGCCCAGCTACCCTGGGATGGCTTTGACTAAAGAGAAAAATTTCCAATTATCCATTAAGTACTGTCAGTAAACAAGACACAAAGGGGGAGAAACATGTTCAGGTCTTTGTGTTTCAGAGAACATCTTGTTCAGAGTCTACACAGAAAGCTTCTTTATTGTTAAGATGCTTCTATTTTCAAAGGTTTTGCTGATTTCATGCAACCCCAGAATACTAAAAAAAAAAAACTTCATTAAAGTCATAACAATTAAAAAAATTAAGTATTCACTTAGGGAAAATCAAAATGGATAAGCAAACATCCTTTGTGCAAGTTATGACATGCAGCTAGAGGGACATTGCGTTCATCCATTCAATGCATATAAGAAAAATATTGCAGATAGACCCAAATGGCCCCAGAATTGAAGAAGAGGAGACAGTCAGGTTGCCTCATATTTGAGAAATTACAGAGTGCTTTCAATGATCCCAAGTCACTCACTCACAAAAGCCCATGTCTCCAACACCAGTATTCCCTCCATGACTGTGAAGCATTTATTGAACACAACAATCTAGAAAGAATCAAAATTGTAGGTCATCTAAAAGACAGTGGAAAACACTTGGAAGGTGTAAATAGGCTGTCACAAATTCTTGGTAATGACTTGAGAAACTGAGTAAAAGCCATGATGAAAGACAAGTCTGACTGAGAAAGAAGGTGGGGTGGTCATGTAGCAACGATGAAAGACAATCTATTTACAACCAGATTGCTGTACGGGTATCATCAATATATTCACAGAATCTGAGAAAGTTCTCCAGACCATTGAGTAGATTTATGGAAATATATAGATGTGAATTACAAATGGAGAGAAGGCACAAGAAGAGATGCAATCTACACTGGGGGCGGGGGGGGGGAAGTACTCACACTGATGATATCATGGTTTCATTGAAATTAGATTTTCTAGTGTAATATCATTTACCTCCCCTGCTTATCTGGATCTCTGGACAGTTTTGTTGGGCAGGCTAGCTTATGTGTAAGAGGGAGGGTGGGTGGAAAGTAGTCTTTGCCAACTGCTCAATCACAGGTTGATCACGTTGTAAGCATACAGAAACTGTAAATGACTCAGAATATTATGTTATCTACTGCAACTTGTCCAGTCATTTTCCCATTTAGAGAAAAGGATTTGAATGGTCTCCTTGAATTATCCAGATTTTCATATCCATATGCATACCTATATAAACACATAAATCTTTATGTCAAAATGGCATAATGCATGTCTCATATATATATGCATGTATATATAGGCATATGCGCATATACATATAGATATATGGATCAGTCTCTGCTTACACAACTATACACACATACACAATACATGCATACATAGGTACATACACAAAAGTACGTGTGATCCTAATTAGAGACATGGTGTGGTTTAGTGGAAAAAGTTCTGACTTTGGACTCAGTAAGATCTGGACTCGAGCTCTGCCTCTGCAAACACTATCTATGCAGTCATGAGCAAAGTAACTTAGAATCCTAGTTTCCTTCAAAGCTCAACTCAAATGCTACTTCCTCCATAAGAATTCTCTTGATGTCCAACTGATGGTGTCTTATCTGAAGTGACTGGATATTTATTTAGTAAATTATGTGTGTGTGTGTGTGTGTGTGTGTATATATATATATATATATATACACATATATATATATATATATATCTCATAATGTATGTGTGTATATGTGTGTTGTACATGTTCCTGCCTATAGAATATGCACTCCTTAAAGGTCTTCGTATGCTCAGTACCTAACATTTTGCTTGGCACATAATAGGCTTTCGATAAATACATTTTCATTGGTGGAGTGATATAATCCTCTCAGTGCCCCCCAGAAACTTCCCAAGAGAAGTTACAGAAGGGTTGTTGATCTGCATGAGTGAATGGAGTTTCCACATGGAGAGTTCCTCACATTAGTGAAATCACAATCTGAAATGATGAGCCCAGTCTACAACATTTCACTGATGTTGGCTCACCAAGCATTTGTTCATGAGATACAATGCCTTTTACGCTGATGACATCTTCTGTGAGTGACACATGGTTACTCACAAAGGAAAATTTTGGAGTAATTCCCAGACCTCAGGACTATCCTCATATGTCTCCAAGTCATCTCACTGGGGGCACTGAATCTTGACATTTAGGAATAATGAGACTTCATACAGTTGTAAACAAATGGACTACATTTTGCTACAGAATTTAAGATGTATTCACAAAAAGAGCAGGCTGCCTTCTAGTATTCTAAGCCTTTCTGATATTCCTCCTTTGCCTGTGACTACCTGGAGCATCTCAAGAGAGCATTTATCTGCTGTTGAAGCATTTAGTGTTAGATAGCTAAGTCTTTTTAAAAATTATGTAGAGGGGGCGGAGCCAAGATGGCAGCTGGAAAGCAGGGACCTGCCTAAAGCTCTCCCCCAGAACCCTCCGAACATCTATAAAAATGGCTCTGAATAAATTTTAGAACCCACAAAATAACAGAGGGAAGCAGGGCTCTAGCCCAGGATGGCCTGGATGGTCACTGAGTAAGGTCTATTGCAGGGACCTGGGAGCAGAGTGGAGCAGAGACCAGGATGAGCCATGCCTGGATCAACCAGACCAGGAACCGAGCAGAACAAGCCGTAGTGCCCTGAATCAGTGAACTGTGGCAGTTACCAGACTTCTCAACCCACAAACACCAAAGACAACAGAGGTTAGTGGGAAAAACTGCGAGGACAGAGTGAAAGGAGTTTGTGGTTTGGCCAGCGCCCCAGGGACAGCAGAGGTGGTGCAGCTCTGAGGACAGAACTACAGCTGCAGTTGCTTCCAGTCCCAGGCCCACCTGGTGGCAGAAACTGAGTGACAGATCAGAGCAGGAGTGTAGAGCCAGCTTAGATCTGAGTCATGATCCAGGTTGTAGTTCTTGGGGGAGGAGGAACGCTGATGTGGCAGAGCTTGCTGTGTAGAAATAGCTCTGAAAACAATAGCACAGCCCCTCAAGCTCAGGACAAAGTACTCTTTACTCTACAAGCAACCATACCTGACAAAAAACTCAAGGGTCAAGTAAGTTGGCTGGGAACACAACCAGGCAGTGAAAACAGACTCAGATTCAGGCTCAAACTTTGGAATCTTTCTTTGGTGACAAAGAACACCAAAACATACAGCCAGAAGAAGTCAACAAAGTCAAAGAGCCCACATCAAAAGCCTCCAAGAAAAACATGAACTGGTTTCAGGCCATGGAAGAGCTCAAAGAGGATTTGGAAAAGCAAGTTAGAGAAGTAGAGGGAAAATTAGGAAGAGAAATGAGAGTGATGTGAGAAAACCATGAAAAACAAGTCAATGACTTGCTAAAGGAGACCCAAAAAATAATGAAGAAAATAACACCTTAAAAAATAGACTAAGTCAAATGGCAAAAGAGCTCCAAAAAGCCAACGAGGAGAAGATGCCTTGAAGGGCAGAATTAGCCAAATGGAAAAGGAGGTTCAAAAGACCA
>CM053624.1:350192809-350241507 GCA_028646595.1 Phalanger gymnotis
CAGGAGACAATGATGGCATTGCTGTGGTTTAGTGAACAAATGGACATAGGACATATACTCTAAATTGCTCTTATCCTCAACAGTGTATTTGCAGACACTCAGGGTATTCCAAAGCTTATTTGTCTAATCTAGGGGATAAGAGACAATTTGGTGATTGTCAGAAGAGAAAGCTACACTCAGGATATATTTGGGAGTGGTCCACAAAGCACTGGGTAGTAGGGCCAATTGTAGTAGGCCCACAATCTGAATGTTCCATTCCAGGCGTCAGAGAGAACAAGCTGTCCATCAGGAAAAATGAAAGCATCACTGATAAAATGGCAATGGCCCCAAGGACTGTGGTTATCCAATCATCGATTTCATCTTTAGGAAGTTTCCACTTCATGATGGTCTAGTCTCCATGAATTATGGAATTGTGGTGCTTTAGATCATCCAGGTATTATAGCCTTAAGGGCCAACCTGAAGATCCATCTGTTCAGTTTTCCTGAGATCACTCCAGGAGAAGGATGGATCCCTCTTCTCATTATCTTATAATCATCCAGGGCAAGGCAGGTCATGATACAGCATTTAACAGGAATTACTTTCCTAAATTTTGGCCTCCCTGGTGCAATTGGTCCATCCAGTAGGTGTTGCTCTTGGGTTCTCTTTACGGCTCTAAAGCATACTTGCATGCAGGTGTGTTTAGTGAACATTTTAATGCCAATTAGATACAAGAAACAACGCCTTAAAGAGTGCCTTTCTGTGCCTTTAACCCCAGATAGTGGTTCGGGGAAAAGAATTGAGCAGCCCATTCTTGTCTCTGGATCTTAATTGTACGTTTGAGTCAGTCTCCACCTGCTGGCAGGAAAGGCTAACCCTGAAGTCTATGGCTCCATTCAGTGAGATGGGCCTTAGAAATTGTTGCAATAACATTCTAAAGGTAGTCTGGTGAGCTGAGCTTAGACAAAGGAACAGATGGTGGGACCTTGAACTTGAGCACCACCGATAAGGAACATGAACCTCTGCTGGAGAACAACAAAACTCTCAATGGAAATGGAAAAACAAATACCAGAATAGGCGAATACAACAGAAGGGAGATGATTCTTTCTCAGGAAAGGGAACTTTCATTCTAGTAGCCATATCCAAGGAAACGTCCCACGGGGGCTATCCTTTATATTCTCCTTTCTTAGGTATCAGATAGAATCAGACTGTTAGTCATGGATATTTTGTTCTTTCATGGGATCTTAGATTTAGAATCGGAAAGGATATTAGAGGTCCTTATACATATTTGTTTGTATGTTGTCTCCTCCACAAAATGATAGGCACCTTGATGGCAGGGACTGTTTTCTGGTTTTTTGATTCCTCAGTTCTTAATGTAGTGTCTGGCACACAGTAGGTGCTTAATAAATAAGTGCTAATTAATTGGTTGATGAGGAAACTGAGGCCATAGACATTGTGACTTACCCAAAGTCAAACAGCTAGGAAGCCTCTGAGGACAGATTCAAACCCAGGTTTCCTGACTCCAATCCTGTACTGTTTCTCAGGCACTGTGCTTTAGAATCTAATTCACTAATTCAGATTCACAGAATCACCATCTTAGAATCAGAAGGTAGTGCAAAGGGCATTTTGTTTAATCTGTGTCTGAACAAGACCAAGAACCCTCTCTCTACTATTTACATCTAGTCGTATACAGCCTTTAGCTGCAGATGATCCCTGAGAAGAACCACACTGTGGATGAAGACAGCACATTCCACTTTTGGACAGCTCTCAGTGTTGGGAGTTCTTCTTGACATCAAGCCTAAATCTCTTTCTGCACTTTTCACCACCACCATCTCCCTCCTCATTCTGGGGCTAAGCAGACCAATTCCAATCTCTCTTAAACATAACAGAACTTCAGATTGTTTTTGTTGCTGCCGTTTAATTTATTTATTTCTTTTTAGTTTTCAACATTCACTTCCACAAGATTTTGAGTTCCAAATTTTCTCCCTCTTCCTCCCCTCCTCCCACACCAAGACAGAGTACACAATACAGGCTCTATATATACATTCACATGAACCATATTTTCACATTATTCATGTTGTAAAGAAGAATTAGAACCAATGGGAGGAACCACAAGAAAGAAGAAGCGAACAAATAAAGAAAAGAGAGAGAGAGAGCAAGTAGTATACTTGGATCTGCATTCAGACTCCGTAGTTCTTTTCTGGATGTAGATGGCATTTTCCATCACGATTCTTTTGGAGTTGCCTTAGATCCTTGCATTGCTAAGAATCACGCAATGTTGCTGTTACAGTGTACGATAGAACTTCAAATCCTTAAAGAGCGCCATCACATCCCTCTCTAAGCCTTCTCTTGTCCGGGCTTAATGAACCCAGTTCCTCCCACCAATATTTGTATGGTATGCCCTTTCACCATACTGGTCATCTTCCTCTAGACTCTCCAATCTCACAGTGTCCTTTTTTAAAGCAAGTCCCTCAAAATGGAACTTTCTGGGGGTTGGGGGGCAGTGAGGTTTGACCAAGGCAAAGTTCAGCAAAGACAAAATGTCCACTAATCGAATTCTTTAGCATCTTTCCAGGAAGATGTAAGTTTACTGAACAAGGCCAGCCAATGATAAATTTCAGTCTCTTCTTTGAGATTCAAAAGCCTCTGTGTTACTTTAGTGTTATGAGATACAAAGATATCCATACTTGTATCCTTGGATGCCTTTTCAAAAAGTTATAAAATGTATATTTCTCTGCCTTAATAATTACCCTAAATGAAAAGCTTTGGGATGAAGAACTCCACCAATTATAGGAACAGGGGCAACAGAGTTGACAGATGATAAATACTTTTTGAATTCCTTAAAAAAAAAAGAAGAAAAATCACCCCAGGAGTAAAATTGGTTGTATGGTGAACTGACTCAAGGAATTCCTTTTTAATAAAAAGTAGCATTTGCATAGTACTTTAACTTTGAAAAGCACATTACATATGATACCTCCCTTTATCCTCACAACAACCCTGAAAGGCAGATATTATTATTATCCCCATTTTACAGATGACAAAACTTGAGGCTGAGACAGCTTAAGTGACTCACGAGAAGTTGCAGACCCGGTCTGTGTCTGAGGCAGGATTTGAACTCAGGCTGTCCTGTCTCCAAGTCTGTTGCTCTATCTTCTGTTCCATCTCACTGCCTTTTTCTTCATGGGCTGCTTCGTGAAAACATATCCAATGTTTTTTCACTCCAGTGGGTGTTCAATCAGTCCAATGGGTGATGACTAGTTTTCCTGAGCTTCCTTAAAGGGCATTGGATAGTAAAAACTAGAACTTCCCCAAGCTTAAATAGCCACTCTGCCAGCCATCCTCAAGGAGAGAACTTCCATGTGCATGTGTATATGGTACATGTGTGTATATAGTGTATAAAACACATAGATACATGACTAAGTCCCCAATCCTACATCCTTCTTTGTAGCAGGAGCATGTCTACTCTTGACATTTTCCTATAGAAACATTGTTCCAAAGGATAGTTACCTTCTATCCCAGCTCTAACATTTTATGGTCCTATAAGAGTATCAGTACATTGCAGGTATTTAAGCACAAAATATCAATATATGGATGCATATATGTATATATGATTATATGTACATGGAAACAAACATGTCCATATGTATAAATGCACAAATATGTCTATATGTATGTTTGTATATGTGTGTGTCTATACACATGTATATGATTTCCACATCAGTAATTTAGTAAATAAAGTAAGAAGCATACTAGATGAGAAAAATGCTTCCCAACCACTAAAACAATCTCCTTAACCCTGGCATCAGAAATGCCCGCCAAACATGGTACAAACAGACTGTTTGCAGCTGCTTCTTTCCCCTTGTCCCCATTCCCATTCTGTGTTCCATTATTTGATCTGCTTATCAGTTTATTATTTATTTATTAAGGAGCATTCCCCTCTTGCCTTCCCACTCAGCCCCCAAAGGGTTGGAGACTGCTTGTTTACCAGCAAGAGCAAGGCTGAGATGGTAGAGAAGATTCTGCAGAGTTCAAGCATATAATAGCAATAGGAAGTAATCAAATGAGTGCCTGGTTTGTAAGTTGGCCACCACCAAAGGGAATCCCAGCTCAGCCTTATTGCAAAGGGGATGGAGAGAAGTGCAGCTAGTCAGGAGGGTAGTTTAATGGGATTTTAGTGAAAGGGCAAATCTGGGCTCTCATTGGCCCAACCCTCCATTGCACAAAAAATTATAATATCTGACATTTACATAGCACTTTACACGTAGTAGTTCATACAAGCTTTGTAACAGCCCCAGGAGGTCAGTACTAAAGTTGTCATAATGCCCATTTTACAGATGAGGAAACTGTCTCAGAAAAAAATGAATAGATTTGCCCAGAATCACACAGTGAGTGAAAGTCAGAGCAGCATTTGAACCCATCACTCTTGCCTCCAAATCCTGCACTCTATCCACTATGCCACAGTGGCAAAGGTTGATAGAAGTGAAATCCCAAGTCAAAGACTGGTTTTTAGGACAGTCAAGTCAACAGTTATTTATTAAGTACCTACTCTGTGCCAGGCACTATGTTAAGCACTGGAGATACAAAGGCAAAAGACAATCCTTGTTCTCAAGGAGCTCACAGTCTAACGGGAGAGACAACACACAAACACCTATGTACAAGCAAGCTAGAGACAAAATAGATTGGAGATAATTTCAGAGGGAACGCACTAGAATCAGGAAGAACCAGAAAAGGCTTCTCACAAATGGTGAAACTTTAGCTGAGATTTCATCAATTGACTCTGCTACATTCCAAATATCTTGCATAACTTAGTCTCAACTGTCATCACTTCTCCATAAAATTGTCAACAATCCAGTCTTTCCTCCCCCTCCTCCCCCACCACTCTCAGTGAAACGGGAACGAGATGGTGGTTTGCTTCTTCTTCTCTATTCCATTCTCACTTCACTCATCTCCTCTCCCCTCTTTTCATCTCTCATTTCCTTTCCCTTCTTCTCTCTTTTCTCCTCCCCCTTCTTCTCTCCTTCCCTATCCAATACCCTTTCATCACCTCTCCCATCCCCTTACATCTTCTTTCTTGTTTTCCTATTCATCTGTCCCCCTTAATCATTGCCTTTCACCTTCTTTTCCATCTCCTCTTCCCTTCCTGCTTCTTCCTTCCATTTCTGTTGTAGGCATCTAAGTAGTGCAGTGCTCAGAGCCCTGGGCCTGGAGTCAGGACGACCCAAGTTCAAATCTGGCCTCAGACATTTACTAGCTGTGTAATTTAGCCTTGTTTGTCTCAGTTTCTTCATCTGTAAAATGAGCTAATAGCATTACCTACCTTCAGGATTGTTTTGAGGATCTTCCTGACTCCAGCACTGTGCTCATGTGTTTATTTAGCACATAATAGGCACTAAATGAACACTTTCCCCTTCTCCTTACCCCCTTCTTCTCCAATTTATCTTCTATTCTTGCCCTTCCCTAGTCTTCCCTTCATCCATCTTCTTTTCCATCCCTCCCTTTCCCATTTTTTTCCTCTTTCCTCCACACCCCCAATAATCCTCTTCCTTTGGAAATAAGAACCCTTCTCCATAAAAACAATTTTCCTATATTGTATTTATTGAATCAATAAATGACATTGGATGGCATATGCATTAGTGAATCTATGATCTCATTCATGGAGATGATACAAATTGAAACCCATCTACTTCTCTTCCTGTGTGACTGATGTCCATGTCTCCCCATCTGACCTCCATAGGGGCTCGTCCAATGTACTGGGAAACAGGGGAAACTTTCTCTGGCTCTCTCGACGTTTCATCAGCAGCAATGAAATACAGGGGCTGCCTAACAGTTTTCCATTTCTCTAGATAGGTGATTTGCCCAGCTCCTTTTTCTAGCCTTCTATTTCTTCACCTCTAAAAAATTTCTCATTGGTAATATCCTATAGCTTACTCACATTGTTATGAAAGTAGGTACAGACTAGGAGCCCATCCAGCTGCCCTGCCTTCTCAAGATGTAGACTTATGCCCAGTATGTGATCTAGCATCACAGTACCATAGACTTAGAGTTATAAGTGACTTTAAAGGTCGGGTAGTCCAATCCCTTCTTTTTACAGATAAAGAAACCAAGAGGTTAAATGGTTTGCTCCATGTCCCTTAGGTGCTAAGTAGCAGAACTGGGATTTGAACCCGGTACCTTTGGCTCCACATCCAGTGCTCTTTCCTCTAGCAAAGCGGAAGAACCACTTCATTGAGTAAATACCACTAAGGCTAGCCTGCACTGGAGCCGCTCCCTTCATATATGATTCTTTACCTAGAGACATTATTTAAGACACAACCCCTGACTCCCAAGTCCTATCAAATGTCACCATCAGTGCAGAGAAAAATCTTGGCACTGACCATCATATTGTTTGGCATACCTCCTTGGAATTCTGAGTAGAACAAAAGAGCAATAGGTGTTTATGGTTTTCTGGCAGCAAATGTAATGATGATTTGATTTAATTTTACAATTGTACTTATATTCTAAACTAGTGTTGCCCTTGATCTTCACATCTCTCTGCTCACATAGCAGAACAAGTTCCAACTGGCTTAAGCAATTTCAATGACCTTTTCACTATCGTTTTATGGCCATCAATCAATCAACAAGCATTTATTAAGCCCATATTATGCACAAGCCCTGGGGACATAAAGACAAATGTTAAACATGCCCTGTCTTCAAGGAGCTTCCATTCTAACATCTACATATGCAAGTTTTTACAAAATTTATACAAGATAATTTTTGGAGGGAGATTCATTCACAGATGGGGGGTTATCAGGAAAGGTTTCCAGTAGAAGGTGGCCCTTAAGCTGAGTCTTAAAAAAAAACCTAACTATTCCACATTGGTTATATTCCCTTAGGAAATGTTCCCTTGTGTCAATGTCCGTTCTTTTACCCATTTCCCATGGACTTAACAGATGATGGATGAATTCTCATATTAGTAAATAATTCTGTTAGGATAGATATCTGTTAGGATATCTGTTAGAATAGATATAATCAACTTTGTGTGTGTGTGTGTGTGTGTGTGTGTGTGTGTGTGTGTGTGTGATATTATTCAGTCTTCATCATATCTAGGGCCTCCAACTCTCTTTTTGATTAAAGCATTCATAACATACAGGCATGAGACTCCAGTAGAGTCCATAAACCTATGGCCATTCTCTCTTTTTTTTAACTCCTGACTCATGTTTTCCAATGTCTTCATTGTCATCCTCCCCTTACCCACCTTTGTATTGAAGTCATCAAGTATCCGTGTATATGTTGACTTAATTGGGAAGGTTTTATTAAGTCCATTGTAGAATTTCTCTGCCTTTTCATCCTCTGCTACAGATAGAGGAGCATGGGCTGTAATTATCTTTAGGGAAGTGTTTGCTTAAATCCTTATCATGACCTGTACAATAAGAAGACCAAGTATCCCCAAAATTGATGTTTCTTGTTTTTCTTTGTCTGGAAATTTGATAAAACCATCCCATGGACATTTGTTTAATTCTACAGGGAGTGCTTTCAAGGCATCTTTCTATCTTGCTTAGCTATAGCTTTCTTTTGTCTTCTGGTTTCATTTCTAGGAAGAGTTTTGAGATTGATATAAGATCAGATATCCAGAGCTGACTGGAAGTTACTTCAGTAGCTATCAAATCCAATCCCCTCATTTTACAAATTAGGAAATAGAGGCCCTGGAATCTATAGTGAATCCCCCAAGGTTGCACAGATAGTAAGCATCAGAAATGACATTTGAACCCAGGACTTTTGACTCCAAAGCCCATGATTTTTCCATTGTACCATGCTACCTCCCTCCAGTGATACATTCAATCTTTGGTTCCTGAATGAAGATCTCACAATGAGAGTACTAACAGATAAGTTAATATTTCTAGAAATTTTTAGTTTTTAGTTATTTTTTGTACCTTCTTCCCCTTTGTCCCCTGCTCTGTCACCAACAATATAGAAGGAGGCCATATGTGGCTGAGGACCATTGAATATTTTTCTTTGCTTTAAGGACCAGCATGGTCAAAACATTGTATCACTTAGAATCCAACCTACCATTGATGAGCCTCTCGACAAGCTAGGTAAGTCCTCAGAAATCAGACATCGTCTACTATGACACACCTTAATAGAAGTAGAAATGCTACTAGAAATAATAGGACAACAAGTTGTTTGCTTATTGGTGGCATCAAACTGGTTTGAGAGATGAAAGCACTTATATTTTTTCTCTTCATCTTCTATACTAGGCATAGCACTGTGTTTAAATCAGACCACTGTCTTGGCCAGGCCCACAGCTAGTGTCCCTAAGGAGATCTGATTGCTCGACTTATATATCTGATGGTCAGGTAGATATCTCCAAGCATCTTCTTTGATCCCTGGGGAATTTTGCCCCAATCATGGCACGGGCAAAGGAAGTGGATGTGACTCATAAGGTAGGCTTTCCTATACTAAGGGATAGAATCTGGAGAGGAGCAGTCACATAGGAGTTGAGAAAGGTCAAAATAGAGAGAGAGCAGCTGCTGTGAAGGGAGGGAACCAGGACTCTTGAGGCCGAGGTGGTATCCATTATGCACACAAAATTGTGAATTATGCAAAAGACACCTGGCAGACACTGTGATACTGAAACAGTATTAGGACTATAGGCCAGAAGCAATGATCTCTCATTTACCTTCTTCCTTTTTCCTTTTCCCTCTCCCAAAAGTACTGATCCTGATAACTTCACCTGGGAATGAGAAGTTCACCCTATTCCTTCAAAGTTTGTTTACATTTCTGCTTTTCAAACATTTATTCTTCCTCTTAAGCAGGCAATTGTAATAAAAGCCGTTAGCCACCTGTGCTTCTACATGGTGTGTTATTGTTCAGATGCAGTTAAGAGGCTATCAGAAAGCACCTGGGAGGAGAAAGAGAAAGATTTCAGGCTGCAATATTTTACATGAGCTGGGGGTTCAGGACTACAGAAAAAAGTTGTTGATTCACTTTTGTGATTTCTCCAGGGCAGAGAGAATATTTATGCTGAGATTTTTCCAGGTAACTGAGTGAGCAGTAGTAGCTGCTTGGGATAGAGGGCTGATTTTATTTTTTTACTCCTTCAGACATACTGATGTGTAAACCCCAGACACGAACCAGTGTGCAAGGAGGTAGGGTTTAAAAGTATTCATATTGGGATCTGAAAGAAGTCAGTCCGGGTGTAAGGAAGAATGGAAAATATGGTGCATAGTACTTCTTGGTGGGTTAAGACAGATCCCTGTGAAAATGTGGAAAGTTATTAAGAATGCTTCAATGGAATTCCATTCAGCAAGCATTTATAAGGCATTTATTACTTCTTCTAGCCCAGTAGTTTATAGCCAATAATTATCTGAGAAAGCAACCCTCAACCCTTGTGGAGATGTGGCCTGGCAACTGTGTTTGCAGGTTCAGCAGCCCTTGCTTCTTCCAATGCCACAACCACTAAAGCATGAGGTTTCCCAGCTCTTTCATTTACTGGCCATAGGGCCTCTGGAAAAGCCATTGGATATTTCCAAGCCTCGGTAAAATAGATCTAGGATGCCTTGCTGGGGCAGCTAGGTGGCACAGTGAGTAGAGCACCAGCCCTAGAGGCAGGAGGACCTGAGTTCAAATTCAGCCTTAGATACTTGACACACTTACTAGCTCTGTGACCTTGGGCAAGTCACTTAACCCCAATTGCCCTGCTTTCCCAAACCCTCACAAAAAAGGATGACTTGCCATTCCTACTGCAAATAAGTACCAAGTAGTTAAAGACAAGATGGTTAGGAAAGGAGGCCACTAGCAATTAGGGGATCGAAAAAGACTATTTTTTGTAAGAGGTGGTTCTTGGCCTGAATTTTGAAGGACAAAGGGAATTCACTGAGGTAGAAATAAATACATAGGACATTCTGATGTAAAAGACAGTTTGACTGTTTCTTTTAAGCCAATCAACAAACATATATTAATAATATGCCAGTCACTGTGGCGGGCACTATAGATATAAAGACAAAAATGAAACAGTCCAGTCCACCCTCAGAGATCTTACAGTGAGGAAAAGGGATTGGTAAATTAACTCAAGAATGGAACCTGTGGAATAAATGATTGGGGAGTCACATTTGAAAACCACAAGAACTAGCATGAGGACTTGGGGAGTATGAGAGAAAGGAACCAAGAGGAGGAGGACCAGAGCTCTGTCTACATCCCAGTTTTACCTGGTCCTTCTATGTCTATTGGCTGGGGCAGTAGAAAGAATAAAGAGCCTCCATTCTAACCAAAGACATGTTAATTCATGCCAAATTGGGGGAGGGAGGAGGATGTTTCCGAAAGAATTCTTTCATGTTTGATTGATGGGCTCTAACCAGGGACTGGTTCCTGTTTGTCTTTTTTCTCAGACAAGGCCTCAGGATACTTCAAGTACTGGCAGATGGTGAACGTGTTCTGAACCAAGTATCCAGGCTTCATTGAAGTTGCTGTAGGATGCTTTCTTTATTTCATCTGGGAAGGCTTGTGGGGGCAGAAAAGTTATTTCCTTATCTCACATCCCGCCTGTTCTCCACTCTCCCCCCACCCCCACCCCCACCAACTCCCAAGTCAAGGAAGAAGGCCCGAGATCAGTCTGAGCTTCTAAAAAGCCAACCCCAATCAATATTCTTGAGGCAAGCTGGTTAAGTTCATCCCCTCCCCCCACTACGAAGAAGAGAGGGATGGGAGAATAGATAGGCAGAAACAGCTAAAGGTGATTAGTGAGGTCATTGGGAGGATCTGGAAGGTACCAAAGACATTTTGCTAACTCGTGTGCCCTAGTCTGTATTTGATGTAGATATGTGCCCACATATATAGCATTCCTTCACTCAGATTGGTGCATCTGTAAAGGGTCCCACCTCCCATTGTCTCCTCCTGAAAATAAAGTAGTGTCAGTCCCAATTTTTTATTTCACTCACAACCAAATGAAATTTCCTTTGCTAGATTGTTGTCAATATTCCACTCCATACTGTGAATATAGCCCAAAGTATGATGGCTGTAAGGAGAAGGGGAAAAGCGGTGCACTTTCTGTGCACTCTCTGCACTTTCCTGGTGGCTTTGTAAACTCCCAAAGGTTTAATTATTGTCTCTATGCAGATGCCTCCTGGACTTATCTATGCAGCCTTCTCTCTCCCAGACTCCAACCCCAAAACACCTACCTGGCAGTTAGATGGTATAGTAGATTGAGTTCAAAACTGAGTCAGCAAGACCTGAATGTGAATTCTGCCTCAGATGTTTGCTAGCTGGGTGACTCCAAACAAGTCATTTAGCCTCCTCAGTCTCATCTTTATCGTTTATAAAATGAAGATTATATTAGCACCTACCACCCAGGTTATTGTGAGAATCAAATGAAATGATTTGTGGAAGGCATTGGGTAACCTTTGACATAAATGCTTGGAATTATTGCCAAATTTCAATTGGATATTTTGAACTGGATGTCCCATAGGCATCTTCAAACTGATCTATCCAAAACAGAACCTTCCTTTTTCTCATGTTCATGACTTCAGTATTCTCAGTGCCTTACTTTCCTCCCCACCCATGTCCAATTAGGTACCAAGTCTTGTCAATTCAACATCCACAAAATTTCTCCTGAACCATACAACCAACTACTACCCTCATTCAAGCCCTCATTATTCCTGGCCTGGACAATGTCAATGTCCTCCTAATTTGTCTCCTTTCTCCCTTCTCCTTACAGCCATCAGATTGACCTTCTAAAGGCACAGGTCTGATGAGGTCTCTCCCTTGATCTCCAGTGACTTCCTATTACCTCTGGGATTAAATAAAAATCGCCAGGTTGGTATTTAAGGATCTTCCCAATCTAGTTCCAAGCTACTTTTCTGGGCTTTTTATGCTTCACTTCTCTCCTTGCTCTCTTTAGTCCAGTCAAACTGACGTCTCTGTTCTTTGCCCGTGGCTGAGTCTCACACCTCTATGCCTAGTATGCACCCTCTTCTCATCTCCACCTCTTAGAATGCCCACCAGAGTGTGAGCCCCTAGAGAGCAAAGAACTTCTGGCTCTTGCTTTTCTTTGTTATCCCCAGTGCTTAGCACATTGCCTGGCATCCAGCAGGCACTTAATTAATGCTTATTGTTTTGATTTGACTTGAAACCCTGGTTCTACTGAGAAGTCCAGTTCAGGATTCTGTCCTCTGTGCTGGCAATCCTTATTGTACAGCTTTAAATCTGATTTTGTTCTCTAAGATCTTGCCCAAGTTGAATCTTCTCTTCTCATTTTCCCCCCTTCATTCCAGAAATCCTCCTAGATAACTGAGCAGAGGTGATGAGGTCTAGTGGAAATGGTACTAGATTTGTAAGCCTACAATTTGGATTCCAAATGAACTCTGCCACTACAAGATGTGTGACTTTAGGCAAATCACTCCACATTGTGGATTTCATTTTCGGTCTTGTCATCTGCAAAGGGAGGGGTTAGACTAACTGTTCTCTCAGGTGTCTCTAGGGTCTAACACCCATGATCCTGTGAGTCTCTTTGGGGCACATTTCACAAGGTCACAGTAAGGGAGATGTCTCATTCAGTTAATGGCTCATGAGTCCATTGAAGCGGAATATCAACTTTATTAAAAATAGAAAGCTTCAGAAAGAGAAACAGAGCAGGGAAATGAGCACAGCAATGAGACCAAACCTTCCTGGCCTTTCCCATCTGGGTGACCTTGGACAAGTCAATTCATCTCCCTTGACCTTGGTTTCCCCATATGTAAACTGAGGATGGTGTGTTTGAACTAGATGGCTTTTTGAGCTTTCAGCTCTAAATTTTTGATGCTCCATGACCTATGGAAATAAGACATATTAGTAAATCACTGTTTTCACTATCTTTTGTGAGTCTCCTCCTGACTCACTCTATCCCAGATGAAAATTCCATTTCATTTTTGCCTTTCATAGTGTGCAGGTGGTGCTGGTTGGAGGCTACAGAGTAAGTACTTCTTAATTACTTAATTGGTACACCTGATGGCAATTAATGTAAGAAACATAACTTAGAATAGTGCTAATAGTACAAATACTTATAATTTTCTTATCTGTGTACAGGCATCAGCCTACCATTAGAATGGAAGCTCCCTGAGGGCATGGACTATTCATTTCTATACTGTTTCTGTATTGCCAGCATCTAGAACAATGCCTGGCATATAGCATGTACTTAATAAATATTTATTGGATTAGGTTGAATATTGGTATGATGTACTATCAAGCTTCATGGACCTGGTAAAAAGCTTGAATTGTAAGGTGTATGAATATGGAAGGATTCCATCCCTGTGTGGAAAGTCTCTTTCCCAACACAGATCACAATTCATCTATTACTGTGTAGAGCAGGCCTAGGGAGTTTGGCCTGAGGTACATTCAATGCAGATTGGCAACAAAGCTGCCATTTATAGTCTTAGAGAGTTGCCAGTGGCTCAGATTGATGCAAGGACTTGTCCTTGGCACCACAGGTCAAAGGCAGGACTTGTACCCAGTTCTTCTCAACTCCAAGTCCAGCATTCTATCCAATACACCACAGCAAAGACATGAAATGTGTTTACTTTCAAGATGATATAAGCAAGATAATAATGACATATTTGTATAGCCCTTTAAAACTACAAAATTTTTATATAGTCCTTTAAAGTTAGATACATATTTCCCTAAAGTAAAAAACCCTGTTCGATAGATAGCACAAATATTTTTAACTTTTATTCTTCAGAGGACACTGAGTCACAAAGAGCTGAGCTGACTTGGCCAAAGTCATAGAGATAATAAGCATTAGATCTGGGTGAGGGGGGAACAAGCCCAGGTTTCCTTCCTCCAAGTTTTGTATTCCATTCATGTCTCTCCAATAAAGTAGTGTCAAGAATGGGACCTACCTAGAATGACTAGTCAAAAACGTGCTGTAATTAGCACGTTGATTGGTATTACATACATTAATGTATACAGTACCTTTAACCTTCTCACATACATTATCTCATTACATGCTTATGACTACCCTATTGTGATGTGTTATTTCAACTTGACAAATGCCATGCAGCTGGATGGGCAGCCTGTCAAATGAATCCATCAGTCTGTGTATCTTGGATAAGGGCTAAAGATGGATAATGAGCTGGGCTCAGAACTGAATGATAATAGGAGATCAGGCTGGGCTGTATTTGGGAAGCCATAGAGCATTTCAATTGAGAGGCAACTTGGTGCAGTGGCTGACAGAGCAGGCATCAAGAAGGTGTCTGTTTGAATCCTGTTTCTGACACTTACTAGCTATGAGACCATGGGCAAGTCACTTAACTTCTCTGAGGCCCCATTTCCTCATCTGTTAAATGATGACAATAATAAATCATGGGGTCATCAAAGGGCTCAAAGGAGATAATACATAATTCTAAAATGTGATATAAATATCAGATGGGACTCACTGCAAAATACCCTGGTGTTGGGAAAGCTTGAAGGCAAAAGGAAAAGGGAACAGCAGAGGATGAGATGGATAGATAGGGCCATGGAAATGATGAACATGACCTTGGACAGACTCGAGAGATAGTGGAGCATAGAAGGAGCTGGCATGCTGTGGTCCATGAGATCACGAAGAGTTGGGCATGACTGAACTACTAAACAACAAATTACTACTGTTATCCCAAATATACACATGGGTATATATCATACAGACACACATATATCAATAAAATTCCTGCACTAATTAACTAACCCTAACTACATATGTGTGTGTGCATGTATATATTATATTCAGATATTTAAAATCTAGGGGCGTGATTCTTCACAAATTCAGGTTAAATCCAATTTTCTCTAGTCACTTGGCGTGGGGGGGAGGGGAGGTGTCTCACCCCACCCCCCACCTCCAGACCTGGAGGGTAACAGTTAATTTCTGTCAATTTAGTTTCCCTTTCCACCAAACACTTATTACAAAAAAAATAATCAGATATAACTTAATATGCTTATCAAATCAAGCAAGTCAGACAATAATCAGGAAAGCCTTACAGATTAGTTTAGGTGATACAATATACATGACTCAGAAGACTCTGCAACCAGGGAGTGAAATGAAATTTCATCTAGATTGGTAAAAAAACAAAAACAACAACAACAGAAAAAAACCCAAAAAAACCCAATAACAATTTCAGCCAATTAATTCCACTCAGCATTCTCTAGGGATACAGGCACTGGTAATTAAGAGGTAAGTTGACATGCCAACTTTTTCCTCACATGCCTTCAATTCTGGGGGGGGGGGTCTCCTGTTTGTCAGTCCAAGCCTGCATCTTGCCTCTTCCCTCCTTCCACCTCTGTTTCTCTCTCTGGTCTTTCAGCCAATCAGGAGTCATGTCTGCCTATAGGTATTCAGTGTCACAGGACTGTCTGCTCCTCAGAGGGCCACCAAGCCCTCCTGAAGTTGAGGCTACACCCGAATCTTGTTTTCCTCTATATACTTATGTATACATGTGTGTATATACATGTACATGCTTATATATTACATGTTGTTTCTTCTGATAGACTATAAGCTCCCTGAGAAAAGAGATTTTCATCTTTTGTCTTTGTATCTCTAGCATATGGCACATAGCAGTCGCATAATCAATGTGTGTTGATTGATTGATTGACACCTATGGGTGCCTCACTCATTGGATTTCAGAGCCTGCAGCTGTGCCTTGATGATTGTCTGACTGGAGAGTCAAGAGCCCATATTCTTGAGCTTGGGAGCTCCTGAACTTGGAAATATCCATGAATTAAATCCTACAGAGGGTAAAGGCCATTCTTAGGAAGCCAGGTCCCTGACTGAATGAAATAAGGAGAACACTGACAACAATTTAAACAATAGCATTAGAAAGACAAACGACTTTGAAAGCTGTAAGAACTACAATCAATCCAGTGACCAGCCATGATTCTAGAAGACCAGTGATGAAATATCTCTCCAGAAAGGTGGTAAAGTGCAGAATGAGACATAGATATTTTTGTATACAGCCATTGAGGGAATTTGTTTTACTTGACTACGTGTATTTGTTACAAGGGATTTGCTTTTCTTTTTTTCCCCAATGGGGTGGAGAGTGAAAGAGAGAGAAAATCTATTTCTCTTAATTTTTCTTTAAATACAGAGGTGGGAGGGGGCAGCAAGGTGGTGCAATGGATAGAGTGCCAGGTGTGGAGTGCAGAAAACTCATCTGCCTTAGCTCAAAACCAGTCTCAGATACTTACTAGCTGTATGATTCTGGCCAAGTTACTTAACCCTGCTTGCCTCAGTTTCCTCATCTGAAAAATGAGCTGGAGAAGGCAATGGCAAACTGCTCCAGTGCCTTTGCCAAGAAAACCACACATGAGGTTATGAAGACATAGATATGACTGAAAAACAGCCAAATAACAACAACCTATATAGTTTGAATTGGGATTTGATTCATCTTTGGGGCAGCTAGGTGACACAGTAGATAGAAAGCTGGGCTTGGAGTCAGTAAGACCTGACCTCAGACAGTTGCAAGCTGTGTGACCTTGGGCAAGTTACTTAACCCTAATTGCTTTGCCTTCCCTCTCAAAAAAAATGCCCCCTCTACTTCCTACTCATATGAATTTGCACAAATTACTTCACATCTCGATGTCCCAGGACATTCTTTAAGACTACAAATTACTGATGAAAAGCCAATCTGCATTAGTGGGGTAGGTTTCTATACTGGAAGTTGCTTTCATAGCTGAAATCACTTCTGTCCCCTACTCACTCCCCACCACCTTCCAAGAAAATGTTTTAGTCTTAATCTCCTCAGTTTGTTAATTTCTTTTTTTTTTTGACGCGATCAAGGTTAAGTGACTTGCCCAGGGTCATACAGCTAGTGACTGAGGTCAGATTTGATCTTGGGTCCTCTTGACTCCAGGGCTGGTGCTCTATCTACTTCACTCAACCACCTGTCCCAAATAATAAAATTTCAGTTTCCATTTTAGGATCCTGCCTTATGTATCTGGAGCTAGAAGGAGCCTAACGTGCCATCCACTCCTACTCCTTTATTTTACAAAGGAGAAAACTAGAACTCAGGGAGGTTGACTTGTCCAATGTTAAACAGACAGGAATTGTCAGAGGCAAGTTTTGAATCCTGGTCCTCTGGTAACAGAGTCAATGCCCTTTTCATATGTAGCAACCCCCCTGGGCTCCTCAACTTGTACTCACATTCACAACCTACAACCCTTCAAGGGTGCTACTTTGGGTTCTAGAGACAACCCAATGGTTCTATTTTCCTAACACTTTATCTAATGGGCCCCCACTTGTTTGTTTCCCATGAACAAATGTCCAGGTGACACAAATAAGTTCATAGAAAAGGTATTTACTCAAATGCCATAGCAAGAACAGTCGTTGCAACACATCCCCGCCCTCCATAAACCTGGGCCATACTTTCTCAAAAATAGACTCTATATCCATGGGAAGAGTAAGATCAAACAATTGTAGTGAGGTACATGTTTAGAATATATGTATATATATATACATATATGTATATGTATATATACATATATATATGTATAGATATACAGAGAGAGAGAGAGAGAGAGAGAGAGAGAGAGAGAGAGAGAGAGAGAGAGAGAGAGAGAGAGCAAAGGCAGCTCACAACTCCTAGCAATACAGGGCTTGGAAGACCTTTCTTCGCAGAGTCCTCACACAGCAATCTGGAGGTACAAGTGTCTCCACTGGGCGGGTTGCTCAGTTGGTCTCCCAGAGTGTGTTTCTTTTCATAGTCTGGATCTCTTTGCTCCTGCCAGGGGTCATGCTCATTGAAGCTGCTTTTTTCCAGCAGGTGACTATTCTCTGCATCTCTATCTGTCTGAAATGTGTGGCTCTGCTCTACTTGGGCAGAGTATTGACTAGCTCCCCTTCAAAGCTACATCACTGATGTAAGTGGAAGAGAGAGACAATTTCATTCCTGTATGCCACACAAGTCTTCTCCATGGGCAGCTCCATCCTTTACGTTCAGACTACCGAAATTCATCCAGAGCCTAACGGTGTAAAGCCCCCAGGGTGGGGATAATTTATTTTGTTAGACAACATTATTGTTGCCTTCTTTGGTTGATCAGAGATGATAATGAACCTCATAAAGGGATCATGTTATATTTTGTTAACACATTGAAAACCTCATCTTGTGCGACTCCATTCAATGACTAGATCCATTGAACTTGATCTAAAGAATCTCATCTCCCCCCGCCGAAAAAACCCCCATAGTACCAAGTTGCTTCCCTATGCAACACGCATAATATATAATAATAAAAATGGCAGCTTCCATTTACACAGTTTTTGAGGTTTGCAAGGTGCTTTAGAGACATTCTCATTGGATGCATGTTTGCGTTCTCTGCCTTCAGAGAATAGAAAGATTAAAATACATTTTTAGTTCACTTTCTAGGGCTAGTGATAACTCTGAAGCAAAAATCCCAGTGGTTATTTAACTTAATGTAAGTGAAAGATCCTATTTAAAGTGCAGGTAAGACAGTGAAAAATCATGCAGAGCCCATGGCATGAGAATGATTTGCCTAAGTGATTCATAGCATTGATTTCTCAGAGATATTAATCTCGAGCAGAAAAGAATTAGAGTTTGGCTTGGCACTACTCATGTTAAAACGGTGCACTTGTCAAACCAAGCCTCTCTGTCCTCCAAGTGATGAGTACAATGTATAAAGAAAAATGAAACTGATTCATTTGTGTTATTTGTGTATTTGCTTTGTTATACAAACTTTGCTCTGGGCGCTGGAGAAAGTCATTTATCTCAAAGTCATTTTTTCCTTCTTCCTGCTGGAATATGAAGATGAACCGATAGTTTAAAAGTCTTGTTCAGGCAATACATTTAGAAAGGTAGCTGGGCACATCCAAGTGCATCTCAGTGTTTATCTCACATTGTAACATCAATACAAATGCAATATATAAAAATCCTCAAAGAGGCACAAAAGTCAAGGCTTTATCTCATCTTAATATCCTGAAAAGAATGGAATTATAAATTTCTTTTGTATTGTTTTACATCAATACAAGATGTGAAATATGCAGAAGTTGGAAAAATTAAGTTTAGGGAAGATTTTACCCTTTATTGGACATTTAAAGTGGTTTGAATTGTGTTTGTCTTTTGGACTGTGATCTTCTGTTCCAAGCTTTGGCTGAGTTTCTCAGTAAATGTCAGAAACTATTCGCTCTTCAGACTATATGATTTATTTTTCTTTGATGAAGGACATTTTTTTTTAAAAAAAAAGGTTTTCTCAGTCAGTAGAAATGTCCTTGTGACAAGAGACAAACTTAAAAAAAATTTCTTTGTCACTGTACATCTTTCAGTAAGAAGCGTGGCCTGGGGTCAAGGATCCATGCTTCAGATGGACTCCTAATAGGAAAGTAAACAAAAGCAGCTCTGAAATCTGTTTTCCCTCTGTGAAATGCTAGCATCAGGAAAGCCAGTCATTGTCTTCTCCTTCTGCTAATCCAACCTGAGGTGAGTACAATACACACACACACACACACACACACACACACACACACACACACACACACATACACACACACCAGCATCCACCATAGCATGTAAGTATAAGCATATAAAAGTAATTTCTTTTTGAAACAAAAATTTATTGACAACTTTTGTTCACATTACCTATGTTTCCCAATGTATCCCTCTTACCATCTCTATTAATCCCTTACAAGAGAATAAAAAGAACGTGAAAATGGTTAAGAAAAAATAGCCAACACATCAAAAAACCCTACAAACTTGATACTGGATGCAGTGATCCACATCTGTAGTCCCCCGCCTCTGCAAAGAAGTGAGTGCAGTTAGCTTCTCAGATTTTTGTTTTTCTGAGGCAGTAAAATTTCTCAAAATTTTAAATAATTTTATTCTTGTTGCTTTTTTCTATTTACATTGTTTACACAAGGTAAATTCTGGAGGGAGAGAGGGCTAACAACTAGGGACGGGAGTGGCTTAGAAGGAAAAACCTTATCGAGGAGTTGGCACCTCTGTTGTCTTTGCAGGAAAGTAGAGATTCTATTTGAAGAAGCCAATGTCGACAACACTGATGAAGTCAAAGGCTTGCTATCACTGGCCTTGACCCCTTACTATCATTCATGTCTGGGAGTTCACTGATGCCTATATTTCATAGTAAGTTAGGGAAAGAGGAAAAAGTTGATCTCAGCCCTGCTACCTTTATAGCTACTTCCCAAATACCAAATTTCTTGAGATACCCAGCCAGTCTGCTTCCATAACTAATAAAGGTAACACATCCTCTCCCCCTACTGGCCACTATGGATTTCCATGACTCGGTTGTCTCTACATGGCAGCTACCACTTGTATGGATTTCTGTGACTTGGGTTGTCTCTACATTCTGGTTTCCTGTGTTTGTCATGTTATTGAACCTTGTTGGTCCTTTTAGTGACCCATTAGGAGAATAAACATCAATTCCCTTCTCGGGCCCCTTAGCCTTATCATACACCCTGATATTGGACCATAGTCTATTCTGGGCCACCTTTTTTTTTCTATCTACATTATCTCTCTTGGTGACTTCCATTAGTTCCCATGGGTTTAATTAGCATCTCTTTGCCTATAACTCTCAGATCTAGATCTCCTCACCCACTCTCCCTCCTGAGATCCAGTCCCGTATCAAATGCCTACTAGACTTTCCAAACTGAAACATTCAGAAACATATTAAACTCATCATGACCCAAACAGTTCATAACTCATTGTCTTTCCCCTCAGCCCACCTTTCTACCAAACGTCCCTATCATGAGTACAAGACCCCACCATTCTTTCAGCCTCCCAGGTTTATAACCTTGACATGACCTTTACTATACACTCTCCCTCACCCTACATAGACGGTCAGTTGTCAAATATGTCCAATGCTGTCTCCACAGCATCCTCCTATTGAATCTCTTCTCTCTACTTCCATAAGCACCACCCTCCCTCCTGCCCTCCTCCCCCCTCCCCTGGATTGCTCAGTCTGGGCCGGCACAAGGCCATCCTCCACACAGATGCCAGAAGGATTTTCCTGGATTGTAGATGTGAACACATCACCCTTCTACTCCATAAAGACCAGTGGTTCCCTATTGTCTGGATTGCTAGGATAAAATATAAACTAACACCTCCGTTTGACTTTTAAAATCCTTTACAAACTGGCCCCAATCTATATTCCCAACCTCATTATCCCCTTCCTGTACTTTGTGGTAGAACCAAATTAGTCTTCCCTCAATAAGGACAGCTATTAGCACAGTAGATAGAGCACCAGCTCTGGTGTTGGGAGGACCTGAGTTCGAATCCATCCTCAGATACTAACTAGCTGCATAACCTTGGGCAAGTCACTTCACCAGTTTCCTCATCTGTAAAATGAGCTAGAGAAGAAAATGGCAAACCGTTTCAGTATCTTTGCCAAGAAAACCCCAAATAAATTGTATTTATTCTGTATATACTTACTGTAGCCATGTATATGTTGTCTCATCCATAGAGTGTAAGCTCCTTGAGGGCAGAGACTGTTTAAAACATTTTGTCTTTATATCTTCATCATTTAGCACAATGCCTGACCAGAGTAGGTGCTTAATAGAAGCTGATAACCTGGCTACATCACAGACTTGTAGTGTGGCCCAAATGAAATACCATTTTTAAAGTTCTCTGCAAACATTACAACTCTATATAAATATCAGTTAAGCTTACTTGATAAAAAATGTTTTTGGATCATAACAGAGAGAGGAGGAATTTATAGGGAAACTACAGTACAACCATGATCCATCCCAGTTTTATTCCCTTGTGAGATGAGTCAATTGAAGAGATCAGTGTTATTTCCAAGCATTTATGGTTCAGTAAATGAATTTTCTTGGAAATGTAGGATTTCAAGCTCCCTTAATTTAATGCTATACCCAAGAAATCTATTCAGTTAATCAGATATTGGGGTTGCCATCTTTCCATCTTTTTTTTTCACTTGTCAGAGTTGGTACTCTGAAAACAATCAATTGCTACTGGTATAAGCACATCTTGGTGATGAGTTAGGCACAGGTCTAGGCACATAGTAGGTTTCAATAAATGTTGCTGTTTGTCCTTCATTCTTGAAAAGCACCGTTTGATGGGGAGCTTGGAGGTGGGGTTCAAGCACAAGTATCCAAGCACCCCTGATGGGTGCCGGGGGTGCTTAGGCGCTAGTGCTTGGACCCACCCCACTTCCAAGCATCCCGTCCCATTGTTGGATTGACATTAGGTAACAGGTTTAAGACAGCCTATTTAATTAAGAGTTCAATATTAAAAAATATGCACAGGGCTCTAGGGAGGCCTCAGGTTTAGGTAAGAAATGGTCTTCACCCTAATTGAACTAACAATTTAGTATGTAGATATGACATGTACAATATAAATATAATAGAAAATAATACATGATAAGTACATGAGAGACATATGGACAGAGTGCTATGCTTGGTCTCAAGGGAGAAGGTTATTCTCAACTTGGGGGGTTTGGAGGCTTCCCAAGGGAGATGGTATTTTAACTAGGCTTTAGTGGATGGATAGACATTTGGCTTGTAGGGGTGAGGGACACCATTCCAGGACTGGGAAGAGGTTGAGCAAAGGCAAGGAGGCAAGAAAGCACAAGGAACATATATACAGAGCATCAGCTCTAGTTTGATATATGTGGAAAGGAGTACTAATAGAGAAGGCTAGAAAGGCAGGATGGCTTTACATTGGGAAGAGCTTTGAATGCCAGTCTAGGGAGTTGGAATTTTATATAATAGGAGACTGTGGAAGGATTTCGAACAGAAGCGTGACGTGACGGTGTCTATATGGAAAGAAAGAAGGAAAGAGGGAAGGATGGAAGGAAGGAAAGAAGAAATCCTGGGAAGTAGGTGCTGTTATTATCCCCATTTCACAGATGAGAAAACTGAAGCGGAGAGAGGTTGTGACTTGCCCAAGGTCACATAGTAACTGTCTGATGTCAGTTTTGAACTCGGGTCTTCCTAACTCTGGGCCCAGCGGTCTGTCTGCTAGGCCACCTTGCTGTTTGAAAGACCCAAGGCCAATTGCTTAACCTCTCTCAGCTCAGTTTCTTCATCTGCAAAATGGAGAGGAATAATTAAACTCAGTGGCCTTCAAAGTGCCTTCTAGCCCTAAATCTGTGATTCTATGGATCAATCCTAAGGATGATTTGGAGGAGAGGGGAGTAGAATTGGAGCTGACTACATTGTACTAGGGGAAAGCTAGATGGTGCAGTGGATAGAGTACCTTGCCTGCAATCAGGAAGACCTGAGTTCACATTCTGGCCTCAAACACTTACTAGATTGTGACTCTGGGCCAGTCATTCAATCCCTATTTGCCTCAATTCCTCATCTACAAAATGGGGATGCATTGGAGAAGGAAATTACAAACCACTCCAGTATTGTTGCCAAGAAAACCCTATGGACAGAGTCGGATACAACTAAGCAACAATACATTGTACTAGTTTAACCTCACTTCTGTTTCTAAAATGCTAACATCTTTCCTCTCTCTATGCTCATGTAAATTTTAATTACCCTTCAAGGACAAGCTCCAGACCAGAATTTTTTAATAGTATTTTATTTTTTTCCCAATTACACATCAAGAAAATTTTTAGAATTCATTTTTACCAGACTTTGAGTTCCGAATTCTTCTCCCTCTATCCCCTCCCGGCTTCAAAAAATGATAGGCAATTTGATACAGTTTATATATGTGCTAAAATGCAAAACACATTTCCATATTAGTCACAGTTGTGAAAGAAGAAATGCTTTGATCTGCATTCAGAGTCAATCACTCCGTTACCTGGATGTGGGTAGCATTTTCCTTTGTGAATCCTTCGTATTTGTCTTGGATCATTGTGTTGATGAGAAGAGCTGAGTCATTCATAGCTGATCGTCACACAATGTTTCTGACACCATGTACAATGTTTTCCTGGTTCTGTTCATTTCATTTTGCATCAGTTCATACAAGTCTTTCCAGGTTTTTCTGAAATCTGCCTGTTCATCGTTTCCTATTGCACAACAGTATTCTATTATATTCATATACCGCAGCTTGTTCAGCCATTCCCTAATTGATGGGCATCCCCTCAGTTTCCAATGTTTTGCTACCACAAAAAGGGTTACTAGAAATATTTTTGCACATGTAGGTCCTTTTCCCTTTTTTATGATCTCTTTGGGATAAAGATCTAATATTAATATTGCTGGATCAAAGGGTATGAACAGGTAGGCTGTCCTTTGAAGCCTAACATTTTCAAGGAAGCCTTCCTTGACCATTTAACCTCACTATGAACTCAGAATTTGAGGGCTAGATCTAGGCTTGCCTAAAAATAGGCAAGATGGGCATTTACCCAGGGTACCACGTACAGCAGGGCAAAAGAGGGATACTTTTTATAAGTGCCCATTTTTTAAATACTGTGTGGCATTTTTCTCTACATGATACGTAGAAATTTATTTTATCATAAGTCAAATCAAACCTCTAATAGAGACTTTCATGTGGAAAAATAATTATAATTGTCCTTTTTGACCCCAGAGGGTAAAAGCAATGGGTAGAAGATACAAAGAGGCAATCCATTGAAGAAACATCTTCCCAACTATTAGAGCCATCCCAAAGTGGAGTGGGTGGTCTAAGGGAAGCAGTGGGTTCCCTCTCATTGGAGGTCTTGAAGCAAAGACTGGATGACCATTTGTCAAGTGTGTTGTGGTGGCGGTGGTGGGTGGGGGTTTTTGTTCTAGTGTGAGTGAACCTGGTAGCCAATGAGGTCCCTTCCAATTCTGTAATTCAATGAGCATTCAAAGCCACCAATGGACAGCAACCTACAGAGGCTACAACTTTCAAATTCATGGAGGTGAGGACAATATTCAGAATGTCTCTAGGGTACCCAAATGGTTTGTATGCCCCATTTGTATGACTCCCTGGAATATTTCATCTGATCACTCATTCATACATTGCCTTGATGTGTCCCTCTTCATGTAGATTCTAAGTTCCTAGAGAACAGAGGCAATGCCCAGAAGTTCTAGTAGCATACCATTCAATATCCAGCACACAACACATGCTCAGTCAGCCACAAACAAGCATTTACTAAGTGTTTACTATTTACTAGCTAAGCCCTGGGGATACAAAAGAAAACAAAACCATCCTGGCCCTCAAAAAGTGCTCACAATCTAATGGGAAAGACAGAACGCAAATTAGCTATAAGATATATATGTATTATGTATGTATAAAATATTATATATACATATTATACATCATATATACATATATTATAATTAGCCATAAGATATACATGTATTGTGTATATATAAGATATATGTATGATATATATCTTATATATGTACATATGTATATATGTATATGATATATATGATCAATATACAATGTAAGTAGGAGACAATCAGTGTTTGATGAATGATTGATGAGTAATACTGCTCTCAATTATGTATTGCTTTAAGCATTTTATATTGATTATATCCCTTAAAATTCGTAATAATCCTGTGAAATCAGTGCTGCAGGAATTGTTATCTAAGAAACTAAGACCGAGAGAGAAATAAGTAACTTGCTTATTGTACATGTCAGAGGCAAAGTTCAAAGCCAGGATTCTGTTGACTCCAAAGTGGCATCGCCACTGGCCCTCCACTCTCCAGGGTCAGAATTGAGGCTGCAACTTTTGAGAAGCTTGGTTGGAGAAATCACTCTGGCACAGAATGTGCCCAGTGCTAGGGTGGCTGCTTTCCCATTTGCTCAGGAATAATTGGTCAGTGGACTTTCCCTCCCACTGCTCAGTCTTGGTTAAAGCCTCAACTTCCATCTGTTCCTAATGAAGCCTTTTCAGTGGCTCAGTCTCGACAATTTAGCAATTACTTTCAGGAGAAAATTGTTTCCATTAGAGTTGAGTTTCCACCTCTCCAGCTGTTAAATTGGGGACACTGTGTGCCTCACATGGAAGCCATTCAGGCACTATTTGCTAAGCTCCTTTATAGAAGTTAGTTGAAAATGGACAACACAGGTTTTGGGCCACCTGCTGTTCAGACTCTCCTCTCCATGGCTTAAAGAAAGGGCTAGGTAGGTCCTCCCAGGGACACTTCTGTGAAACCGTAATTCTGTCCTCGTCTCCCAGCACTCTTCTTCTGTCCTTAATCATTTTTAAGAGGCCAATTCTTCTAGACTGGGTTCCTGTTTTAACTAGCTCTCCTGATAGTTATTTCGAAAAAGAAGCCAAGTTGGGATTTAAGGGTCTTTAAAAGAGATCTATTTTAGCTAAAGGTGAAACTTTGGCTAGTTTCAAAGCTGGGAGGACCCATTCATGAATTGGGCTTTTACTTACTTTCTGCTCTAAACGTAATTATTTGTTAGATGAGGTGAAAATTTACGGGCTTAGAACAACAAAAGCCTAACTGAGCCTGAATTTCTACCAGGAAATACAAGTGGCTGGAAATTTCAACACTTTTTCGTTTGCTCATGGGCTTGCATGATTTTTTAAAGCCCAGGCAGACTAATTTCCTAAAAAGGAACTAGTAATTAGCCTTAATCAAATGAAATATTTGTAAAGCACCTAATACAGTGCCAGGCACATAGTAGGCACTTAATAAATGCTTGTTTCTTTCCTTTGACAGTAGAAGTAAAAACAGAACCTTCATTGCTTGTTACTTGTATTTCCCTGTTCCATTATTCTAAAACATTAGCCAGTGCTGAGTAAATGTGCCATATATCTATAAAGAACAGCCTTGAATTATGGCAAAACTGAAGTGTTTTTTCTTCTTTCTATCATTTTAATGATTATAATATTTGCATCCCTTTAATAAATAATACATTTCTGCGTGATATCTTATTCCACTGCTTGAATGCAAATCTTTGACTGTAATATGCAACAGTTTGTTTAAGCCTTGGGGCCTAATGTATATCTCCCCATTGCCATTTGGGCCAACTGAAATTTTGATCCATCAGAGATTGGGTTGGCCCATGACTCTTATCATTGGTAGGATATTGGTGTTAAGATGATACGTAATGTAAACTGATTCAAGATACTAGGATCAAAGAGAGCCAGGATCGTCACGTGTTTACACACACACACACACACACACACACACACACACACACACACACATACACCAAAGAGAAGAGAAATGACTAAAAAAAACAAGAAAAATAAAAGCCAACCAAAAATTTTAGATCAGCACAGCAAATAAATAAATAATGTGAATACAATTTTAAAATACTGCAGGGAAACTGAATAAGACAGCATACTAAAGTGACAGAGTTGAAAAAAAGAAATCACAAGAGGCACCCCAAAAGAGATACTCAAATGGATAAACAATCCAGTCAAACAAATTAAACAGGAATTGTTAATACTGGGAAAAGCAAAGATTTGGTAAAAGATTAGCTTGAATAAAATCTTAAAATCACATAAAGAGATTAAGAAAAAATTGAAAAATATCAAGAAAGAGAAAATAATGAAGTGAACTAACCAATATGAAGAAGATGTAGATTCTAAATCTCTTTGTTTGGTTCTTTATCACATCATACCCCAACACAGTGGGTTTACCCAAGCTTCTGTCCTGGCCATTCTCTCCACCCTCTCACCTGATGATCCATCAGTTTCTACAGTCATCAACTCTATGCTGATGAATCCCAGATGTATTTATCTATCCCTAGTCTCCCTTCTGTATTCTAGCTGCACATCTCCAACTGCTTGTTAGACCTTTAATACTCAGTATCCCAGAGGCCATTCATCTGCCTTACAGCTCCACTCTGAGGATGGAGGGACCTTTCCATCTGACATGCAGCTGAAATCTTCCATATATGTTGTCTCCCTCGTTAAACTGTGAGCTCCTTGAAAACAGAGGCTGTCTTGTATTTCTATTCATCCGCCTCCCCCCACCAGCACCTAATTCTTCCTAACTTCTTCATTTCAACTGAAGGTACCACCATTCTTTCTGACACCTAATTTTACAACTTCCACACAATCCTCAACTGAGCATTTTGCCTCACCATGTGTATCCAATTAATTGCCAAATCTACCTCCACAACTTCTCTCAAATCCATCCCCTCCTTGTCACTCAGCGATCACACTAGTTTAGGCCCTCCTTACAACTTGCCTGGACTATTATGATGGCATCCTAACTGATCTCCCTTCCTTAAATAGGAATATCCTCTATAACACCTCGGATGAATCGTCGTATCACCTCCCCTCTAAAGCCTCTAGTGATGGGAGAACTCACCTTCAAAGAGGTCTATTCCACTTTTACATAATTCTAATTTTCAGGAAGTCTTTTTATTAATTTGAGTCAAAATCTAACTCTTTGTGCCTTTTACTTATCACTCATAGCTCTGTCCTGTAGAGTCAAACAAAACAAACATAGTCCGTTTTTCACATGGCAGCCCTTCAAATACTTGGAAGACAGCTCTCATGTCTAATCCAACCCAACAAATATTTATTAAGTATTGATTATACACAAAGCACAGTTCTAGACATTGTAAATGCAATCAGTGAATGGGAAGATCTTTGCCGCCCATTCACTGGGCTTTGGGGGTGGGGCTCTCAGGGTCCTGGGTGGAGTGGCTAGGACTGGAGCCAATGGTATGTGCCTGAGTTCTGGTCCACGTGATGACATGAAGCCTGTGGTGGGAGGAACTTGCTGAACGGTTGAGGCAGAGCTAAGAGGCAGTTGGAGACAGCAGTTAAGAGCTGAAGGAGAGAGGAAGCAGTCTGTTAGCTGGAACACAGCTTGGAGATAGCGGCAGAAGTGGCAGCGGCAGGCACTACAAAAAAGCAGGACCAACCCTCGTGGAGACCAGAGAGTGCTGAGCAGGGGCTTGAGGCCAGTGGGTGGTCTTCTTGCTGGAGGGCCCTGGCATTGGCAGGGGAGGGGGAGGGGTGGGAAGCATTAGCTTGGCTTGGCTTGCTGCCTTAATGTTTTTCTGTGGCCTCCTGGTCACTATTGTGAGATGGGCATACTGGTTTTGGAAAGTTCTTGCTAGGATGTCGAGCTGGGGCCACTGGTCCGTGGATCTGCTACTTTTGAGTTTCAATAAATGCTTTAACTCCTCTACCTTCTACTTGGAAAATTCCTTATATCCTGCAATTCTGAACCATTCAGGCATATTCATGGTTATCTTTGAAGTCATGAATTCTGTCTTAATGATATAGACATTTAGGATAAAAAAGCTGCCATTTATACAGCACTTAGAGGTTTGCAAAGCACTTTACATACATGTGTTGTCTCATTTCATCCTTCTCACAACACTGGGGGGGGGGAGGTCACTCATTTTGTGGATGAAGAAGCTGGGACTAAGGTTAGCTAAATGACTGACTGTCCAGGGACACAAAGTTAGTCAATGTCTGAGGGAAGATTTGGACTCTGGTCTTTCTGACTCCAAATCCAGTACACTAGTCACTAGGACACCTAGTTTCCTTAAAGACATTTTTTTAAGTTCCTGCCCCCAGGAAGCTTATTGTCTAGTATCCAATCTACCCCAGCCTTCATCTTTCCCAGACTAAACCTCTCTATTTCTGTGATTTGATCTTTGTGTATTGTGGTTCTGAGTCTCCTTGCCGCTCTGGTCATCTTCCTCCAGGGATAAGGAAAATACAGTGAAAACAATTTATTGACTTAGAACTTTCCTATGAGTTTTTTAGATGCCATTGGAATCAAAACAGCTGCAACATAATAAGCCCAAAAGTACTGGCACAATGATGTCCAGTCTCGTGTATAAATACATAGCAAATGGTGGTGGAGTTTGGGAAAGCATCACGGCAGGAGCTGCATTTCATAGTAGGCTCATTAGACATGAATGTTAATATTTGATGATGTTATGAGCTCCCTTTGTCTCTAGTGGGGTATTTTAGAAGGAGTTCTTTCTCTCCTGTTTCCTCCATGCCCTGGAAAGACTTCCTGGCATTTTTGTTCGAAATCATTGGGAGATGTTCTTTGTTTCATATAATCAAGCTTTCCTCTTAGAGTGATTTTTCTTGGCTTCATTTTGCACTGGTAAATCTAGAGAATGAGCATATGTACCTATATACCTACTCACCCACTGGGAAAACCAAACAAAAGGACAGCAGCTGACTTTCCTGACTTGAATGCAGTCAGTGTTTTTTTTTTTAATTCAATTCAACTCAACTCACCAATTATGTATTTAGCACCTGCTATGTACAAGGCACTCTGCTAGGCTGTATATGCAGAGATAAAAATGAAATGGCCCTACCCTTGAGACATGCACTGCTAACTTCCTGGAGTTTTAACACGTATACAGATAATTGAAAATAAATTATAAATGAAGTAATTTCAGGAAGGAGAATTAATTGTGGGGGTGGAGTGGGCATAAGGAGATGGCACCTGAACTTAGTCTTGAAGGAACCTGGTGATCTAAGAGGTTGAAATGAAGAGAGAGTACATTCTAGGGATAGGGGTGGCATGTGTGCAAAAGTAAAAAGATGGGAGATAGAAGGTCAGTTGTGCATGAGAGCTGTGCGTGGCTAGTAGGCCAGTTAGACTGGAACAGAGAGGATATAAAGAGGGTATAAAGAGAGGGTATAAAGAAGAATAATAGGTAATATGATGGGAAAAGGAGGTGAGAGACAAACTGTTACTGAATCATATCTCTGACTCTTGGTGACCCCATTTGGGGTTTTCTTGGCAAAGATACTGGCGTGGTTTGCCACTTCCTACTCTAGCTCATTTTACAGATCAGGAAACTGAGGCAAACAAAGTTAAGCAAATTGCCCAGGATCATATAGCTGGTAAATGTCTGAGGCCAGAAATCAGCAAGAGGAGCCTTCCTGACTCCAGGCCCTGCACTCTATCCATTGTGTTACCTAGTGGCCCGAATTGTAGCCAACTTCAAATTTGAGGTTGACGATTTTGAAAATTTTTCTTCTATAGGTAATAGGGAGCCATAGAAGCTTCTTGAGAAGAAAAGTACATGGTCACAGGAATTTCAGTTTGGCAGCTGTGTGGAGTATGATTTGATGAGTGGAGAAACTAGAAGGTGAGAGACCAACAGGCATTCACAGACTGAAGAGCATGGCCATTAGAGTTACTGAATAACCTTTATGTTCAGTTCATTGCATGTGGTGACTTAGCATCTGAGAAATTATACTATTCTAAGTGAATTCCTCTCTTTTTATGTTGAATCATGGACCTCCTTGTTTTGATGCCATCTATGACTAATTTTTAGGTCTGTGCTTTATAGCTAGCTTAAATCTACATAGAGATGATCCACCACTAGATTTGTTATTTTGCACAAGTGTTCCACTCCCCTAATTAGAAATTGACTTTCCTCTATCTGATCATAACCCCTGTCATTATTCTACTTTTCCCTATACTTCTCTGCCTACATTTCTCCTTTACCCCGATCAAGACCACTATTCTTTCTAACCTTCAGAAGATCCTCTGGTGATTAGCCCTGTTCTAACTTCGCTTTCCTCCCTCTCCAATCTCAACCCAATATTTAGCCACTCAAACTCAGCACTGTTCTCTGTCCTTGAATCCCTTGGCCATTTGTCTTTCTATTGCTCTTCTTTTGCCAAACCTCAGCTTTGGGATACTCCAACATTTGCATCTTCTACTTCTCCTCACAAGCCACTGAATGAAACTAGAAGAAGTCTCCAAACCATGCTGATTGGAAACATTACAAATGGATGTTATTCAACCCAACTGGGCTCTCACTGAAGCAAGACAGTCTTTTTATTACTCCCCAATTGATTCCCTGTCTAACTTCCAACAGAAACTATGCCAAACTTCATGTCATTTCTACTTCGAGCCTTCTTCTGCTGCATATCTAAACTCCCTCCACCCTACCTTAGCTGACAACTTTGCCTCTAATTTTACAAAAAAAAAAAAACTAAAGTCACCCAACATCAGCTCTCTTTTCTCCCATTTTCTTCATCAGAAAATCCCTTAAAATCATCTCCCATGCACTCCTTTCTCCTGCCTCTGACAAAGAGGTGGCTCTTCTGTTTGCCAAGGCCAACCCCACTACATGTGTACTTGATTTTGTACTCTTCATATTCTGCAGTGAATGCCATCCTCAATTATCAACCTTCTCTCTTGAATCTTCCGCCTCTCCACATTCAAGCAGTTGTTCCTTCACTGTTGCCTTGAAACATACTCAAGTTCCCCTGATTCTTAAAAACTTTCACTAGACCCTATTGAGTTGTCTACATCTCTCCTCTTAATTAATTTGTACTTGTTTGGTGTGAGAAGTCTACTATGGTGTTGATAAACAATAATAAAACTTCATTTTATATAGCAATTCCTAAATCTTGTATTGTTCTCATAGATTGCGGGAAAGTATCAGATTTGGAGTTTAGAGAATCCTGGCTCTGTTGCTTACTAGCTGTGTGACTTTGGACTTTACCTTTCTAAGGTTCCTTCGAGCTTTTAATCTATGACCTTTCTCTTGAAAGCACTTTCACATATTTTGTTTTATGTGCAAGAAAACTTAAATAGATGCCACCTTTAGCTAAAGTATGTCAGACAATTCATTATTTTACAAGCCTTGTGCTGGGAGATGAATTCTGGCCAAGAGAATTCTCTCTGTTTAGCAGAAAACTCTATACCTGAAGAAGTTTCCAACTCACAGTTATAGTAACCAAGAAGATGAAGAAATTCCACAGTAATGAAGGGACAAAAGTACAAGGTTTTCAATTATTTGTCAAAGGAAGCAATGGTAGTGTGGTCATCCTTAAGGAAGCTGACTTCTCTGAAAACTAAATCAACTCCATCTTTTGATTTGGTGAAAGTTTCTGACTTCTCAGGGGATTAAGAAGGCGCCTAAACTAATTTGGTCATTGAATCAAAGCCGATAAGGAAGACTAGAGAGTACCAGGACACTGTGACAACCCTAATTCTGAATTTTACAACACAGTGTAAGTCTTAGTGCTGTGGGCTTCAAGATTTCATTGTTCTTTCAAAAACAAAGGAGAAACACAACCTATTCCTAACAACCACCTCTAGGATGATAAGCATTTTCCCAATTTAGCAGTCCTATATAGTTGAAAAATTCTCGTGAATTACTGATGACCAGCTGACTAAAACATGAAGAGACTTAAATGACTTGAGATTCTGTATACTAGAGTGCAAAGAGCACTGAACTAAACCAATGGCTAACGTCCCATAGTCCTTCAAGGTATGCAAAGCACTTTGCCTATGTTGTCTCATTGTGGTCCTCATAGCAGCTCTGTGAGGGAAGTGTATTACTATTCCCATTTTGTAGATGAAAAAACTAAGGCTCAGAGGGGTTGCATGACTCTCCCAGAGCTACAAAACTGGTACAGTTCTAAAGCAGTATTTTGATTCAGGTCTTGACTGTAAATCCAGTGCTCTATGCATTAAAACTGAGTTTGAGTCTTAGCTCTGACTTCGATTGGCTGTGTGACCATGGGGAAGCCTCTTTCAGCCTCAGCTTTCTCATCCGGAAAATGGAACTGCCTAACTCATTCTCACCTCACAGGGCCGAGTAGAGAGGAAAGGGCTTTGGAAACTTTCAAACAGGATAGAATTGAGAGCTACTATTGTCACTCACACAACTGAAAATGACTGAAAAACAACAAAAGTTGATCATCTGTGTGTTATAGGAAAGCACCCCAACAGTCATTATTAAAAGATTAAAGATAAAGCCAGAGCATGAAGCATTATTTTTATAATAATACAAAGACATTTTCATTTCTAATACAGTAAACATCAATAGATGTAACCCATGTAAGCAAAAACTCTTTAGAGTGGATGATGGGTCTTGATGACATCTTAAGTTCTTCCTAGCTCTAAATCTATGACCTTTGGGGGGCTCAGTTTCCTTGTTTGTAATGAGAGAGTTAGAGTAAATGATCTCTAAAGTTTCTTTCAGGTCTAAGTTTATGACCCTAGGATCCTCTAGTCCAGTGGTTCTCAAACTTTTTGGTCTTAGGACTCCTTTACACTCTTAAAAATTATTGAAGACCTCATGGACCCCCTGAAAAAGATCCTCAGACCACACTTGAGAACCACTACTCCAGGTCTTTCGACATTATGTGGGTTTTTTTCTTTTTTTTCTACAAGATCAGCCCACTTTACTTTCACTCAATCAAACAAGCATTTATTATGCACCTGTTGTATACCAGGCACTATGGTAAGTTCAGGGCATTCAAAGAATATTTCCTTTTGCTAATATATTTTATATCATGCATGTGGGATACTGTGTAGTGCTTTTAATGAATCAAGATTCTCTTTGAAACAAAGTCCCATCTTTTTAACACCAGATATCCTTTTCATGATGTTATATTACCGTGAAGCATAGAATTCCACACCTTCTAAAGACTACATGTTGCAAATTATTCAAAAGGGTGACTTGGAGACCTTGGTGGTCTATTCTTTCCACTGCGCTGCCACCTGCTGGTGTTTTCTGCTGGTGGGCAGGAGTAGACTTCTTGTTATGTAAGGACAGAAGACTGAGAGCTAAGGTGATCAGATCACAATTTTAGGGCCAGGAGGCACCTCAGAGACCATTTAGTCCAACCTCATTTTGCAGATGAGAAAACTGAGGACTAGAAGGAAGTGACTTGCCCATGTCACACATCTGCTAGGTGTCAGAAGGAGGATTTAAGCCCATGTTTTTGCTGACTCTAGAGGTGGATGCTAATTTAAGGCAGGCCTGTTCCCCCCCCCTCCCACCCCCGATTGATGAAGAGGTCCGTGTGTACTGATCAATACAGGATTACACTCTTGCCACACCATGTTACTTGGGCTGCTCGGCAAATTGGTTGATAGGCTTCAGCTCATTTAAAACTCTGCACCCTGGGCTGCCTGCCTATTCCCCATCATGGCAGCACATCATTCCTGGCCCCTGGCCTCTGTATTGGCTAGCTGTCAGCTTCCTCATTGATTTTAAATTTTATTATTGGCTTTTAGAGCACTCTAGGGCCTGAGGCTTTCCTTCACCATTGATTTGCATGTTCCCCACTGAGAGGATGAGCTCTGAGATCTTCATCCACTGGCCACTGACCAAGCCCATCGGTTTTTTTTATTCTCTGGTTCTTTGCTCACTCAGGACAGAGTAGGGGTGAGGAAGGGGAGGGGAGTCCTCAATTCTTCCTGACATCTCTGGTGCTGAGTCATCGCTGGCTCCAAGCAAAGTTCAAAGCCTCTTTATTCACCATGACCTACTTCTCTGGCTCAGAGACACATTCTTCAGTTTGTAAAGGGCATTAGGGGGCCTTCCTTCATAGAAAAGTTGTCATGTAAGAATTGCACTAGGTGACAAAGAGAAGGAATGCATCATTGTGTGTGTGGGAGGCTGGCCCTCTCTTTCCCAGTGATTTCCCTGCCTTTTTTTTCTCAGTCCCAGGGGTGCCAAAAGTAGCATATTACCTCTCCCACTTTCCCTACTCCTACCCCTTTTCCCAGAGAAGGGGATATTTCAATGAAAAAAATTCATCCCTGCTTTTAGACCCCAAGGATTTGTCTGCCACCGAGGACAGTTCCAAGCATTTAGTTGAGGAACAGAGAAATATTTTTTCGGATGGAAAGTACTGCTAAATTGAGAGAAGGGAAACTCATATAGGTGGTGAAAATTTTCATTTTTGTAGGGAGGTTAAAATTAGGAGAGACAGATATTCATTTTTCTAGAAAGCCTTAAATGTAGGGCTAGAGGACAGATTAGCTGATCTTTTGAAATTTTTTCCAATCTTGGGATTTTAAGCCCTTGAGGTTATTACTTCCATCACACTCCTCATTAAATAATATTCAAAGCTTTATGGGAGACTTTGTTTCCAGCAGGAAAACAGGACAGAGGACACCAAACACACCCAGTCACTTTCACCTAGTCTTGCTAGGTGAAGGTCCCAAAATGATTTGCATGGGCCATGGGGACTGATGGGAGTAGCAGATAATTTTCTCACCCTAGTTCAGAGCAGTGTGAATTCTAGGAATCTCACCTAAGGCAGAAGAAAGACAGTTTAAAAGACAGCTCTTAATGGTTAAGAGCTCCTTTGGTTGTTTATTTCTCTGGGTTTGAATTACCAAGAATTGAGGTAGCCTTTGAGGCTAGGGAGCAGGAGAATAGAGTTCTCCTCCACCCCCATAGAGAACAGGCTGCATTTTAGAAGCAGGTGGCAACAGCAAGACACAGCAGAGAGAAGCTCTGCAGAGACAGCAGCAGGTGGCCACATGGCGGAGGGATTAGGTAAGCAAAGGATCCCAGCATTTTGCATCAGTAGAGAAAGCCACATGTAGCTTGCTGACATCAGTAATGCAACAATTAGCAATATAGAGGAGAAAGAACACCAGTAAAGGACCCTAGCAATTTCCAACTGTAGGGTAGTGAGTGGAGCAGGGAGAAAAGAGAAGAAAAAAAAACATACTATTTGCAGTTTGATAAGACCAATAACTTTGTGGGGAACCAACATCTGGCAAAAGAGGCAGATAGAGTTTCCAGAAGAAATTAAAGCCTGAAGAGCATGAGTTGCCCTGACTAACCATGTTTCCTTCCTATGCATGTTTCCTTTTCCTTTGGCAGCTAGGTATCACAGTGGATAGTGTTCTGGACCTGGGGTCAGAAAGACTTAAGATCAAATTTGATCTCAGACACATAGTAGCTGTGTGACCTTGGGCAAGTCACTTAACCCCTGCTTGCCTCAGTTTCCTCTTCTATAAAATGAGAACACTTACAGCACCTGCCTCCTAGGGTTGTTATCGGGACAAAATGAGATACTGCTTGCAAACCTTAAAGCTCTATATAAATACTAGCTATTGTCCTTAGAGATGATGACGATGGTGCATGTGATCCTAATCATGTATGTTTCCTGTATTGCATATCCTTTCCACAAAGCTTCCCAAAGAGTGACACCTCTCCACAGGTGTTCCCTTTGCAATTGGTGGCAGGGTAACCTGTGGGAGAATGCATCTCTCTACATATTACGTAGGTATGGCATCTTCCTCATCATTTATTTTGCTCTGTTATTACATTTAAATGGATTTTGCTTCGATCTGGTATTTAAAGGGGATGTGTCTTTTGGTTGGCTGGTAAAAGAAATGTCAGTAGTGGAATCATAATTTATGGTTTTGAGTGGGTGCTGACCCAAAGCATATCTTGAACTTGGGCTAGTTTTGAAAGGGTATCTGTTTGAGGGAGTGTCTAGACTGTAAGTCTTAGAGCTCTGTAGGTATAGTAGCATATGGTTGCTGTAGTTGTACGTCTTCAAAATTTTCTTGAGGGTAATTGATAGCTAGGATTTTTGAATCTTCTCTCCCAGACCCTCACATGTTGTTATTCAGTCTTTTTTCAGTCATGTCTGACTCCATTTGGGGTTTTCTTGGCAAAGATGCTGGAGTGTTTTGCCATTTCCTTCTCCAGCTCACTTTTACAGATGAGGAAACTGAGGCAAAGTGGGCTAAGTGACTTGCCCAAGTTCATAGGACTAGTAAGTGTCTGAGAACAGATTTGAACTTATGAAGATGAGTCTTCCTGACTCCAGGCCCAGCATTCTATCCATTCTTATCACCTAGCTGCCCAGACCTCCACATAAGAGCATTTTATTTTACACCTTTCTAAAGCAATTGTCAAGTAGTGTCTAAAGTCATGCATTATGATTATTTGTTTATGAATTGTCCTCATATTGGTCAGTAAAATCCATGAGGGCAGGGCCTATAGTTTACCTGAGCTTTAGATCACTTCCAACATGAAGCAGAGAAGTTTACATAGAGTAGGTACTCTATATAATGTTTCATGACTGAGTTGGAATCAATCAATCGACAAGCATTTATCAGGCCTCTATTATGAGACTAGAAGCATACTAAGTACTAGGGATATGAAAACAAAAGTGAAACAATTCCTGCCCTCAGGGTGCTTATATTCTATCTGAGGAGATCTCTCACTCACATTAGATATAGATATAGATGACTCAACCTTAATAGATAGAAAGTAACTTTGGGGGAGAAGCCTCTGCCAGCTGTGGATAACCAGCAAGGGCCTCATGTAGAAAGTCATGCCTGTGCCACTTATGGCCCAAGAACTGAGTTGTGAAGGAAGCTAGGGATTCCAGAAAGGTGGAGGTAGGAAGGGAGAGCATTCCAGGCATTGGAGCTAGTCAAGTGCAAAGGCGTGGGGAAGAGAGATAGAGGGTGAGCAGCAACAAGAAGGACTATTTGAATGAATAATGACACCAACGAATGAATGAGTAGAAGTATGCTGTGAACTACTAAGACCATCAGCACGCTGTAGGAGGAAAATGACTAATCTTGTTCTAACTTTGCCAGTAAATAGCTGGGTGACCTTCTGGAAGTCCCTTCTCCTCTCTGAGTCTTGTTTGATATCAATATGGCAGCCTATGAAAGCTAATTCAATCTTAAACTTTGTTAAGAAAGGCATAACTTCCAGGAATAAGAAGATGAGAATCCAGCCTTACTATATTTTGGTCAGACTGTTTCTTTTTTTTTTTTATCTTAATTTACACACTAGTCAAGTTGTGGAAGAACCATGACCAATGGAATGACTCATGAGAAAGAAACAGAACCAAAAAAAAAACCACAACCCAACAACAAATATACAGACTGTTTCTTGAGTATTATTCTGGGCCCCATTTTTGAGAAAGACATTGATACACTGGAGGGCATAGAAAACAGGGCCATAAGAAAGGTGAACGGTTTCCAATTGATGCCATAGGAAGGATGAATTAGAAAAAAAAACCTGGGGATGTTTAATTAGGAAAAGGGAAGACTCTGGGCTGGGAAAGTATCTTTAAGTGCTTAAGGGACTGTCCTGGAGAAGGATTAGATTGTTTTGGATCCCCGGAATTTAGCATAGTGCTTGGCAAATAGTAGGTGGTTAACAAATATTTTCTGACAGGCTGATTACCTCTATTTGGCCCCAGAGGGCTGAACTAGAAGCAAAGTTTTAAAAGGGAGAAGATTTAGACTCAAGAGAAACAGAGTTACCCAAAACTGGAATGATTTGAGCCAGCAGGTGGTGGGTTCCCCTTCACAGGGGTGTGCATCTTCAAGCAAAGCCTGGATGAGCTCTCATCCGACATGTTTTTTAAATGTGGAGTGGATTAGACAGTGATAATGATGGCAGTGATGATGACAGCTCACATTTGTAGTGTCCCAAAGTTTGCACATCACCTTCTACATAAAACCGCATCTCCATTTGGCCAATTAGGAAACGGAAGCAGAAAGGCAATAAATGATTTACCCAGGAATTGTCTGTTGGGATCTGATCACAGGTTTTTCTGGCTCCAAGTCCGAGTAGAGAATCCACTGCCCTACGCTACAGGTCTTTTTCAGCCATATCATTCTAGGATTCTAAGTATAGCTATGCTTCCCCAATCTCCACCCCCGTTGGTTAGCTGCTGGCAATTTTCTCCATGGAACTTGTACACTGTCAATGTTAGCATGTCAGAGCAGGGTTGGAGACGGAAGCACATCGTAGCACATCGGTAGTGCGAGCTGCGGGGAATCTTGTTACTAGGTAACTGAGCATGAGGTAACTGCAGTCACCCAAAACTAGCCCCCTCGGGCTAAAATCTTCCTGGTCCAATTTTAAAGCTTAGAGATTTTAATAGCTCTGCCCAAGTCAACACTGGGTTCAGGAAGGCACTTAATAAGATTCACTTAGGAAAGTTAACAGAACAGAATGAGAAGCCAGGTATGAATATCTACCATCTTTTTCAATGGGATATTCACTAGATGAGTTATAACTCCCAGAGGCAGGAATTTAGTACTCAATATATACATGAGCCATATCATTAAACAGACTCTGCTTCTGCGCTAACATGTAAATGGTTCCCCTTGGAACCAAAGGGAAAGCTGGATGGCAAAGGGGAGAGAATACTGTCTTTGAATGTGAACTCCTCATGAGGGGGCATCAATTTATTTTTTTTTGTATATATATCCTTAATGCCTAGCCCTGGCCCAAATCAGGAACTTAATAAATACTTGTTGATTAATTGAATGAAGTTATAGGACCTGGGTTCAAATCCTGACTCACTTTCTACCTTTGTGATCTTTAACAAACCATTAAAACTCTCTGGGACTCAGTTTTCTTATCTGAGAATCAAAGGATAGTATAATGAAGGGGCTGACCCCTGAGGAGCTTTCCATTCCTAGATCTATGATCCTATGGCACATCCCCAAAGGGTTCCATCTAATATAATGGTGTCATGCATAGCATGACTAGAGTTAGGAGTCAGGAAGACCTGAATTCAAATCCTACCTCAAATACTTACTAGTTGTGTCACACAGGACCTCTCTCAGCCTTAGTTTTTTCATTTGTGTAATGGGGATAATAATAGCTACTTCCCAGGGTTGTGAGGCTCAAATGAGATAACCAATATGTAGTATTTTATCAACCTTAAGTTACTCTGTAAATGCTATTATTATTATCTATGTTCATATCCCACCTCTGATATGTAGGAGCTGTGCAGGTATAGGTAAATTATCTACCTTCTCTGAGACTTATTTCCTCATCTATACTGGTAAGAACAAATTAATGTGAGGCTTATCTTCTAATTTAATATATTGTACCAACCAATCAAGCATTTACTAAGCACCTACTATGAGCTAGGAAGTGGAAATACCAGGATAAAAATGAAACAATCTCCACCCTCAACAAGCTTACCTTCTACTGGTGGGAGTGGAGAAGGAACAACACGTACACATATGTATCTACTCTATGCAGAGAAAATATCAGGTAATTTCAGGAGGAAGTACTAACAGCTAGGAAGTACTAATCAGGAAAGACTTGTACAAAGGCTGTCTCCCAAAGTTGGGACATGAAACATGTGGAAAATACTACAAACTTAAAAGTGCTATGTAAATGTCAGTTGCTATTATGTAGGGATGGTTATGACAATATAGGACTACTTTAAGAACTTGCTAAATCTTAGATATTCATCACATTGTTTCATGTGCTTCCCCCTGCTTCCCCATCCATGCAAAAATAATCATTATATTTTTTTTTGTATGGAAAGGCTGCCAACCCAAGGTCATAGTATGACCCCGTTCTGGAAATATTCCTGAGCCCGACTTAGATTTGAAAATCTACCATTGGTTGACTCCAAGGGGCTGGTTGGGCTAGGTGACCTCTAACTTTAAACCCTAAATCTGCAATCCTTCTAGTACTCCCAATAATAGACTCCTTTGGGAATGGTACAAGAAGGGTCAACCTCATGTTGAATTCATGTGAAGCTCAGGTACAGATTGCATTTCCTTTGAGATGGACAAATGGCTATAATTCATGCAGCAGAGATGGGAAACTCCATGAACAACTTTTATGGTCAAAGTCAAAGCAATCCTTCCCTGCAGATCAGATCCAGATCATTCCTAGTTCCTTGTGAAAGATGGAAATTTCATTCTCTGCCTCAGGGCTGTGGTCTGGTGAGCAGGGATGCAGGCATTGTGGATTACACTCTCCTGAATTCTGGTTTCAGGGACTTGAATGGAGGAAACTTAAAAGCCCAAGTCCACATGAACAGAAATGGCAGAGGCCAGGGCCAGAGAAATTCCTAAAAGGCCCAACTTTCCTGCCCACTACTGAGGTAATGCTGAGGGGAGCAGTTCAACACTATTTCCCCCTGGGACTGAGATAGTGGAAAGTGGCCAAAACTGAATGAATGGATTTTACCAACCTGTGTACACAGTAGAGATTTTGCAATACCCTTCCTACACTGGAGTTTGAGGGGAGGGCTTATTCTACCCTACCTATGAGCTACTATTTTCTTGGTGATGGTACCTAAGGCTTTTCCTTATTTCTTTAGTAATTCTTTTAATTCTGATTACATATTTTATTTTAAATGGATGTTCCTTCTCTTAGTTTGTTAGCAAGGTTTTAAGAGAGTTTAAATTACCTTAAAAAGTTCTAACATATTTAGAAAGGGGAGAGTCAAGTGTGAAATACTCTTAATATCCAAAATGCCCCTATGCTGACCCAGTAATGTATGAAAATCTGAGAATGAATGGAAATGGATCACATGTGAATATGGATTAAAATCTCAAATACTTTATTGAAGCTTCAATACTTGAATAAACAACTCCCAAACTCCCCATATAGGAAGAAGACTTGAATTCATGTTTTGTCCCTTGCCATAGATTGACATCTGGGTGACTTTGGGGAAATGAATTAATTTTTCTGTTCCTTGGACTCCTTGTTGAAAAAACGCAGGAGTTACACTAAACAATTGAGTTGAAGTCTCAACACTAATGTTCTCTGATTCTCATTCTTCCTCCACTATTTTAAAGGAAAAGTCATCTTTCTATTAAAATCTGGAGTAAAAGCTAGAATGTCCATATTAACATTGCTATTTCATGCACTGCTACAAATGCTAGCTATAGTGATAAGACAAAAAGAAAATGAGGAAATAAGCATAGGCAAAGAGGGAAAAAAATTAAGTTTTCACAGATATGATGGTTTACTTAGAGAATCCCAGAGCGGCAACTAAAAATTAATTGAAACAATAACAGAAGCAAAGCTAAAATATATAAAGTAAACCCACATAAGCCATCAGCATTTCTCTATATTACCAACAAAATCCAGTAGTAAGAGATAAAGAGATTATATTTAAAACAATTACACGATGTTTAAAATACTTGGGAGTCTTCTTCCTAATGTTCATACAGTAACTATGTGAATACAATTGCAAAAATGGTCTTTATATATTTGTAATGTGTACAAATATGTGTATGTTTATATACATGTGTGTATTGACCATTTTGTGGTGGTAAAACAGGTCTAAATAATTGGAGAAATATTAATTGCTCATGGATAGGTGGAGCCAATAAGATCAAGATGACAATACTACCTAAATTGATTGATGTATTCATTGCCATTCAAATCAAAATGCCAGAAAATTACTTTATAGAGCAGCTTAAAGAACAACAAAATTCACTTGAAGGAATGAAAGGTCTAGAATCTCAAGGAAGATAGTAATTGCCAAAAAAGTGGAAAAGAAGGAGCCCTAGCAGTACCCAACCTCAAACTATACTACAAAGCAGTAATTGTCAAAGCAATTTGGTCCTGGTAGAGAAATAGAGGTTGATTAGTAGAACAGATTAGGCACACTATATATTAGAAACAAATGTAGCCTAATGTTTGATAAACCCAAAGATCCCAGACAATGGGGTAAGAACTTAATATTAGACAAAAGCTATTGGGAAAACTGGAAAGCATTCTGGCAAAAACCAGTTCTAAAACAACATCTTATATCATATACCAAAAATAAGCTCCAAACACGTACATAACTTAGACATAAAGCCTGATGTCATAAACAAAATAGAGAAAAAGGATGAAATTACCTGTCAGGATAGAGGAAGAATTTATGACCAAACAAAAGACAAAGAGGATCATAGGAAGTAAAATATATAATTTTTTTTGGAGGAGGGAAGGCAGGGCAATTGGGGTTAAGTGACTTGCCCATGGTCACACAGCTGGTAAGTGTGTCAGGTGTCTGAGTCTGGATTTGAACTCAGGTCCTTCTGACTCCAGGGCTATTGCTCTACTCACTGTACCACCTAGCTGCCCTAAAATGTATAATTTTTATTACATAAAATTAAAAAGCTTCTGTGTAAACAAAACCCATGCAGCTAAAATTAGAAGAAAAGTAGGTAAATGGGGAAAAATCTTTGCAACAAATTTCTTCTTATAAAAAAGAAAGTCAGTAGAACTGTGAACTGGTATAACCATTCAGGGAAACAATTTAAAACTATACCCTTCAAATTATTAGAATATGCAATACCACCAATAGATTTATACCCCAAAGAGATAAAAGAAAGAGGAAAAGGACAGATGTATATACATTTGTACATGTATGTATATGTGTGTGCCTATGTACATATATGCACACATGTATGTCTTTTTGTGGTAGTAAAGAAATATAAAATGGGAAGTGCCCATCAACTTGGTGAATGAATAAATAATTTATGGTATACAAATGTGACAGAATACTTTTGTGCTGATAGAAATTAGGAAGGTGATGGTTTCAGAGAAATCTGGCAAGACTTATATGAACTGATGCAAGGTTTAGTGAACAGAACCAGGAGAGCAATTTGCACAATAACATTGTTGTAAAGACAAACACATAACAACATAAACCATAACAAAACTACCAACTACAAATTCCAGAGGATTCACAATGAAACATTACTACCTACCTCCCGACAGATGGAAGACAGACCCAGAAGGAAGAGAGAGACAAATTTTTGAGCACGGTCAATAGCAGAATTTGTTTTCCCAGACTATACGTCTTTGTAACAAAGGTTTGTTTTTTTCTTTCTCAATAGTGGGGCTGGAGAAAGAAGGCAGATTTTTGTTGATTGAAAAAAAATTAATTTGAAAAAAAAGTGGGGGAAGAGTTCAATGAGTCCTAGCAGGGCAGTAATTAAAGAAAAAGACCATGTCACTCAAGCCTTTATCTCTGGAAAAGGAAAAAAGGATGGTCGTATAACAAGATTCATCACATCAAAGTTCATAAGCTAAATCTTAAGTGTAGCCAAAGGCATGACTGTGTCTCCAATTTCCTGATTGGTGTTTGCCTACAGGGGTATGAAAATGACAGTTGTGTTTCATGTTCTGTCTTCTCCAGAGCTATAACTAGAAATTTCACTGCTGAGGGCAACAACTGCTTGGGGCAGGGAGTGTCAAATTAACTTTGTAATTCATGATATGAAAATCATACAAGGAATAATTTAAGCAAATTCATTTGAGGAAGGAAGATAATAAATTTCTCTAGTAGATTAAGAATAGCATCTCAGAATGGAAGGAGTTTTAGAAGTTATCTAATCTGGTCAACAGAAATTAGGGCCCCATGTTCTTTCTATATCATCAGAGCAGTCTCATTGGGATTTCCTACCGTACAACATGAAGGAGGAAGTCATTACTCAGAATCATTACTTGTTCTTGTTAGGGAAGAAGTGTTGCTTCTTACAGAAGGATGGGAGAGATGCAGGTTCCAAATGGAAAACGGGAAGGGAAGGGGAGCAAGAAGGTTAGATTGGGGACTTCTTTATGAGACAGAGGGTGGGGGAAAGCAAACAAGTTGAAGTCCACAGCTCCCACAGACACCCAGAAACCGAGCCTATTCTCTTTCCCTCATTCAGTGTCTGAGCTCATATTCCCTTTACTTTTTTCTATTCATCCAAAGGAGTACAAGTGTTAAATTTCCCCCTACCCTTTAAATTTACCACCATGGGACAAAGCTCCAATTACCCCACCTTAGTTTTAGCCCTGTTATTCATCCTACACTTTTAGGTCCCAAGCTATCTTAAAATTATCTCCATAATATCTTTGCCTATATAGATACAGTGCCAGAACATTGGATTAAAAGTATAAAAAAATGAAATGACCATCTCCATCTTTGCTCTATATTACACCAAATGCTGTGATATTTGAAAAGAGCTTAAGGATTAACCGATTTTTTTTTTTACTTTGCATTGAGAGGTTAGACATTTTGTAGGCACAAGCATTTAGTCTTAGGGGAGTTAACTCTACTTCCAAAAATAAAATAGTAGATCAAGGTCTGTATTGATAGCTCATTTTACAAACTTGAATTAAAGCAGGCAAGTCTTAGAGCACTTGCAAATTTATCATTCTTGTTCCATAGCCAGGATAGTTAAATACTTCACTGGAGAAACTGAGAGTGCACTAGGCTTTATTTGACAATATTTCATGTATTTGCCATCCACTCTCTTCCCTGGCAGTTGTCAAACAAGGAAATTAAATCCAGTTCTGAAATTTATGAAAGTATCCTCCTAATATGCCCTTAATTAGAGACTCATATGGGGTTTCAAAGCAAACCACCCATTGAGATGACATACTCATCAGCTCAGGCTACCTAATTACACGACTACTTACAGATGCTGACATTTTTAGCTCTCAGAAGTTCCTAAAGACTGAATGAATGGAGTTCTCCGGAAGCATAAGAAGGAAGGCTCGCTCGTACAGACTCTCTGTAATCCTGAATACTTTGTAACAATGGCTCCTTCCTGGGTCTAGTTTTCCCTCTTGCATGTTAATGAAATTAAATCAGAATTTTTTTGTTCTTGGCTAATACAGTCCTTTCTGAAATTGATTCAGGGATGATCCATGCATTCTTCTTGTAGACAAGGGGCTACACTTTGTGATGGGATATTATATGGCTATGTTGAATAAAAATATATGTTTAGACATGGTATCTAGACATTGGTCCCACTGAGTCAGTCTCTAAAAGTAGCATAGTGACCAGATGAGTCTGCATCTCAGCTCTCTCTTAATTGGGTCCTGAAATCAGCTCCTCAATCTTTGGGGGCATTGCTTGATGACATGATAGACTGGTTGACTGCTAAGACCAGCACAAACTCTCTTCCCAGATCTCTTGGTGGCTTGCTCTCCTGACCTTTCGCAAGATCATAGCTATCTTTCTAAAAACAGGAAGGATTATCACGACAGCAACAGTAGCAGCAGCTGGACCGTATGCTGTCAGTTATGTGGCATCTGTAGATGAGAGAAGATCCTTGGACTCTCCCTTCCCAGAAGCCCTTAGCAAACTCATGGTTATTCCATATCTGTATTTCATGAATTGCTCTAGTAGATTGGGAATTGCATCTCAGAATGGAAGGAACTTTAGACGTTATCTAATCCAGTCCACAGGAATTAGGACCCTATGCTCTTTCTATGCCATCGGAGAAGTGTCATTGGGATTCTGCACCATACAACATGAATGCTACGCAGTCATGAAAAAGCCTTCACTAAAGACACTTGTACCTTTTTGGATGGACCCTGCTTCTGGCTCCTTAAAAATCTCAGAAGCTCTCCTTCATTTTATGTCTAATAGGCCAGAATGTCTGTGCATGCTCTGAAGTCCACATAGAGATCAAATCAGTTGAGAAGTCTGCATGGGCTCAAAAGGATTCGCTGGCTAGTCACTAATCCATTGTGACAGAGTCAAAGAATCAAGCGGTATCTATCAAATGCCTGCTATGGACCAAGCACTGTGTTAGGTGTTGGGGATACAAAAACAAAAGTAAAATAATCCTCAGATCATAGAATTATACGGATGTAGATTTGGAAGGGACCTCAGTAGTTTTTCTAGTCCAATTCTTCATTTCACATGTGAGGAAAATGAAGTCTAAATAGACAGCATAATGTACAGCTAGAATTTGAACTCAAGTTATAGTGGAGTTTTGTTTGGAGTTTGGTTTGTAGACCAGAGAGCTGCAGAAGTCTTCTCCCACTCTCAAAGCCTGTGATTCTTTGAATCAAATAATACATTGATTATTATCCCCATTTTACAAACGAGGAGGCTGAGGTTACACAATCTGCTAATGAAATGCCCGAGGTGGGATCTGGACCAGAAATTTCCTGACTTTAGGTCCATGATTCCATCAACTTTGCCAGGCTGCATCTTTATCACACTTAAGATTGGTATGCACAAAAGAAGGAACACTGGCTAAGGAGTCAGAGGATCTAGGTTCAAATCCTACCTCCAACACTCACTACATGTGTGACCTTGGTCAAATAACTTATCCTCCTTGGGGTTTGGTCTCCTCATTGTGTGTTGGGTGGGGGAGTGCATTGGACTAGGAGACCTCTGGGCTTCCCTCCAGTGCTAGATTTAGCATTAAGGTCCTTATTCTAAATTAATGATGGCTGATTCTCTACTTCTTCATATCTTAGAGTTGTAACCTACCTGTCATCTCTTCCTTCTCTTTGCTTTTGTCCTCTGTCCAAATGAAGAGGTTGGATTATGTAATCTCCATGGAACCATATGAATTTTGGACCCTGGCCAGGCTAGCCCTTAAACTCAACTTTGACAGCAGACCATCATGGCTACAACATTCTATACAAAACCACAATTCACAGCAGGATCATCTGTCGCTATGAAAAGTGGACCTCACAAAACTCTGGTCATTTTTTATTAATGAATATACTGATTCTCCCATAATCCCTCAGTTCTGTTCTTCTCCATGGCGAGGGCCAGAGCAAGGGATCTCATTAAAAACTCATTCCCTAGTTTACCTACTGAGTATCTACTAGACCTTGAAATGGTCCTCAAGGCTCTCTTGCTCTCTGCAGAGCTGCATTTACTTACTTCAGTGAGCTCAGTGAGATGTAATCAGACTCCTAGAAAAGGCAGAATCGCAACCTGTTAACTTGTTATAGATGGGGATCAACACTTGGACCCTCTCCAGAAGTGGCACTAGGGTTAATGACCAACAGAACACCATGGGAATTCAATTAGCCAAAGCAGAGGGTTTGGACTCCATTAGATCTTGTTGACCTTGTTCATTTAAAGGAGATTTCAGTTTGAAGCTGAGAAAATTGGTGAAAACAAGTAGTGTTGTTCATGGAAATTAACATCTAACTAAGCCCATCTCCTGTCATTGGTACTGAACAAGGCAATCCATATAGCAAAGGATACACATCAGGAAGCAGTGAGGTACAGTGGAAAGGTCACTGCCTCTAGAAGCAAAGCTTCCTAACCATCTTCATGTCTTGGACCTCTTTGCCAGTGTGGTGAATCTTATGGACCCCCTCCAGGAGTGTACTGGCAAGTATTTAACAACCAGATCTCAGAGCAAGGGTGGGGAATTGGAATGGCTGGGAAAAAGACACACTCTTTTTGTTTTTTGGGGGGGGTGAGGCAGGGCAATTGGGGTTAAGTGACTTGCCCAAGGTCACACAGCTAGTAAAGTGTGTCAAGTATCTGAGGCCGAATTTGAACTCAGGTCCTCCTGACTCCAGGGCCAGTGCTCTGCTCACTGCACCACCTAGCTGCCCCAAATGACACAGTCTTTTTTTTTAATTTTTTTTATTTATTTTTTTTTAATTTATTTTTGACATGTTTGGTTTTCAGCATTGATTTTCACAGGCGTTTGAATT
>CM053624.1:350242007-350259394 GCA_028646595.1 Phalanger gymnotis
GGGGTGACAGATGGGAGGGCTGACTGGGGAATGGGGCAATCAGAATATACACCATCTTGGAGTGGGTGGGAGGGTAGAAATGGGAAGAAAATTCATAATTCAAACTCTTGTGAAAATCAATGCTGAAAACTAAATATATTAAATAAAAAAAAGAAAAAGAAAAAAAAGAATTGACAAGATCTGACAACTGATTGAAGAAGGGGGTTCAGGATAAATAAAGGGTAGAGGGTGACTTTGAGGTTGTTAACCTAGCGGCTGAAAGAATAAGTCCCCTCAAGAGATATAAGAAATGTAGTAAGAGGAGAGTTTATAGGGAGAGGAAGATCATGAGTTTCATTTTGAGTGTGTTGAGTTTAACGTGCTAATGAGACATCCATTTCAAAATGATGAATAGGAAGGTGTTGATTTAGGGATGGAGCTGAGGAAGAAGACCAGGGCATTCCTGAAGTCAAGAAGAGAGGAGAGTTCCAGGAGGAAAAGAATGAATTCTATTGGCAGCATCTTGAATGCGTCTTTGCAATATCGGAGGGGAGATGTCCCAAAATCAGTAGTTCATTTAAACTGCTTAACCCCTCTAGAGCTTATTTTAATCTATATAAGACAAGTGGAAGTAAATGAATGAGAATGTTGTTATTTAGTCATTTCCTACCCTTTGTGACCCCATGTAGGGTTTTCTTGGCAAAGATATTAGACTGGTTTGCCATTTCCTTCTCCAGATAGGAACTGAGGCAAAGAGAGTCAAGTGACTTGCCCAGGGTCACACAGCTAGTAAGTGTCTGAGGCCAGATTTGAACTCAGGAAGATCAATCTTCCTGACTCCAGGCCCAGTACTCCATCCACTGTACCATCTAGCTACCCACGTAAAAATCGACTCAAACTCTAAAATTCAATGATCATATCAATCAACTCAACAGATGTTCATTAAGCACCTACTCTGTTACAGAGTGTTGTGCTGGGGATGGGAGATGAAGATGAATGTTGGATCAGCTGCTTCTGCTGGACTCTTGAGAGAACACGATTTTAGAATCCTTAAAGCTAGATGAATTTCAGCTGCTACTACCATGGGAGTTTAGAATCTGGCAGAGGTATAAGATATAAGCACAAATAAACTATAATACACAAAATTACTTAAGCAAAGACACCAGAAAAGGGCAAAATCAAGTATTATTTGAAGTTTCATGACTGACTGATTCAGGGAAGATTTCACAGAAGAGGCATTTTTATGAGTGGAGCTTTAAAAGATGGGCAGGAATTCAACAAGTAAAGGAAAGAAGGGCATTCTACACAAAAGGAGTTAACAGCATGAGCAAAAACACAGAGGTAAAAAAGTATGCAGGGTGCATATGGCCTGTGGGGTAGTGACTGGTCTAGTTTTTGCTGGAGCAAAGAATTCATGGCAAGGAGTAGTAGGAGAGAAGGTTGGAATCTACCCTGTCAGTTTATGAAGGACCTTGAATGCCAAGAAGAGGCATTTGAACTTTGCTTGGGAGGCAATGGGGAACCATTGAAGATTTTTGAGCACAGGAGTGACATGATTAGATCTATTTGAATGAAAGTTATCTTGATCATAATATGAAGGATGGATTGGAAGGTGGAGGGGGTGATCAGAGGTCAGATATTAGTTGGCAGAGCCGGGACTGGAATGAAGATTTCTAATACTTGGTCTAGTATTTGTTTTGTGCCATAATAAATCATTGAAACAAAGCAAAACAGAACAAAAAACCCACCAATTTGAAATTCCTTGAGATGATCCTTATCTTTGTCCTTATTAATAAAAAACGCCCTAGTGTTCCATTGTACTCATGAAATATATCCCTTCTTCAGCTTTAAATGGATAGGATTGTGCTTTGCAAATAGCAGGTTCTTTTCAGTGAATGAATGAATGAGTGAATGAATGAATGAGTGAGTGAATGAATGAGTGAGTGAATGAATGAATGAATGACTTCCTGGAATACCTGGTAATACATATTATACATGATAAATACAATGATTATAATAGGTGACATTTACATTGTATAGCACTTGCAAAATGATTTACATATATTTGAGCCTCACAATAGCCTCGACAGACTGTTCCTACAAGTATTATAATCCCCATTTTACAGATGAGGAAACTGAGATTCAGAGATGTTAAATGCTCATCATCATAATGTCATAATTAAGATTTGAACCCTGGTCTTCTTGGCTCAAAGTCCACAACTGCTGTATGAATTTCTTCTGTGTGATAAGGTCATTTTTGCAAGAAAGGGTCATTTGAGAAGAAAGGGAAAGAGTGAATTTACTGTTACTCCATTCCCGCATTGCAGTAATGACATAATTGTCCACTGGTGTCAGCTTTGACCAGCCCATGCAGTAAATCCCCAAAGAAACCCAATGTTCTCATGAATATTCCAGCCTAAATCTTTAGAGGCTGTTTTTCTGCAGTGATATTGACTAAGAAAGACGTTTAATCTGCAGCTATGGTATCTTCCCTGTCAGTGTGACTGTTTGAAGGAAAATCTAAAAGTTTCAGAATAAAGCTTTTCATTTGCTCTTAATGGTCATTAATAATAAATAGCTGATATCTACATAGTAAATCAATGTCTGCGAGGCATTTGGCAAACATCACCTCATTTGTGATTTAACCACAGCCCTGTAAGGCAGGTGCTATTATCCTCATTTTGGATGGCATAAGATGGAACCTGTGATCTCATTGCTGTAAGGAATTCCCGATGAGGGAGCTCCATCTACCAGTGCAGACTGACTCCTTTTCTGCAATTTATAGTCTGCCTGGGTCATTGAGTGGTTTTGATTGGCCTAACACAGCCAGTATATCAAAGGCAGGATTTGAAACCAGATCTTCCTGTCTCCAAGGCTAACTCTTTATCCGCTATCAAGAGCTTTCAAGCTGCCTCGCATCCCCATTTCACAGAGGAGGAAACTGAAGTGCATCAAGGTTAAGTGATTGGTCCCCAGGTTACAAAGCTCGTAAAGGATTCAAACCCAATTGCTTTGGGATTCCAAGTCTAGTGGTCTTTCTATTTATATTCCACATTGCCTCTCAGATGACTGTTCTCCTTCCCTACACGTATTTTCACGTATTATTAGCCTGGGGAGATGAGTGAGAAGCCGGTTTTATACGAGGTACTGAGATTGCTAGACAACTCATAACTAGTCATTCCCAGTTGTAGGTTAAAAATAGTGTCTTGTATAAAGATTTCTATTCATAGCGTTGCTTCTAAGGGGTTTATAATCACAGGACTGTATTATTTTTATAATGTGGTATATAATCCTGCCTTTAAATGGAAGAGAGTGTATTGGGCTAAGAACGGGCGTGATTCAGAGGCAGGGTAGCTTTGAAAGTCACAGGGATAAGCGGCCCCTCCCCCAACTTCTTCACCCCTGTCTCCTTGGATCTCCTCCCTCTCCTCTCATTCTCTGAATAGAATGGGTGATGGGGTGTTATAATCCCTATAACAATATATAATTATAATAATCATTTTACAGTCACATGACTTGCTTTTCTCCCCAAAGCTCAAAGCAATGGTAGCAAAAAATTACGAATGCTTAGAACTCTTTAGTCTGTAAAGTATGCAAAAAGGTGCATTTGTCACTGAAAAAAAGAATTATCAACAAATCAGGCAGAAGCACTGGGAACAATTTGTTGTTCTCAATAGTAATAACTGGGCGGTCGTCATACCTGTAGAGAAGTGACCAGCAAAGAAGGCTGGGAAAATATTTAGACTGTATTTACACATAGCCAAGAGAACTGTCTGGGAGTTAAGAATTCATTTATTTGCCTTCATGTTGACAAAAAAAAAAGGTAGAGTTAATTCAGTCTTTATTCATTCATTCATTTGTTTGTTTGTTTATTCGTTTGTCTGTTTGTTTATTGGCTGAATTCAGTTCCATCAGGGTAAATATAAATAAAACAGCCAAATAAAATTTATGTGAATAAAACTGCAAAGAAGTGTTGTTCATATTCCTCTCAATCCTAACTCTCTGGACTACTGGGTTTAATGTAGGGTGATCGAATGAGAAGTTATGCCACATTTGGCTCAAGCCCCCAACCCAGTTCATTTGGGAATCTTTAATTCTGCTTTTGCCATGTAGTGCTTGTGCCACCTTGAGCATGTCATTTCATCTAACAAGACCCATCACCATCCCTCCTCTGGATGCTCTCCATCTGTCCTTCTTAAATCATAGTGCCTAGAACTGAACACAACTGGGTAACAAGGGCAGGAAGTTCCATCTTGCAGGAGCTCTTCCTAAAGACCACATGTGGTTACAATAATTATAGTAAGAAAAGCATCCTGGATAATTGCATTCCAACAAATAATTGGACAGGGCCATTGCCCCCCAGGTCTAATCAACAGCTAGGTTTTTCCAAAGATGTAATGAATTTAGTATTTCATTAGATGTGTCCAGCTGGGTGTTGCTGCCCTGGGACAGATGAGGAAACAAAGAGTCTGTGGCACCAGGAAAGAGATTTTAAAAGCTTTCTAAGTCTTTCCTCTGCCTTCTTCTCCCCCTCAAGGGATTTACACAGAAGTAGCTGCATTTCAAGTCCACTGCAAGGTATTTATTCATTATCGAGCCATTTGTCAAAGACTGTACCCATTTTGAAACTTTGAACTGAAGTGACTCCTCCCTCTAAATAGAATGAGTTGCCCAAGAAGATAGTGGGCTTTTCCTAGATGACGGTCATCAGGCAGAAGCTGGAAGATCATTTGGAGATATATCTTATTCAGAATTCCTTTTTGAGTAGGGGTTGGACTATATGCATGCTGAAGGTTTTTTTTTTCTAATTCTAGAATTACGAGATTCTTTTTGTGTGGAGGTTTCCTCCACTCAAGTTGTATCCTGATACCTCATCAGGGTAGAAGTGACCCTGGTTTCCTGAGGGCTGTGCCCAAGGAGAGCAAAGTCTCATAGGTTCTACAAAGCTGAGAAGATTTCTAGCAGAGGCTCCACAACACACTATATGCCCATCCCCCTGAGGACATGTCTAGCTAATGCATGGAGACTTCTCTTGGGATTCCCTGCAGGATTGTAGAGTGATGGAGTTTTTGAATGTGGCAACTCCCCAAGACTATCTCCTAAGCCACAGAGGGGTTACAATCTGTATCCTTGGTTAGAGGACTACATAAGAATATAGGGATCCTTAAAGAATTGGAGTGTAGAGCTTGAGTTGCTGTAGCAGCTGAGGCTTCAAGGAATTGTGTATTTCCTTCTGTCATCACCTTCCCACAGTTTGTAGGAAGTAATAAAACATTAGCTAGTACAAGGTATGGCAGCTTGAGTGCAATAATCTACTGATTCATATATACACCACAAGCCTATAGAAAAAAAGGACCACCCGGTGGGGGGCTGGTCCTTAAAGCATGTGCAGATTGGCCCTTCTTGGTTGATTCTACAGAGTATACACACTACCCTCTGCTGCCTGCCAATCCCAGCCATGGAACTTTGGAGAGCCAGTTCCCAGCTGTGAACAACAGGAGACATGAAATGACATGATGCTTAAAAGTCTTCAGATTGGCTGAGGAGCCTGAAGAGCAAATCTCTCAGTAAAGGCTAATCTGGAACTAAGCACCCACACAATGGGTTCCATTGTAGGATCTCTCACTCTGAGAGATTTAAGTGAGGCAGATTTTTGTGTGGTCCCAGGTAGGGGACAGGAATCTCCCATATGGCCACTTGAGTCACTGAACTCATAACGCCTTTGTTTTATTGTTTGGGGTTTTTTTGTCACTTTTGTGTTTATTCTTTCCTGTTCATAGCTGAATGAGTATGATATGGAATTGACCGGGTTACAACCTCAGAAGAGCCATCAAAATTCCCCTCAGCAACTAGAGAAAACAGATACCTGATAACTGATTAGTGGGGTGCCTCCCTCTAGGGACTCAGCTTGTCAGTGCAAACTAGGGTTTCAGATAATTATCCCAAAGGGGATGCTACACATATAATGAGCATTTATTGTGCTCAGAGGCCTGGTCTTTGTGCTAGAAACTGTGAAGATGGTTCTCTGCCCTCAAGGAGCTCAGAATCTAGTAGAAAGAAACAATGACTAGACAAATAACTAAAATACAAAATGGAATGTGTCAGGTGCATACACATGAGAAGGATGTGTAAACAACAGCATTAGGATACTGGTAAAGAGGCCTCACTTTGGGGATATTCATTTATTAAGCAGATTACTTGCTCTCTCTACTCCTCTGGTCTCACAAAACTAAAATATGGACCCTAACCAAGTCATGGACCTAAAAGCCAAAACTTGGAGCCAAGAATGTGAGGACAACATTAGATGTAGGCTATTGGGCAATCTTGACTTCAAAGGTTGGGTGTTCTATTCCATTCAGAAAAAAAAAATATGCCAGCCTTGGGCCATTGCTGGCAACAACAGGGCCTGGATGCTACTAGACACCACTTCCCGGGATCCTCAGGCTGGATGTTTGTAAATTCTGGTATTTCTTTTGCTGTGGTGTAAAAAAAGGAAGACAGGGCAACCAGAGTGTACACCATCTTGGAGTGGGGGGGGGAGGAAATGGGGAGAAAATTGGTAATTCAAATGCCTGTGAAAATCAATGCTGAAAACCAAACGTCAAAAATAAATTTTAAAAAAAAAGAGTAAATGAAAAAAAAATAATTTCCCCCACTTTTAAGAAAATGTATTAAATCCTATGTTAATTAATAGTGAAAATATGAAACAAGTACAACAACAACAACAAAAAAAAAAGGAAGACAATTTTAAAAAGGTTGGGGGTGGCGCATGAGGAGAAACTGAAGCTTTCCTTGTGTGGCCTGAGCCAGTGTCTTCACTTTTCTGAACCTCAGTATCTTCATCTAGAACATGGCCTGGCTTCTGAGGTCTCTTCCAGATCTCAATCTATGTTCCCATGTTCCGCTGATAAAATTGGTTGACCCTGGAGGAAAGGGGAAGGAGAAAGAAACATGTTGGATCTCCATGTTGTCATCATTTTCAGAGGCCATTAACACCAACCACATTCTTGGGCACCACTCTGGCCCTAGATAAAAATCACTTTCATAAGATGAATGTGAACAAAGATAAACATGCTCAAGCCAAGCTACTCCATATGTAGGGCAAGGCAAAGGTCAGCACCTGTCTTCCTCCTCAGAGGCAGCTATGAATAGAGCCTTGGGCCTGGAGTCGGGAAGGCCTGAGCACAAATACGGCCTGAGGCACTTCCTAGATGTTTGGCACTGGGCAAGCCACCTCACCTTTGTCTGCCACAGTTTCCTCACCTGTAAAATGAGGTAATAATAGCACCTGCCTCGTAGAGGTGATCTTGAAAATGGGATGAGATAATGTGTATCAAGGGCTTAGCACAGTGCTTGGCACATGATAGACATTGATTCAATGCTTCTCTCCGCTCTCTCCTCCTGACACTCAGGCATCTAGGACTTTCCCTTTCCTAGAGCCTCTTCCTTCAGATAATTCTGATGCTTTACCATCTACTTTGCCACTGTGCCCTAAGAAGCATGGAATCCTTGGGATGCCCCATTAGCGTGGGAACTCCTAGGTTGCTCCTTGATTTTCTGTTTGCACTTACATATTTCCATTGGGCCGGAAGCAATTACCATATTCTATGTAATTATAACTTGGAAGGGCATGAGTTTGAACATGTGACCACTTCTCGAGATTCATTATTTGCACTAATTGGGACCTAGCTGTACCCTCCCACCAGCACTTAGCATGGGGCTTTGTACATAGTCCCATTCATTCTGCACCCCATATGTCCTGTACTAAAAACCAACCTGATAAATGATTTCATGTTCAGGTACTAATTATTGATAAAGGTCTAGTTGGCTGACTTTCATGATCTTGGAAGGCAGAGGGCCAGAGAATTAATCTGAAGGATCCTGGAATCCGTAGTTGCACCAAACATTGTCAGAATAGTCACCAACAAAATGTGGAACAGAGATTAGATTAGTTCTATTGGTCAGCCATGGGTGGAAGTCACAAAGAGGTAAATGTAGCCTTGATAACAGGGAATGATATCCTGAGGCTTAAAGCTGTCCAAAAGTACAATAGCTGCCATGGAGAGGTGGTGGGCTCCTCATACATGGATGACCATGTATTAGGTATGTTGCACTGGGAGGTTTCCTTTAAGTCACAAGTCTTTGCCTTTTTGTACATTGTAGACCTCTTTGGCAGCCATCCGGTGAAGTCAATGGAAATTTTCTCAGAATAATGTTTTAAATACATAAAATAAAATATCTAGAATTATAAAAGTTATTAGAAAATATAATTTTCCGCTTCAAAGTTCATAAACCTTCTGAAATTCATCCAAAGCTCCCTTGGGGGTCCATAGAACCACGTTAAGAATTCCTGCTTTGGAGTGTGGGTTAGAGTAAAAGGCTCTTCCAATTCTCAAATGCTCTGATTCTACAGGGTGTTCCTAAAGTTTGGACACATAAGCCGAAATGCGTATTTTCAAGAAATGAAGTGAATGAAATTTTCAACAGCATTTTATTTAATCAGAATATTAACAAATAACATCTTCAATGTGATTTCCATCATTTGTGAGGCAAAGATTGATGCGCTTTATAAAGTTCATGTCAACTCGATGCAATAACTCTGCATTTCCTATGTGTCCAGACTTTAGGAACACCCTGTATAATCACATGGGGACTGTTGAAAAGGGGTCTTTATGAATAAAAAAAATATTGGTTTCTGCTATATTAAACCAAAGAAATTAATTTTATTATTTCAGCCTGTGTAGCAGGTTATCAGGAAACATGTTTGGGTTAGGGAGACTTTTGAACACAAATCACACTACTCCAATTATGTGTAAGACTAGTCCTTGTTCTAAAGCTTAGCCATCCAAACTAATGAGCTTTTGTCCCATGAATACAATCAGAAAACAAAATTAGACTAAACCAAGAGCTTCCATACCTGGCCTCAGTTGAAACTAGGATTTATCAGTATATCAAAGACCTGAGATTTCATTAGCAGGTCCCAAAAATCTATGTACAATTTATAATCTCAAGGACTTTCCTGAAACTCCGAGGATTTTAATGACTTGCTCATATTCACCTAGCTAATAAGTGGCAGAATCGGAATTTGAACCCAGGTCTTCTGGCTCCAAATTCATCACTCTAGCCCCTGTAACACACTGACTTCAGTACTTTGCCATTTCCTCTAGAGACTATAACAAAGTGCTAACCAATGTGAGAATTCCGCATTTTCCACAGTCTTAGCACCGCGTCATCTTTTCTCAAACTGAAACACAAAGTAAACCATTTCAGAGAATATTCATATTTATCACATCTCCAAAAAAAATAGCCCTTTGTTCCATGGTATTCAATGGTATTCAAAGAGGTTTTAAGAGATCTAAAACTAAACAAAAGTCATGTAGACTCATACATTCCTTTGATGTATTTTTTTAACGTAAAAAGGAAACTCTTCTGTCTTTAATTATCATCACTTCTCCTTCTGGGTGTCTCATAGCTTTCCTCTGCAGGGATCTAACAGAAGCTATTGCCCAAGGCTTCTGAGTTCATCTTGTTTCAATGTGTAGGAAACATTTTGTTTAGAGTGTTTATCTCTAGCATAGCTGTCATGTTCCTTCTGCTAAAGGTCCACACAGAATCAGAATCATATTTGAACAGGAAGGAAATTTGAAGATCATCTGGTGCAAATGTTTTATTTTCATAGGAGGAGACAGGTTAGAGGAGGTAAAGGGATGTGACTTGATGTTAGTGGGTGATCCCTGACCAGAAGTCAGTTTTCTTTGCTATCTCTGTATCCCCAGAGCCTGGCACAATGACAGGCACATAGTAGACACTTAATAAATGTTCACCGATTAGTTGATTGATCAGTCTCTCGACTCCTAGTCTAATTCTATTTGGCTGCCACCAAGAGTGATTGAGAGCAGCCGCTTGCATGTAAAGTAGCAAGTGATTTAATTAACTCACTGATTAAGAGTGATCGTCCATGAATCTTTCTTTTTCATTAGAAACTCAGATCACTTGGGATAGAGCTATGACTGACTGAGTAAACAAAGGTTCTTAGATATTGGTTGAAAAGTCAATCACAGTTTTGACATATTTTATTGATCATTTATCAATTCCATATATGACTAGGATGTTTCCAGAAAGCAAAAGAAAATCATCCCTTTATATTTCCACATTTTTTTAAGTATTTCATTTCTGTTACATTGGAACTTTGGTTGCCAAGGAGACAGTTATCAGCAGAAGCAAACTGTTGTTGAATAATTAAATCACTGCATCCAGAAAATCTTCCAGGAAGGGTCAGCATCTTCCTAGGGCCATTGCCAGGTGCTTCATGATGACCCATGGTTCAATACCAACTCCATTGAAACAAGGCAGATGGACAAAGAGAGGGAAGCCCATCTCTCCCTCAGTGTCCATGTTTGTGGACAATGCGTCAGCCATATGAAGCAGGTACCATGGACCAATGCCTTTGTAGATTACAATCACTGTCTGGGACCAAAAGATGTTTATACCCTACGCTCCCTAGGTCAGATCATATCTGGAGCATTGCGTTCAGTTCTGAGCACAACATTTAGGAAGGAAATTGGTACCTGTTGAACTCTCTCTCCCCCTGTCTCTCTCTTTCTGATTCTCTCTTTCTCTGTCTCTCTCTGTCTCTGTCTGTCCAATGGAGAGGGATAATGATGATCAGGGGATATGCAAAAATTAATTGAAATTACTGGAGATTTTTAGTCTAGGGAAATGATTACTCAAGACATAAATGTTAGCTGTGTTTATTGTGCATTCACTTGTATGTATAAATACTGTTACCCTTATTGGAATGTAAGCTTCTTGAAGGGAAGACTGTTCCATCTTTGTCTTTGAATCCTCAGAATCTAACACAATATCTGAAACAGAGTAGGCTTTAGAATCTTTGACACTCTTGAACACTTTCTTCTCCTTGATACTCTTTTCTTTCTAGCTTTTTCTAACACTCCTCTTTCCTGATTCTCTTCCTACCTGTTGACTGTTTCTTCTTGGTCTCTTTTGCGGGATCTTCATCTTGGTTGTTTCTAAAGCTCTGTGAGCCCTCTCCCCTTCTCTCTCTACAGTAGTTCAATCAGTGATCTCACAGATTCCCATGGTTCAGTGGTCATCTCTGTGGGGATGATTCTCAGATCTACTTAGTCTAACTTATCTCTCCTGACCTCCAGTTTCACTTCTCCAACTGCCTATTAGATATCTCATAGATATCTTAAATTCATTGTGCCCAAAATTGAACTCATTGTCTTTTCCCCAAATCTTTCCATCCTCTCACCTTCTGTACTACTGTCAATGGCCTCACCATCCTTCCAGTCACACAGGCTTACGACCTGGGTGTCATCCTTGACCCTCTCTCTCACCCCTCATATCTAAGTTCTGTCATTTCCATCTACATAGCATCTCTTCCATGCATTCCTTTCTTTTCATCTGAGACTGCCACCACCCTGGTCTAGACCATCATCACCTCACACCTAGACAATTTCAAGTCTGTTGGCTGATTTCCTTGCCTCGAGTCTCTCCCCATTGTAGTTCATTCTCCACTCAGCTGTCCAACTGAGTTTCCTAAGGCTCAAGTCCAACCATATCATTCTCACTTCCCTCTACCCCAAGTTCCAGGGTTTTCCTATTACCTCCTACTTCCTATTACCTCCAAGATCAAATATAAAATGCTGTATTTGGTTAAGCCCTCCCCATACTCTGGCCCTTCCCACCTTTCCAGTCCTCCTCTGTCTCCATCTCTGTCTCTCTGTCTCTCTCTGTCTCTCTCTGTCTCTCTCTGTCTCTCTGTCTCTCTCTCTGTCTCTCTCTCTGTCTCCCTCTTCTTCCTCCCTCCCCCTTCCTCTCTCTGCTATATCACTCTCCCCATCTCTCTCTGATTCTCTCTTTCTCTGTCTGTCTCTGTCTATCTGTCTCTCTCTCTCCCCCCTGTCTCTCTCTTTCTGATTCTCTCTTTCTCTGTCTCTGTCTGTCTTCCTCTCTCTGTCTGTCTCTATCTCCCTCTCCCTCCTCTGTCTGTCTGTGTCTGTCTCCCTCCTCTCTCTCTCTCTCTCTCTCTCTCTCTCTCTCTCTCTCTCTCTCTCTCTCTCTCTCTTTCTCTCTCTCTCTCATTTCTGCCTCAGCTAAAGCCTTGCTTTCTACAACAAGCCTTTCCTAGTCCAACTTCATTTTAGTAGCTTTCGTCTTAGATCACCTCCAGTTTATCCTGTATATATCCTATTTGTACAGACCTGTTCTTATGTTGCCTCACCCATTAGACTGTGAACACCTGGAGAATAAGGTTTTTTTGTTTGTTTCTTGTGGTTTTCTTTTTGACCTTTTTTGTATCCCCAGAGCTTAGCACAGTGCCTGGCACATAATATGTACTTAATAAATGCTACTTGATGGACTGAAGGGCTGTCATATGGAAAAGGGATTGGCCTTACTTTGCTTGGCCCCAGATAACAGAACTATAAGCAAGTCAAAACAAGGCCAACCAGCTCATGTCAGGAAAATAATATCTTAACAGTTGTTATTTAGTCCTTTTCCCGTAGTATCCAACTCTTTGTGATCCCTTTTGGGGGTTTTCTTGGCAAAGATACTGGAGTGTTTTCCATCTCCAGCTTATTTTACAGATGAAGAAACTGAGGCAAAGAGGGTTAAGTGACTTGCTCTGGGTCACACAGCAAGGAAGTGTCTGAGGCTAGATTTGAACTTAGGTCTTCCTAATTGGAGGCCCAGCCCTCTATCCACTGCACCACCTACCTGACCTATCTTAATGGTTAGATGTGTCCAAAAAAGTAGCACAGGCTGCCTTGGGACATAAAGGGTTGAACCACTACTCGTTGAACATTCCTGTTCACATTTGATTTGGACTTGATCAGAGGCTCTAAACCTTGTGAGCATGGCTTTATGGATAAATTTCAGAAGTTACGTGGGGGAGAATATTTTTATTTTCACTGATCTCTAACTGAGATTTTGCATTTCTTTCAATTGTGTAGTCTACAAACATTATTCTGAGAAGGGGTTCATAGGTTTCGCTGGACTGCCAAAGAGGTCCATGACACACACAAAGATTTAGAACTCCTGGACTAAATGGTCTCTGAGATACCTTCCAACTTGGAGATCCTATTTCTCCCCTTTCATTGTGTAACACAGACTCTGCTTGACTTCAAAACCATTACCACCCTTGATTTATCAAGGAATATTTTTGGTAATAGAAGTAGAGATGGGACCCGGGATTTCATTGATAAAGAGAACTCCCGGATAAGGAAATTCACTTTACCAATGCAGATCAGCAGTTTTCTACAATTAATAGTTTGAGATAGTTGCCAAGGGGCACTGATAGGCTAAATAAGTTGAGTTACATTGGCTTTACTTCTCAAAGGTGAGATATGAACTCAGGTCTTCCTGATTCCAAGTTCAAATCTCTACCCACTGTGACATGCTTCCTCTCTTTGACTAATATAATTATTCAAATGTGGCTTAAACCCTCAACCAATGAATGTTTTACCGACATAGAACAAACAAAAACCATAAGTTAGAGAGAAAGACATAAATTGAGAGAAGTGGCAAAGTAAACAACAAAAAAAATATCAAGCAATAGAATCAATCTCAGCCGTGTCTTCCTGCTCACCCTCCCTTATATGAAAGAATACTATCTTCTAAAGATTTCCACTCTGGTGGGGAGTGAGAAACCCCCAAAGAAACTCATATTCTGAAATAGAAAATCATTGCCCTACAGCTGGCATATCTCTCTTAGCTCTATCTCTTAGCAACTGGCTGGTCATTATTGCTTTTTCCTTCTTCCCATTGTTGTTTTCTTGGTGTGGTCCCGGAGATCCTCTTGCTAGCATCATGTCTTGTGCATCTTGTTGTTGCTCCTCTGAGCTATCTAATGAAAATGTCATCTGCTCTTTTTAGTTGCTTCTTCTTCTGGGCAGTGTTATGTCTCTTTTTGGGGACTGACCCCAGTCCAATATGGCTCAGGAATAATCAATCATTACATTTTCAGTTCTTTTCTTAATCATGCCAATGCCATACCTATTATACTCACCAAAAAAATGAGTCACTTAGACCTTGCTTACTGACCTTCCCCACTTCCATAATCACTCCTATATAAGACAGGGTATATAAATTCCTCCTGTCTCTGTCCTAAACCTCAAATTTTATGCCACCAACTGCCTCTTAGGACCATTCCTTTCATCGAATCTTTCTGAGGTTGGGGATAAACATACCCTTCCTTCCTTCCTTCTTTCCTTCCTTCCTTCCTTCCTTCCTTCCTTCCTTCCTTCCTTCCTTCCTTCCTTCCTTCCTCCTCCTCCTCCTCCTCCTCCTCCTCCTCCTCCTCCTCCTCCTTCTTCTTCTTCTTCTTCTTCTTCTTCTTCTTCTTCTTCTTCTTCTTCTTCTTCTTCTTCTTCTTCTTTCCTCTCTCTCTCTCTCTCTCTCTCTCTCTCTCTCTCTCTCTCTGTTTTTTCAAGTCTTGTCAAACACACAGGAGCAAGTAATTGTTAGGACATCCAAATTGCTTATAAGCTGCAGTCAGCTTCATGGAAACTAGAGACGGTGGAGAACAGAACTGGTGACCTTTGCCATGCCTTCATTTCTGTAACCACTTCAAAAAGTATTCATCCCTTTATTACACTTGCATCAGCTCTCAGACTGAATGGTTGGGAAACGTTGACCAGGAAGGCACTAAATAAACCAAGCAATCAGATGAAAAGGCCTCTTTCTGAGCTAATGCTTATATTGTGTTTTTAATATAATTTGAAGTTTTAAGAATCTCATGCTCAGACAACACATATTCAAATGAAATTCAATTTATAAAATGTCTACTGAGTGCCCACTGTGGACAAAGATGAACTCCAAAGCCAAATGTAAATGATATTTGGATTATCCCCTCCTCTGGTCTCTTCCATTAACATAGATAATATTGTTAAACTGTGTTATTTTACCACACTGGATTTCTCAAAGAGATTAATATTTCCTGAAATCAGAAAACATTAGAAAGAGCAGGAGGTAGGAAAGACTCTAAACCATTCCCATCCCCCAAATAAATGTGTATGTGTGTTGTTTCCTTTGGAGCCATATTCGGAGGGCCTTGTTATTCTCATTAGTGAACTGTCTTAAGATTCAGCCATTTTGTTCCCTACAAGCAGTTTCTTTCTTCCTTTCTTTTGTAATTCTGGCACATTTTATTAATATCTTTTGTTTTTTCATCACCTTCACTTCCAAATATATCCATCCCTTTTCTCCTATCCATAAAGCCATCCCTTGTAACAAAAAAACAAAAAAAGAAAAAAAGTTCTGCAAAACTAATTAACATGTCAGCTGAGTTCTGTTTATGCATTGTTCCACATCTAAAGTCCTCCACCTTTCCTGTGAAAGGAGAGAGGTTCATTTTCTCACTTTTCCTTTGAGGCCAAGCTTGGTCATCGTAATGAAATTGTATTCCACCAGCAGTTTCAGAGAAATGATTTTGAGGCTGAGCAAAGAATATGCATGTCATTTATTATCAGTATTTTTTGCATATTTACAACACTTAATAGTGCAATGATATTATAACTATGCTCAGAAAGGTTTCTTTCCCGGAGCTCTAAATATATCCTAAATGCAAAAAAAAATGACCTTGTAATATCACAGAATCATTGAATTTCAGAGATGAAAGGACCTTCACTGGTCATCTAGTCATCCAACCCATACCTAAAAAAGGAGTCTCTCTCCAACATATCTGACAGGTGGTCATCCAGCCTTCATGAAAAAAAAAACTCCATTTATGAGAAACCAACTATTTCCTGTAGAAGCGCATTCCACCGCAGAATAGATCTAGTTATTAGAAAGCTCTTTCTGACATTAAGCCTCAGTTTGCCTTTTTCCAACTTCAACCCATTACTCTTTTGCCCCTTGGGGCCAAACAGTCCAAGTCTAATTCCTTTTGTAGGTGATATTCTCTATTATCAGCTATCACGCCCCTACAATGTCCCCAGTCTACTCTTTCCCTGGCCAAACATCATCAGCTTCTTCATCTGATCATCATATGTCATGAATTAGAATCACATTCATCATTCTGATTGCTGTCCTGTGGATGGTATCCATTTATCAATGTCCTTCTTCAATTACAATGCCCAGAACTGGGTACAATACCCCAGAAGGGGTCTGACCAGGGAAGAAGAGAGCTAGACCATGACCTTGTTGTTCCTGGACCCTGTGCCTCCCTTAAGACAATCCAAGATCATATTAGCTTTTTATCATCTTTCCAAGAATGATGATGATGGCAGGTTTGAAAAGCAAAGCATTTTATATACATTACTTCATTTGACTTGCGAGCCATGACCTAGAGGTAAAGTAATTAATTCAGGGATCCTAAATTCCAGGGGCTTAAAGGTCACAAATGTGGAGCTGGAAGAGACCTCAGAGGCCTTCTTGCCCAATACTCTCACTTTACAAATGAGGAAACTGAGGACCAGAGGTTAAGAGAGAACTAAATCTACCAAGGTAGTAAAAAGAAGAGGTGTCATTCAGTCAGCTAATAAACATTTATTAAGTGCTTACTATGTGGTAGGCACTGTGCTAAGCTCTGGGGATACAAAAAGAAGCAAAAGGCAATCCTTGCCTTCAAGAAGCTCATGATCTAATGAAGGAAACAACAAACAAATATGTACAAACAAGATATATGAGACGAACAGGAAATGATTAAAAGAAGGAAGGTTCTGGAAAATGGGAGGTTGGCTAGGACTTGAAAGAAGCTAGAGAAGCCAAAAAATGGCAATGAGGAGATGGAAGACAGCCAGAAAAAAATGCCCAGAACCAGATGTCATCTGAACCTAACTCTAATTCTAGAGTAAGGGCTCCTGAACTTGCTTTTAAAAATATTTTGATAATGGTAATTTTTTTTTGCAATTCTAATATACATTTTATTTTATGCATTTAAAAGCATTATTTTTAAAAGAGGTCAGGAGTGTGCTGAAGCATAAATGAGCTCTATGGCTTATGAACCCATTGTTAAATTTTTAGAAGGAATATTTACATCTTGGAAATCAGCAAATGCAGCAAACCAGGGCTTGATTTATTGTTCTGTTAATGTCTAGGCTTAAGAAAATGGTGGAAAAAATGAACATAATGTAGGTTAAGCTTAAGAGTGTGTCCTTGGGGGGTGGAGCCAAGATGGCGGCTGGGAAGCAGTGACTGGCGTGAGCTCCCCACCAACTTCCTCCAAAAACCTATAAAACAATGGCTCTGAACCAATTCTAGAGCTGCAGAACCCACAAAGTGGCAGAGGGAAGCAGGGCCCCAGTCCAGGACAGCCTGGATGGTCTCTGGGTAAGGTCTGTCCCACACGGACCTCCCAGCCCCCAGCTGAGGGGAGCGGAGCTGAGCCCAGCGCGCACAGCGCGAACAGACCAGACACGGACCTACCAGACCAGGAGACGAGC
>CM053624.1:350259894-350277563 GCA_028646595.1 Phalanger gymnotis
TAATTTTATATAGGTTATACATGTGCAGTCATTGCACATGTTGTGAAAGAAAACAAATACCAAAACCAACCAAAACATATAACAAACCCAAGTAAAATAAAGTTAAAAAAAAGATATGCTTTGATCAGCATTCAGATTCCATTAGTTATTTCTCTAGAGGAAGGTACCATTTTTTTTATCCTGAATCCTTTAGTATTTTCTTAGAACATTGTATTGCTAAGAATAACTAAGTCATTCATGGTTGATGATTATACAATATTGCTGTTACTGTATACAATGTTCTTCTGGTTCTGCTCACTTCATTTGGCCTCAGTTCATATCAGTCTTCCAGGTTTTTCTGAAAGTATTCTGCTCATCATTTCTTATAGCATAATATCAATCCACCACAATTATATAACACAACTTGTTCAGCCTTTCCCCAATTGATGGACATCCCATCAATTTCCAATTCTTTTCCACCACAAAAAGAGCTGCTATAAATATTTTAGTATATATAAATATTTTATATACACAAATATTTTCCTTTTCCTTTAAAAAAATCTCTTTGGGTTAGAGACCTTGTACTAGGTGTTGCTGCATCAAAAAGTATGCAGAGTTTTCTAGCCCTTTGGTCATAGTTCCAAATTCCTTTCCACATTGGCTAGATCAGTTCACAACTGTATCAACAATGCATTAGTGTCCCAGTTTTCCCACATTCCATACAACACTTGTCATTTTCTATATTACTAGCCAATCTAATAAATGTGAAGTGGCACCTTAGAGTTGCTTTAATTTGCTTTTCTCTAATCACTAGAGATTTGGAGCATTTTTTTATGTGACTATAGATAGCTTTGATTCATTCTTCTGAAAACTGCCTGTTCATATCTTTTGACCATTTATCAATTGGGAAGTGACTTGTATTTTCATAAATCTGACTGAGTTATCTATATGTTGAGAAATAAAGCCTCTGTCAGAGAAACCTACTGTAAATTCCCCCCTCCCACCAGTTTTCTGCTTTCCTTCCAATTTTAGCCAATTTTAATTTGTACAACCCCGTTTTAATTTAAGGTAATAAAATTATTCATTTCATATCCTGCAATGCTCTCTATTTCTTCCCTTATCCATGGATCTCACAAGTAGCCTATTCCATATTATCCTAATTTGTTTATGATTTCACTCTTTGTGTTTAAATCACGTGCTCATTTTGACCTCATCTTGGTATACAGTATGAGATATTGGTCTATCTCTAGTTGTGACATTTTGGTCTATAATTAGTTCTAGGAGATCTTTAAAATCTCAGAGGAGTGGGAGGGGGTGTTTTTCTAATATGATACTTCCTGAACCCCTTTCCAGTGTTTTTTCCTCAGTGATCACCACTTGATATCAGATAGCCAGACTTAATTAGATTTTAGTAAAAGATCTTTACCAAGGGAGTATAGTAAGAATAATATGTACAAAATATCCCCTTCCCCCAGTCTGTGTTTCAGTCTCCCATCAGTACATTCAGAATCTAGAGAAAGGCAGGACTTAGGCTTAAGTCACATGTGGCAAAGGGGTAACACAGTTCCTGGGAGCCCTTCTATTGGATTCCTCAAGACAGTTCCCTTAGGTATGGTTTTCTTGCCTCCTCTTAGAGTCCTGAAGTATAAATGCGTCTAGTTTGTCCTTGGCTCCTAATTTTCACTGCTGACAGTCACTACTATTCTGGAGACAGTTCTAGATGGCCAAAATCCAGATCTCCTGACCCTCGAGGTTGTCTTCTGGTCAAGAGGGAAGGAAGAAGAGGAGGCAGAGTCTCTAATTTTTCCTCCTTGCCCAAGTGATTCTTTCTCAAAGGCTTAGCTGGAACAGCTCTCTCCTCTAAGCTACCAGATGTTTAAATGCTTGGGTCCTAAACTGGCTTGTTGTTTTATAGAAGACCCACAAGGCATAATTGATTCTCCTTAGCTAATACTCGTACTCTTCCTATGGAGTCTCACTTGATTTTATCCAATGACTTTCAAAGATTTTTCTCACCTAGCCTAATACTTTGGATTGATTGATCCAGTAGAAATGTCCTCACCTGGTTATGGCAGTAATTTTAAGTGGAGTGGGGTCAATCAACCTTAACAGGAACAAAACAGGAGCTTAAAGGATCTTCTCTAATAAATCATTTTCCTTATATTTGTCAAAGACACATGAGATTCCTTGAAAGACAGAACAATGGAAAGAACTTTGTTCAACAACCTTGTGATTAATGTCATACAAAGAATCAAACAGGAAGTCATGCTCAATGAAGGACTCATCTTTTTTTTTTGGAGGAATCCCAGTATGGTGTCCAGGGGAAAAAAGGAATTCTCTTGAGGTAGTAAGGTCTTCCCAATGCAGATGACCTTGGGCTGATTCTATCAAGTCCTAGAACATTATAGAGCCTGCTACATGAGACCCTTAATAACTCAAAAGCATTTTGGCCCAACTACTGACACACACAAAAACTAAAGGAATGAAGAATGATTGTTATCCAGATTGTAATAGTCAGGTAGATGTACTACCTATACACGCTGTCCATTAATACTTGTATCTGAGACAGACACTACAAGTGGGTGACAAATTGGCCCTCAAATGAACAGAATCAGGTGAATAGAACTTTGGGAAATCACAGAGTTCTTTTAATGACCCTAAGTTTCCCTTTAAAACAAAACCCCATATTTTTTAACACTAGTACTCCTCTTATAGTATTGTATGGCTATGTAGCATATGTCTTTGAAGAATTAAAATTGAGAATCATCCAAAAAATTTGAGCTAAATGATGTATTTGTTTAAATAAATAAACTTCAGCAAATGAAGAATTATATAGGAGTTGTCTAAAGAATGTGAAGGGCCATGGGTGGACACACAGATTACATGTCCCATTTGCATCTGTTCAGTATAATGAAAACTGGAGAAAGGCCCCTGGCATATTGGGCAAACCCCTCTATGATGAATTTATAACATGGAAAAGAGTTGCACAGGATGGTCAGGCATGGTTGAAGTCTTCATAATGAGAAAATGTCCTCATCAATGACGTCAAGGATCATTGTCATTTTAGGGCACTGGAATTGGAAGAAGATGATTGTAGCAGTAATATGTAGAATAGATGAGAACAAGAAGAGACTGTAGGTAAGTTAACCAGTTAGAAGACTTTTGCAGTAGTCCAATTATAAGGGGGCATTGACTAGAAATGTATTTGTAGAAAGAAAAAAAAGTGATAGCTATAAGAACTATTAATAAGAAAGAACCAGCAGGCTTTGACAATACAATAGATGTGAAAGGTTGTGGAGATAGAAGGGTGAGAGATGATTCCAGAGTTGTGAATTTGCTGAAAATGTTAATGGAGAAATTCAAGGATATTTTAAAGGGACATTGTGAGCTACAGGAAGATGGGGAAAGGCAAGCAAAATTTTTGTGCCTTGTGTAAAGTGTCTTGGGAAGAACTGTATTGTAGTAGATAGGGGTGAAGGGAAAGGAGGAGAGATCTGCATACAGATAGTAATTCAACCTAATACGGTTCAATTCAACAAGCATTATTAGATATCTACTTTGTTCAGTGCACTGTGCTTGGCACTGAAACAAATCCTATCCTCAATTTACATCCAACTGGGTGAAGAACACCTGCACGTGAATACAAGTATATATATCCACAGGTGAATACAGCATACATATATATATACATATATTGTTTCATATATATGCATATATATAATTGATAACACAAGAAATAGATACACATATGCATCTTTTGTAATGTATATATACATTATGCATATATACATGTATGTATCTATATGTATATCTTCATAATCTTATATTATTGATAAGAACGATACATACATACACATATGTATACACACATATATGTATGTATACATATATGCATATAAAACACATATATACATACATGTACCCAAGAATGACATTAAACTGTTCACATGCTTTGACCCAGGGATCCCTGTAATGGATATATAATCCAAGCAGGTTAAAGGCAAAAGTAAACACTTTGTCCACACAACAATATTCATAGTAGTACTTTGGAGAAGTTGCAGAACCTTAAACACAAAATAGATGCCTATCAACTGTGGAATATCTGAAACAAGTGTAGTAGTGCAATGGAATTCTATTCAATCAAAAGAAGCAACAAATCTGAAGAATGAAGGGAGACATGGAAAGACTTGTATGAACTAGTGCAGACTGAAGTCAGCAAAATTAGAAGAATAACGTATTTAGTTGCAACTCTCTCTCTCTCTCTTTCTCTCTCTCTCTCTCTCTCTCTCTCTCTGTCTTTCACACACACACACACACACACACACACACACACACACACACACACACACATCTAAAAGGCAGCTAAATTCTGATTAATTGTGATAACCAGTCTTTTCTTTGGAGAGCAGATGATGAGGCTCACTTGTCTTCTCTCAATGGAGAAGTGAGGGATTGTGGGCTGCAAATGCTATCAGAAGATCACTTTTGAAACACTGGCCTCTGAACTCCTCTTTAGAAAAAGTCCTCCATTGATATTGTCTGGGTGAAATTTAGTTTCCAAGGGACAGCTTTAGTGAGCACCATTACATCCAAAAGAACTGCAGACTGACATCCAGAAGGAAACAAATATGGAATGCTTCATTCAGGAGGGGGAAGTCAGTAAATGCCATGGATGTCTAGCTCTGCTTCTCTCTAGAAAACCCTTCCACTAATTCAAAATGTGGCTAGGAAATGCCTTCCTTCATCAGCATCAGTGGAGAATGAGAAGGAGGAAGGGGGAGAAGAAAGAGGGCCTGAAAATTCAGCCTGACTCCCTGACCCAGGTTTCAATGGCCTCAGTATTCAGAAACTATCTGAGTGTGTCTGAACGACTTGAAAAGCTTTAGAAATATCTAAGGCAGAAGAAGAAAAGGGAGTGAGACAGCAAGCAAGAATAAGAAACATTCAGTTCTGCCACTCTGCCTTACTTGCAAAACTAGAAATGATATTGCTGTCAATCGTGCCATTACAAGGCAAACCCCAAAGTTCCAATTCCTTTCAAACCAAGGAAGTACAGCCCCCTTCCATGTTTCCAGTCTTCTTATTCCCACTGCTCTCCCCACACACCTGCCAGGTACTCTGCATTCCAGAGACACTGACCTCCTTGCTGTTTCCCCAACAAGACACTCCATCTCACAACTACAGGCATTTTCACTGGAGTTCCCATACTTGAAATGCTCTCTTTCCTCATTTCTACTTTCTGGTTCCCTTCAAATCCCAGTTAAAACCCCACAAATCTTTTTCCAATCCACCTTAATGCTAGTCCCTTCCCCCTTTGATTACCTTCAATCTATCATGTATCTGTCTTGTTTGTATGTGGCTGTTTGCATGCCCCCTCCCCCATTAGATTGTGAATTCTTTGAAAGCAGGGACTATTTTTCAACTTTCTTTGTATCTCCAGCACTTCTCACAGTACACAGCACATAGTAGGTGCTTAATAAAATGCTTGTTGTTGGCTGGCTTTAAACCATATATTAAACGTAACACAGTAGCAACAAAATTCAGAATACTTTAAACTCTGCCATGCTGCCTCTCAATCAATAAAATGTGGATCTTTTTAATTATTTTCTTTCCCACAAAGTAGACTATATTTCATTTAATCCTTTCTTGGAATGAGTCAGTTAATGGGGCTCTCAATACAAGAGATCATAGATCAAGATTTTTTTCCTTTGTTTTACCAACATAGCTTATGATATTAGGTGTTTATTGCCCCCTGAGGAAGGCTGCCTAATTCCCTGAGTTGAGATTAATCTTGTTTATTAATTCTCATAAATTTGGTACAGTGAAATTGTTTGATTTAATTTAATCAGGAATGCAATCTAAAACCTCTGAAATAACAGTATTCTGAAGCCATTATAAGTATGCACTCTATTAGGTAGCATGGTTAGTAAAAAGCATTATTTTTTTTTCATTCAAATATAGGGAGGATTGGAAATACCTTGTTAAATAAAAGAGATATAAAAGCTTCCTTGCCCAGGCAATCTCGGGAGAAACTTTATTGGCAAGGGAACAAGATACAAGAAGCTTCACAGAGTCATAGAATTTATGGATTGGAAGGGACTTGGGAGGTCCCAGGGCTCCAACCTGAACCTTCTCTTCTCCTCTTTCTACATACTCCGTGATCTCATCACCTCTCTTGGATTAAGCCAGAGTGTCTCTGAAGATGACTCCCAATTAAGCGCAATTAACCATCATTCTCTGATGAGCTCTGATCTCACATACATAATTTTCTTGGCAGATTCACCTAGATTTGCTAGAGGCATCTCAAACTCAACATGTCTAAAACAGATTTCCTTATCTTTCATCATAAACTCACCTTTTCTTATAACTTCTTTGCTTTCTGGTGAAACATCATTAATCCAGCCTCAGAGTCATCCTTAACTCTTCCCTCTACCTTACACCCCCAAACTCAATTACTTGCCAAGTTTTGTCAAGTCCCCTTCCTGGCCATCTCTTAAATCCATCCTTTTCTCGCTCATACCACTCCTCTAGGCTAGACCCTCATCTCCTCTCACCGGGACTATTTTAATAGTCTCTTCATTGGTCTCCAAGTCTCTCCCTTCTTTTAATCCATCCTTCCCATGGCCGTCAAATTAATATTCCTAAAATACATAACTCCTCTACTCAAGAAGTTTTAGCAGCTCCCTATGGCCTATAGGTTAAAATAGAAATTCCTTTGTTTGGCTTTTAAAGCCTTTCACAACCTGGGTCCAGCTCATATTTCCATGTTGGTTTCACGTTATTCTCCTTCACATGCTCTATGCTCCAGCCCAAACTTGCCACTTGCAGTTCTCCACACATGGCATTCTGTCTTCTACCCATATGTCTTTGCAGAGGCCATCCAAAGACCTAGAATACTCTCACTCCTCACCTCTGGGAATCTCAGTCTTCAAGTGTCAGCTCAAATGCCATCTCCATCAAAATACCTTTTCCACATAACCCAATTGTCAGCACCTACTCCATCACCACATGTATTTTTAAAATATATCCTTTATTCAGGATTATCTGTGAATAATCGTTTACCCCTAGTAGAATGTGAGACCATTAAGGGCAGAGACTTTTAGTTTTGTATTTATAAACTTAGTTCCTTCACAGTTGCTGCTCAAAGGAGGCACTTAAAAACACTTGTTCGTGTGATTGATTGATCATGTCCAACCCATGCCTGAAAAAGAATCCCTAGTACAACATGTCAGGCAAATTGTCTTCCAATCTTTGCTTTGAGATCTCCATTGAGAAGGAACCTACAGCCTCTTTAGGATTGCTGCACCTCAAAGCCCATTTGTATGGGACTCTTCTCATTGGGAGAGATTGCTCATCCAATCCTCTATTCCTGCATAAGGGGTGGAGATGGTAAGATTTGGCGCTCTCTCTCGGTTAAACTGAAATTTCTTATTCCCAAGGAGGAAACTCAATCATTCTATGTATTGTCTGGTATATATTCTCAGATGTATACTTTCTTTGGTTTCTCTTTACTATCAGTTTGGATAAATGAGTTTATTTGCCATTTACTATGTGTCCATTATGGAACTGACATTTGGAGGAAAAGGAGTTAGGCCTTGGATATGTATCTTGAAGCACTTTTCCCTATTAAGAGATATCAATTGAGAGTTCAACTTCATCTTAAAAATTATTTCCCATAGATTAATATTTACGGGGATGGATACACATAATTCTAGTCAAGTAACCCCTCTCTGTGAGAAAGGCAGAATGGTTACTCTGGTTGGGGGCCCAACTTTCTGCTCCCCTCCTGATAGGAATCAAAGTATCCCTTGGAGAAGGGTGAGTGGAGACAGAGCCATGTGGATACAAATAACCTTTCAGGAAAGCACATCACATCTCTTTACACTAGCAACTCATTCCACTTAAGCATAATTCAAATTGCTAGGAAGCTGTTCTATTTATCAAATCTAAATTTGCCTCTCTGCAACCCATTGTTCCTACTTCTCCCCTGGTAGGACCAAAGAGAAAAAGTCTAACAACAGAGGGAGTTTTTTAAAAAAAATAGATGGTCCTAACCTCGTACATTCCACATGATCACCTTTCAAATACATGGAGAGAGCAGTCCTGTCCCCACTGAGTGTTCTAACTTCTTCAGCTGATCCTCAGAAGCCATGGACTCAAGGGCCTTCACCATTCTGGTTGCCCTCCTTTTAATTCTTTCCAGCTTAGAGATGTCCATCCTAAAATGATGTGCTTAAAACTGAACATGGTATTTCCCATTTTGTTGGGACTATATGGCAGAAATTTTGCCTACTTATTCCTGGATCTTCAGCATCTTTTAAATGAAGCCAATATCTTTAGAATTTTTTACTTGGGGTGGGGGGGGGGTGGTCTGTTGACTCAAATGGAGCAGGCAATTTCATAGACTTCCTGTACTTCAAATCATACAATGCTGGGTCTTTTCTTTTCCTACTTCATTTTCAGATTAAAACAAAAAAATTCATCAGGCTATTTTCAAAGGCATAGCTAATTACCCAGATAACCCCAACGAATTCTACAAAATATCTCAAATCTGCCCTCCTTTTTATACTCAATTATCTCCCACCCTTTTTTTAAAAACTTGCAGCACCTTTTAAATAAGGAACTGACGCAACCTCTATTTCAGAGTGATAACTGTTTCCCACTTATTTAATTTCCTTCTTGCTTCTTTTTATATAAACACTATGGCTTTTTAAAGGTCGTTTCTCAAAGGAATCGGCATACTTTTTTTTTCTTAGTCTAACAAAGGCCCATTTCTCAGGCTTTCATTTCTTCTTTTCTTATCGTCAATAGAACTGGCTAAATGTTAACAACAAGGAGAGACAAATCCATTTGTATGGAGCACCTCTGAATGAATTTACCCCAAGCCCTAAGCAATTACAAAGGAAAGGCACTTAAAATAAAGTCAGCAAAATATAACATAATGCACCATTCAAATGAACTTACCAAACAATTATGCTATCATCCTAGCTGAAGGTTAATGTAAATCTTCTTTTTAATGGTTTTTAAATATAGAAAGATGGGGGATCATGAAAAAGCACCACAGCCCTATTTTTGATACAAGATAATTTTTCAGTTGTTATTTCAGGAAAGTTTCACTGTTAGCAAACTTGTGTAATCAAGGCATGAATGTGAGTTTGAGGAAGGGCTAACAGATGATCATCTTGTCTTCTTCATTTGCTCTTATCTTACTTAACCTAATTTTATTTGCATGCCAATCAAAAAGCATTTTGAGAATAAACTCACCTAGGCATTCCAGCATCTTCACAGACCCATTGTTGGGCAGAGGAACTGCCACTGATTTTGAAGACACAGGCTCACAAAAAAGGATTGAAAGGGAATTACAAGGTATTTCCTCAACCTGAGTAAGATGGCTATCAGGCATTAGTCCCAAAGACAGTTCTTTAAAAAAATAGACATAATTTATGGTCTGGAATATTCTACTGGCTCTTCTTAGCTCACTACGTACTAAGCATTAGCTTGCCATTGTCAAGAAGGGAATTCCTAAGTAGTGCTCATTCATTGGGTCTATGGAACAAAAGGTTTGGACTTTTTAAAATATAAGATACTCCAATTATTGTACTAGGGGAATGGCATAAATGCCATCTAGAAACATGACAGTACTATTTTTCATTGATTATAAAACCTCAAAAATGGGAGTAATAATGGCTATAAAGTGTTTCATATGGTAACTCACTTTTTCAGATAAATATATTCACTTGTTAGCCAACATTTCTGCCTATCCCGAGCCTCTGGGTAGTCTTTGTTCCAAGTAGTATGTTTATGTTAAAGTGATATTCACATTGAGTTTTGAATATCATAGGGTGGTGTTTGGTCTTTCAGTGGCAAGTAAGATTTAATTATGTCCTTATTTGTGTAGGGGAGTGAAATGAAATGTTTCTCTCATTTTATGGGAGGTCAATTTCAGAATAGGAGCACTTGCCTGGAAGACACCTGGGAATGCCTTTTAGATATAGTCATCTTTTTGGAATACAAGCAGGCAGAGAGAAGAATAAAATCTTTTGAAGAATTATGTGTGCAAAAATATTATTTAAAAGGATGTATAATCTGACATACAGCAAATATCCCATGATTGTGGGCACCAGATTAATTCCAGGATTGCCTTAGATCCAGTCTTATAATTACTTATGATAACAAGGCCTGTATTTAGATGCCAAACATCTGAAAGAAAGCTAAAAAATCCGTCAGTCATCTGAGTGTTTGCTTTCCATGATGCTAAGCATCCAGATATTTGGAAACATCTGGACAATTGACTGAAGTGCTCGATTTTCATCCAGATGTCTGGAATCATATAAACAAAGGCAAAGTTGGTGTCAACCATACCACCCTCCTTCCTACCCAAGTATTCATCTGGGACTTGATGAGAATGGCTTGAAGTAGATTCATAAAGTGATCTTACTTAGACTATTTCTAGATGATGACAAATATCCAGATGTTTCTGAATATACAAATGTTTTGACATCATTTAGCTATTACCTTCTATTAGCACATGGATAATATATCAGACATCAAAAAGTGAACTGGAAATGCTTTTAATATTTCATCTAAAAGTAATTGCTTTTAGATGAAATAAATCGTTAAAAATAGGATTCAGGATGTGCTTGGGGAAACCAACACTCAGACTTTATAAATAGTTTAGTTCAGGGGTTATTAGCCAGAGTTCATGAACTTAAAAAAATTATAACTATATCTCAGGATGATTGGTTTCTTTTCTAAACCTATATATTATATTCATTAAAAATGTGATTCTAAGTAGGGATCCATAGGCTTTGCCGGTCTGCCAAAGGGGACTATGGAATTAAAAAAAAACCTTAAGAATGCCTGATTTAGATCAATCAAGTTTTTTCAAAGCACATAACTTAATTTTTAAATTACTGCATCAACTATTAATATAAACATGTCATCATTATGTATCACTATCACATAAGAGAATGAGGCTGACAACTTTGTGCAGCTCTGTATCTCTTAAATCCAATTCATGCACAAACCCTCTCAAGAGCAAAGGATGAGGATAACAATGCAGTTGATATCACTAGTCCTATAATGCAATATAGTGGGTGTTTGAATCCATTAATTGTACTTTTTTATCCTTTTCCTCTCTGTTTTTTATAACTGCCATATTAAATCACCATTCATTAGGCATTGGTATACCCCAAGGCTCTATCCTTGTCCCTCTTCTCTTTGTAATTTCTCTCTGTAATCTCATCAATTCTCAAAAGTTCAATGATCAATCTCCATGCAGAAGGCTCCCAAATCTGTATATGCAGTCTCATTTCTCTCTTGAGCACCACTTAGGAGTTGCTGGGAAGTTTGTTTGGTTTTTTTTTCTGATATCCTAAATATCTTTCTATGCAAAGAATAGCAGTTTGACCTTGGGCAAGTCACAATCTCTGCTTCAGTTTCCTCAATTGTAAAATGAGAATAATACTAGCACCTACCTTACAGGGTTTTTATGAGGATCAAATGAGATAATATTTGCAAGAGTGCTTAGTGAGGTGCCTGGCATATACTATATAAATGCTTATCCCCTTCCCTTTCCTCCTTTCATCGTAGCAGTTTTCCAAATTCTTCTATGCCAATACTCATATACTATTAAGACTTGTATCACATTTGAACCTGGAGTTGGTAACAAGAGCTTTCTTAAAGATGAAAAGCAATAGAAACACAGTATCTGAGACCTTGGAAGGGATCTCAAAGGCCATCCAGCCCAACTCCCATTGGGACAAGAATCCCCTACAGAACACATATAGTCAGCCAGCCTTAGCTTGAAAGCCTGCTACGAGAGGGAAACACACAGTATCTGAGTATCCATAGTATCCATTGTCAGATATCTCTAATTATTAGAAAGTTCTTCTTTCTATTTAGCATAAATTTGTATCTTTTAAAATTCTATCTACCACTGCTCCTAGTTCTGCTCTCTGGAACCAAGCAAACAAGTTTGTCTTTCAAGGGCTTGAAAACAACTTTCATGTACCCTCAAAAATCATCCATTTTCCCAAACAGACATTGCCAGACCCTTCATTTGATCTTTTTATGGTTTGATCTGGAGTAAAGTCAACAGGCATTTTGTAAGCATTTAGTATAAGCCAGGCATTATACTAAGAGCTGGGGATACAAGAAAGCCCCAAACAATTTCTCTGCCCTAGGGGAGCTCACAGCTTAATAGAGGAAGATAAAATGCAAACCACTATGTCCAAAAACAAATTTATACCAGATAAATTAGAGATAATCCCAGAGGGGAGGCACTAATATTAAGCACATCAGGAAAGGTTACTTGTAGGAGTGATTTTAGCTGAGACTTGAAGACAGCTAGGGAAGCAGATGAGAGAAAAGACAACTCTAGGAGTGGGAGCTAACCAGTGAAATTTATCATCAGGAGATGGAGCATCTTGTGGGAGAAATATCAAGAAGGCCACTGTCATTGGATCCCAGAATACATATTGGGATATAAGGTGTGAGAAGACTAGAAAGGTAGGAAGGGGCCAGTTTACAAAAGGGTTTAAAAGAAAAGCAGAAGCTTTTGCATTTGATCGTGAAGGTAATAGAGCACCATTGGAGCTTTCTGAATGAGGGGGAAGGTAGTAGCGTACTATGACTTGATCTTTAGGAAGACCACTTTGCTAGCTTAGTGGAGGATGGATTGTAGTTGGAAGATGACTGAGACAGAGAAACCAAACAGAAAGTTATTGCAAGAATCCATGCATAAGGTGATGAGGGCCTACATTAGGCTAGTGACAGTGTTCAAGGAGAGAAGACAGAATATACAAGAGGTGTTAGGTAGGTAGAACGGGGAACACTTTAAAACAAATTGGATGTGAGGGGTGAAAAATAGCGAAGGGCTGAGGATGACACCTGGGTTGTGAGCCTAGGTGGCTGGGTGGATGGTGGTACCCTGAAAAGTAACAGGAAAATTACAAAAATGGAGAGATCGGGGGCTCAACCAGATGAGTTTAAGAAGTCTATTAAGGCTGGAGACATAGATCATATACATAGAGATGGTGATTGAATCTATGGGAGCTTATGAGATTGCCATGAGAAATAGGCTAGAGGGAGGAAAGAGTACCCAGGACGGAGCCTTGGGGGCCATCCACAATTAGTAGGTGGGATCCTTGGCATCCTGATTGTCCTGTTATGGGTAGTCTACAGCTTATCAATGACCATTCTAAAATGTGGTACCAATAAACGAACAGAATACTCTAAGTATGGTTAGAGCAGGGTAGAATACATTCAGACACATTATATCTCTGTCAGTTCGGTGTTGAATTGTATTTCCTTTTTTGGTTTCCACATCACACTATTGACTCATATTGAGCTTGTGGTCCCTGAAAATCCTCCCATCTTTTTCAGGAATATCACTTACTAACTACATGTACTCCTGTTTTATGTTTCTGATTCTGATTTTTTTAACCCAAATGTCAGATTTTCTGTTTATCCATATTAGAGTCACGTATTAGATCCAGTCCAACATCCTAAACCATCCAAATGATTTTAGCATCGTTCGGTGTCTTAACTATCTCTCCAGATTTGTGTTATCCACAAATCTGATAAATATATTTATCCAAGTCACTGATAGCAATGTTTCAAGGTACAGAACTAAACATAAAGAGATCTTTGATGCATTCCAGCAAAAATCTCCCTCCAAGTTAGCACGAAACCACTAATGACTATCTCTTGGGCCCAACCACTTTGAGATCTACCTAAATTAAAGATTTCTTTTGTTGTTCACTCATTTCAGTCATGTTCAACTCTTTGTGACCCTATTTGGGGTTTTGTTGGCAAAGATGCATTTAGTTTCTTTGAGATTTCTTTGAGATATTGTAATTACCCCTCTTTGGAGGATTTCAATGAGAAACATTACAAAAACTTATTAGATGTATTATAATGGGAAGTGTTCTCATATATGGGTTGGACTAGATGGCCACGGACACCCCTTTCCAACTTTCAAATTCTGTGGTCACCATACCATCAACTAGGCCACAAGCCCCCTAGGTTGGATACCACCATATAAGACAATGGCAAAATTCCCAGCCAGCGTGCTCAGGGTGCTGCTAGAACTTTTCTATCTAATCATCATTTTGGGTATGAAACCCCAAGTTTCCAGAAGAGAAGGGCAGGCCACTCAGCATTGTCCCAAATGATGCCAAAGCCTTCCCAACTGGCATAGTGACGTTTAGAATTCTGGACTTGGAGTCAAGGTTATTTAGTCATTTTTTTCAGTAGTATCTGACTCCTTGTGACCCCTTTGGGGATATTTTTTGGCAAAGATACTGGAGCTACTTGCTATTTTCTTCTCCAGGTTATTGTACAGATGAGGAAACTGAGGCAAGAAAGATTAACTGACTTGCCCAGGGTCATACAGCCTGTAAATGTCTGAGGCTAGATTTGAACTCAGGAAGATGAGCCTTCCTCACTTCAGGAACAGCACTCTATCCACTGTACTACCTAGTGCCCTAAATTCCTTTTAGTCACAACTAAAATCTCATTTTCTATAAGAAGCTTTTTCCCAGCCTTTCTTAAGTCTACCTTCTCTTAATTATTTCCTACTTATCCTGTACATAGCTTGTTTTCACATATTTATTTGTTGTGTCCCCATTAGATTACGAGATCATTAAAAACAAGGACAGTTTGTTCCTTTTTTTAATTTCCAGTGCTTAGCACAGTGCTTGGCACATAGAGGTCCTAAATAAATGCTTATTGACTGACTAATATTGTCTGTGATTAGTAAGGCGCCTATATATTGGTTAGAGATTTGATTTATTATTTTCTGTCATCGGCACCTATTTTAGGAAGGTTATTGATGAGTTGGAGTGTGACAAGAGGAGAGTTACTAGGATAGTGAAAAGCCTTATGAAAATAAGTTAAAGGAATAAAGAATATTTTACCTGAAGAGACATATTGCAGAGGGGTGGGGATTATTGCTGTCTTCAAGTGATTGAAGGATGGATTTAATTTATTCACCTTGGCCCCAAGGTATAAAACCATAATAATTCAAGTCACTTTACTTTCCCTGGCCTTGGTTTGCTCATCTGTAAAATAGGTATGTAGAATCATATATTTATAGAATGTTAGAGTAGGAAGGCACCTCAGAAATTATCTGGTCCTATCCTTTCACTTTATCAGTTGTGCACACATGTCTCTTGTATGAAACAGTGAAAAGAACACTACATTTTGGATCAGATTCCTGATTCTGCCTCTTACTATAAGTAGTTTGACCCTAGAAAAGTCACTTAAATATTAGTTGACCATAGTTAGGTCGTGTTGATACAATAAAAATAATGATACCATATAAATTCATTTATAGGTTTAGTGCTATAAGAATTAAATTATCAAAAATTTCTTTACAGAACTAAACAAAAATAACAAAACTCATTTGGTAGAACAAGAGTCAACAACTTCAAGGGAAATAATGTAAAAATCTTGCAATAAAGGAAGCCTAGCAGTACCACACTTCAAAATATATTACAAAATCATACTCAAAACTAGTAGATATTAATTAAAAAATAGAAAAGTTGATCCATGAAACAGATTAGATAAATAAGATCCAGAAGCAATCAAATATAATGGCATAGGCTTAGATAAAATAAGGCACCAACCAATGGGGTAAGAATTTCCTATTAAACAAAAACTTCTTGAGAAACTGGAGAAATGTGATTTAGGTCTATATGCCACAATAAATTCAAAATGGATACATGACCTATATATTAAAGGTCATGTCATAAACAAATTTGAGCAAATGGGAAGGAGATACTTTTAGCAACTGTGGGTTGGAGGAGAATTCTCGGTTTAAGAAAGGATAGAGATGATCATAAAATGGGAAAGTTTACATAAAATCGAAAAGTATTTACATGAGCAAAATCAGTGCAGCTAGTGTTAGAAGGGAAGCCATTAACTGGGAAAAACATCTTTATAGCAAATTTGTTGGAGAAAGATATAATATCCAAGATAAGATTATTGATACAAATATATAAGAAAAAGAGCTATTCCCCAACAGATATATGGCCAAAAGATATGAACAGATTAATGCAAGCTATCAACAAGCACATGAAAGAATGTTCCAAATCATTAATAATAATATGACAAAGACGACAAAGGAGAAAATGACAATTTTTGTGGGAGGCTGTGGGAATGCCACAACACTAATACACTGTTGAACTGAACTGTGAATTGACCCAACCATTCTGGAAAGCAATACCAAAAAAGATTACTGAAGTGTGAATACATATTGACCCAATGATAGCATTATTAGGTGTATCCCTTGAAAGGGGTCAAAGATAGAGGAAAAGATCCATTTCTACAAAAATATTTGTAGAAGCATTTTTTTGTTGTTGTGGCAAAGACTTGGAAATTAATGTGAGTATCCATCAATTGGTGAGTGGCTGGACAAATTATGGTTTATGAATGTAATAGAATATATTGCACCGTAAGAAATTAGGAAAGACAGTTTCTAAAACCCAGAGTGACTTTATGAACTGACTCATAGTGAAGTGAGAACAATTTACACAATGACTAGGACATTGCAAACTAAAATAGCTATGAACAACTTAAGAATTCCAGTCAATATGATGACCAGTTAGAACTCCGAAGGACTAAGCTCACCGCAACTTGGGAGATAGTGAACTAGAGGTGCAGAGTGAGACATACATTTTGCACACCTGGACAATGCTGATTTGTTTTGCTTGGCTGCATTTATTTGTTTTATTTTTAATTTATTTTATTTTTAACTTATGGAATAAAGCAAGCATTTCCACAACATAGTATAACATAAAAGATAATTGCACATGAAACTGGAAATCCATTATGTACAACTTGCCATTCCTTTAAAATATATAATAAACTTACAATAAAAATTTCTTTTTTTCTTTTTCCTTTTTTTCTTCCTTTTCCCCATTCCACTCTAAAGATGGCTACCATTACACACACACACACACACACACACACACACACGTATGCACACGCACATGCGTGTGTGTGTATGTGTGTGTGCAAAATTATTCTTTGCATACTTCTATTAACAATTCTTTCTCTGGGCAGCATCTTTCTTCACACATACGTTATTTTTAATTTTTGTATTTTTAATAGTTAAAATGACTTAGTCATTCAAAGTTGTTCTTAAAGCAATATTGCTGTTACCGTATATAATATTCACTTGGTTCTGCTCACTTTGTTATTCACCATTTTGGGAAAGTCTTTCCATGACTTTCTAAGATCATTGAGCTCATCATTTTTTATAGCAAAATGGTATTCCATCACAGACATACACCACAAATTGTACAGCCATTCCCCAATTGATGGGAATCTCTGCATTTTCCAGTTCTTTGCCATCACAAAGAGAGCAGTTATAAACATCCCATTCACATTCAAAGTTATAATTACTATTTGTGAATTTCCCTCTGTCTTATTTTTTCTTTTTCTTATTTATTTAATATTTTTAGTTTTCACCATTGATTTCCACAAGATTTTGAATTACAAATTTTATCACCACTCCAAGATGGCATATATTCTGATTGCCCCATTCCCCAGTCAGCCTTCCCTTCTGTCACCCCACTCCCCCATCCCCTTTTCCCTTACTTTCTTGTAGGGCAAGATAGATTTCTATGCCCCTTTGCCTGTATATCTTATTGCCTAGTTGCATGCAAAAACAACTTTTTTTT
>CM053624.1:350278063-350299734 GCA_028646595.1 Phalanger gymnotis
CCATTTTTCCTTTGTTTTTTTTCTCTTTTGTTTTTGTTTTGTTTCTTCTTTCTAATGATTCATTCCACTGGTGATAATTTTTCTTTACAACTTGACTGTTGTGTAAATAAGTTCAATGCAAAGTTATATGTAGAAGATATATCGGATTCCATGCTGTCTTGGGGAGGGTGGGGGGGAGGGGGAAGAAAATCTGGAACTCAGAATCATGTAGAACTGAATGTTATAAACTAAAAATAAAAAATCTCAAAAAATAAAATAAATAAAATTAGTGCCACAATTATTCCCATAGAATAAATTTATCTTATGAGAAAAAAAAAAAAGAAAAGCTGAATGCCACAGAATCAATGCTTTTGAACTGTGGTGCTGGAGAAGACTTTTGAGAATCCTTTGAGCAGCAAGGCGATCAAATCAGTCAATACTTGAAATTAATTTAGGCTATTCACTGGAAGGTCAAGTGGGACTCATTGGAAAATAGCCTGATGTCGGGAAAGATTGAAGGCAAAAGGAAAAGGGAATGGCAGAGGATGAGACAGAGAGATAGTGTCATGGAAAAAGTGAACATGAACTTGGACGGACTTTGAGAGACTGTGGGGGAGAGAAGGGCTTGTCGTGTCATGGTCCATGGAGTCATAAAAAGTTGGGACACATCTGAGTAAATGAACAACAGCTTATATTTGGGTAAAAAATCAATCTCATAAGACTAAGATATATAGGTGCAAACATAGAAAGATAGCAACTGTTATGAAAAAAGATACGGGGATTTTAGTGGACTGCAAGTGATAAACAATGTGGAAGTCTGAAAAACTGATGTGATCTTGGCCTGTATTGAGAGGAGATGAGCTTCCAGGAATAGGGAAGTGACAGTCTCTGTACTCTGACCTCATCACATGTCATCTCGAGCATTGTATTCATTCTGCACACCATGATCTAATAAGGGCATTGAATCTAGAGTGTGCAGAGGAAGGCATCTAGAATGATGAAAGGCCTTGAATCCATGTCACATGAGAATCAGTTGAATAAACCGAGAGTGTTAGCTTTCTTCAAGTATCTGAAGGTTTACCATGTAAAAGAGGGACTAGATGTTTTTTCATTCTCTAACAGAGGCCAGATTCAGGAGCAATGGGTAGAAGCTTGAAATAAGCATATTTAGTCTTGACATCAGGGGACAAAATTCCTAACAATTAAAGCTGTTCAAAAAGGGAATAGGATGCCTCAAGAGGTCATTGGTTCCCCCTTCTTAGAGGCCACCAAGCAAAAGCTGGTGAGCATATTATACTGTCCTTTAGTACATTATAGTGACTATGCCTTTTGTGGATGGATTGAACTGGATGGCCACTGGGTTGCCTTCCAACTCTCAAATTCTCCACTTCTGTCTCTTGGAATTTACTTTTCAAAGGGCATTCTGCATCCACCTTTGGAAGAATCCTTCTCTGGGATATGAAAAACATCAATATATTGTACATGATGTGAAAGTAATATTTATTTCAGCAATCCTTACTACAATAAGACTTGTTAAATGATCTTTAACTATCAGGAGAGCATTTGTCCAGCCATTTCTTATTACTATTTTGAATGATATATGACATATTTGTGGTAAAGAATTTAAGGAAGGCAAAAACTTTTAAAAAGTAGGCATGACTATCACTTATATTTAGATTTATCATCGACTAGGAAGACAAGTTCCTAAAATTGAAAATAATCCAAGTGATATGCTTACATGCTTTTGAAAGATAAACTGAAAAAACACAGCTATAAATATAGAATTTCCATCTGGGAATAGGAACATGAAAAGAAATTGCTATTAGACAACATGCCGATGACAGGAGAGGATATATGTCAAAATACATTCATTAGATATTGCAGGGTAAGAAGAAAGGAGTTACCACATCATACAAATGGCATATCTCCATGGTTCAAATACCATAAATCAAGAATGTTGGCATGGAAAGAGAATATGGGGATCATCCAGTTCACTTGTTCATTTTACAAATGAGGACACCGATGCATAGAGAAGTAAAGTGACTTACGCAAGATAACCTAGATGATAAAGAGTAGCGTCTATATTCAAACCAAGATTTTCTTCTTTTTTAACTTTTTTTTTCAATTGCATGCATTTATTTTTATACATTTCTCCAATTTACCTCCACCTGAAATAAAGAAGAGAAAAATCAAACCTTTGTAAAAAATATGCATAGGCAAGCAAAACCAATTCCAATATTAGGTGGATCCCAAAAAATATATGTCTCATCATTCATCTCAAGGCCATCACCTCTCTTATTAAGAGACAGGTAGTATGCTTCATCATAAGTCCTTTGGAACTGTGATTGGTGATTATATTGATCAGAATTCTAAAGTCCTTTGAAATTCTTTTCCTTTATAATACCATTGTAGTTGTATAAATTGCTCCTCTGAGTTTGCTCACTTCTCTCTTAATTGGTTTTCACAAATCTTTCCAGGTTATTCTGAGACTGTCCCTGTCATCATTTCATTGTGTTCATATACTTTAATTTATTCAGCCAGTTCCCAATTGATTGGCATGACCTTAGTTTCCATTTTTTCACTACTATAAAAAGGGGCTACTAGAAATACTATTATACATTAGGATCTTTTTTACTCTTTCTTTGATCTTTTTAGGGCATAGGTCTAGTGATGGTATCATTGAGGTAAAGAATATGTGTGACTTAGTTGGAGAATAATTCAAAATTGCTTCCCAGTTAGATCAATGCCTGGCTCCACAATAGTGCATCAGTGTTTCTGTTTTACCATGGTCCCTTCAATAACTGTCATTTTCATTTTTTTGGTCATTTTCTGCTAATCTAATGAGTATGAGTGAAGTGGAACCTCAGATTCATTTTAATTTGAAATTTTTTATGATTTGGAGTATTTTTATATAGCTATTGATAAAACTAGTTGTTCATATTTTTGTCCATAGGGAAATGGTTTTTATTTTTATACATTTAAATCATTTCCTTATTACTTTGGGAATGAGACCTTTGTAAAGAACCTTGATTTGAATATTTTTGCTAGCTATTTCCTTTCAAAGTATAGCTGCATTGATTTTGTTTATGCAATTTTTTTAAAATTTTATATAATAAAAATTGTCCATTTAATCTTTTCTAATCATTTCTGTTACTTGTTTGGTCATGATCTCTTCCTCAACTGATAGATCCAAAAATTAATTTCTTCCCATCTTCCTGAAAATTTATAGTCTTAAAGAACTGCTTAGCACACTGTGAGGCCAAGTTGCATCCCCAGTGCGACACAACCAATGTGTATCAGAATTGAGATTTCAACCCAGGTCTTCCTTACTTGAAGTCTAGCTTGCTATGCACTATCTCAAATTGTAGATGCAATTATTTTTCCCACTCAGCAGTTTATCTTCTTACTCTAGCTGCATTGACTTTGTTCATACAAAAACTTTTAGGTGATATATAATCAAAAATAACTTTTATCTGTTAGGATTACCTTATCTGTTGTTTGGTTAATAATTTGCAGTGCACTGTATTTCCTTCAATTTTCTTTTTTTTTTAATAATCAGGAATATTTGTTAATGATGGAAGGCAGAAGTTCTAGAAAAAATGTTATTCTTGCAAGGGGTACTGTAATTTACCATACTCATATTTGAATGCTCAGAATTGAATGGATGGCTGCATTGTAAATGAATCTACTTTGTTGTATGGCAAATATTTCTACTCTCAAGATTGATCTAGCAGATTTACAACTATTTTAAGTCTTAGTCATAGTGAACATGGGAGACTTCTGCAAGCTCCAAGCATTTAAATTTGACCTAGAGATAATAAGCATCCCAGAAATCCTGCATTGTTCTGCTGGTAGTATAAATGATTTAAAAGTGCCCAATGTTAGTCCTGACCAGTAACTACTCAAGAGATCAAAGCCCACCAGCTCAAGTAGAGAAACTGCTAAAAATTCAGCTGTAGCATAAACTGCTCCCAAATATTTCCATCAGTATTGAGGACAAATTGGCTGGCCCCCATATTCCAAACTTTATGTGGAAGTCGAAGAAGGTTACATTTAGCTATAGCACCTAGATTAATCCTGCACCAAAACTCCTTTCCCAGGACCAGGGCTGTTAAGATCTAGTCACTTGGACTGAAGCAGTGAATTTACCCTTAATATATACCATATTACTGTGCATTGAATATATGTCTAGGATCCTCAATCCCAAATGGTCAAATCTACTCATTAACTAGGTCAGAGGCAGGAATTCCCTGAAGAATTTCTTGGAAAAGCATTTAAAGAAGAGTCATGTCTGGCCACTTTCCAACTCCCCTGCCAATGTCTCAAGACAACTTGAGAAAAAGTAGAGTGGGTGTTTACCATTGCTACAATTATGGAGCCTTGAAAACCATCAAAATCTAAGACCAGTACTCCCTACCTTACTACCCAACTTGATAAGGTCAGTTGGTAGAAGCAGAATTGGACCACGAGGTGACATAGACCCTGATCAGACTATGGCAGGGCAACAAATAGAAGACAGTCTTTCAAATCTAGCATGGCCTGTGTGAACACTGGGATATTTAAGATTTGAGTATTCTTGCAGTTTTTCAAAAGTTCATAAATTATGTACTTCAAGACACATTGGGTCAAGAGGTGGTATTTTATTTTAATGATATTCTCATCTAATTCAGGGACTCAGGGACAGCAAGGTAGAAAGAATCTTCAGTAAGTATATCCTTCCCTCTTCTTTTTCCCTCCCTCCCAACTTCTAGCCGCCTAGGTCCCCTCTGGGGCTACCAATAAGGATGAAATTCTCTACTTCCATCCTCTCCCCAACTAGCATAGAACTCTCATGATTTGTTATCTCCCTCAACTAGAAAGTAAACTCTTAGGGAGGAGAGAGTCTCACTTCTGTTTGTAACTCCAGAGCTTAGCATTGTATTTGGCACATAGTAATTAGTTAATAAATGCTTTTTCATTCATTCATTCATTCATTCATCTGGTCTTGAACTTTGAATTGGTTGGAGCAATCTTTCAAGACCCATTTGCTAAACTGTAGAAATGCCAATTTGAGAAAGAGGTGACAGAATTCCTGAAGCACACAGTAAGCAGTAAAAAATCTTTAGAAATGACAACAGCATGGAACCTATCCTATAATGCAAGATCCAAAAGGCAAGCTGTTTCTCAGCCTTATTTGTGCACAATCAACATTTCCTCATAAGTTTTTCTGTTCTAGATCAGTTGGTCACTCCAAAGCTTTCCAACTAGAAGCCAGAAGTACAAAGTACACTTTAATTACTTGGGTAGGAAGCAACAAAGTAAGACCATCCTCCCAAGTGCAGTAATGAGAATTTTTGATACAAGGGTTACAAATAATACCTGGTAGACATAATGTTGCAATAAAATCTAAACTAAGGTAAACAAAATTGTTTTGGTCCATTGAGACTGTGATGAAGTACTCATGTACCTCCAAATACTAAGATATGAAGGGAAGGAATAAGCATTTATACAGTACCTACTATGTGCCAGGCATCTTTACAGATATTCTTATTTGATCCTTAGAACAACCCTACAAGGTAGGTGCTGTTATTATCTCTGTTTTACAGTTGAAGAAACTGAGGAAACTCAGTACTAATGGAAACTTGATGGAGGCTAAGTGACTTGCTGAGGGTATTTAAATAATAATTTTCTGAGGTTAATTTGAATTCAATCTTCCAGACTCTAGGTCCAGGGCTCTATCCATTGGACCACCTAAGTGCTCCACTAGTACTGCCAATCCTGAAGGCCGACCTTGGTTTCCAGAAGTTGTAAGAGTAATCCCCTTCCTCCAGAGTCAACTGGTTAAAGGAGCACACAATTGTGGTACATATTTGCTTCTTTGTAGGACCTATAGGTGTCTAGCAGCAATGATTGACTTGATCTCACCTATATTCTCCTACTATTGACAATAGTTTGATTTGTTGGTTTATGCACATTTCCATCTAGCTGCACAAAACAAAGACAGACAGAAAGTGGTCCACATTTTTCTCAGGAGGAAAGCCTGCACCTGAGATAGGGAACTCCCTTGCAAATGGACCAGTAACCGCTAAGACAAACAATCAGAAGCAGTAGGAGGCAATGTGGGGCAAAGCAGAGAACATCGACTCTAGAGTCAAAGAATTGATATTTCAAATCCTACCTATGATGCTCATTGCTTGTGTCACCTTAGACAAATCATTTATTCTTCTGAGCTTTAATTTTCTCATCAATAAAGTGAGAAGATTGGACTAGAAGGAGGACCCTTAACTTTTTTTGTGGATAGAATGCTGGGCCTGGAGTGAGGTAGTCCTGAAATATGGCCTCAGACACTTGCTAATTGTATGACCCTGGGCAAGTCACTTAACCTCTCTGCCTCAGTTTCCTCATTGTAAAATGGGCATAATAACAGCACCTTCCTTTGTTGGTTCCCATCCAGGTAATTAAAATGCACTTTGTCCTTCTGGTTTCTAGTTGGAAAGCTTTGGGGTGACCTAAAATGAGATATATTTGTAAAGTGTTTAACACAGTACCTGGCACATAACAGGTACTGTATAAGTCGTAGCTATTATTATGGTTCCCTTTAGCCATTTAGCAAAGACTATAGACCCCTTCTTGGTATAATGTTTTTAAAATGCACAAAATAAAGTACATAGATATCTATTATACTGAGATGCAATTGTCAAAATAATTTTTAAAAAAATAAGTCCACAGACCCCAAATTAAGAACCCCTGAACTAGAGGGTTTCTGATGCCTCTTCTTGATCTAGAATCCTCTGACTATGCCTAGCTGAGGCTGCCCTTGTGGACATTTCCTTCTCTAGTGAGTCTATGATGGTAGTCAGCATCAGAATGGGATTGAACCACAGCTTCAATATTTTGCCCCAAAGGCATAAAATCCTGCCAAATGGACACACTAGCTAGGCACACACAGCATCCTGGGTTACAGGGGTAGCAACATACATAGCAATGGACACTCGAATTCTTATACATCTTTTCTCTGCTATCTATATTACATGTGTTAATCCTTATGGGGAGTTTACCAAACAATTTCTTTCCCATAACGCATACAAAGCATTGTCACCTAGGCCATCTGGTTGTTCAACCAATCAACAAGGATTCATGAAGCATTTACCATGTGCCAAGTGTCATGTTGGGCTTGGAGATGCAAAGACAAAAGAGACAAGTTCTCTGCCCTTAAGGAGCTTCTATTCTACTGCTAGAAACTCAGTTTAGGTGTCTCCAACTTTTACCTCTCTTCTCTCCCTCATCCTTGGTGTATGGAGAAGTCTCCTCATTCTGTTGTTGCTACTTGTGTCTCTCATCTGAATGTATCCAATACTGATATAGGGTGTTGAGTTCGAATCCTTAGAATGAGCAAACAGATAAGATGTCTCATGTCAACCGCGTTGTCTTGGGGATTACTCTGAGCCCAGCATTCATACCAACTGGCTGGCAGAGGCTTACAAATTCCCCCAGTGAATGTGGCCTGTTGCCAGATCCTAGAATAAAACCTTTGCAGGATGTCTCTTTCCCCATAACCCTGTTGTTCTCCGAGTCCAAGAAACTAAGAAGCATAGAATGGTCATGGTAGGGGTTGGCAATGAGATGAACTGCAAGATTCCCCATTCACATACCTCCTGAAGAGGAAGATGGGGTCTCCAAAGTCTGGGCTCAAAAAAAGATCAGTCCTTCCCAAATGTTTGGCTTACTCCAAGTCTTGGGGAAACACAGCTTCCTTGTGTTTTTATAAGCTTGGTGGGCTTGTATAAAACTAAGGCTGACCAACACTTTATCTCCATCTCCAATAACTTTACATCTACATGACTCAGTTTCTTCATCCTGTACTATTAAAGGGTTGGAAAAGGTAATCCTTAATGTCTCACTTCTATAATGACAGGATTTATTGCCAGCAGTGTAGTATAGCTCAGAGGTATCAAACATCTGCATGCACATGGTCTGAACCAAATGAAAATGCAATTAGGAAATAATTAACACAATAAATAAAAATGCAATAAAGCAGATAGTATTACACTTTAAAACCAAGCCAATATGCAGCCCATAGGGATATTTATGCACAGATTAGTGTCCCCAGATTTGATAAGAGTTTGACACCAATGGTGTAACAGATAAAGGTCAGAGTTTGGAGGCATAAAGACATGGGTTTGGTTCCCATATTTAGTCTTTACCATCTGGAGGACCCTGGACTTCTTTGGGGCTTAGTCAACTTCCCAAGGTTTATAGGCAGATCAATCAATGGTCATTTATTAGATGTCAAGAGCTGTGCTAAGCAGTGAGGGCACAAATGGGAAGAACGCAACAACTTCACCATCAAGAAGTTTATGTTCTGGGAAAGTCAGAATTGAGTGGCAATTTGCTTGTAGAGGGAGTTCCTACTTTGATGGAACTGTTGACCCTCTGCATGTGTGTGTCAAAATTCAATGAGCTTGCTTGGTAATTATAAAATAAAATTCTGTTGACAAAAATTTTTATATTTATTGGAATATTTACATCAATAATTGTTAAGTTCACAATAAAAAGAAACTTGTTTAAAAAAAACAAATTGGAGAGGATACTGTCATCCAAAGCAACACACACATTTAATTTCCAAGGATATTGTGGAAGACTTTTATTAAAAATGACAAATCTATAATAAAAAATTGTAACACATGAGAAATTTTACAAAGTATTTGTTCTATCTTGATTCAAGGTCATATCTTTACATTTGCTAGTTTCTAAATGCATTCGTTATTTGGCTCTTTCTATTTTTTACTCACACAACCATGATCAGAGAATATATCATAGAAAGGTCAGTATATTCTGAAGTGAGTCAGTTTACAAAGTAGGGGAAAAGACTGTTTCCATGGCTTCTAATAGATGGATACAGGGAAAAAACAAGAAAAATGAAATCTAGCTTGCAATAGCAAACTAAATTAACCACCCTATAAATACAACATAATTTTAGCACTTTCAAATGAAACTGTTTACATTGTTATCTTCCATGAGTAATCATGGGGTGGGTTTTTGTTTGTTTATTTGTTTGTTTCTGGCATTTTCTATTGATTATAATTTTTTAGATCATTGAAATAAGACCAACTAATTTTTTTCCTTCGGTATATTTCTGTATGCAGACAATAAGCTGAGATACCTAAATACTCAATTCAAAATTTTAAGCATCTTACAAAGACATTACATTCTATACTTTAGAAGAAAAATGAATGGTTTGAAAAAACACAGCTATGCTGAGCTTTCCCTTTGGGATTTAAATTCAAACATCAGATAATTTCCCATTTCTCTTGGTGTCTGCATTAAGCTAACAGGTACATATGGCCTGTTATATACATGAGTATTATCAGCGGTCTTTTGGTTGCACAAGGGAGTTAGGATCAAGGAATACTGGGTCTGGAAAGGCCCCTCTATCAACACCATTGTAGAGATGAGAAAACTGATGGCCAAAGTAATTAAAGCCATACTGTTCTCTAGTGGGAGGTCAGGGTCTAGGACCCAGGAGTCTTATTCCAGTGCTCTTCTCACTAAGCCACACTGTTATTTGTTGTAGGAACATGGAGAGTAGTTGAGACTTCATGATGCAACTTGAATATTCTAGCTGATGGTAGGAAATAATGCTTGCTCTTAGCCAGCCTGAAATCCTGACATTAGGACACTTAGAACAGCAGATGTGTTACTAGAAAATGTTGCTTCTGTGAAACCAAGGTTACCCACTCCATTTATTTGCTTACTGATCATTTTCTTCTGTGTCATGCAGATCTATACAATCAAAGCCTTTTCATCCAAAAAGGATATATTTGAAAATATTTGTCTTTTTTAAGATTCATTGCTGAAAGAAGCTCACCTGCGATATTTAAAGACCCACTAAAATTAATGGATAATTACACATTTTATTTAACAATAATTTTTTCTATTAGATCTTATGACTCATTTAAAAATCATAGATCAATAAAGAAACAATACTGAGGCCCTGGTTCACTTAAACCAGTAAACTTGACTTCAGTTCTTGGGGGGTAGAGGTGGGGGTGGGGGAAATTAAGCTTATTATTAAAGGGATTATTAAAGGGAAAGTACCCAAAAAAGTAAGTAGAGTTCACAAAAGTCAATACGGCTTCATCAAGAATAGATCATGCAGTCACTTCCAGGAGTAGATCCACAATGGCAAAGCAGAGAAAGCACTCAAGTAAAGTTCTCCCAGAATTCCTCTCCAAACAACTTTAAAATAATTCCTCAAATTGAATTCCGTAGTGGCAGAGCCAACATATCATCAGTGGAACAAATCCTTCCAGCCCAAGATAACTTAGGATCTCAGAAAGGGAGCTCTGTGATACAGTGGTGAAGGCTGGCCCAGAGACCACACTGATAAACGTCATTGGTGGAACGAGGCAGTGGTGACAGAAGCAGCTGCCATTTTGGGAGCTCTCAAGACAGAGTAGGTATGGAGACCCAGCAAATGGTCATAAAGAGATTACAAGAGATCCCTGTGTTAGCACTGAATGAAGGATGAGATGCTGCTTGGAAAATCCATTGCTTAGACCCACTTCTGGGTTGGTTAGACCCACTTCATGGGCAGAGAGTAGCACTTTTGATCATAAGGGATTGGGAGCCCTGAGAAGCAGTATCACTTTTGGCAACAAGGGATCAGAGACCCTGAGGAACATTATCACTTCTGGTCCCATGTATCAATTCCAGTTCCAAGGAAGCAGGACTCTGAGGAACAGTAACAATTGCAATCCCAAGGGATCAGCAGCACTTCCTTGGTAAGGACCAGAGTACAGACCAGTAGAGAAGAGACCATATGTCTCCCCAGATCACACTATCTTGGAAGCACCAAAAATCTCCAAAGCCCCAGAACTAGCTCTGAAAACAGCAGTGTGAAAAAGCCGGAAGTCTGGAACAGTGCACCTCCTTTTGAGCCCTCTCAACCTGGGAACAGAGCCCAACTTTAACATAAAGTTCAAATTCAAAAAAAATAGTAAGGAAAAGGAGCAAAGAACAATAAAAAAACCTGACCATAAAAATAATACTATGGTTACAGAGAAGATGAAGACACAAACTCAGAAGAAAACAATGTGAGGTCAAAACAGCTACAAGCAAGGCATACAGAAAAATTGAATTGGACACAGGAGCAACAAGAATTCCTGAAAGAACTAAAACATGTCTTTTCAAAATCAAATAAGATTCAAAGAAGAAAAAATAGGTAAACAAATGAGAATAAAGGAAGAAAGTCATGAAAAAAACAGCAGCTTGATAAAAGAAGCAATACAAATACTGAAAAAAATACCTAAAAAAAGAATTGGCCAAATTGAAAAGAAGCTACAAAACTTCACATGACAATAACTCATTAAAAACAAAATTGGCCAAATGGAAAAAAGAAGTACAAAATCTCATCATAGATGATGATTTTTGAAAATTAGAATTGGGCTAGTGGAAGCTAATGACTCCATAAGACATCAAGAAACATCCGATAAAGTCAAAAGAATGAAAAACAATAGAAGAAAAGTGAAATATTGGAAAAAAAAACAACTGATGTGGAAAATATATTGAAAAGAGTTAATTTCAGAATTATTGGACTCCCTGAAAGTCATAATCAAAGAAAGAGCCTAAACACTTCAAGAAATTATAAAGAAAAACTGCCCTCATATCCTAGAACCAGAGGATAAAATAGAAATTGAAATAATCCACTGATTACCACCTGGAATAGATTCTAAAATGAAATCTCCTAGGAATATTCTAGCCTTCCCAATAAGAGCACAGGTAAAGGAAGGATGTCCATTATCACCACTATTACTCAATATTGTATTAGAAATTCTAGCTGTAGCAATAAGACAAGAAAAAGTGATGGAAAGAATGAAAATAGGCAATGAGAAAATAAAACTATTATTCTTTTCAGATGATATGATGGTATACTTAAAGAATCCTAGAGAATCAGCCAAAAAACTAATTAAACAATTAACAACTTCAGCAAAGATGTAGCATATAAAATAAACCCACATAAATCACCCACATTTCTATATATTATCAACAAAACCCAGTGGCAAGAGATAGAAAAATTTCATTTAAAACAACTACAAACAAAATAAAATACTTGAGCAAAAGCCTAATATAGCCATATTAGGAAGAAATTAGAAGGAAAATGAGAAACTGGGGGGTGGGGAAAGTTTTACAACACATTTCTCTGATAAGGGCTTCATTTTTTCAAGTATATAGGGAACTGAGTCAAATTCATAAAAATAAGAGCCATTGCCCAATTGATACAGTCAAAGGATATGAACAGTCAGTTTTTGGAAGAAATCAAAGCTATCAGTAGTCACATGAAAAACTGTTTTAAATTACTGCTGACAAGAGAAATGCAAATTAAAACAACTCTGAGAAACTACCTCACACCTATCAAATTGGCTAATATTACAGAAAATGAAAATTATAAATGCTGGAGAGGATGTGGAAAATTTGAGGCACTAATACACTGTTGGTGGAGTTGTGATCCAATTAATTTGGAGAATAATTTGAAACCATACCCAAAAGGCCATAAAACTGTACATAACCCTTGGCCCAGCAATATCACTACTAGATCTGTATTCCAAAGATCAAAGAAGAGGAAAAAGGACCTATTTGCACAAAGATATTTATAGCTGCTTTTTTTGTGGTGACAAAGAATTAGAAATCAAGGAGATATCCATCAATTGGGAAATGGCTGAACAAATTTTGGCATATGATGGTGATACAATACTACTGTGTTACAAGAAATGAGGATCAGGATTATTTCAGAAGAACCTGGGAAGACTTATAAGAACTCATGCAAAGTGAAGTGAGTAGAACCAGAAGAACATTGTACCTAGCAATAGCTATGTTGCAAGGATGATCCACTGTGGAAGACTTAACCACTCTGATCAAGACAATGATCCAGGACTATTCAAAAGGACCCAAGATGAAAAAATGCGATCCATTTCCCAAAAGAGAACTGATGAGCTCTGAATGTAGAAAGAAGAGTTCTTTTTTACTTTTTATTTTTCTTGTTTTATTATTTGTCTGTGTATTCATTTACAATATGGCTAATGTAATTATACAACATGTATAATCAATATCAAATTGTTTGCTTTCTCAACAAAGGAAGAAGGTGAGGGAGGGAGAGAATTTTGAACTCAAACTTTTTTAAAAATGAATAAAAAATAATATGTAATTGGGAAATATTTAAAGAAATACATAAACATACTTAAATTAAAAATAGAACAGATCATGCCAGGATAACTTTTATCATTCTTTTGGACAGATTTGCTACACTGGTAGATTGAAGGAATACAGTAAGACATGTACCTAGATTTTAGCAAAACATTTGATAAAGTCTCTCATGCCAGTGTTGTGAAAAATACAGAGACATGTGGGCTAGAAGGGGTACAATTAGATGGATTCAGAATGGGCTGAATGGCTAGACACCAAGAGAAGTCATTAATGGCTTGTCAGCTTGGAAGGTAGCCTCAAATGGAGTGCTTCAGGGATCTATACTTGGCCTTCTACTTTTTTCCCAATAACTTAGGTAAAGCCACCATAGGTGTAGAGCTGAATGGGCCCTCAGAGGCATTGGCATTCTCATCTGATTTGAAGATGTCACAAAACAAGGAAAAATAGTTAAGAGATTGGATTATAGTCAGGATTTTTAAAAACTTGGAAGGGTGACTTTAGACATATTGCATAAAATGAGATTTAATAGAGGCAGTTTAGGAGAATAGATAGAACACTGGACTTAGCGTCAAGAGCTGGGTTGGGATCCTGCTTCACTTACCAGTAGTATGACTCTGAGTAAGTCAATAAATCTCTATCAGCCTCAATTTCCTCATCTGGAAAATTGAAAGAATAATAGTAAGTTGTTAGAAGGATCAAATGCTTCTCAAAATTTGAAGTACTATATACATGTTAACTATTATTATTGATAAGAAAAATATATAGACAAATGGGTTCAAAGTATTCACTTCATAAACCAAGATAGGGGAAGCATGGATAGACAGCAATGCATCCAAACACAATCTATGGGTTTCAGTGGATAAGCCCTATTTAGGCTTAAGGTATGTTACAACCACCAAGAAAGCTAATACATTTATGCACCATAGGTGACATGGAGAGAAGTTTCCTGGACTTCCTGGGATATAGAAGTGAGAATCCTATTTTACTCTGGCCTCCAAGTCACAGATGGAGCATTCTGGTCAGTTCTAGGCATCACATTTTAAGAATGTTATTGTTATGCTGAAGGGGGCCCCCAGAAGAAGGCAATAAGGACAGTGAAGAATAAATGCCATATGACAATCATTTGAAGGAACTGGGAATGTTTAGAGAATAGGAGATTCAGGAAGGGTCATGAAAATTAGGGACTAGACTTATTTTGTTTGGCCTTGGAGAGTATAAATTATCAATTTGCCAACAAAGAGGAAAATTTAGGCTTAATATGAGGAAAAATTTGACAATCGAAGCTGTCTCAAATAGGATGGATGGCCTTTGAATGTAGTGAGCTTCAAGCAAAGCCTGGATTACTTCACAAATAAATCATAGAAGAGATTTATTTCCAGGTACAGGTTGGATGGATTAGGTGACCTCTGACATCCATTCCATCCCTGAAATCCTAGCCCCTGCTACATACCCAGAATAGCCTTTAGAGTAGAGAAGCCTAAGACAATTGCCCTTCCTTCTGAGAAGCTAAAGAATGCAAGATGGCTCATACAGAAAAGTTAGAAAACAATTCAAAAGAGATCATAAAATAATAGATGTAGAACTGGAAGGAATTTCGGAGGTTATTGAGTCCAACCCCGTTATTTTACATATGAGGAAACTGAGACCAAGCAAGATTAAATTGTTTCTCTTGTATCATATAAGTAGCAGGCACCAGAGATAGGTTTTGAACCCAGTTCCTCTCATTCCAGAGACTCTTCTACACTATCTTCCTATGTGGAAATTAACACCACCAAGTATTCAGTGGATTTTAACAATGCTATGAGAATTTCAAGAAAGAAGACATAAATATGTACTAAAAAGTCATGGCAGGCTTCATTAAGGAAATGAAATGACTTGGTCATTGAAGGATCAGAAGGATAATAATAAGGGAAAAATAGAAAAGGATAAAATATCAATAAGGGGAAAACAGCCAGTGTAAAGATATAGGCAGGTATTATCATGGCTTAAGGTTGGGGTGGGGAAAGAAACATAGAAATCTGATTAAGAATAGATTCATATTGAGAATTAATGGGAAATAACATTAGATAGAATAGTTAGAGACCATTGAAAGCAATGCAAGGCAGACATATTTAAGCTTAATTAATAAGGCAGATAATAGGGACCCAGATAGATTCTTGGACAAGGATGGCACGACAGAAGCACTCACCTATAAAGATGGATCTGGCCTAGGTAAATAGGACAGATTGAAAGGAAAAGAGAAAGTAAGTTAAGACTCAGAAGAATCAAGTGACTATGTTCCTATGGCCTAGTAAAATGGAGGGCCCAGATGTGAGTGTTATTCATCCAATTCTGAGTACTTGCCTCTCAAGCTACAATAAGGACTGAATGAAATATCTGGCCCCAATTCAAACTAAACTGAGTTATTCCTTATATCCTTAGAACTCTTGTTTTGTAGGTGGAACATACATGGAACATGGTCTCTCTACCTTGGAATAGAAAACCAAGTAAGTAAAAATGCAAAAAGCACACTATTTGTGGGAGTTAAAGGTATAGCAGGAGATCAATTATATCCTTTCTGTAGTAATTTGCTCTTCTGGAAATTCTGTGTGCCCTTGGGTAAGTCACTTAACCTCTGTGGACCTTACTTTCTTCATACCATTAGGAGGACTTCTCAGTTCCTCCATATTTGGTAATATCTTTGTGGGCAGTTGCCACCTTCTGGTTGTTTGAATGGGGACTAAGAGTATGAGGAACTTATGCCTCCCTCTTCTAGCTCAGGCCAGTAGAGGAATGTTTCTGTCACTCCAAAGGGTCACTTGATTGAAGAGGCCACTTTCCATTATAAAATAGGTAGGCTTTTCTTCCTTCAGGGTTCTCATTGCCAGTGAATCATTTGGGTGTGGGAGTCCTAGAAACAGGTTTTATAACAAAAAGCAGGAACTTTTTAGACTGGAATTTCCTACTTGACTGTCTATGTTCAGTAGAAGATAAGCTTCCTGAGGGCAGGGACTGTTTTTTGTTTTACCTTTCTCTCTCCATCACCTGACAGGTGCCTTGCACATAGACACTTGACAAACACTTTTCGTTTGTATTAGACATATTCTAAATTAACCAAATAATTGTCAGCTGTCACTTTCACTGCATAGAATCCACTAAAGCAGTATCTCACTAAATGACACTTCTGTGTTCCTTTACAAGTACATCCAAATGACAACAAAATTATACCTTTCCTTGAGGGCTGTAGGATTAGAATAACTGGGGGGAAATGGGGCTTTCCCACATCTTTATTTACTTTGCTTTCTCTATACATCTGCATCTCTGTTGGCTTTTCTACTGAAACCAAAAGAATTTCAGCCATGCTCAGAGATTTCTGGGTTCTTCCAGCTTTTGGATAAAGTTAAATGTGATTGACTATGGCCTGTTTTCAAAAAAGATCATAGATGAGTCAGGTCGTTTTCAAATTTTGCCATTCAGTAATGCAATTTATGATATAATCAAATCTATCTGGATAGACAGATGTGTGTGTACGTATACATACACACATACACCATACACACACATATCCACCCAAAGATATTGTTCTAGAAAGTTTTCAGTAATTAATCATTTTTTGCTATGAGACTGTAAATGTAAAGAATAAGGCTAGGAAGCTGAGGTCCTTCTTGTGCCCTGGGGAAAGAGAAGACAGAAGCCAGAAGGTCTAGTGTTCCTGTCACAACATGTATATCTGCGTCAGCAAGCACATTTCTTCTCTGATAAGAGCCATTCAAGTTTGTCTGACCTAGGGATAGTTCTTTGCTCGATTTCCTTTTTTAAAAAAATTCTATCGAGGCAAGCAGAAGCTATTCAGGTTAGATCTGATACCTTTGAAAGGAATATGATAAAGAACCCTACATTCGTTGTTTGATGGTCATTTAACGTAGTCAAGTGACAGGTCAGTCTGTTTATTAGGGCGAGGCCTCTGAAGTGGGACATCCCTTGCTAGGGGCTCTCCATTCAGGATATGATTGTTACCTTTAACTAGGGATGTGCTGGAGCCAGCTAGAGTCTGAAACCAGCTCTCCAGAGTCAATTGTTAAATTTTTGATACCAGTACTTATACTTCAAAATTTGCAAATGCATAATAAATAAATTAATTAATTAAATTTGCAAATGTATAAATCAGGACTTGATTTATTGAATTGTGCATGGTCTAGGCTTCGGAATGTAAAGTAAATGTTAATAATGCAAATCACATAAAAAGCATGTCATAAGTACTTCTCCACCTGATCCCGAAAGCCAATTCTGAAACATTTACCAGCCAACTGCTGGCTCTAAATTTCAGATATTTTATTCTATTAATTCACAGGGTAATTAGGCTCTAGAGGACTGATTCACAAGGGACTAGTTTCTAAACCCCAATGTCAGCTAATTAATTTATAGTACAAGATGTACCCCACCTAATAACTAAGACAACTTAGTTGTTTACCTGGGACATTCTCTTCCTGGGGTCTACTGAATATGCAAAATTGTAGATTAGAAGCTTGTTTGAGTAGTTTAGCTCCATAAAAGAGGGAGGTAGCTGTTATTAAACATACTTTCAGAAGATTTGAGGATACCAATGTTATTGCTCTATCAGGGAGCAATCCACCATTATCTTTTCATCCTATGCAACTCTTCTATATTCTTCCATAAATCCTCCACAGAGGATAAACACAGTATATTTAGAGACTTCCTATAATTCTCTAAAAATTCAACGAATGGGATATTCAAAAGTTTTTCTTCACTGTTGTCACATGACTAAGCCATCTTTATTTCCAGTCATATATCTTTCTTACCATATTCTTTATGATGCTACTCTCATATAATTCTTGGTTAGAATGCACTGGAGCCTATTCATACCCACCATACATCTCTATTGCCATTTGGGAAATCTACAGTTCTTAACTGTTTGCACACTGGGGCATTCTATAACTCATAGCCATAGAAGATTAGCAGAAAAAAATCTGCTGTTAAAAATGGGCCTTAATTTCAGGGAGAGTCTTGGAACCACTAAAAGTGCTTTAGGACTTCTCGAAGACAAGTTGGCCCACTCTCTTCCTCTTATCTAATTCAGAGTCCAGCTCATCATCTATTCATAGGACCTGCCCGAGATATATGTACCAACAGACAAACTCCATGGCTGTTCATCCAACATAGACAGTCTTCTATCATTTGGTTTTTCTTGTGTGAATCATTAGGCCAAACCATTTTGAATCATTGTAAAAGTCATTTAGGAGACTCCGTAATGTTCCGGAACTTGATGGAATTATCACAACATCGTGCTGCAAATAGAGGCACTGGGGAACTTTGGCATCTATAGGGAACCCTTTTCCATTTGGATCCTGTGCTAGACAAGTTAAGGAAGCAGCAAACACCTTTGGTCAATATGTTCCTCCCTGAGTTATGTCTCGTTTGATAATTAATTAGAAGGTAAATAGCTGTAACTCCAGAGGATCAATGATGAAGCATGCAACCCATCTCCTGACAGATAATGATCTTAATTTGCACAATTGGACACATTTTGAAACATGGCCAATGGAGAATTAATTTTGCTTGACTATGCATATTATACAAAAGTTTCCTTTTTCCTGTTCTTTGTTTTAATGAGGGGGAATATGTAAGAAAATAAAATAGATTTGTATTCACAGAAATGAATTTAATTTAATAATAGAGGGTCAAAGATATCTCAGTTGTTTTATCTCTTAAGGAATCTTATATGATTTTGACATGTATCTAAAAGGTTTTCTGTTTAAGGATAGCCTATAAGGTGATGTTTTACTGTGTTGAATTAAATTCTTTTTTATAGTCAGTATGAGCAATACTGTTATGAGAAATTACCCTAAAAGTATATTTCTATTAGGTTATGGTAGCCTAACAATTTTTCATTCTCCACTCTAATGATATATTTGTTGAAATATCAGAAATTTTGAGTCTAGAATCAGATCATCTGGACAGTACAGAAAAGAAAACTAATGCATCCTTCTCCTTGTTCCCCTTTCCACATTCCTTACTAGTCTCCAGAAGGTTTTGTCATGACAACAGACTCAAAAATTCATGGCATGTTCCAGTTTCCCATATTGCAGTTTATGTTCCACATTAATTACATTTTAGGGTGGCTGTTTCTTAATGACTTATGGAGAAACACTTTAATCTCATTTGCAAATCACAATGTAGGATGGATTTCTATTATATAAAACAGAAATAGAGGAAAGTATTCTGCTGTTAAACTTACTCGATATAATATTATCACCAGTTCATCAAAACAGCTACTCTGGATTATAGGACAGGGTTTATAAATTTGATTACAGTCAACTCCCCAAGACATTTTTAAAAGTAATAAAAGAAAACAAACAGGGAAGTTGGTTTAGAAGCTATAGCCATAAAAAAAGCAAACAATCCATTCAATGGCTGTCTATATTCAGAAAGCAGTTGGTTGAAATTCAGTTATCACAAAAGGAAGAAAAGAGGGTCATGAAAGCATTTTAAAATTCATAGAAAAGAGTAGAAAGTCACTCAGAAGGAACCATAGACAAGCAGGATAGCTATGAAAACAACATATTGAATTTACTAAATACTTTGTTTAAAAAAAACTTGTGCATTTACAATATTTGTAGTTTCATATGAAATCCTTTTTGTTTTTTTCTCTTACATATTGCTACTAGATGGCTCAGCTAGAGTGGTGGGCCTGAGGTCAGAAGTAAATGTGACCTCACACTGTGCCCAAAGGGCTATAAAACCATGCCTACCCTTTGACCTAGCAATATCACTATTATGTTTGTATCCCTAAAGAGATAAAAAACAAAAAGGAAAAGGATCTATGTGTACAAAAATATTTATAGCACTTCTTTTCTGGGAGTAAAGAATTAGAAGTGGAGGGGATGTCTATCAATTGGAGAATGGCTGAACAAGTTGTAGGATGTGATTATGGTGGAATACTATTGTGCTATAAGAAAAGATGAGCAGGATGCTCTCAGAAAAACCTGGAAAGGCATGCATGGGCTGATGCAAAGTGAAATATACTGCATACAGAGTATTGTAAGCAATATTGTAAGATGATCAGTCGTGAATGACTTAGCTATTCTCACAATACAATGATCCAAGACAACTTGGAAGGACTTATAATGAAAAATGTTATCCATTCCCAGAGAAAGAACTGATGTCCTGAATGCAGATTGAAGCATACTTTATTTACAAATTGAAGCATACTTTTTAAAGTTTTATTTTATTTACTTTTTTGAGTTTTTTCTTGTCTGTGTTTTCTTTCACAACATGACTATCATGAATATGCTTTGCATGACTACACACATATAACCTATATAGAATTGCTTGCCTTTTCAATGGCATGAGGCGGGGTGAGGAAGAAAGAAAAGAGAAAATTTGGACCTCAAAGTTTTAAAAACAAATGTTAAAAGTTGTTTTTACATGTAACTGAGGAAAAAATAAAAGAAAACAAAGAAAGAAAAAAAATCTTACCTCAGATACTTGTTGTTTGTGCTTGTTTTCAAAGAAGACCAATGCCGTCACAGGTAAAGTCTTGACTTGCACATGAAATGGATTTAAGTGGGGCAGAGTTGCACAAAGTTATCAGCCCCACTCTCTCTTCCTGAGTCATTGAAGTCCAGTGGTGAGACAAAAGTCAGGACAAATGGCAATGGCTGGGATTGCGGTGGATGACCTTGGTGTCTTCAATGTCTGACCAAGCCCACGCTCCACAGCACCTACATAAGCCACCTTCATGGCCATTGAAACAAATTGTTCTCAGCTGCTCATTCCTCCAGGGAAAGTCTTCATACGTATGGGACAGACATTCCTCTAACTCACCAACAGGTTAGAGGTTTGTCAGTTACACTCAATCTGGTTTAGTCTATCTGCCTCAGATACTAGCTGGGTGATCTTATAAGTCTCTTAATCTCTGTCTGCCTCAGTTTCCTCAACTGTAAAATAGGGATAATAATAGTACCTACTTCCGAAGGTCGTTGAGGAACAAATGAGATAACATTTGTAAAAACATGAGTAGTATCTGGCACTGACAATGCTTGTTGATAATTGTAATTTAATAAGGATACAAATAATCCCTATTGTTAATTGGTACGTGCTTGTTTTCTTCTTTGTTCTGGTAGTCGAATTCGCAATTTAAAAACACTTTTTATTTTTTCTATTAATTAATTTATTTTTAGTTTTCAACATCCACTTCCACAAGATTTTGAGTTCTAAATTTTCTCCCTATCTCTCACCTCCTCCCACCCCAAGATGGCTTGCATTCTGATTACCCCTTCCTCCAATCTGCCCTCCCTTATATTACCCCCCACCCCCTTCTCTTATCCCCTTCCTTTCTATTTTCCTGTAGGGCAAGATAGATTTCTATACCCCATTACCTGTATATCTTACTTCCCAGTTGCATGTAAAAACATTTTTAACAATAGTTTTTAAAACTTTGAGTTCCACATTCTCTCCCTCCCTCCCCACCCACCCTCATTGAGCAGGCAAGAAATTTGATATAAATTATA
>CM053624.1:350300234-350317101 GCA_028646595.1 Phalanger gymnotis
AGTTCTGGCAGAGATTTGTCCTGAGGGGAGAAAAGACCCTCTGAAACTGCCACTCATAGTGGAGACTACCTGTCTACAAGGCTGCTGCCAGGGAGTCCACCATGGGATTGCAGAACAAGGTGCAGCCAGGCTGGGGTGGACCCCATTTTGGCTGAACCCTGAGAACAAAGGAAGGGGAGAAAGAAGTCCATCTGATGGTTTCCTGTTTCAAGGAATTATTCTTGCTAATGAGGTAGTAAGCTCAGGTGTTTCTGATTGCTTTAGGAATTCCAAAGCTGCCAGTGTCCTTTAAATATCAGCATTCTGGGCCAAAGCCCCAGTTGGCATGTCCCAGTTGTTGCTGTTTTCATTCTACCTAGTTCTGACTTAGCTAGACAAGTCCAACCTTTTTCCATGTGACTATCCCTCAAAAACACAAAGACAGTTGTCATCTCTCCTCCTAAGTCTTTTCTTCTCCTTGTTAAACACTTAACATGTTAAACATACTTGCATGACATGATTTGAGGCCCTTCACCATCCAGGTTGTTTTTGTCTGGATGCTCCTTAGGCTATCAATGACTATCTTAAAATGTGGTACCCAGAACAAAATACAATTCTGCCAATAATGTCTAATCAGGTGGAGAACCTGAGACAACCAAGATTCAGGGACTCAGCTTAAGAATTACACTGTAACAACCACCTCACATGGTAAACTCCTCACAAGCCAGTTTGGCTAAACGCAAATTTTACATTTATTATTTTTTTTTTACTTTTGTAGCATGACTTTTTTCTTTTGCTTTCATTAAGCCAAAAATATTCACTTGGTGGTTTTTAAAACTCTTTTCAGTTCACCGTTTGGATATTATGCCTCAGTAAATTTTTTAAGGCTATTTGACAAGTTTGCTTATAATGTCCTATGTAAAGCAAATTATTTTTCAGAGACTATTTAAATAAAAATGGAAAAAACAAACTGTTCTCATCTTAACAAATGATACAAACTTACAAATGATGACTCATTTTCAATACTGCTGATTAAGAACCTTAACGAAACGCTAATGATGGCAGTAGCACCTTGACCTTCCTCCCATTAGTTTGGCATCAAAATAGATGACTAACACTTGAATCTCCTCTCTTTTTACACAACTATTAGAAAGTGGCAATGAAGCTTGCATGGTATAAGGGTGTGGAGGAGCAATTTAACCATAACAAGAAACATATCTCAGTGAAGCTATGGAAAAGCTGAAGAGCCAACTCCATGCTCAGCTGTTCATGTACAACTCCCAAGTTATATTATTTAATATAAGGCCAGAGAACTAAAAACAAGCCAACTGGTCAAAATTTATTACATTAAAATTCCCTCTGAAGAGCAGCAATGGTAATTTTTCTCTGTAACCATGGAGTACAGGAAAGATGGTAAAATGCTTGGCTGTGTTACAGTTTTAAACCTTAAACCACATGTGAAAAAGTGTTCCTTTCCTTTTTGAACAGAGTTCAAATTGTTTTTATAATATTCAATCAAGTTTAAAATGTGAAAATAGCATCTCTTTTCTAATGACAACTATCAATTTTCTTTCTCTTTCTGCAATGAGACGCAGTTGAACCCTGACCAAACAATGGCCAAACTTGGTTCAGAAAGGGGAAAAAATGATGAAATATACTTATGGAAGATTACAGGTATGCATGTGATGTTAGATGTGGTTGATTAACTGCCTTTCTGTTGCAAGGGGAGTAAAAGGAAGATATTAATACATTACTTTCCATCATTGGGAAGTGATTATGGTATAAAATCAACATGTATCATTGATATATACATTAAATGGTAGAATAAATGAACCATCAATCAAAATTAAAATAAAAAAATGTTTTTAAAAGTGAGTGATATAATGAATATCTGTGATAACCTAGAACATTAAGATAACCTAGAAAAATAAGAGCACATTTGATTGTGCACTATGAACAAATGAATATTTTTTTCAGTACTTAGACAAACCTAGTTTTGTAAAGAGATAGATACCAAGGTATACAATGGATTGTGTACCTAAATTAAATTTTGCTCTTTAGAATTTTAGGTTGATTTCACATACAGCAAAACAGATTTCTGTTTTATTTTATTTTTTTTTCTCCTAAACTATGAAATAAGTGGCTTAAGCCTAATCAGAATCCCCATGAAGTCCTTCTTGCAAGGGATACATCATCTACCCTGTCTTCCCTTCCAGGTCTGAACCAATACATGAGTGGAACTGCCCAAAATGTCAAGTTTCAATGTTTTTCTCCAAGCTCCAATTGTGATCCATGTTACCTAGGTCTTCATATCTCATGGCCATTATTCATTCCCCCATCAATTATACCACTGTATGATAACCACAGTAGTCAAACACTAACTTTCCGGGTCAATGGATGGCAGCTGTCTCCCACGTTGCCCATCGGTGTACACATTCGGAGGCTTCTGATCCAAATACTCACAGCACAGCACATGCCGCCTCCACATTGGGGGTCCTTGTCACAAGCCTAAAAGTCAGAAATAAGTAGAATCACTTAGGCAAAGGACATTTTACTCTTTAAAAAATATCTAAACGTAATGTGATCAAATGATCTGACCAGCACAGTGACTGATGAGTGGCGAATGCTTCTTGGTTTGTGATAACTTATCAGTAGGCAGCTAGGTGACAGTGAAAGAGTGCTGGACTTGTAAGTCAGAAAGGTAGGAATTCAAATCCTGCCTCTGATACTTACTAGCTATGTGACCCTGGGCAAGTCACTAATCTCTCTCAGTCTCAGTTTTCCCAACTATAAATGGGGTAATAATAGCACCCATTTCACAGGGTTATCATGAGGATCAAATGAAATAATGCATATAAATGTATATAGTGCTAAGAGTGTATGTGTATATACATATATGTGTGTATGTGCACACATATGTGCTTATGTAAATGTGTGTTTAATTAGATATACTGTTTCAAAAAGGACTAAATACTGTCTCTATTTTATTAAAATCTCAAATATAAGGATGTAAAATCGACTTTCTATTTCTAACATTTTATGGTTGACTTGCCTTTGAACTGAAGAACTACAATGTGCATTATTCTTACACCATACAAGGCCATTACAAACTATAAATTGAATAAAAAGATTTTATGACTATTAACTGCAGAATCTCTTAGGCCTAAGTTTTAAAGGATTTTAAAAGTCTATAAAAGTAGTGTGAAATGCTAGACATCCAGAAATTCACCAATATGAACTTCAGAAGTGCTCATTTTCCCCAAATTAGTTTATGCCACTTGACTTTTTGAATGCAATTATCTTAGTCCTTTAACATTTACAATTTCTCCGTGTAAAATAACCTTTATAGAGGCCAGTATGATCATATCGAGACTTTTCTTTATTAACTAGAAACAATTACTGCCCCGAGTCTGTAAATTTTAAGCAGGAAGATTTTGGTTTGGAAGAATATCTTTATTTATATATTACCAAAATCATGCAGCTAGGAGCTATATAAAACAGTAAAATCAATGGGTGATTTCATCCCACTCTATCTAAAGCATCAGATAACAAAACTTAATCAACTCTGAAATGGAATCCTAAACACTGATTCCTACAGATTCCTAATACAAAATTAAATTAGGACACAACAAAAATGATGTGAAGGAATTTCAACACATCCATTAAATATGAAAAGTGGTATATTACAGTAAATCTAAAGTATGTTAGGAAAAGCACTTTAAAAATAGAGAATATGAAAGATGTACATTATATTTTACCATGCATAATAGGCCTTAAATTAAGAGCTCATCTCATATTATACTTCTACATGAGACTGAGATAACATCTAAGTCCCTAATTTTTTACAAATCATAACACATGTTTACCTGAAATGGCTAAAATATCTCAGCCAATATAGTAGCCAAAATGAAGACAAACATTACAATGATCCAAGTGACCAACTTTTAAATTCTAGTGGTTATGATATTTATGATGTCTGTCTAAAACCAAACATATTAGAAAATGGAAGCTTTTGTCAATTGCTTGGGTGTTTGGAGTTGTGATGAAAACATCCAAATATTTTTACTAATATTCAACCTCTCATCAGGATATTTTATATCATATATGTACAAGTATTTTCCCCAGCAAATCGTTGTCATACAATAATGATCTTAAATCTGTATGAATAGATCCATCACTTTCTAATTATGTTTATCTAAAATAAAAAAATGAATATCATCATTGCAGTTTTTGTGTCTAAACACATGCTAAATCCTTATCCCTGAAGCTTCTTCAGCTTTGTCAGCAGAACAAAATTCAAATAAAGACCAAAAACGCCACTGACAGTTCGGATGCTTGACACCGGCACTGTGAAGACAACATTGCCAGGTAATTGGCCAACTTTTCGACTTTTCGTCCACACTTTTGCTATCAGGAAAACAAAGATACAAATTCTCCTTTGCTTATCAGTAATACTTAAAATTACTTAAAAAATAATCCAGGATAATAGAGTTGCTTTAAAATGTATGACAAATTATTAAAGTCATTCATCTTATTTATGAAAAATGACAGTGCTTTACTTTATGGAAAGTATATTTATAAAGATGAATATACTGATTGTTACATTCTCTAACGTCCTTTGTTCTTGACCCACTGACATTCATTCAAATGACACATTGTAAGAGGGTTGGAATAAACAGAATGTCCCAAAAGTCTAAGCTTAAAAGTGCACTAAGACTTCCGGGACACTCTGTATCTACTGATATTGCAACAGTATCTTTTGCTCAGGTTTTAAAAATTTCTGCTAGACTGTTAAAATCAAGTAGCAATACCTCTCCCCTCAAGATCGAAGACAGCACAGAACTTCATAAGCTTAACTAACTTAGTGACTGAGTAATTTTCTGGCTAAAGGAGAGCCAGGGGCACATTTTTATTGGCAAGCAAGTAATTACTGTAGAGGGTCTTCTTTTTGAAATATTGTAAATACAGAACCATTGGAAATTTTTTTAAAAAATCATTTGAATAAAAGAAGCACCTTATTTTCAAGGGACATATTATGCTCCAGTTATAATCATTTTAAAAACACAAACTATTTTAATTAGTGAAATGATCAGTTTTAATTACTTGAGTATTTTAACAGGTGTATAAAACAATTTATTGATTGCGATTCAAATTTTGAGGACTATGCTTTTCCAAATGGAAAATGGATTGTACTATTAAACTTGGTGATGGTATTTTGTTCAGTTTTTCCAATGAGGACAAAATATTTGATACCAACACTGGAGAAAAAAAAGTTACACTAGTTTTTCCCTTTCAAGAAAAAATGAGGATTTCTATTATTTTTTTTTCTAAATTTAAACAATATTTATGGGTTTGGGCTGGGGGGAGTTAGGGAAGGGAAGAAGAAAACATCACTCCATAATTTCGCTGAAGAACTAAGTAATGGAATAGAGACTTGCGGTTTCACGTACAGTTCTCATTATCTGCTCTGCTTTGTATATGGAAATACTCCTTTTATTTGGTGTTTGTGAAATTTAGAATTTAAAAAATTAAAAATCAGTTAAGCAAAACCACCAGGAAAAAGGAAACCCAAGAGTTAGGAACCGTAGTCTCTTGTTTTCACGTTAATTTATCAAGACTCGGTAATGGAAAACATTTTCAAAGCTAACCTCAGAAAGAAGAGCGGTACCCACAGAGAAATGTACACAAACGCTGCACATTGAGAGCAGAACAAAGTCCTTCCAGCCCGTTTCGCTGCTGCTGCTCAGACTCAGGTTGGAGAGTGAATTTCTGCATTTTTAGTTGGGGGTTGGGAGGGGCTCATGAATAAGTAGCAAAAATAATGGGGGAAATGGGAAGGAAAACTGGAACTATCAAAATTGAACGAGAGGTTGGGAATCTCTGGGGGCAGAAAGAAAGGGGTCACTTCCCTGTTCTGGGGGTCAGACAGCTGCAAGAGTTAAGACGCTCGAGGACGCACTGGGGTCCCTCACGGAGCAGGCTCCGGCGCAATGTCAAAACCAAAGACAAGGGTACAGACCGCTCTCCCTTACTCTTGGCCCACCCCAGTCCTTTTGAAGCCTCGCGCCCCCAAACTGCCACGAATCTCCCAGCCCCAGTCCCGACAAGCGCTGACACCCAGACGGCGGCGGGATAGACCAGTCAAGAGACAACTTGCCTTTCGCAATTGAATTTGACCGACGGACAGGCTGCCTGCAGACCCTTCAACCCCCAACCCAAGCCCAGGGTTCTGGGTGTCACCAGCTCCCTGCCAGCAGGGGTGGAGCTGGGCAGGGTGGGGCCAAGGCAGGTGTAGGACAGCAGGCGCTTCTTACCCCAGTGATGACGGCGGTGTCGCCCGAGGACGGCAGGAGAATAAGAAGTCCGAGTAGCAGGAGTAACATCAGTGGAGAGGACGGGGCGCGTCGCGGAGTCCTCATGGCGCCCTCTGCGGAGCGGGCAGAAAGCCGAGCCAAGGTGCAGCGGACGGAGAAAGCGGAGGGCGTGAGGGCTGGCGGACCGGCTGGCACGGAGCGCTGGAGGGGCCAGGCAAGGGGACTTTGGGAGCACGAGGAAGCAGGGGACTCCTGCACCGCCGGGGAGCTAACTGGACGTGCGCCCAAACGGGCAGGGAAGGGGCGCACCGACGTGAGCCCCTGGACCGTCGGGACCGTTGGGGCGAGTCTGGAGCGCGAGGGAGACGAGAGGCTGGGGGAAGGAGGGGCTGAGAGAGGAGGCACCTAGAAGCGCCGGCGGTGAAGGCGAGAGGCTGAGAGGAGGAGAGCCCAGCTGCCTGGGCGGCTCCCCGGAGCATCCTCCGGAGCCGAGCCGTTATAAAGAGCCCGGGGCAGCTCAGCGAGCCCCACCATGAGTCACTGCTGCTCCCGCCCGCCCGCGACGCGCGTAAAGAGGCCGTGGCTCACGCGCGCACACACGGAGTCCAGGGACGAGGGTTGCAAACACTCACAGGCACACATGTAATCTAGGGACGAGGGGCGGTACGCACACACTCACATGTACTCGAACACAGCTGCACATAGGAGTATAGCGACGAGGCGCTGTACATACACATGAGTGCACACACGGAATCTAGGAATGAGAGCTACACACACACATACACCAAGTACTAGACACTATTCCCAGCATACTTTCCCACATGGTCCACGTATGAGACAAATACTTCCGAGAAAACCATGACTAGAGGATTTTCTCTCCCCACCTTTCGAGAATCCACTTTCACAAGATAAAACTTAGAAAAGGTATAGTCTTCCCTTTAAACCCTCACCCCATCATACACACCCCCAGAATAGACCTGTTTGTCTTCTTCCTTATCTCTCTCTCTTTCCTTTCCACCTGTCTTCTAACATTTCTTGTACCTTTCCTCTCTTTTCTGATTCTCTTCTCTGCTTTTCTCCTACATTTTGAAATTTAAGTGCATTTTTTTTCTCATTTTAGCTTTTCCTTAACTCAGCTCCAAGCTATGAACCATGAACTTAGAGAAATACTGGTAACGTTGGTATTGTTACCAGATTAATCCCCTATGACCTCATGTAGGATCAGAGTTAGTCATAGATTTGGAGCTAGAAGGTCTTTAATCCTTCCCCTTCCCCGCAATTTTACGTATGAGAACAGGCCCAGAGAAATAGGTTCATAGATCTAGAAGGGACTCAGAAGCCTGAAGTATACATGCTAATAGAATTTTTGCCGAGTAATTATTTCAACCTCAGACATTTGTCCTTGTCTGGTCTATTGTTCCTTGTCTGATCTGCCAGTCACGTGCAAACTGAATTTTGATAATAGTTTCAGAATTACAGGAAACATTCAAAGTCATCTAGCCTAACCCTTCATTTTACAGCTGAGGAAATAGGTGGGGAAGGGAGGCGAGTGAGTTAAAGAATTTGCCCAAGGCTTCAAAGTTATCAGGTGGCAGAGTTCTAATTTGAACTCAGGCCCTTTGACTCCAAATCTGTTGCTCTCTGTATGCTGCCTTTCCACTCATTTGGGGGTTGATATCTTAGTTTTTTTTTCTTCTTATTCCTTTTTAATTATGAAAGACAAAGATTTTAAAAGATGTAGCAGAAATTCCCCTCTGAGATCACTCTAATGTTTTCATGATTTCTTTACTTTTTTTTCTTGATTAAAAAAACAGCTTTCTCATCTGGAAAGAAGACTTAATAAAAGTTACACTACCTACATCATGTGTGTCTAAGTGCAAGCATGAGAAACCTTATCTATTTGAGCGAAGTTTTTTGTTAAGCTATTTATGATAAAGAACTGTTAGCACCTGTTGCTTCTTTCATATCTCTTGTAGGTGATCAAATTAAGGACTTCACCAGGAGAGTCCATACTAAGACTTTCTTATCATAAATATTCAAATTAAACATGGAAAAGCAGTCAGTTGGTTATCTGAACGTGAAACAGTTGGATGGATATTCGTATATATCATAATATTTTACTCTTCCTCCAAATGTTTTAGCATCTTGTAGATACAGCTTTAAACATGGAAAGTAAAAGGAATCTTGAAAGTTATAAAAAAAGTATTTAAAATTGAACTCAATTGGAAAATAAATGGAAAAAGTAACAAGAGATGGAATTATGGAAGAGTCTGGTTTTCCAGCCTCTGTGCCAGTACTATTGAGGAAAGGATGCGATGTAAATGTGAAAAACACTCATAACTCATTTTACCATTCTTTAAAATAGTCTGCTTTGTGAACATAGCTATATGGTTTACTAAGTGTGGTATGCAGATTATGACTAGACGAATGTCAGCTTTAAAGAGTGGTTGAATTTCAAAAATTATTTTAGTTAATCATAACATCAAAGATTAGAATTGGAAGGGGCCTTAGAAGCCATTGAATCCACTATAGTATTTTATCAGGCTTAAACTCAGGAACAGAAAGGTTAAGTGATTTGCCCAAGATTACACAGCCACTGAGCGTCTGGTTCCTGGAGTCCAGCATTCCATCTGTGATGGCACCTGCTCTAATAAATCAAGAAAAAAAGCTCTAAAATACTTTTAGCTGAGATGATTGTGCTCCATTTAATTCCTACCTATTTTCTTGCTGTCTTTTCCATCATTTTACTCCATCAGAGTAGAAATGAATCGAGCCTCTTTTTAGAGGGAGGTTCATAATGAAGACTTTATGAGAATATTGAAATAGCAGAAGTGGGACACTCATGGTAAGTATGGGAAAATTTATATATTTTATGGATCCAAGAGTGGAGAAGGGGAAAAAATCAGTCAGATGGCAAGATTAATGGAACAGGGCCTGGATAAAACCCTTTAAGATGCCGCAAGACTGTTCTCTCTGGAAATGACAAAGGATTTAATGTAGGAATCTGTTAAAGACTCAAAACTGAACATTCGCAATGTGCTTGATGCAATTTACCTATCATGGCAGTTGGAAAGGATGCTTTGAAAGAACCCAAGCTTTATAAAATAAGAAGAGGTTAAAGGGATCAGTGAGGACAGCTGAATAAAACAAGCCAAATAGCAAGCATCATAATAAATTAATGAAACAGGTAGCTGGGTACAACAGCAGATAGAGGTCTAGATCTGGAGTCAGGAAGATCTGAGTTCAAATGTGACTTCATACACTTACTAGCTGTATGACCTTGCACAAATCATTTAACTTTCTGTTTCCCTCAGTTTCCTCATCTCAAGAATGGTATTAATAAAGCACCTACCTCCCAGAGTTGTTGTAAGGATCACTTGAAATAATTGTAAAGTGCCTAGCACTACATAAACCTTGGCTATTATTATTATTATTATTATTAAATAGAGCAATTCTATAGTTTGACTCATTTGAAATTGAAAGGAAGATAAATAAGAGATACGGAAGAATTACTTAAAATTCAGTTCAGGAGGTAATTCTCAGAGGAAATGTATGTTTCAGTGAGCTGGAAACTTTTTCCATCATTGGGGTGTCTCAACATGAAGGAATCAAAGGAAATTTGACATAGGGTGGAGACAATCCAACTTCTTCTTCTCCTTCCAGGCCTTTTTCCTGAAGTTCCAGTTAATTTCTGTTTACATTAATTCATCCCTTCTTTGCTTACATGTTTATTTATATTTTTGCTTCACTCACAAATGACCTTATTATATGTTGTCCCTCCACAGCTATATCACAGACTCATTGTGGGAAGGAACATGAGAGGCTGTCTTATTTTTTTGTTGTTCTGTAAACACAGTAGGTACTCTATAAATAATGATTGCCTTTGACCTTTTCTCTCATGTTTTTTGCTGTATCTTCTATCGTCTTCCTCCTTGGCATAGATAGCTCAAATTCATACATCTCTGGAAGTTTTGCAAAGGACCTCAGTTGGTCTTCCCAACAGCTCTAGGAAATAGGTACTTTTATTATGACAGAGATCATTGAATGGGCATGACCTCAGACAAACTGAGACCTGGGAAAGATCTTAATTTGGAAAGGCCAAGGTCACCTACAGCATCCTGGGCCATCACCAGTCATCTTGACATTTGTCTTTCTTGCCACTGGACTTTGTTGACTCTGGAGGAGATACTGAGGCTGGTGATTTTTCAAATCTCATGCTCACACATCCAATTCATGGGCAAGTCAAGACATCAATCTCATGATGTCATTGATTCTCTTTGAGAATGAAGGACATACAGCAACAATGTTTGATTACATATCATATTCCACATTGTGGATCACCTGAAAATGAACTATATTTTGGTGAAAGTGTTTAGGTGAAGAACATGCAATTAAGAGTTTGTCCCCAGATGAGGCATTTCCAGGCTTTTTTAGGCTCATACCTTTAGATTTCAGTAAACTTCTAGTTGTTATTCAGTCATGTCCAACTCTTGGTGATCCTGTGGCCCATAGCTGGCTAATACTTTCCATGGGGATTTCTTGGCAAAGATACTGGAGAGATTTGCCATTTCCTTCTCCAATGGACTAAGGCAAGCAGAAGTTAAGCGACTTGTCCAGGAGTGCACTGCTAGTGTTTGAGGCTGGATTTCAGCTCAGGTCTTCCTGACTCCAGGCCTAGCACTCTATGCACTGAGCCACCTAGCTGCCTAAACTTCCAGTGCCCCCATTGAACAAAACGAAATCAATTTTTGAGTTCATCATGGATGTGTACATAAGAAAATCTTTTCCCTACCCCCACTCCATACAATATGAAGGGAAATAAATTCTAAAGGTTATCTTATACACATACACAAAAAATAAGGAACTTTATTGATTTCAATAGGATAACATATTTACTAAATCTTCCCTGTACTCCATGAAAAGCTTCTTTTACCTCTGGGGGTTGTAATTGAAGAGTGTTGGATCTGGAGGCAGAAAGATGTGAGTTTGAATCCTGCTTCAGATACTTCCCATCACTGTGCCCTTGAGACAGACACTTAATTTTTGTCTGTCATGTTTTACTCATCTTTAAAATTGGGATAATAGCACATGCTTCCCCGAGTTGTTGTGAAGACCAAATGAGAGAAGATATGTAAAGTGCTTTATAAACCTTAAAGTGATGTGCATGATGATGTTAATGATAACTGTTGTTACATTGGGAACCCCTGCCTGGATAGAGATGACTCTATGGAAAGTATTTGTATGACATTTTCTCACCAGCTTGCCCTTCATGGATGGAACTCCACCATGCCTCTAGGAAAACATCTTATCCTGCAAGACTGTATCAGTCCTGCTACTCACTACTTATCAGAACCCTAAGTACCATATATCCCTCTGATCTGAGAGCTGGAGGATGGAGCAAAAAATTCCTAAAGCCTGCATTTAAAGAGATCTCCCAGACCAGTCATCTCTTGAATTCCCACCTGCTTTTCTTCCTTGGACCTGTTGTTCAGTTGTGTCCAATCATCCATGACCCCTTTGGGGGTTTTCTTGGCAGAGATACTGGAGCGATTTGCCATTTCCTTCTCCAGCTCATTTTACAGATGAGGAAGCTGAGACAAAGAAGGTGAAATGACTTTCCCAAAGTCACACAGTTAGTAGGTTTCTGAGGCTGGATTTGAACTCAGGAAGACTCATCTTCCTGACTCCAGGCCTGGTGCTCTATCGATTGTGTCACCTAGCTGCCCTAGAACCAGGTACCTCCTTCCCCTGTCATCCTTCTTCCCTACTTCCCAGATATGTAGCTTCTTTTTTGTGTTCCCTGACCCCATCAGACTGTAAATTCCTTGAGGGCAGGGATTGCCTTTCTTTTTCATGTTTTCATCTTAAGTGCTTAACACATAGTAGATGCTCAATAAATATTTACTGACTGACTCAGAAATAATCTAGTCTGCTTTTTGGAAACATTAATTTTTTTTTACTTGGATTTGGCAGTATTTCATTGTTTCAGGATATAAAGTTCTATTGGGAAAAGAACTCAGGTTTTAAAAATTTTATGGACTGGAATTATTTTAAACTGCTATTAAAATTAACTTAATTTCAATTAAGTCTACTGAATTTTTAAAGTTTCAGCATTCCTTCCACTAAAATTATGCATTTTCTCTGAATTTTTAAAATATATGGGAACATTTTCTTGACAAACCTAATAATTTCTCTTTTATATTTGTAGAAAATGGAACATTGGCATATTTTAACTGCAATATTGGCTTAACTTCTCCCTCTTTTTCTATATATATAAAACACACTTTCGATAATAGTTTTTAGTAGCTGCAATGATTTTTTTAAAGGGATGCCAGTTTATCTGAAAATGCACCTTTCATAATATTGCTTAATAGGATTTCTAATAATTATAGAATCGTAGGTAGGCACCAAGATTTCATAGTTAAACTTCACATATTTTTGCATAAATGCTTTTCATTAGATAGAGAACAGCAAATTTTAAAATCTTTTGCTTATTTTTCCACTCTGCTCACTTTATGCTATTAATAGTAGCTTTTCTTTTTCATAAACTATGATATCAGGAGTCTAGAATATCATTCCAAAGTAATAAGTATACTTTAAATGTGACATTTAAAAGATTCCAATTGCTTTTGTAATTCTAAATGAGATACCTATTTTTATCTGTTTTAATGCCGTTGGCTGCTCCTTTAAAAAAAAGAATCATTAGTCTTCGGTGTGAAAGTTAATTATCTATGTGTAGGCACTCAAACATTATTTGCCCTATTCAAGTGTTAATGTACAATAAAGTTTACGTAGTTTAAAATAATAGAACGACCTGAATTCAAGACTTATCATTCTTATAAAAATTAGCTAAATGCATGTAAAATAAGGAATCAGGAAGAACTTTTTATTCTGAAAGATCAGGCTTTTAATAACTATAATACTGAATTTACTTAATTTTTCTTTTTTGCATTCAACATGGACCTTAGTTTTCCAAAATTTCTGATTATATGCTTTATTCAAAAGAAAGATTGTCATGCAAATCAGCAGCATGCTTCATAATTTTACCCATAGAAATTGTAGATCAAAAATTTTTCTTGTTTGAATGTATTTTGTGTTGCAAATAATTATTTGTGTAGGGAGTGGTTTCTGGACTAAAGATGTTGTTTTTGGAAGGCATCTCTACACACAGATGCAGTTCAGCAACCCACTTAAGACATCATCTTCAAAGATTTACTGGAGTACTAAAAGGTCAAGTTATCTGTCAATGGCCACACAGGTGATGTTCCCTGACTCTGGGACCAGCTCTCCATGTATATGGCAAGTGCCTCTTCTAATGCAGAGTGTAATTTAAGAAATTATTTCATTTGTCATCTTTCTTTGAACATGGAAACATTCACTATTTTTCTTTTTCACAATTTATATCATTATGGTTTCATCTGGTGATTAGGAAGAGATCACAAAGGGCTAAATATCTTTGCTTTTTTCCCCATGTCTCCACATTGTAGGCAGTTAACAATTGATTTATTTTATTCGAAGTTAGAAATGTAAAATTTCATGTGAAGCAATTGACACTAGCAATTTGCTTTATCAATGCATACTATTGTATATTCATATGTTATGATATTCATTTGTAATTTTGTACTATGTGTATGTTTATAAATATAATATTCATGCATATTACAAATACAAAGCATAAAAAGATATAAATTCCTAATAAATACTAAGAAAAGAGAGAAATGTATGTCGTCCAACATTTTTCCTCCTTTATGATTGTGGCATTTAAAAAGTTCAAGAGACATAATTCCTGGGTAATTTAAAATTTTTATTAATAAATCCATTTTCAATAAAAGGATGGTTGTTTGGCCATCTCCTTTAGACCAAGGATTCCCCATGGTGGTGGACTCACTATTTACATGCCCTTTGAACAGTGGTGTTCCTGAGGAAACCAATCCACTCTGATTGGCTAACAATTAATGAAAAATGAATATTACAGTGACAGTATAGGCTGTATTACAGTGAGGGTCTTGGGGTAAGTGACTTGGGTCCCCAAATCTTGGTCAAAGAGACTTATCAATTTCTGTATCACCTGTCTGACAAAAGGGAGAATCAACTCTTCCCACACCTGTCTGAGCAAACACAATGAGCAGAAATGCACCCATTAGCCCAGATTTATTCTTTTACTGTCTCATGAGATCTTGGCCTTGGGTAAATCAAGAGAGATTTCCCCCACTGGTTGGTTTCTGGGTGAGAAAGTAGAAAAGAAGAAAAACCTTGGTCCTAATACAATAATTAGTCATTAAATACAAGAAAGAAATAATCATTTCTCACATCATCATGCCACTTCTAAGTGACATAAGTAAAACATTGGTTAATTTTTTATGACATTGAGCCTCACATATTTTGTAGTCTCTAATTTCTTTCAAAATTTTATCTTACTTTTCTAGCTGTCTTTTATTTTGACATTACCTTTATTTCTAAAGATGTCTTTCATCTCCTGCCCAGTGAGCCATCCCTTCTAATGCAAGAAGCAATACAACAAAATCAACCAACTCACATACTGTAGTTGACAATATATGCAATATCTATACCGCTGTAATCTCCCACTTCTGCAATGAAGGGAGAGGGGTCCATTTCTTTTAGCTCCTGTCTAGGGACAAGCTTGGTTATTTAATTAATTACACAGTATTCAAATTCATTTTTAAAGAGCTCTTTCAAAAATATTTCCATTCATATTATTGTAGTCATTGTGTAAAATTGTTTTTTTTTCTAATTCTATTACTTTACCCTGAATCAGTTCATATAAGTCTTTCTAAGCTTCTCTGCATTGTTCATGTTAATTACTTCTTATGGGGTCATAATATTCTATTACATCCTTGTACTATGATGTATTTAGCCAGTCCTCATTCAATGCCCATTCACTTTGGTTCTAGGCTTCTGCTATCACAAAATGTGTTGCTATGGATATTTTAGTATACATTATTTTTTGTCCTCCTTAGGGTATATGGCTAGCAATGAGATTTCTGGGTCAAAGAAAATGGACATTTTAAAGACTTTTTACAAGGACAATCCTAAATTGTTTTTCAGAGTGATCAGCTGAATTCAGAGTTCCATCATCCATGGATTAGTTTGCCTGCCTTCCTTAACCCTTCAAACATTGACTATTTCTATTTTTGTCTTAGCCAAATAGTTGGGTATTTAATGAAACTTCAGAGTTGTTTTGATGTTCACTTCTCTTATTATCAGAGTAACAGGGTACCAGCCAAATTCCCCAGTTTTTATGAGAATATAGAGAGTGCTTGACTGATACAGTGTTCAGGTGAACTTGGGAGTGTAAGCAGACATTCTGCATCTTGTTCAGATTTGCTAGCCATGGGATAAAGAGGAGCCATATTGACTAACTGCATAGTTTGAATTGGAGGCACATTCCGAAGGCCCTAATCAATCAGAACCACTCTTCTTCATCTAACTTCTTTCTGCCTGGCCATATTTTGGTGAGAGAAGAGACAATTTTGTGAGGACAGAGGACTGAAGATCTACAGAACTGTTGTGCTGACATCATTATTGTATACCTATGAAAAGTCATGAGATATACAAGTCTTCACTAATAAGTGACCATTGCTGTTGCTATTGCAGACTCTATTTCTACAAAGATTTCCCTGCCATGTCTGGTGGCCTGTGCCTACTCTTTCATTAATCATAATTATAGGCTTGCCTTCTTTCAGAATATTGATGATGAGGGTCTCCAGGTCATTGTAAAATTTATTCTTTGACCTCACCAGGGTTCATCATGGTGGGAGCATGTGCATGATGGTGGTGGCATGGCACTTTGCTGCAAGTGGCAATCATATTGTCATGAACCTGTCATTCATTCCTTTTGGTAGGCTTCAGTTTGTAAAGCTTCATTAGATAGCCATTTTGCTTTCTTTCTCTTCTTTGGAATATTTTTGATTGTTGCCTCCTGTAAAATATTGTAAACCTCTTCTCATAGTTTTAAATCATTATTTATTGATTTAATATTTTTAGTTTTCAGCATTAATTTTCACAAGAGTTTGAATTACAAATTTTCTCCTCATTTCTACCTTCCCCCCCCCACTCCAAGTTGGTGTATATTCTGATTGCCTCATTCCCCAGTCAACCCTCCCTTCTGTCACCCCAATCCCCTCCATCCCCTTTTCCCTTACTTTCTTGTAGGGCAAGATAGATTTTTATGGGCCATTGCCTAGATATCATATTTCCTAGTTGCATGCGAAAACTTTTTTTGAACATCTGCTTTTAAAATTTTGAGTTCCAAAATCTGTCCCCTCTTCTCTCCCCACCCACCCTCCCTAAGAAGGCAAGCAATTCAACATAGGCCACATGTGTATCATTATGCAAAACACTCCCATAAATAGTCATGTCATGAAAGACTATATTTTGCTCCTTCCTATCCTATCTCCCTTTATCCAATTTTCTCCCTTGACCCTGTCCCTTTTTCAAAAGTGTTAGCTTTTGATTACCTCCTCCCCCTATCTGCCCTCCCTTCTATCATCCCCCCTTTTTATCCCCTTCCTCCTTCTTTCCTGTGGGGTAAGATACCCAATTGAGTGTGTATG
>CM053624.1:350317601-350345279 GCA_028646595.1 Phalanger gymnotis
GCTTGCAGTATTTTCTCTTTGATCTGGGAGCTCTGGAATTTGGCAACAATGTTCCTAGGAGTTTTCTTTTTGGGATCTTTTCCAGGGGCAATCTGTGGATTCTTTCAATTTCTATTTTACTCTCTGGCTCTAGTATATCAGGGAAGTTTTCCTTGATAATCTCTTTAAAGATGATATCTAGGCTCTTTTTTTGATCGTGGCTTTCAGGTAGTCCAATAATTTTTTAAATTCTCTCTCCTGGATCTATTTTCCAGGTCAATGGTTTTTCCAATGACATATTTCACATTGTCTTCCACTTTTTCATTCCTTTGGTTCTGTTTGATAATATCTTGATTTCTCATCAAGTCGATAGCTTCACCTTGCTCCAATCTCATTTTTAAGGTAGTATTTTCTTCAGTGGTCTTTTGGATCTCCTTTTCCATTTGTCTTATTCTGCCTTTCAAGGCATTCTTGTCCTCATTGGCTTTTTGGAGCTCTTTTGCCATTTGAGTTAGTCTATTTTTTAAGTTTTTGTTTTCTTCAGTATTTTTTCAGCATTTTTGGGGTCTCCTATATCAAGTCATTAACCATTTTTTCATGGTTTTCTCACATCCTTCTCATTTCTCTTCCCAATTTTTCCTCTACTTCTCTAACTTGCTTTTCCAAATCCTTTTTGAGCTCTTCCATGGCCTGAGACCAGTTTATGTTTTTTCTTGGAGGCTTTTGATGTAGGCTCTTTGACTCTGTTGACTTCTTCTGGCTGTATGTTTTGGTCTTCTTTGTCACCAAAGAAAGATTCCAAAATCTGAGTCTGAATCTGAGTCCATTTTCGCTGCCTGGCCATGTTCCTAGCCAACTTACTTGACCCTTGAGTTTTTTTGTCAGGGTATGACTGCTTGTAGATTAAAGAGTGCTTCATTCCAAGCTTGCGGGGATGTGCTGTTTTTTCAGAGCTATTTCTATACCTCCTGCTCTGCCTCGCAAGCATTCCTCTTTCCCCAAGAACCGCCAACCAGGACCTGACTCAGATCCTAAGCAGGCTGTGCACTCCTGCTCTGATTCTCCACTTAATTCCCTTCACCACATGGGCCTGTGTCCAGAAACAACTGCAGCTGTATTTCTGTAGCTGCACCACCCCCTCTGCCCCTGGGGTGGTGGCTGAACCTCAAACTCCTTCCACTCTGTACCCCACAGCTTTTCCCACTAACCTTCTCTGTTGTCTTTGATGTTTGTGGGTTGAGAAGTCTGGTAACTACCACAGCTCACTGATTCAGGGCTCTAGGGCCTGTTCTCCTTAGCATCTGGTCTGGTTGGTCCTGCTGTTGCCCATGCTGGGCTCCCCTGGGCTCTGCTCCACTCCGCTCCCCTCCACTCCTAGCTCAGTGCACTATAGACCTCACCCAGTGACCATCCAGGTTGTCCTGGGCTGGAGCCCTGCCTCCCTCTGCTATTTTGTGGGTTCTGCAGTTCTAGAATTTGTTCAGTGCCATTTTTATAGGTTTTTGGAGGGACCTGGCAGGGAGCTCACACAAGTCCCTGCTTTCCAACCACCATCTTGGCTCTGCCTCTCCCCCCCCCCCAATCTAATTCTTAGGGTGGTATTTTCTTCAGTGGTCTTTTGGACCTCCTTTTCCATTTGGCTAATTCTGCCTTTCAAGGCATTCTTCTCCTCATTGGCTTTTTGCAGCTCTTTTGCCATTTGTATATTTTTAAGGTGTTACTTTCTTCAGTATTTTTTGGGTCTCCCTTAGCAAGTCATTGACTTCTTTTTCATGGTTTTCCCACATCACTTTCATTTCTCTTCCCAATTTTTCCTCTACTTCTCTAACTTGCTTTTCCAAATCCTTTTTGAGCTCTTCCATGGCCTGAAACCAGTTCATGCTTTTCTTGGAGGCTTTTGGTGTACGCTCTTTGACTTTGTTGACTTCTTCTGGTTGTATGTTTTGGTCTTCTTTGTCACCAAAGAAAGATTCCAAAGTCTGAGTCTGAATCTGAGTCCATTTTCGCTGCCTGGCCATATTCCCAGCCAACTTACTTGACCCTTGAGTTTTTCATGGGAGTTTTACTGCTTGTAGAGAACAGAGTACTTTGTCCCAAGCTTGAGGGGCTGCGCTGTTGTTTTCAGAGCATTTTCTACACAGCAAGTTCTGTCACACCAGAGCTCCTCCTCTCCCAAGAACTGCCAACCCACACTGTGACTCAGATCTGAGCAGGCTCTGCATTCCTGCTCTGATCTGCCACTTAATTCCTCCCACCAGGTGGGCCCGAGGCCAGAAGCAACTGCAGCTGTGGTTCTGTAGCTGCACCACCTCCTGCTGCCCCAGGGCAGTGGCCGAAACAGAGTACTCCTTCCACTCTGTTCCCGAAGTTTTTTTTTCCCACTAACCTTCTCTGTTGTCTTTGGTGTTTGTTGGTTGAGAAGTCTGGTAACTGCCACAGCTCACTGATTCAGGGTGCTACACCCTGTTATGACCAGGCTCCCAGTCTAGATGATCCAGGCACAGCCCACCCTAGGCTCTGCTCCATTCTGCTCCCAGCTCCGTGCAATAGATCTTACCCAGCAACAATCCAGGCTATCCTCTGCTGGAGCCCTGCCTTTCTCTGCTATTTCATGGGTTCTGCAGTTCTAGAATTCATTCAGAGCCATTTTTATAGGTGTTTGGAGGGTCCTGGGGGATATCTTTAGGCCAGTCCCTGCTTTCCAGCTGCCATCTTGGCTCTGCCCCTCTGTTGAATATTTTTTAAACTTTGATACTTTCTGAAATGAGTTTCATAATTTGTTATTTTATGGTCCTGACTTAAATCAGAGGAATCAACTGAATGATTTTTAAAAGCCTTCCTAAGCCTTTGGTTCTCTATTTTCAGTTTTATTCAGCAGATGTTTAAACTCCCTCTGGTGGTTGGTTCATGTTGTTATTCTCAATTTTTTTTTTTGGTTCATGTACCTCCAGGGATAAAGATACTATTGTGAGAACAGAAGATTATAGAATTAAACATCCTTAAACACACACAGACACACACATACACACTATATCCACGTATATACACATACACAGTGTATACACATGCACACAATACTATATGTATATATATACACACATAATATATAAATATATAATATGCATCCCACTAACCATGCACTATATATACACACATACACTATACATACTATATTGTATATATGTATGTATAGTAAATATATATACACACATACTTTTTATCTGAACTATTCTATTTATTGATGATCAAAATTACTTCTACCATCATCTTTTGACCCACCTTCCTCTCCTTTCAATGTACTTAAGAAGCACAAAAAGGTTAGTGATTATAGTATCTTTCGATATGAGAGAAATTGAAATAAATATATCATGTTCTGTCAGAGTCCAGCAACCTGACACACAGGCACACCATTGAGAATGAGAAATGGCTCATAATGTGTTATTTCTTGTTATGTCTAACAAGACACAATCTGGTGGCTGCTGTTTAATGCCAAGTTGACTATCTTTCATTAACTTGGTTGATGACCAATCCCTACATTACAAATATTGACCTCAAAATATCCCAGAGAGCTCAACCAACAAATTGTACTGGAATCAGACTATTATCACCAAATTTTTGCATATAGGTGCCCAGATATAACATTGGTTTATAAAAGCTTAATAACAAAATATGTAGTAGCTATTGCCATCCCAAGGGAGACAATGTGGCATAATGGATAGAGAGCTAGTCCCACAACCAGAGACAGGAACATCTGGATCCAAATCTTGCCTTTGATATATACTGGCTGTGTGACCCTTAGTGCCACCAGACAACTCTTTATGTCTATAAACTGTAGAGAAAGTGCCAACCTGATTTGGTAGAGGGAGATCCCTCACCTGGGAGCTTCCCATAGCAGTGAAATAACAGTTCTATTCTTCATCCCTAACCAGCAACCCCCAAAATTCATGATCTCCAAGCTCTATAAAAAGAAAAGCTTTCAAAATATAAAGGCCTGGCCAAGGAGATCAAAATCTTGTGGGAACAGGATGAGGTGTAAATCATTCCTGTTGTCCTATATGCTACTGGAATTGTATTGAAAATGTTTTCAGTGAGCCTGCAGAGGATAAACTTGTTTGTATTCAACTCCAAAAGGCAGTTATTTTATCCATATGTGACCATGACTCATACAATATTGAATATAAAAGAATAATAGCAAGATGGTGGTTTGTCAGAGGAGTAATTCTACCTAATTCCCATCAAAAAGATGAGAATGACATAATAGCTCGTATTTTAGCAAACTTTAAAGTTTACAAAGTTCTGTCTCTGGTCTTGTGACACAGAGACATTTTCTCCCAGGCCTTTGATGTTCTTTGTGCCCAAGACCTCAAATAGCTTGCTATGCAGCCCAGCACATAAGACTTCCCCAGGTACACACATAATACAAGGAATACAAACATAGAGATAAGGAGAACCATCCAAGAACCCCTTAAAAGAAATAGGTCTCCCCTCTTTCAAGATCTTCAAGTAAAATCTGGGAGGCTACCTGTCAGGAAGAATTATACAGAGGATTCTTAATTAGGGATGGGTTTGATGGTTGAACTAAAAATTTCTTCTGGTCTCTTCCAACTCTGAGATTCTGTAATTTGATGATTTTTCTCCAGGAGCCACACTGCTCTGTCAAAAGAAGGATTTTCATTTGGTTTTTTTGACCTTCCTCCTTACAATACATACAATTTTGCAACTGTTGTATAACAAGCCAGCTTAAACCAACAAAACAATAGTTCAAAGGTTCTGGATTTTTCTAATTTTATAAGATACCTGTACACAGCCTCATTTGGTCTATTGGCAGAAATCTGTCCCCACAGATCAACTGTCTTGCCTACCCTCTTAAGGGAAGCTAACTTTTGCAGATGTTTTGCAGTTTTGCAGATATTAGAGTTCAAAGAGGCTTCTCGTAAGGAAGAATAAAAAGTTCTGTCCCTTCTGGATACATAACCTAAAATAATCCCACATCAATTGCCTTAGTGTTTCTGGTACCCAATGGGAAAAATATGGAGTGCTTACTTGGAGGGATGGTGTTTTGCCAGCAAGGAAAAGCAAGATACAGTCTCTTTCAAAAATGATGTCTATTCCTGTGCTGAGATGTTGAAAATTCAAGAGGACTGGACGAATCTCACTCCTTTCATTATTTTTGTCAGGGTGTCCATTGCTTTGTGAATATTTCTTACATTCTGTTCTAAGCAGCAGGATTCTTTTCCAGTTTTTTCTTTGAACTTTAATTTTATTTCTTACTCCTTCAGTTCTTTTATTAGGTCTTTTAATCATTCTCCAGAGGTTTGTTATCATTCTCTTCTCATCCTCTAGGGTTCTAGTTAGGGGTATTCCTGAATTAGTCTCTTCTCTTAGACTTTTGGACACAGATCTCCTAAAGTCATTCTTCATTGAATGAGTTTTTATTTGCTAATTTTCTTGGTCACACTGTTGTTGCTGTTGTCCCTGGCTCCCTATGGGGATTGTGTGGGGATTTCATTCCTTTTTCCTCTTCTAGTTGCTATTTCAGTTACTTGTTACATTTTTGCTATTTTGAAATACTGAAGTAGAACTCAATAGATTCTCCCCTCACCCCCTCACCCAGTCTGTTGCTTCAGATAACACTGAAGCAGGCCTCACTACTTGGCCATTCCCCCGACCCAAGACTATCTCTGCTCTTGCTTTCACCTTCTCTCTCCTTACATGACCACTCCCCAATTCAGGCTCCTGTGATTTCTCATCTGGGCTATTATAATAATTCCCTCGCTGGTCTCATTTCTTCAAACCTTTCCCTTTTCCAATTCATCTTCCAGATTGCTGTCAAATTGCCATACCTAAAGCACAGTTGAACCATGCCTCTATCCAATTCAAGATACTTGAAGGGCTTACTCTTGTCTCCAAGACAAAATATAAACTCTTCTAAATGTTTTTTTTTCTAATTCTTCACAGTTTGACTCCAATCTGTGTTTCCAGATTTAATTCCCATTACTCCCTTCTCTCTCATGTACTTGACATACCAGCCAAACTGTCTTCATTGTTTTTCCCTTTATGTGATGTTATATCTATTGCCGTTGCACCTTTACAAAGGCTGTCCCTCATGCCTGGAATGCCCTCTTTATATATCTGTCCCTCCTGGAATTCCTGGCTGCATTCAAGGTTCAACTTAAATATAATACCCACCTCTGACCTGCAGCTTTTCCTGATTCCCTTCTGTTGTTAGTTCTTACCTCCCTCTTTCCCCCAAACAAATTATTTCTATTTACTTATATATATATGTATATGCATATATACATATATATACTTATATATATGTTATATACTTGACTATCTGAGTACATATTGATTCATGTCGTAGAATATGAACTCCTTGAAGCTAAGGACTCTTTTTAAAATTTTTAGCCCTTTTCTCCAGCTCCTAGCACATAGTATGTACTTAACAAATACGTGTTGAGCAACATAGTGTTATGGAAAGAACACCATATTTTGAGTCAGAAGGCATGGACTCGAATCCTGATTCTGCCACTTTCAAGTGCAAATCAAGTGTAAAATGAAGTGGTTGAATTAAGGCTTTAAGGTCTTTAAGGAATTAAAGGAATTAAGGTCTTTAAGGCTTCTTCAAACTCAAAGTCTCTAACCTGCCCATCCTATGATTTTGATTGATTTGGCCAACATAGTTATAAGAATGGAGCTTTCAAATCTTCCCTAAAATGCCAAATGGTTCTCATGGACAGGACAAATCACTTTGTCCACTCTCCTGACCTAGAAGATGAGCTCTTAGATTCCAGACAAATAAACAAAGCAGAAGAGGATGGAGTTACAATCCCCAAATACCAAGGACTTCAGCCAGCAGGTGACAGTATTTCATACAACCTGAAGCTTTCCTACCTATCAAGATTCAGCCCCCAGAGAACAAGGCAAAGAACTGAGATACTGAGACCACTCAAAACTTTTTCAGAGAGTAGGAGTATATTGGAGACGGTTCCTTGTATGACAAGGTGTAATTTGAGATTGAATCAACTTTGAATTTGAATAAGAAGTTTAGGGTTTACCAATAAAGCCCCTTCAGATATTAAGAATAATAGCTAACATTTATATAATACTTTAAGTTCTGCAAAGGGATTTGTATTTATTATTTTGTTTGATCCTCACTACAACCCTGGGAGGTAGGTGCTATTTTTATACCCATTTTGCAGATGAGGAAACATGGCTACCTACATGTCTGAGAAAGGATTTAAACTCAGGACTTCATAACTGAAAGTATAACACTCTTATCTACTGCACCACACAGGCAAGCAATCTAGCAAGTTCAAGAGCTTCTTTCAACCTGCTGGGATGTCCAAGTCCTATTATTGCTATAAACTTGTGGGCTCCACTCAATAGGCTCATAGAAGACTGGGTCTGAAAGGACTTTTAGAGATGATCTAGCCCCACCCTTTCATTTTATAAATGAGGGAAATGAGTCTCAGAAAAGAAGAAGTATTCTTGCAAACAGCAAAAAGCCAGTTAATGAGTGAACTGGCTCTAGAACCTAAGTCTCTGGATTCCTCATCATATTATCTCTCCTGTCTACCTATTGCTTTCATAAATAATAACTTTCATGCCACAGGGGTAGCTGAAACCAAGTTCACATATTATGGTACCATGGTGTAATAGACAGAGCTCTAGACTATTACTCAGGAAGACCTTTGTTCACCTCTACCCTCAGACACTTCCTAATTGTATGAACCTGGGCAAGTTACTTTATCTCTTTCAGCTTCTATTTTCTCATCTGTAAAATGGAAATAATACTAGCACCTTCCTCATAGTGTTGTCATGAGGATCACATGAGATGTTTGTGAAGCTTCTTCATATAACCTCCTAAATATGGCTTCTAGGACTAATCATTAACACAGCTCCTTTCTCCAAAAATAATAAAGTTGCTTAACTACTTTATGATTTCCCCCATGGTGACATGATACTTCCCTAGGGCTATACAGGAAGAGGCTATTGTTGCCAGCTTCCATTAGCTGTGGGGTCCAAAGTGTGCACAAGAAAGAGAAATAAGAGAGAAGCATCTAGGATAGATCATGCATGAGTAGTGGCTAAACAAATCAGGGGTCAGGAATGGGTCATGAGGGTAGTCCCTGTGTCAGATATTATACCATTGAAAGGAAGAATCCTCAGTGACTACTCCTGGCCTTCTTGGAACAAATGGCCACAAACAAGAGGATGAGCCCAAGCCCTTGCTTGCTCAAGACATATACCATGACAGGGCCAATGCTGGGTCAAAGTGAAATTCCTAAAATGCCTAACGAGTAATTCCATAAAATGCTTCATATTTAGATAGAAGAGGTTGTAACAGTAGTTAGTACCACCACTTATTTGGTATAAGTCTTAGTGTCAATGTGGGAGTCTTTTGTGATTCTAGCATTCATTTTGTACATTGAAAATATGAAATTGTCTCATACTTGATTTACATTGTACACTGAGGACTTTTTGCTCCTATCCTTTTGGGGACACCAGACATGATCAAACTGTCAGTAAACATATATTAAGTGCCTACTATGTGCCAAGCACTATGCTGAGCACTAGGGGTACAAAAAGAGGCAAAAGACAGTCCCTTCCCTCAATTTACAATCTAATGGGGAAGACAACAGATATACAAATATATACAATACAACCTGTATACATGATTAATAGGAAACAATGAAGAGGGAAAGCAGTAGTATTAAGGGAGGTTAGGAAAGGCTTTCTGAAAAAAAAATGGGATTTTAATTGGGACTTAAAGAAAGTCAGGGAAGTCAGTAGGCAGAGTTAAGGATGAAGAGCATTCCAGGCAGAAGAGACAGCCAGAGTAATGCTAGGAGCTGAGAGATGGAGTATCTTGTTTGTGGAATGGCCAGGAGGCCAGCAGCACTGGATCAAATGGTAGATGAAGGGGAATAAGTTGTAAGAAGACTGGAAATGTAGAAAGAAACTAGGTTATGGAGAGCTTTGAATGCCAAATATCATTTTGTATTTGATCCTGGAGGAACAGGGAACTGCTAGTTTACTGAGTAGGTGAGCAACATGGTAGGACCTAATCATGAGCCAGAATCTTATTATAGTAAAATTTCCTTGGGGTACTGGGGAATGGACTTAATGACCCAAAGAATGTGAGAAAAGAGAGAATAATCCCTGTCATTAGAGGACAGGTTCCCCTGGGATTGAACTGATCCAGACCATATGCATGGGTCAAGAGCTATGAGGAATGTCTGGGAGTGGGAGCAGGCACAGTGTTCAAATTCCTTGGGCCCAGCATTGCTTCTTTTATGTTAATGTTGTTTCTGTGCTTCTCTGGTATAGACTTGAGGCTTAAGGTGGTAATGAAAAGGAGGGGCACTCACTTCCATCTCTGGTCCCCACCATTGGAGTGTGAGCAGGTCAGAGATTTCTCAGCTACTCCATTTGCTCCTCTCACCAGATGTTTCCTATTCCATCATCACTGCTCTTAATTCCTACAGTGAGATGCTTTTGTTGATGGGTGAAGAAGAGGGAAAGGGGTGAATGAGAAAACATTGTCCAGCCTTATCTCAGACAGAAAATTGGCAATTTGACTTATATTAGCCTAAGACTAAAAAACTCCTAGCTTCCAGTTTAGTTCTGCCCTTTCAGAAGTTCATAAAAAAATGACAGCCAAATTTGTAAGATGTTCTCCCATTTTTAGGCTGGAGCTTCCAACTAGGATGACTAAAAACCTTAGTATTTTAGAAAGAGGAATTAATTGGTTCTCTGTCTGTCTGTCTGTACGCACACACACATACACATGAACATGCCTGTGTGTGTGTGTGCATGGATGTGTATGTTTATGCACCAATAACAGCGCCGATTCTCTTGTGTGGGAGTTAGATTCAAGAAATCCTGAGTTTAAACCCTGATTGAGACACTTCCTGAGTGGTAAATTATTTAACCTCTTTTTGCCTCAGTTTACCTATTTTTTAAATAGGAATAATAGTACTTTTCAAGGTTATTGTGAGGATCAAATAAGACAATATATGTTAAATGGCTTTGTAAACTTTAAAGTTACGTAAATCATCATCATCATCACAGTTTCCCTTGTAGTCCCATTGTCATTATTAGGCATTTATATTTGAATCCAAAATGGTGAAGATCAAACTTACTTTTATCTAGAAAAAAATAAAAAGCTAGTTTGAGTGCTAATAAAAGCAGAAGATATAAGCATAGCTTTAAAGGACAGGGGGGAAAACTTTGGAGTAAATGGTCTCAGGAAACAAGAAAGGGAAATGGTAAAAGCCATTTGCCCATCTGGTACCAATTTTCCCAAATGGAAAATTAGCTCTTAGTGGCTTTTCATCCAGCCTGGCTGATGAAAGTGGAGCAGCCAGCACCCAGCTGTGTCAGCACCCAGAGTTCAGGCAACAACCCTCACAGGCAGCCAAGGCACTTCTGGACTCATCTTCCCAACTTTCTAGTTTCCTTCTCCAGCCTCCCCTCCACTTCTGCACACTCTCTGAATGCAAACCACCACTGTTTCTTTGCTGCTGACTCCACATCTTTTTCTACCACCAGACCATGAGACTTTCCTACTCTGGGGAAAAACCTATCAGTTTGAAAACACATATCCTAGAAAACCATTATACAGGTTCCAAAAACTTATTCCTGCCTATCAGGATCAATCTCAAAATCTAGTTACATCATATATGTACTAGATATTTCTAGACCATAAGAAATTATGAACAGGAAGAATTCAGAGAAGCATGGAAAGATTTACATTTATATAGGTACATAGTGAAGTAAGCAGAAACAGAAAATATTCAAGTACAAAATGTAAACAGTGAGCAAAACAAAAAAAAGCCAAACAACCAATTGTTGCTGTAATTATAATAATCAACCCAGTTATTTTGAGTGTGTTTATTTGAAAATTTTATTCATTATCCCTAGTTCTCCCTCTGCAGTAAATGAGAACAATCCTAATACACCCTCTACTATGAAACAACCCTCTGGATAAATCTGTTAAAGTTGTAAAGTTTTCCTGATTTTACCTCTAAGGAATGTGGTAGGCAACTCAATCAACTGAGTCTTTCATGAGGTAATAATGGAAATGATAATGGAAAATACTTGCTTGGTGGCAAGTTAGACTACGTAATTTTCCTATTTGTCCAGTGTCAACATCAGAGGATCATGGGTCTGGAGCTGGAAGAAGCCTCAGAGGTCAGTGAATCCAGCTCCTTCATTTTACAAGTAAGAAACTTGAGATACTTAAGTGAATTGCCAAGGTCACCTTGTAAGTAAAGGTCAGAGGCAAGATAATAATTTTTGAATTATTACCACAACTCACCTTGACTGGGCTTAGTCAACATGTGTATTCTCAGGCTAATAGGTGGAAAATTTAGAGATTGAACCCATGACACATGTACTTGTATTTTAAAAAGTTTAACTGATGACTAATATTATCATAAAAATTTTAGCCTATCAAAATGGAATTTAAAAACACTAGTTACCCTTAAGAAGATAAATGCAAGCACAAAATAAACTATTAAATTAAGAACAAAAAACAAAGTGACTGGTTTATTATTAAAATGCTGAAGTCATGACATATGTTTATGTATGTTAAGGATTAGGGTCTTCCCTTTCTCTTCCCCTTCCTCTTGGGCTGATACTTACTTTAAGGAAGGTTATAGACTCAGTTCCTACCTAGAGTGGAGGTAATTATTACTAAAGATGGTTGTTAGGCTTGGGTGATTTAAATAATCTCATCCAAAGGTTTAAACAGAAGAAGCTGTGTACATTAGTAAAAAATGTTTTGTTTTCCTTTTTTTCCCTAGTGGGAGAAGAAGGAAAGTGGGAAGGAAAGAAAACATAATGCTTGTTAATTGAAAAAAATAATTAAAAAATAGAAGAAATCACTAAATAAATGTGAAAGAAAAAAAGAAAAATGAGGAACATTTGTGATATTTTACTGATTTTTAAACAAGTGCAAAAATAAGGAGGTAGCAGTCCCATTGTACTCTGTCCTAGTTAAACCACAAATGGAGTGTTTAGTTCTAAAGATGATGCATGGAGAGATAGATAGATAGATAGATAGATAGATAGATAGATAGATAGATAGATAGATTAGATAGATAGAGATGTAGATAGATAGAAAGATAAAGCTGAAGAGCATCCAAAGGAGGGTGACTGGGATGGTAAAGTCCAGGCCAAAGGAGGATTATCTGAAGGAACTGGGAATGTTTAGCTTGGAAGAGAAAAGATCCAGGAGGCCCATTAAAGTTGTCAACCAATATTTGAAAAACTCTCTTGGAGAAAAACTCTCTTGTAGAAAAGGGACTACAACTGTTCTGCTGGATTCCTCCAGAACTAGAAGCAATGGGGGTAAAAGTTAAAGAGGCACATTTAAGCTTGGTATAACACGTTTTATAGAGATGTGCCCCTTTATCTAGCCAGATATGAATCTGACCACAATTCACTTGTAGGTCTCCTCAACCTGCCACTCATTCATTGCTATAAATTTAATTTGATCATTGTGAGCTCTATAGCAACCTCAGCTTTAATGAAACAGTTTCCTTATAATTAATAAACTTTCCATCCCTTTCTTTTAGTTAATTAATTAGCTCAATCCCCCACCCTAGTTCATTAAATATTACTTATTTAATAACTAGAGAAACCTCCATTCCCAATAGTAATTACTATTATTTCTTTGTAATGAAATAGCCATATTTCATTAACAAATGAAACCAATAGTAAAGACATATCTATTTGTAACATTTTGGCTATGAGTCATTCTGATCTTGAGTCATTTCAACTCCTTGATATGAGAGTAAATTGAAAACAAAAAAACATGACTAATTTGCTTATTAATAAAATGCTGAAGTCATGATGTATGTGTTTATATATGTTAGGTATTAGGGTCTTCCCTTTCCTGTCCCCTTTCTCTTGGGCGGATACTTACTTTAAAGAAGGTCAAAGACACAGTTCCTACCTACATTGGAGTTAATTATTCTTACAGATGGTTGCTAGCCTTGAGTGATTTTCTTATCTAGAAACACAGTATCACTACATTCAGTTCCCTCCAGATAGTGACTAAAATTCTTGTGCTTCTCCTCTACATAGAGTTAACTTCATTCTCTTAGGAAACAAACTAGGTTAATCTTTCCAAAGTGCACTGTATTTGCAAGTTTCTCCAACTTTTCACACAATTATCTTCATAAAATTTCTTTATAATATTTATAATAGTTGTAATGAAGACAAAGTCTCTGTGTCTATCTGTGTCTGTCTGTCTCTCTCGCCTCTTGCTACAGATTCCTCTGAGACTCTCAGAGATCACAAATAAAACACTAAAGGAACTTGTCACTCTTTCAGAGGATATCCAGGGCAGAATGCAAGTAAATTATTGATGGTGAGCTCCTCTAGATGTTGTTTGTGGATGGCATTTTGTGACTGCTTCAAGCTCTGAAATATTGCAAAGCTTTTTAAATAAAATCCATAACTCAGAGGAGTTTGGCTTAGCTATCCACACTGAAAAAAACAAGTGGATGAAGAATGCCTGTTGTCAATATCATATTGATATAGTTTTATATAGACAACCTATAAAGCCTTTTATTAGTACGTATGTAAAGGCCCCCTGGCAAAGCCTGTGTTGGCTACAAAGACTCTGGGATTTATGTTTCTTCCCAGCCTGAAAATGCAGGAAGCAGTTGGGAAACAAGGCTGAATGGCAGAGATTTCCTCCCATTAGCAGGAGTCTTTAAGCATCTCTCTTGAGAGACAGGAGAGAAGACAAGGAGAGGGGAAGAGGGAGGTGGCAGTCTCTTCTCTCAACACATGGGGCAACACAGCTACCATAGCAGGACCTATAACTCCAGCATAACCCTGGGCAAGAGAGTCCCTTAAACTCCCTAGGCCTCAGGTCCTTATCTATAAAACAAAGGAGTTATACTAGATAACCTCCATGATCACTTCCAGCTCCACATTTATGATCATATAACCCCAGGATAATTTTAAAAGACAATGTAATTGCACAATGGGAAGAATACAGCCTTGATTAAGCTGAGTGCAGCTTCTGTGCTCATGTTGGCCATACTGTTGGTCTGCTGGCCAGAGGTGTGAAGGACTGTATTCTCTCCTTTTATACTAAGGATAACAGGAAGCTCTGTAAAAGGCCCAAGATTTTAGTCCTCTGAGCCAATTAGAGCTTCAGGATGGTTTCAATACCTTTTATAGAAACAACAACAATAACAACAAACCTAGTTTAACCTGATGGGACAAGGCTTTGGGATTTTGCTCTTTCTCGAAATGGAGGAATCTACATAGGTTCCCCTCATCAGAAGCTACACAGGTTCATAGCTATAGAGCTGGAAGATACATCTGAGATAGGTCATTTAGTTCTATCTCCTCATTTTACATTTATCTTATCTGGGTATTTTAAAACACGATGTCTTTAAAAATATATAAGGGGATATTGGATGAGGAAAAGAAATGGGATCTTTGAAAATCTGAGGAACTATCACATAAATTACATGAGACACAAGGAAGGAGGAAGCTAATGGAGAGATAGTGGCAAGAAAGATCAAGCAAACCCAGCATCAGTGGAAGCCACATTATAATAGCCAGAGAATGAACCCAGAGTGAACTAAGAGTCAAGGTAATTGATATGCAAGAGCAGTAGGATGGTTACCAAGACAACAGAGCTGGGTCTCAGAAGAGCATGTGCAAGGTGATGCAAATGACAGTCAACTACAACTGGAGAGATGATGGAAAGATATTTGAGTAGTAATAGGAAAAAGGAGTGATACCTGAGAATATCATAGACATGAGAAGATTTGGGGATGTGACTTAAATGAATAGAACGTCAGTGTACCAAAGTGTACCAGAACTATGTATACCCAGCAGGCGTATTCCCCATGTTTTAGTTGGACCGATTTAGGTTTCATTAAACATATAGATAGTTTTTTTTTTCTAATTTACTCCAGGATCTCAAAAGACCATTGATGGGGGGGGGGTAGTAGGGCAAGGAGGAGGCCGAGAGAGATTGAAAACAACAGCAGTAATAATAGCTAATATTTATCACTGCTGTATTTTAAGCTTTGTCAAACATTTTACAAACTCAGTTTCCGTGGTTAACCCAAAGTTCCAGTTTCTTATAATGTGTCATCTGAAAAAAGTTACTCTTGCCTCAAAAAGCCAGAGCTAAGACTTGCGAGATCCCTATACATTTGAAGCCATAAAATAATCAGATTTTAGTAGTTTAGAGCAGGATAAAACCTTAGAAACCATCTAGTCCAATCCCATCACTTTATAGAACAGGAAATAATCTCTCCTAAAGAGATTAAGTAAACTAAGTCTTCCCATCTCTGATGCACAAGTGATTAATGCCCTTATTTATATGTCATCTGTTTAATGGATTGAATTAGTTTAAAGTTGAAATAAACATTGTAAGTTAAAGCAATTGGTCAATTCAGTTAGCTCAGGTGTTCATCTTATTTGACTGGGCAATTTCAGTCAAAGTGGTAGATTGATAACCAGGATTTTATCAAAAATAGAGAATGGAAAAGTTAATCGTGATGTACTTTGGTAAGGTTATTAAATGAGACTACTGGTACTTTTTTGCATTTTATATTATCTTGATAATATAAGCAAAACCCCACCAATACCACTATGTAAATTAAAACTAGTCTTCCAAGTAAAGTCCAAAGATTAGCTAACAAATCATCGTAGACTCATCAGGTGTTTCATTTAGATTTACCATCTATTCATTCAATAAACATTTATTAAACACCTATTAGGCCCTGAGAATACAAATATTAAACTGTTCTTGCCTTCATGGAGTTATAGATTTATTGAGGAAGATACATGTGGGTACTGGCCTAAAGTATTGAATTGAACAAGCTCAATTTACTTTTTGAATGGTAACAGTAATCAGTGAAGATGAGGGAGAAAATGTTTCAAGTCAGTAGTCAGTAAGCTGTGGGAGATAATATACTACGCTACTTTGGAACACAGAAGAGTGATCCAAGGCTTTATTTGGGGGAGGAAATTGATATTACATCTGAAATTTCATTGCAGTTCTGTGAATTAACATATAGCCAACAATGGTAGCATTATTTACTACTAAGTGGTACAACCAGAAAGTTCTCAAGTAGTCCAAGGATTGGATCTTTCTATAAGCCATTTTTTCATATTGATGAATATAAATAATCCTCTCTGTAGTTTGAATAGTTCTGTATTACATTACATTACGTTATATTATATTATATTATACTATACTGTATCATATATATTATATTATATCATATCATATTATATTATATTATTTGATTTCCTTCTGTCTCTGTAGTATGTGTCAATAGATTACATAATATTCATTTTGATTCTACTGTTTTTTCATTTACACATCAGTTCTATCTCAAGTAATTTTAATTCTGTTTTCCCCCCAGAGGGCACTAAAATCCTACGTGAAAATAAAGGAAACAATTGTTTCTAATGCAAATTCAAAATAAGTGTAATGGATTTCAACTATGACAATCACTCCCCCATTTAGAAAATGAACACCTAGTTAGATAAAGAACATCACTACTCCTATCATTGGAATGCATCCTGTTACCATGGCAACTCATGTTACCAGCTTGCCTAGTATAAAAGTGTTTGAAATCTCTTTTTTTAATATAAGATTTGCTCAAAAATCATACTCTCAACATTCCAATTTGGGGATCTTAATTTCTTCTTTAATTATGGGCTTCTTTTTTAAAAGCTAGCAGCTAAAGAGGTTATTTAGGATAAATTCACTATTGAAATAAAATGATTGGAAATCACAGGCAGAATGCAAATGAGCATGGGAAATAAAAATATTTTGTTGGAAGCAATCATTTTCTGATGTCTTCCGGTTGAATTAAATCACTGGAGATGATGCAACTACTTATCAAGATATTATTTGATTTGACATAGAATGATCCAGTTATTTATTTCCATCTGGACATTATAATCACTAGGCTCATGTTCCTTCATTGTTAATTTAGAAGTGGCTAATGTTCCCTCTTAATGTTCTTTTCAGTTTCTGTTAAGGAGTAGATTTTTATTATGGATTTTGTTTTTTGGAATGAGAGCTGTGGGATTATTTGGGTCATTAAAAATTTTTTTTCACGGAATATGATGGGGACAGCCCTGTATCTTTATTGATAAGCTTGTGTTTTGCTTTTGTGAAATGTTTTATTCCAGTAGGGTATGAAAACATGAATCAAGGAATTTTAGAAATAGCAATGGGAAGGAATCCTCAGAAAGATTGAATTCTCCCTCTTCTAGTAAGATTATAGGTACTTTTCATTTTGTTAATGGTTCCTTTTATTCCTATACTGTCTGATAACCACAGTCCACTCTATCTCTGTTCCCTGTTACCACAAAAATTGGGCTCTTCGGCTTCAAGAACAAAGAAGTGAGGTGGAAGAAATGAAATTATTCGTGGTTGTTTTTAAAACTATTTTTATTTAATTCATTAAATATTTCCCAATTACATGTAAAAATTTTGTAACAAGTATTTTTAAAATTTTTGAGTTCCAAATTCTCCCCCTCACTCTCACCCCTCCCCACTCCTTGAGAAGGCAAGCAATTAGATTTTGATCATACAAGTAAGTTCATGCAAAACATATTTCTATATTAGCCACATTGCAAAAGAAAACAAACAAAAACGATTTAAAATAAAGGTTTTTTTATATAAAATGTAGGCTTCAATCTGGCAAAGAATTTGAATTTAAAGGGATGTTTATCAATTAGGAAATGGCTGAACATATAAACATCTCTTTAATTTCAAATTCTTTGCCACCACAAAAAGAGCTCCTATAAATATCTTTGTACAAATAGGTACTTTTTCCTTTTTCCTAGATCTTTTTAGGATACAGACCTAGGCTACTTGTCACCCAGTTCTTATCTGTAGCTCCAAGTAGTTGTAGCATGCTTAGTGGCCACACTCTAGTAAACTGTTGTGACACTTTGTTCCAACAGCCATGAAGGCAGCTGAAACAGGAGCCATGGAACACTGAGTTTTGTCAGGCATCAAAGACGCCAAGCTCATTCACTGTGTTCTGGGCTATCATCAGTCATCTTGACTTTTGTCTTTACACTGGACTTTGATGACTCAAGAAGAGAGAGTGAGACTGACAACTCTGTGCACCTCTGCCTCAAATGAATGCAATTCACTGGCAAATTAGGACATCACCCTTGATGTCATTGGTCCTCTTCAAAAATGAAGGATGAACGGCAGTGGCATTGCTGAGTCAAAGGGTATGCACAATTTTATAGCCCTGTAGGCATTCTTCCACAACCTCATTTTCCTTTTCCATCATGTTAGCCAATCTGAAAGTTTGCGGTGATATCTCAGAGTTATTTTAATTTTCAAATAAGTAGTGATTTAGAGCATTTTTATGTGACTATTGATAGCTTTGATTTCTTCTGAAAATTGCCTATGCATATCATTTGACCATTTATCAACAGGGGAATGGCTCTTATTTTTATAAATTTGGCTCAGTTACCTATATATTTGAGATACGAAGCCTTTATCAGAGGAAATTCTTGCAAAATTTTTTCCCAGTTTCCTACTTTTCTTCTAATTTTAGCTGCACTAGTTTTGATGTGCAAGTCTTTTAATTTCATGTAATCAAAATTATCTCTAATTTCCCATAATCTCCTCCATTTCTTACTTAGTCATAAATTCTTCCCTTATTTATACATCTGACAGGTACATTTTTCCATGCTTCTCTAATTTATTTATGACATCATCCTTTCTGTCTAAATGTTTTATAAATTTTGACCTTATCTTGGCATATCATGCAAGATGCTGGTCTCTGCCTAGTTTCTGCCAAACTGCTTTCCAGTTTTCCTAGAAATTTTAAAATTTTATTCAAATTTTATTTTTTCACTTAATAGTATTTTATTTTTCCAATTACATAGTTTTTAACATTCATTTTGTAAGATTTTGAGTTCCTATGCCCAAAGGGCTATAAAAATATATATGCCCTTTGACCCAGCAATACCACTTCTAGGGTTATACCCCAAAGAGATCACACAAGTGGAAAAAGGACCCATATGTACAAAAATATTTATAGCAACTCTTTATGAAGTAGCTAAGAATTGGACATCAAGGGGATGCCCATCAATTGGGAAATGGCTGAACAAGTTGTGGCATATGAAGGTAATAGAATACTATTGTGCTATAAGAAATGGGGATGATACAGACTTCATAACAACCTAGAAATACCTATGTGATATAATGCTGAGTGAGAGAAGCAGAACCAGGAGAACGTTACACACAACCACAGATATATGGATTCTGTGATGACTAACCCTGATAGACTTTGCTCTTCTCTGCAACACAAGGTGCAAAGACAACGCCAAAGGACTCACAATGGAGAATGTTATCTACATCCAGAGAAAGAACTATGTAGTCTGTATGCAGATTGAGGCACACTTTATGCTCACCTTTTTCCCCTTTTTTTCTCTTTTGTTTTTGTTTTTGGAGGTTTTTTGGTTCTGTATCTTCTTTCTCATGATTCATTCTATTGGCCATAATTCTTCTTCAAAATTTGACTAGTGTGTAAATAAGTTCAATGGGAAGTTATACATAGAAGATATATCAGATTGCATGACATCTCAGGGAGAGGGGGGGTGTGGGGGAAGAAAATCTGGAACTCAAAATTATGTAGAACTGAGTGTTGTAAACTAAAAATAAAAAAAAATCTCAAAAAAAGATTTTGAGTTCCAAATCATTCTCCTCCCCTCCATTTCTTCCCCTCTCCCCAAGAGAGCAAGCAATCTGATGTACGTTACACACTATAATGATATTAAACATATTTCCACATGAGTCAGGTTGTGAAAGAAGAATCAAAAGAAAAGGGAAAAACCACAAGAAAGAAAAAACAAAAAAGTAAAAATAGTCTGCTTCAATCTGCATTCAGACTCCATGGTTCTTTCTCTGGATGTGGAAAGCATTTTCCATCATGAGTCTTTTTGAATTGTCTGGGATCATTGTATTGCTGAGAAGAGCTAATTAGTTTTATTGCAGCTGATCACTGCATGATTGTCTTGGATCGTTGTATTGCAATACCCCTACTAGATCTTATATCTCAGAGATTAAAAAAAAAGGAAAAGGATCTATATGTACAAAAATATTTATGGCAGCTCTTTTTATGGTGGCAAAGAATTGGAAATTGAAGAGATGCCCACCAATTAGGGAATGGATGTGTATATGATTGTGATATACTATTGTGCTATAAGAAATAATGAATAAGATGTTTTCAGAAAAACCTGGAAAGACTTATTTGAACTGATGCAAAGTGAAGTGAGCAGAACATGACAATATTATAACACCAATATTGTGTGATAATCAACTGTGAATGACTTAGCTATTCTTAGCAATACAATGATCCAAAACAATTTTGATGGGCTCATGATGTAAAATGTTCTCCACCTCCAGAGAAACAACTGATGGAGTCTGAACATAGATCAAAATTTACTTTTTAACACTTTATTTTGCTTTTCTTTTGGTCCGTGCTTTCCCCCTGTTTCAACAATCTGGCTAGCAGATGTTGTGGGGGTGAAATACCAACACAAGCCCAACAACAAGCATGCTACCAGCACACTGCAAAAGCCCAGGTTCTTTTGATCTGCTTTACTAAGGAAAGCAACATTAAAGGGTTAACAAGCTTACTTTAATCCGGCATACAAATACCATTCACTTAGTTCAGGGGAAAAAGCCAGCACCCTGAACTTCAGAGCAAAATACAAACAAATTACAAACATCGACAGACAGACCAAATACAATTCATAGTTACCAACATCTAAGTTCAGCCTGGGAGCTCATAACAAGGGCTGGCCCAGAGTCACACATGCCACCACAGCTGTGGGTAAGAGCTCTGAAAAAGAGAAGCCAACCCCTGGTTTTATATCTTTTTCAGGGTCAAGGGTGAGTAACACACGTGACTCACCCACGTGACCTAAAATCATCACAAAGAGGCAACTTAAACCCATGTGGTCTAAAAGCCTCTGATGTCCCAAACATGCCACTCAAACCCATGTAATCTAGGCCATCCCCTGAGGCAAGGAGGTCACCAAGGACTCCCAATCTAATCAAGGAAACAAAGGCCAAACTCTTCAAGGGCACTTGGTCCAAATGAGTGCTAAGAGCCCATTTTAATTGCCAACACATCCCCCTACAATATAATTAATATCCAAATAGGTTTTGCATCACTTCACATATATAATCTATATCAAATTGATTGCCTTTAAAATGAGTGGGGAGAGGAAACTGGAAAGAGAGAATTTCAAACTCAATTTTTAAAAAAATGAACAAATTGTTTTTTATGTTATTGGAAAAAATAAAATATTTGGGGGAAAAAAGTTTGCATTGATTGCTCTTTGGTTATTTTTTAATAGGAATGGGTGATGTATTTTGTCAATGGCTTTTTCTGCATTTATTGACATAAGCATATGATTTTTGTTGTTATTGTTAATGATATGATCCATTATGCTGATATTTTCCCAGTATTGAACTAGCCATGAACTCCTAGTATAAATGCCACCTGGTGATATTGTATGATTTTTGTGACATATTGCTATAATCTCTTTGCTAATGTTTTATCTAAATTTTTTGCATTAATATTCATTAATGAAATTGGTCTGTAGTTTTCTTTCTCTGATATTTCTCTCCCTGGTTTGGGTATCAAAACCATATATAAGTCATAAAAGGAATTTGGTAGGACTCTTTCTTTATCCATTTTTTTCCAAATAGCTTATATGGTATTGGGATTAATTGTTCCTTAACTATTTGGTAGAATTCACTGGTAAGTTCATCTGGTCCTAGGGATTTTTCCTTAGGGAGATCTTGTATAGCTTGTTCAATTTCTTTTTTCTAAAATAGAGTTATTCATGTATTCTCTTTTCTCTTTAGTTTATATTTTTGTAGTATTCATCTATTTCACTTAAATTGTCAATTTTTCTGGCATGTAATTGGACAAAATAAATACTAATAATTGCTCTAATTTAGTCTTCATCAGTGGTGCCTTCACCCTTCTTTTTGAAACTAGTAATTTGATTTTCTTTCTTTTTTCAATTAAATTAATCAACATGTTATTTTACTGGGTTTTTCATAAGACCAGCTCCTACTTTTCTTTAATAATTTAATAATTTTCTTACTGTCAATTTTGTTAATCTCTCCTTTGATTTTCAGGATTTCCATTTTGGTATTTAATTGGGGATTTTACATTTTTTTCCAGTATTTTAGTTCCATGTCCAATTCGTTCATTTGCTCTTTCTCTTTTTAACTGAGGTACACATTTAGAAACATAAAGTTTCTTTTAAGTAGTATTTTGGATGCATCCCACAAATTTGGGCATATTGTCTCATTATTGTCATTCTCTTCAATGAAATTATTAATTGTTCCTATAATTTGTCCTTTGACCCACTCATCCTTTAGGATTAGATTAGTTTCCAATTACCTTTTGCTTCTCTGCTTCCAAGATCTTTATTGAATATAATTTTTGTACTGTGTTCTGAAAAGGGTGCATTTAATATTTGTGCTTATATGCATTTGGTTATGAGGTTTTTATGCCCTAATACATGCTCAATTTTTGTGAAGGTAGCATGTCCAGCTGAGAAAAAGGTATACTCCTTTCTGTTCCTATTCACTATTCTCTAGATGCCTATCATAGCTAACTTTTCTAAGTCCAGAGGGGAAAGTTGAATTCTCTGTCTAATATAGATTTCCTATTTCCTCCTATATATTATTTAATTTTTGCTTTAAGAATTTGGATGCTATGCCATTTGGTGCACATATGTTTTAATGTTGATATTATTTCATTGTGTGTGGTGCCTTTTAGTAAGGTGTCATTTCCCTGCTTATCCCTTTTAATTATATCTACTTCTGCTTTTCCTTTGTCTGAGATCATGATTGCTATCCCTGCCTTTTTTAAATCAGCAGAAGCATAAGAGATTCTCTTGCAGACCCTTATTTTAACTCTTTTTGTGTCTTTCTGTTTCAAGTGTGTTTCTTGTAAACAATATATTGTTGGATTCTGGTTTCTAATCCATTCTGCTATCCACTTCAATTTTATGGGTATGTTCATCCCATTCAAATTCACAGTTATAATTACTATGGATTTCTCTCCATCCTATTTTCTTCTGTTTATCCTTCTTTCTGCCTTTTTATCCTGTCCTTCCTCTAAAGTCTGTTTTGCTTCTGACCATTGCCTTCTTTTATCTATCTCCTTTTTATTGTGCTCCCTCCTTCTTATCCCCTTTCCCTATTTCCATTTTAGATAAGATAGATTAATAATGTCAATTAAATAAATATATAGATACAGATATAGATGTTTTTCCTTATTGAACCAATTTAAGTGTGAGGTTCAAGATTTTCACACACACACACACACACACACACTATTTTTTCCTCCACTATAAAAATTTTTTCCTTTGTGTGTTTCTCCCTTGCCCCTTCTCCCATGGCATCCCTCTTTTCCACTTATCTATTTTTTCACATCATCACTACATAATCTATTCACTCCTGCATGCTCTTTCTATGTAGAATGCTTCTAACTGCCCTAATAATGATAAAGTTCTTAGAAGATACATTTGTAATTTTCCCATATAGAAAGGTACACAGTTTAACCATATTGAGTCCAATTTGATTTCTCTTTCTTGTACACTTTTTTATGCTTCTCTTGAGTCTTGTATTTGAAAGTCAACTTTTCCATTTAGTTCTGATCTTTTCATTAGGAATACTTCAAAATCCTCTATCTCATTAAATATCCATTTTTTCCCTTGAAAGATTGTACTCAGTTTTGCTGGCTAGGTTATTCTTGATTGGAAAAACAACTGACCTGGAAAATAGATCCAGGAGAGACAATTTAAGAATTATTGGTCTACCAGAAATCCATGATGAAAAAAAGAGCCTTACAATACCTTTTAAGAAATTATCAAAGATAACTGCCCAGAGGTCCTAAAACCAGAGGTTAAAATATTCATTGAAAGAATCCACCGATCACTGCCTGAAAGAGATCCCAAATTGAAAACACCAAGAAATATTATAGCCAAATTTCAGAATTACAAAGTCAAGGAGAAAATACTGCAAGCAGCGAAAAAGAAACAATTCAAATATCGTGGAACTACAGTCAGGATCACGCAAGATCTCTCAGTTTCTACATTAAATGACAGGAGAAATTGGAATATGATATTCTGAAAGGCAAAGGAGCAGGGACTACAACCAAGGATCAACTACCCAGCAAAATTAAGCATAATGTTTCAGGCAAGGAGGTGGAGATTCAACAAAATAAGGGAATTCCAGACCTTCCTGATGAAAAGGCCAGAAGTCAATGGAAAATTCGATCTTCAAATACAAAACTCAAGAGAGACATAAAAAGGTAAACAGCTGGGAAAAAACCCCATAAATCTTATGAATCAATAAGGGCAAATTAGTGACATCTTTATATAGGATTATATCATCTATGTATGTTATCAGTTGCTAATGGTTAGAGTGAGCTAATATAATAAAAATGACAATTTTATGTAAATTAATCTATTCAGTGCCATACCAATGGAACTACCAAAAAGTTATTTTACAGAGCTGGGTAAAATAATAACAAAATTCATCTGGAAGAACGAGAGGTCTAGAGTATCTACAGTATTAATGAAAAGAAATGCTAGGGAAAGAGGCCTAGCCATACCAGATATTAAACTGTGCTATAAGGCAGCAGTCATCAAAACCACCTGCTACTGGCTAAGAAACAGAGTCATGGATCAGTGGAATAGGATAGGTACACAAGATGGAGAAGTCAACGACTATAGCAATCTACTGTTTGATAAACCCAAAGAATCCAGCTTCTGGGCTAAGAATTCACTATTTCACAAAAACTGCTGGGAAAATTGGAAAATGGTAGGGCAGAAACTGGGCATAGACTAATATCTTACACCATACACCAAAATAAAGTCAAAATGGGTTCATTATTTAAGAATAAAGGCTGATACTATAAGCAATTAGGGAGTGCAAGGAATAGTTTATCTATCATATTTATGGAAAGGAAAAGAATTCATGACACAACAAGAGATAGAGAGCATTAAAAATGTGAAATGGACAATTTTGATTATGTTAAATTGAAATGTTTTGTATAAAAAAAAGCCAATGCAACAAAGATTAGGAGGGAAGCAGAAAATAGGGAGAAAATCTTTACAACCAGTGTCTCTGATAAAGGCCTCATCTCTAAAATATACAGGGAACTAAGCCAAATATATAGGAATACAAGTCATTCCCCAATTGAGAAACGGTCAAAGGACATGAACAGGCAGTTTTCAGAGGAAGAAATTAAAGATATCTATAGGTACATGAAAAAAAGGCTTGAAATCACTACTGATTAGAGAAATGCAAATCAAAACAACTCTTAGATACCATCTCTCTCCTGTCAGATTGACTAAAATGACAAAACGGGAAAATGATAAATGCTGGAGAGGATGTGGGAAAATTGGAACATTGTTACATTGCTGGTGGTGTTGTCAACTGATCCAGCCATTCTGGAGAGCAATTTGGAACTATGCCCAAAGGGCTATAAAAATGTTCATACCCTTTGACCCAGCAATACCACTTCTAGGGTTATATCCCAAAGAGATCACACATGTGGAAAAAGGACCCATATGTACAAAAGTATTTATAACAGCTCTTTATGTAGTAGCTAAGAATTGTACGTCAAGGGGATGCCCATCAATTGGGGAATGGCTGAACAAGTTGTGGTATATGAAGGTAATGGAATACTATTGTGCTATAAGAAATGGGGATGATACAGACTTCATAACAATGCTGAGTGAGTGGAGCAGAACTAGGAGAACATTATACACAACCACAGATATATGGATTCTGTGATGACTAACCCTGATAGACTTTGCTCTTCTCAGTGATGCAAGGTGCAAAGACAACACCATAGGACTCATGATGGAGAATGCCATCTACATCCAGAGAAAGAACTATGAAGTTTGGATGCAGATTGAGGCACACATTATGCTTGTTTTCTTTCCCCTTGTTTTCCTCTCTTTTGCTTTTGTTTTTAGGGGGCTTTTTTGGTTCTGTTTCTTCTTTCTCATGATTCATTCCATTGGTCATAATTCTTCTTCACAACTTGACTAGTGTGTAAATAAGTTCAATGCGAAGTTATATGTAGAAGATATATCGGATTCCATGATGTCTTGGTGGGGGGGGGGGAAGAAAATCTGGAACTCAAAATTATGTAGAACTGAGTGTTGTAAACTAAAAATAAAAAAAAAATTAAAAAGACTATATTTTGCTCCTTCGTATCCTAACCCCCTTTATTCTTTTTTCTCCCTTGACCCTGTCCTTTTCAAAAGTGTCTCCTTTTGATTCCTTTTTCCCCCATCTGCCCTCCCTTCTATCATCCCCCTTTTTGTCCCTTTTCCCCTACTTTCCTGTGGGGTAAGATACCCAATTGAGTGTGTATGGTATTCCCTTCTCAAGTGAAATCCGATGAGAGCGAGATTCACTCATTCCCCCTCACCTGCCCCCTCTTCCCTTCCTACAAAACTGCTTTTTCTTGCCAGTTTTATGTGAGATAATTTACCCCATTCACTCTCCCTTTCTCCCTCTCTCAATATATTCCTCTCTCATCCCTTAATTTGATATTTTTTTTAGAAATCATCCCTTCATATTAAACTCACCCTGTGCTCTCTGTCTATGTATATGTATATTCCCTTCAACTATCCTAATACTAAGAAAGGTTCTCATGAATTACACACATATATGTATGTATATATGTATATATATGTAAATATATGTATGTATATTCCCTTCAGCTACCCTAATACTGAGGTCTCATGAATTATACACATCATCTTTCCATGTGGGAATGTAAACAAAACAGTTCAACTTTAGTAAGTCCCTTATGATTTCTGTTTCTTGTTTACCTTTTCATGCTTCTCTGGATTCTTGTGCTTGAAAGTCAAATTTTCTATTCAGCTCTGGTCTTTTTACTGAGAAAGCTTGAAAGTCCTCTATTTTATTGAAAATCCATATTTTTCCTTAGAGCAAGATACTCAGTTTTGCTGGGTAGGAGATTCTTGGTTTTAATCCTAGATCCATTGACTTCTGGAATATCATAATCCAAGCCCTTTGATCTCTTAATGTAGAAGCTGCTACATCTTGTGTTATCCTGATTGTGTTTCCACAATACTTAAATTGTTTCTTCCTGGCTGCTTGCAGTATTTTCTCCTTGATCTGGAATTTGGCAACAATATTCCTAGGAGTTTTCTTTTTAGAATCTTTTTCAAGAGGTGATCAGTGGATTCTTTCAATTTCTATTTTACCCTCTGGCTCTAGAATATCAGGGCTGATCTTTTTGACAATTTCTTCAAAGATGATATCTAGGATCTTTTTTTGATCATGGCTTTCAGGTAGTCCAATAATTTTTAAATTCTCTCTCCTGGATCTATTTTCTAGGTCAGTGGTTTTTCCAATGACATATTTCACATTGTCTTCCACTTTTTCATTCCTTTGGTTCTGTCTTATAATATCTTAGTTTCTCATAAAGTCACTAGCTTCCACTTGCTCCAATCTAATTTTTAAGGTTGTATTTTCTTCAGGGGTCTTTTGGACCTCCTTTTCCATTTGGCTAATTCTGCCTTTCAAGGCATTCTTCTCCTCATTGGCTTTTGGGGGCTCTTTTGCCATTTGAGTTA
>CM053624.1:350353032-350423372 GCA_028646595.1 Phalanger gymnotis
AGTTTTTCAGCGGGGTATGACTACTTGTAGAGTACAGAGTTCTATGTTCCAAGCCTGGGGGGATGTGCCAGTTCTGCCTCACCAGCACTCCTCCTTCCCCAAGAACCCCCAACCTGGAGCGGATTTAGATCTTCAGCAGGGTCTTCACTCCTGCTCTGATCAGCCACTTAATTCCTCCCACCAGGTGGGCCTGGGACCAGAAGCAACTGCAGCTGTAGTTCTGTAGCTGCCCCACCTCAGCTGCCCCCAGGGTTGTGGCCAAGTGCAAACTCTGTCCCAGTCCCCAGCAGCTTCTCCCACTAACCTACTCTGTTGTCCTTGGCGTTTGTGGGTTGAGAAGTCTGGTAACTGCTGCAGCTCACTGATTCAGGGTGCTAGGGCGGCCTGGCTCCTGGTCTCATTGGTCCGCGCCACCTACACTGGGCTCGGTTCCACTCAGCTCCGCTCCCCTGTGCTCCCAGCACCATGTGGGATAGACCTTACCCAGAGACTATCCAGGCTGTCCTGGGCTAGAGCCCTCCTTCCCTCTGCTACCCTGCAGGTTCTGCAGTTCTAGAATTGGTTCAAAGCCATTTTTCATAGGTTTTTGGCGGGACTTGGTGGGGAGCTCATGCTAGTCCCTGCTTTCCAGCAGCCATCTTGGGTCCGCCCCCAACAATATTTATTCTTAAGGAAGATATCTGGCAATGGGCTAAGAAGCGGATTGGAAAGGAGGCAGAGTAGATAGAGTAGAAAAGATAAGATGTTGCAATAATCAAAAATCAGGAAGAGAATGACAAATCTGATGAGAGCAAGATTAAGGGATTGGTTGGAAGATAAGTGGAGGACTTTGCTCAGAAGCCAAAGGAGAGGTGAGTATGCATAAAAAGGAAGTAGTCAATAGTTTCAAACCCTCTCAAACAACCTATGGCTCTCCTTCTTCCCCACCTTCTCAACTGACAACTTTGCTTCATATTTCACTGACATAATTGAGGCCATTCACCCAGAGGATCTATTTCTCCCCTCATCTCATATCACTCAGACACCTTCTGTTACTACCTTCTCCTTCACCCCTGTCTCACGTGAAGGGATGGCCCTTCTCCTTGCCAAGCCAAACCCCTTTACATGGACAAATCATGCCATTCCATCTCATCTTCTTCAGCAGATTGCCCCCTTTGTTACCTCTAGTATCTCACTTACCTTCGGTCTCTTCCTATCTATGGCAGCTTTCTAAAGCATACAAATACAACCATGTCTCATCCATCCTCAAAAAGCCCTCACTCAATTAGTTATCATCCCATCTCTCTTCTCTTTTGTAGCTAAATTCCTTGATGTGCCATGTACAATTCATGCCTCTACTTCTTTTCCTCTCATTTTCTTCTTAACTCTCTGTAGTCTGGCTTCCAATCTCATCACTCAACCCAAACTGCTCTCTCCAAAATTACCAATGATCTCTTAATTGACCAACCTAAAGGCTTTTCTTCATTCCTTATCCTTCTTGGCCCTTCTATAGCCTTTGACATTGTCAGTTACCCTCTTCTCTTTCACAGTTTCTTCCTGGTTCCCCTCCTACCTATCTAACCACTTCGTTCAGTATCCTCTCCTGGATTTCCATCCAGGTAATGCCCACTAACTGTGACCTGTTCCCTCTTCTTTTCTCCTTCAATACTTGGCAATTTCATTAGCCATCCGATTTGTCCCTAATTGATTCACATTGACTCCATCGATTCAATTATCATCTCTATACTGATTAGTCTCAAATCTATTTTATTGAGCTCTAATCTCTCTCATGACCACCAGCTTCACATCTCCAACTGACTATTAGACATTTCAAATTGGATGTCCCATAGTCATCTTAAACTCAACATGTTCAAAATGGAACTCATTCATTATCTTTTTCCCCAAACCCTCCCCTCTGTACCTTCCCTATCATCGAGGGTTCCATCATCCTGCCAGTCACTAAGGTTTATAACCCAAGTATCATCCTCCATTCCTCACTCTCTCTTACACCCCATGTCCAGTCTGTTGCCAAACCCTGTCTATTTAACCTTCCTAAAACATCTTATACATGTTCCAGTCTAATTTCTGGCACTGCTACCACCCTAACAAGAGTCCTTATTGCTTCACACCTGGATTACTGAAATAAGCCTTCTAGTGGTTTCCCTGCCTCAAGTCTCTCCACATTCCAGTCTATATTCCACTTAGCTGTCATCTATCTTCCTAAAGTACAGGTATAATGATATCGATATCCCCTCAACCCATTCGATAAATTCCAGTGGCTCCTTGTCACTTCCTCTCCCCACCTCCCTCTCTCTCTCTTCCTCTCTCTTTCTCAATATGTGTGCGTATCCACACCTTGTTTGTACCTAGTTGTTGACATGTTATCTCTCCCACTACAACATGATGTCCTTGAGAGCAAGGACTATGTTATGTCTTTCTTTGTACCTTTAGCACTTAGCACAATGCTTGGCTCAGAGTATCTGCTTAATAAATGTTTATTGACTGCGTCAAGTAAGGTAGAGAGGTCAAGGAGGATGAAGACTGGAGAAAAACCACTGGAATTGGGCAATTAGGAGTTTACTGGTGAACTCTTGATCTCTATGTGACTAGAGCTAACCAGCCCCATAGAGCCCCAAAAGCATATGCTCTGAAACATGTAATATAACCAAGCAGTGGGCCTTCTACTGAGGGAATTCTTGGGCATTGCCAGCCTCAGGATTGCTTCTCTAGCATCCCCAAATTTGAGCATTCTAGGACCCAGTCTTCTAGACAGAGATTATGTATATGTGTGGATGCTTTCCCAATCAACTGGAAAAGGAAAGTCTATGGTCTCTGGCTTGTGCTCAGAAAGGCAGAAAAGGCAAAGTGGGGTAGAGGGAAGGGTCCAGTCAAGGAAGAAGCTTCCCCCTCATAGACTAGCTCTAGCACAAAGAAGGGGTATGGCCAACAGCAGCCTGAGCCATCTGAAGAAACCCCTATAGATTCCATTGAGTCCAAATAGGTGAAATGGGTATGTCTACATCCTTTAAATGGGAGATGCTCTCAAATGCTTAAAGGCTCACCTACTTGTAAACTAATCAGGCTGATTGAAGAAATCTTCTGATCGATACTCAGTTGCATTAATAAAGGTGATGATTGGACATAAAAGTGCCATTTTTCACAGCATGCAAATTATAGCCACTATATAAGTCCTGAATAACAAAGCTGATTCATTACTTAAGTCTAACATCTAGAACAGTTGGGAGAAGTGTGGTTAAGTGAAGCAGGTGCTGGATCTATAATCAGGGAATCTGGTTTCAAATCCTAATGCTACTACTTACTAGCTGTGTAATGTTTAGGTACATCATTCAACCTATCTTTGTTTTCTTATCTATATAAAATGAAGAGGTTGGAGTAGATGTCTTCTAAGGTCCCTTCCAACACTCGATACATGAGCCCATGATCCTAACATGCAGGTCTCAAACTGCTGAAAAGAGGGGCTTTGACACTGACAAAACACCACTCTCTGACATTTTGCCATTAAGCGCTTTCTCAATGAATGGATATTAACAGTAAAGCTGTTATTATGTGGCTATCTTTGGGATGTTTTGATGTTAAAAGCGTCCTTGCACTTGAAGAAACTAGGAACTGTTGGTCCAGATACTAAACTAGAACATTTATTTCCCTAAGTCTCATCTAAATCACTGGCATCTGTCCATTCACATACCTTCTTCCACCCCTTCTCTTCCCCCAGTCTCCTGTCCCCTGCCCCCTCCCCCCACCCTGACAGCCTGGGTTCTTAGAAAAAAAAATGAGTGATACTTAGAGAAGGCATCACCATCATGCTTCCCTTGCCCTTTGTACAAAGTATCAGAGGAAAGTACTGAGTCTTCAGAACTCAAAAATGTAAACATCTGTCCAGTTTGACAGTTTTCCAAAAGGAATCAGAGCATAAGCTAGCTCCTGTGTAATATAAGTGTCAAATGATTAAACTGAAGACACTGAAGACATTTCCTTCTTCGAAGCAGGAGGAGCAGCAGCAAAAGTCAGCTTGCAACACTGTTGGAAAGACTTCCTAAGGTTTCCTGGGATTCACAACCATTTCTGGCACTAAACCCAACTTGAGCTATCAGAAGCATATGGGAGTTGGAAGATTATGGTGGTGGTGAAATGCAAGACCATTTTCTAAAGCTCAAGACCTAAGAAAAGGAATAGACTGCATCTCTGTTGTCTTGGGCTATAGAGACTTATATGGGTCATCACTCTAACATTGCCACCTCTAAGCAACGCCAAAGGGCTTAAAGAGGTGGGAGGCGGAGAGGGGAGTTAATGGGGAAGCCACATGATGAAATGGGTTGGAGGGCCTATCTCTGGACCTGAATTCCTTACCTATAAAATGAAGTGTTTGGATTAGATATCTCCTCAGGTTCTCTCCTGCTCTAAATCTATGATTCTAAACTCAGAACCCCCATGAGAGGCTATTTTAAGAGTTTTTGAATCCATATTAGCAGCAAGCATTGTTATTGTGTCAACATATATGGATACTGAATATAACTGATATCGAGTGGGTGGCTGCAAAATCTTTTTTTTAAAAAAAGGAATTCATTTTTATTCAAGTAACTGCACATAGGAAACCAGGGTTGGGGGTGGGAGTGCCTCACGACAGTCTGAGACTACCCCTTGCCCCACTTTGGCTGGACCTCTTTCCCTTTACCCTCCCAACTTGAAGATTACCAAAGGAGGGACTGATACAAGTGGGGATGGGCAACTCCCCTGGGGCCCACCTCCCCAAACAATGTCACTTTGTAGTAAACTAGACCTGGTGTCCACTACCTCCCCAAGCCCTCCTTTGTGATGATTTGGGGAGGATGAGCAAGATGGAGAGGATGGAGGAGGGGTAGGGCAGGTAAACATCAGAACCAACAGAACCGCATGGCTGAGTTTGGAAGCCACAGAATGTAAGCACAAAAGCGTTTTAAACAAGACAACCAACAAAATGTGTTCAGAGGTAGATTGTGAACGGAGGGAAGATGTAACCAGCTCCTAAGGGGAGGGGGGGATGGCATTCTGAAAGGAGGGGTGGAGGGGCAGCTGAGGAGGAAAAATCCTTGCAAAACATGCATTCCAAAGACAAAAATCACAGGCCAAGGAAGGTCAGCCCAGGATTGGGGAAAATTAATAGGACTGTCACGTCCCCCTTCTCCCTAGCTCTCCTGAGCAGCAAGGAAACAGATGATTCAGACCCTCTCCCTTCCCCTTAGCTACTTCTCAGTTATTGCCTGACACCCTAGGCTCCAGCCCAGCCCCATTCCAGTTTGATGCTCAGGAAATGCCAGAGTGTGTGGAGAGGGCAGGAGAGGGAAAGGGTAGGTATTGCCCCCACCTTCTACTCCCAGTGAAAGGTCTGCTCCCACCTCCACCCTTGGGACCAATTTTGACTGGGTAGAAGGTAGAAAGAGACAGTGGTGGGGGTACAGAATACCCCCAGACGAGTCTATTGAAGCTGAGCTCTTAGGATCAAGATACTCACAATGGGTCTTTCCCTCTCCAATCCTAGAGTTGGGGTGGGGGAGATGGGAAAACAGGAGCCGTGGTCCCATTCCAGGGGGGCTCTCTGCCAAAGAAACAAGTGTTGGCAGCTAAATCAAAAGGTTAGCTCTGTCCAGGGAAGGAGGAATATAAAAGAAATCCCAATCCTGGGAAAGGGTGGGTGGGTCTACGGATGGATGGATGTGGGAGGTGGGGGGAGGGAGGCAGGGAGTGTCCCCAGAGGCTCAACCACCTGCCGCCTGCCCTAATCCCACCCAGCACAATCCCATATAGGGTGGCCAGGGTTAGTGTGAGCACGTCCAATGTGTGAATGGGGAGCAAAATCTTTTGATATTCAAAAAAAGTGTTCTCTTACTTAAGATACCAATATTAATGAGTTATAATCTTGTCACTGTTCAAAACCAGCTATGTCAAAGTATTGGACAGTTTGGTCTTTGTTTGCAGCCTCCCCTAACATTGCTAACATTTCATTAGCTGCAAAGTTACCTGATTTAACAGTGGGCCGTAAGAACAGCGAAAGAAGAAAACACGAGTGTTTGCAAAGCTAGATGGACAGAGGCGACCAGACAACGTCCTTCTACTTCAGGGTGTTCTCTGCGAGATGGGAGTGGGAGACCCCATTTGGAGGTGCTGGGCGTACTGCCCAATGGTCAGATGTTATGGGGATAATCACATGTAGTTTGCAACGGAGCAGAGCGGGCACCAAGTGTGGGCTTCCCCTCCAGCTAAAACAGGGAGTTCCCCAGATTTGCCCTCGCTCTTGGCAGAGCTCTTTGGTCAGCTGTGTGTGTGTGTGTACACAGAAGCCTGCTTCTCCCCATTTGCTGTCCCGCTGCCTCCGTCCAGCGGCCAACCTGCGCACCTGTGCGCCCCGGGACGGCGGGAGCTCTCGGCGCATCCTGCGCTCGGGCCTGCCTATCTGCGCGCCCCGTTCCCAGTCTGGCTCTCGCTGACCGTGCGCGCGCCAATCCCCTTCCTCCGTACCCCCTCCCCGCCGCTCTTTGTGCCCGCCTCGGCCCCGGGCCAGCTCAAGGCGCTCGCTGCGGCCAGGGTTGGGCCGGCCTTGACCTCTGAGCTGGCGAGCAGCCCGGGGCGGTGCTGACACCACCGCAGGCCGGGCCCCCGGGCTCCCTGTGTGGGGCGGGGCCGAGGGCGCCCACGGGCGGGAGAGGGCGGGGAGGAGACAGAGGGCGGGCGCGAGCGGGCTGGGGGGTGACTCAGCCTCGGCAGCCGCGGCCTCCCCTGCTGCTGCTCGCTGCTGCCGCCTCCGCCGCTGCCGGCTCCTCCGCCGTCTCCGGCTTTCTCGGTGCTCGCCTCCGCTCGCTCCGCTGGCCGGGCGAGGGGAGAAAATGGCGCTACCCCCGGCCGCCGAGGCTGCGGCACTGAGCCCTCCGGAGCCCCCCGCCGCCGGCGCCCGCGAGCCGCCCGGGCCGCCGGACGCCGAGGAGCCGCTGGCCATGCAGCGCCTGGCGGAGTTGAGGCCGGAGCCCGGCGGGGTACCCCTGCACTCCCCCTGGACCTTCTGGCTCGACAGGTGAGGCCGGGCCTGGGGCTGGAGGCCGGGCCGGGCGCGCCGCACAGCCCCGGGGCCTGGGGTCAGTTCCCGCCGGCCCCTAGCGGCCCAAGCGGGGTAGGGGTAAGGGGAGCTTGAGCCGCCGGCCCCGCCCTCGACGGGGCGGCCCAGCCCATCACAGCCCAGCCCGCCCGGCCCGGCCCACCGTGGCCGGGAGCTGCTGCTGCCGGGGCCGGCTTTGTCTTCCTAGCTGGTTGGTCCGCCCCTCTCCCCTCCCGAGCCTGCTCTCTGATCTCTTCTTTGAGCCCAGACTCTCCTTCACCACCCGCCTGGGCTCCCTACCCCAAACTCCATCCCCCCTCCAAGTCTCTGCGCGCTACCCGCTCCCCCTCAGCCGGGCCGCTAGCCCGCGGGACCAAGTCTTACACTCCAGCCTCGCCTCCCTTCGGGTCCCCGGCCTCTGTCTTTCTTTCCTTTCCTGCTCTTGGCCCGGAGTCATCCCCTCCCCAGCTCGTGACCCAGTCACCCTGGCTCTCTGCGGCCCCCAGATTGACTAGATTTCTTCCACTTGCTCCCAGTCCTCCTTTCTCCCTAAAGCTAACCTTACACCCAGAACCTCTTCCATCCCAAGCCCACCTTCTTCTATAGGGTGCTCCTTATACTTGCTGTTTTAAAAAGGTAAGCTTCTGAGCTCATGCAGCGGCGTACTACCGGGGACCAGGCTCCTAGCCTAGCAAAACAGAGCCTTGAATGACTGACTCACCTCTCCAAACCCATCCCTCTGGCCTCCTGTGCCCGATTCTGTCCTAGCAAAGCCCGGTAGTAACTTGAAACCTTTGGAAACTTATGTGGGCGCAAGTTGGTCTGCTCAATTACTACATAGCCCTTGGCTGGCTGGGTGGGGGTGGGTGGGAGGATTAGAGAGATCAATTGGTAAAAGTTTCTACAGTCTCGGGGCCCTTTAAATAGCAACAAATGCAAAGAGCACCAGACCAAAATTGAGGTAACTGACACCAGTTAAGTTATGGCTGCCTCATCTTTGGCATATGTAAAATGGGTATGATAAAATCAATCCTACCTACCATGCAGGAAGACTGTGAGGAAAAAGTAGGATAATAGATGCAAAAGCTCTTGGAAAAGTTAAAAGCATTATGCAAACAGATGATGTTTTATTGTCTTTGCAGCAGGGTTGGTGTGTCAGGTCTTGAGTGTGTAAAGCATGTTTCATCCCAGGGCCCTTCAGTAACTTGGTACTCACAAACATTATAGAAGAGTAAAATGATGTCCTCTCTAAAGGCTATTCAAAACACATTTATGGAAATTTAGTTTAGAGAATCTATTATGACTAATGACTAGGAGAAAATCTTATGTGAAAGTGCTTTTGTAAAAATCTCTTAGGGTATGCAAGTCTTTAATTTCAAAGGCATTATCTAAAATACTTACTTGAAAATCAACGAAGGTTATTACGTTCCAAACTGGAAGGGATAAACTGTCCTCACTGAATTAATATTCTGTTATAGTTTCTTCAGAATGGATATTTAGTCCCACATGCCATTCTCTTTTCCAGAGTCATAGGTTAATGGGGGAGCTAAGGGGTGGAAATGGACCCATTCTCCTGTTTTCCAAAGCATTTCAATTTCACTGCTTTTGTATAAGATACAGAATCCTAATAGGACATTTAGCTGTCATTACAGCCCTTACTTAAGCTAATTTTCCCAAAAGTTAATTGATTGAGATCATTGTTTTCAAAGGTGTAGACACAAAGGAATTTAAACAAAAGCAATCATAATTCTTTATTAAGTATCTCTCTCTTGTTAGGTTTTTTTTTTAAATATAACCTAGTATTTAAGGGAGGTACGTGTTATAGTCAGTTCTGAAATTTTTTGGAATTTTCTTGCCTAAAAGAATACTTATGCTGATTTGTGGTTATGGGTATAGAGAAAGTCTTTCCCCCCACACCAATGCTCAATTATTAAAAACTTATTTTGGAATAATAGATTTAATCTGGAAGATGCCTTGTCTAGGATAACCTCTTCCTTTTACATGAGCAAATTGAGTCCCTGAGAGGTAAAGCCAGCATTTTTTTGCACTGTACCATCATTGTTGTTATTTGTCCTTCATTCTCAAAAGAGGACCGGTGGCATCAGGAGGGTGATATCTTCACTTGCAAGGGAGGCATGGCAATGCAAAGTCATCAGCCTCACTCTCTCCTCCAGGGTCATCTGAGTCCAGTGGCAAGACATAGATAGGTCAGGATGACTGGACAACATCTCAGATGCAGTGGGAGACCTTGGGCTTTTTTAAGTTAAGGTCTTTACCAGGTTTCAGTTGGTCTGAGCCAACACCCATTCAATGATTTAAGTCTTGATAAGAAATGGGGTTAAAAATAGCCTAGTTTGCCTACTCAAAAAATAAATAAAATAAAACCCTCAAGGTTTCTGACCAGAACAGAAACAATCACAATTTATACTCCATCCAAGCCATCAAAATCCAAACCCTGACCAAGTGAGGCTTTGCCTAGGAAGCTCATCTACTTGACCAGGCCTTGACTGTACCATAGGGCCTCAAGAAGTAACAATAATTTTCTTTGATTTTTACAGGTAGGTAGAAGACAGACAAAAATGATGTGCTGTTTCAGTGTTTTCTAATGTTTTCTTGAAACTATATATGACATTTTATGATAAACAGAAAAGGAATAGCTCAATAAATAATATCCTTCCACTTAAGAGTTTGGGATTTTTTTCATTTTAGTAACTCAATAATTAATTTGAATATATTTTCTGCACAGTGCAGAAATGATTAATATTGATGGTTACATTCATTTATTAAACATAATTAGTTCAAACATGCCAAATAATAGCAATGTATTTTGCTCAGATTGATTTTTAAAATGGTTTTTATTGAACAGTTCCTCCCACCCCACCAACCTAGTATCAGTAATAATTATATACACAGTTCCCAGTTTATGAACAAGTTGAGTTTCAAGAGTTTGTTTGGAGTTCAGAACATATCTTCTCAAAGAGACAATTTCACAGTGCTAATCTGAGTTCTGTGGTCTAGAATTAGAGTTCAGATATAGTGGAAAGAATGATACATTTGTAGTCAAGAAGACCTCAGTTCAGATCTCAGGTACTGAGTTCTCTCATCTGTCAAATGAGAGGCTTAGATTGGATGACTTTGATGGTCAAATTCAGTACCATAACTGTGAGAGTGTCTTCCCCCTTTTCTAGGTCATAGGCAAAATTTTCCAATGGTCAGAATTGTCTTTGGTATCCTCCACACTTTTTCTGGGCTCCTCTCGCCTGCTCACATGCTTCTCTAAGTTTCCTACTGAGGTATACATCCTGGTGAAGTTCTCTTCCCTCTCCTTCCTTGCAATCCAAATTTGCTGTCCTTCAATGTGTATTTCAGGAGCAAAACGATTAATGTATGAATGATTCAAAGTGTCTCATCACTTAGGGAAGAGTCCATATTTTTCAAAAGAGCAGATGCTTCTTAACCCAAATAACTCTCTACTTGATAGAATTTCAAGCAGAGAGAAAAGGAAAGGGAACAAACATGTTAAGTGCCTACTATGTGCTAAATATTATGCTAAGCAATCTCACAACTGATTTTGATTCTTGGCTAAATTGATCCTTACAACAATCCTAACTGGGGGCAGTAGGGGGTGGACCTGGGAGTAAAGCAGGGATTTGTTGGGGTGGGAGGCAGGCCAGTTCTAATCTACTTCTGCTGGTCCCAGTTTCTTTCCTTTCATATCTTTGAATCCCCCAGATTTGGCTTAAATGCCAAGCATTTGTGCTCTGTCCCTTGAGAATGAAACAGGGATCTGGAGGTGGAGATGAGGGTGAACAGTAACAGTTCGATCTATGTCTATTTGTGAGGGTAGTTTATAAGTCGAGACAATTTTAAATTGTAAAAAGAGTCTAATAGATTATGAATGTATGTTGTATTATTTTTTAAGAATGATAATCCTTTATTGATTCTCCATAAGTACAATAGTTCTAAATTTATATTTATGTACTTCTTTTTTATTTATAATTTTTCATGTTATAATTTAGGATTATTGAAACATATCATCATCATCTTAATAGTTAGCAGTGATAGAACACTTTCTTGTTGTCTCAGCCCTTTACAAAGTTCCTCACAACAACCCTGGGATATAGTCACAATTATTATCCCCATTTTACAGATGAGAAAACTGAAGCAGATATAGGTTAAGTGACTTGCCTAGGGTCACAATCTAAGTGTCTGAGGCTGGATTTGGATTCACATCTTCACTCCAGGTCCAGCACTCCATCCACTATGTCATCTAGCATTTACATGTTATGTCTACCCACTTTTACATAAAAGGAAACTGAGTCTAAGAGAGGAAGGAAAGAAACAAGCATTTATTATAAAGAAGTTAAATTGATTCTGTATCATTTTGTTGATTCTATTTGTAATTGATCCTATTTGCTATTACTGCCCATTTTGTATGATTGCTCAAGCCACATTTCTTTGTCTGTCTGCCTATGAGCTAAGTTTAGCAGTCCAGTTCTCCTGTTAATCACCATTCTATTCTTGCCTCAAGGAAATCTGTTATCCTTGAGGGATGCAGGTAGACAGCAGGGAGTCTAGTCTAGTATCTTTATATCACCAAGCTGTCCTTCAAGGATGTCTAGTTTGTTATCGAAAGAAGTCTGGTCTACTATCTCTAATTTTGCAAGTGGATTCAAACAATGAACATTTCTTAGTCACGGGAGGGAAGGAGAAGGTAATTGTTAGCACTTCCTTTCCAAATTTAGTCAGTCATGTTGTCCTCCCCACCTCACCCCCAAAGTGCTGCCAGCCCTGTAATCAAGTACATTGTTTTCCTCACTTACTCATTTCTGTTCTTTATTCTGTGTTTATAAAAAGGAGCTGTGCCTCCTTCTCTGGATCACTGGCCTAAGAGGTTGCCATTTGACCCACTTTGTTAACAGGTTTGTACTCTGCTAATAAACTGAAAAAGCTTGGGATTCTGTGCCTCTGTTTCCTATTATTTAATTCTATTGAGATAATTAAGCACTTATTTTTTGCCAGGCACTAAGCGCTTTACAAATATAATCTCATTTGATTCTCACAACAGCCTCGGGAGGTAGATACTATTTTTATTCTTGTTTTCTGCTTGAGGAGACTGAGGTGAAGAGTGACTTGGCCAATGTGAGATAGCTAGTAAGGATTCAGATTCAGGTCTTGACTCCAAGTCCAGCACTTTACCCATTCACTGTACCACCTAACTAAGAACGGACTCTGGGACCAAGAGACCTGGATTCAAATTCTGTCCCTCACACATTTACCTTGACAATCCTTGACAAGTTACTTAACCTCTCTGGGTCTCAACTTTCTCAACTACAAAATGAGGGGGTTGGACTAGGTGGTCTCTAAAGTCTAGAACAATGATCCTGTGGAAGAAAGAAAATTACTAAGAGATTTACTGATGTTTTTTAAAATTGATTTTTTTTATTATAAACAGGACTCTACAAATTCTCAAAAAGCCCTTTGGTGTTTCATGAACCTGTGATTTCTGCTACTGTGGGTTCTCTCCACCAATGAAGCTCCCAGCCTTTCTTGGATTTCAGTGGATAAAGTTGTTGTGATTGAAAAATTGAGCACCACACATGCAAAATGGTGGAGAACCCCTTTGAATTTAACTAGATTGGCTGCCCATACCCCAGGCAGTTCTCTGTTGGCAGATAGGCCCTATCCTAGTATATTCTCTGCTGAAAAGTGGAGGTTCAGACAGCACAAATAAAAGTGTGATGTGAAGGCAGTTTCCAAGTAAAACCATAGAATCAAAAGTATTTACATTTTGATTTTAAAATAATAATACAGCTGATTTTATATATATCTATATATATACATATATGTATGCACACACACATACTATATGTATGTATGTATTTTAAATGACAAAAAACAAGCATGTGTAAAGAAAGCCAACAAAAGAATGGTTATGGCTATTATTTCATTTATATTGTTAACCTATCTCCTACAGCAGATGGTCCTAATAATGATCCCTCTCTTTCTAACTTTCAGTCTTTCCCTATCTACTGGCTCTTCTCCTGCTGCCTATGGACATGCCCAAGTGTTTCATCATTACAAAATACCATCTTCACCTAAACCTACCAATCCCTTCAAGCTATCATCCTGTATCCCTCGTCCCTGTCATAGCCAAACCTTTAGAAAAAGGTTTCTTCACCTGTTGCTTCAATCTCCTCTTTTCTCATTTACTTCTCAGCCCTTTGCAAACTTGCTTCCAACCTCATGGCTACACTGAAGCTGTCCTCTCCAAAATTACCAAGGATCTCTTAATTCTCTTCTTCAATAGCCTTTTCTCAGTTCTCCTCTTTCTTGGCCCCTCTGCGTGATTTGATGCTGTTTATCGCCTCCTCTGGGATACTCTTGCACTAATCTCAACAGCAACAACAATAATAAAAACTAGGGAGCACCTGCTTCCCCACAATCCCAGCAGCGTTGCATTTTATCATTGTAGGATAGGCAAGGGTGAAAAGAGGAAGTTTAGTAGATTCAGAATATTAAAACAGTAACAGTAATGTAATCTACACTATATCAATATTTGCCATAATTTCTTTGAGAGAGTTTGAGTGAGTAAAGAAGAGAAGTAGTGTTAAGAACAAAGCAAAATAAAATCAGCATTGTTATCATTTACAAGTTAATATGGAAGCAGCATAGTGCAGTAGAAAGAGCACTGAATGTTCAAGAGTCAGAAGACATGAGTTCAAATCTTACTGCTCATACTGTCTAACCTTGGGAGATTCAGTTAACTTCTTTGAACCTCAGTTTCCTCATCTGTACAATGAGAAGTTTGAACCAAATGGCCTCTGAGATTGCCTCGAGCTCTAGCTCTGTATATTGTTCCTTCATGAAGATTTTACTCCATTGCCTAATTATGGTTTGAAAATAAATCAGTCTGGTTTTATGAGACTATTCCAGTAGTGTGCAAGTTCAGTTAGGTCCCAACCAAGATGCGGGGTTTAGAATGTGTCTTTGACAATAGACTATTATTTGAAAACCAGTCTAGCTAAATTTGTGGAGGCTCATCACCAAGTTGAGTTGGGTTGAATACGAAGTGATATTTTTTTTTTTTTACCTCAGCCAGTCATGAAATCATCAAAAATGTGGAAGAGGTTCAATGTACATCAATTAAGGAAGAAACTACACTGATTAAGTTATCAGTCTAGGCCATAGGTTCTTTGGTGTTTCAAAGCCAAATTCATGTTATTTTCTTCCAGGAAGCCTTTCTTGATTCATCTTTTTGTTGATGTTTCTCCCCTTTAGAAGTTATTCACATAAGACTATCCTTTCTTAAATACTTTTACACTGTTTTAATTTATGCTTATTTGTATGTATGACATACAAATTGGATTTTAAGTTGGATTATAAGTTCAGTGAGGGAGAAGGATCATGATCTTATCTAATTGTTATATCTTTAGTACCTAGCACAGTATTTTCCATTTGGGGGCTAATAATAGGAAATGTATATACGCTCTAAGGTTTGTAAATCACTTCTCAAGATAAATATTACCACATTTTAGAGAAGTAATTGTTGCTTCCATAGATGGTGATGATACATAGCACTTATTTAGGGTTTGTAAAGTGCGTCATAAATATTCTTTTATCATATCCTCAAAACAGCCCTGAGAGGTAGGTACTTTAATTTAAATTTAATAATTTAATTTAATTATAATAATTAATTAATTACCTCCCATCCCCATTTTACAGTTGGGAAAACTGAAGTACAATGAGGTTAAGTGACTTGTTCTGGGTCACGCAGTTAGCAAGTATGTGAGACAGGTTTCAAACTCAGGTCTTCCTGACTCCAAGCCCAGCTCTTCCTCCACCGTTCCACCTAATTGCCATTAAATGTTTGTCCAGTCAGAGTACAGTAGGTGAGATATCCATACCAGACCACTAATAGGACTCAAGAAACCAAATGGTGGTGGTCTTATTTTATTATAAGTGTGGCTGATAAGACTGGTACTGGGCCCAGCAGCCATCATTCTTTCATTTAATGTGCTTTTTTAAAAAGGAGATGGAATTGTATATTAGGCAGTCAGAAAACCAATAAGCATTTATTAAGTGTGTGCTAGGTGCCAAACACTGTGTTAAGTGCTGCGATACTCCAAGAAAGTCACTGCTCTCATCTCACTGTGTTGGAGGAGACTGCCTGCCAATACTCATGTACAAACAAGCTATGTGTGGTAGCAATTGGAGATAATTAGCTGAGGGAAGATGCTGGCATTCAGGGAAATCAGAGAGGGCAGCTTGGAGTAAGTGGGAGGTTAGCTGCCATGGGATTTTTTCATCTTTTTAATCTTCATTTTTCAGATGAAACTACAGAGTTAAAAATCCCTCTTTCTTTAAAATCTCATGAATTTTCAGTATCATACCCTATTATTCTAATGCAATTGCTCTCTGAAGTTATTACTAATCTCTTTATTGCTGAATCCTATGGTCTTTTTCTTAGGAGGCAGCTAGATGGCTCAGTAGAAAGAACACTGGACCTGGAGTAAGGAAGACCTGAGTTCAAATCCAGCCTCAGTCACTCACTAGCCTGTGTGACCCTAGGCAGATCACTTCTGTTTGTAAAGCAAACTGCTGGGAAAGGGAATGGAAAACCACTCCAGTATCTTTGCCAACAAAACACCCATGGACACTATGGTCCATGGACTCATGAAGACATGACTAAATGAGAACAAGATGGGCTTTTCTTAATCTTTATTCTTCTTGACTCTGCTACAACTTTTGACTACTCTCTTCTTTCTCTTCCCTTTGTTTTCATAACACTACTCTCTGATCCTCATTTTCCTTGACTGGCTCATCATCTATGCCCCCTACTCTAACTGCTGTTGTTCTACTATATGCCCAGGCTTTGTTCTGGGCTCACCTCATTCTTCAGACCTTCTATCTTGGCGATTTCTTAAGGTCCCATGGATTAAATTGTCATCTTTTTGTAGAATGTCTCAAACCTTCATATCTAACTTTATTCTCTCTTGTGAAATATGGTATAATATTAGCCTTTGAGTACTGGGCTTTTCCACTTGGATGACACTTGGGCAACTCATACTCAGAATGTCCAAAATTCCTTTTCTTCTATTTTAAACCTATGCATCCTCCAACCCCACTCATCCCCCTTATCTCATAACATAAACAAAATAAGGGACTTGAAAGGTCATCCAAGCATAACATCTTAGATTTAGAGCTGGAAGGGTCTTTAGAGGTTATAGAGATCCAATCTCTCATTTTACAGATGAGAAACTGAGTCACAAAGCAGTTGAAGTACTTTCCTGGGATCCTAGGATAAATATCTGAGGCAGGATTAGGACCCAGATCTTCCTTACTGAGTATGGTGCTCTGTCTTTGTTTCTGTTGAGGCTAGCACCATCTTTATAATCATTTAGGGTCACAATTTCCGCATTATAATCTCTTTTCTTCTCTTCTTTCTCTCTCCTTCCCTCCCTCTCTCTCCCTCCCCTCATATCTAATCAGTTGCATTCAACCTCTACCACATCTCATGTATTGACTTCCTTCTCTTTTCTGAATAACTGCAACAATTTTTCTGCTGAATTCACTTCTTCCAGATTCTCCCTTCTCTAACATACATATAGCTCCTAAAACAATCGAATTAAAGCTCAGGTCTGACTATATCACTCCCATACTCAATAAACTCCCTTTTGCTTCTAGGAAAAAAATACAAACTTCTGAACTTAGCATTTAAAGCCCTGTCAGTCTGGATCCAGCTTGTCTTTACTAATTTATTTCATTTTAGTCTTACTGATTTATTTCATTTTACTACCACTCACTCATTCTATATTTTCTTCAAACTGGCTTTCTTGCAGTTTCTCCAACTCAACATCCTATCTCTCACCTCTGTGCCTTTGCAAAGCTATTCCTCATGTTTGGAATGCCTTCCCTCTTCACTTAAAATCCTTAGCTACCTTCCAGAATCAATCTAGGTTCTGTCTCCTATGCAAAGCTTTTCCAGATCTCCCCAATTGATATTGTTTTCTCCCTCCTCAAATTATATACTATTTATCTCTTTAAATGTTATATTCAAGAGAGACAGTTCAGGACACAATAAGCCTGGGTACAAGCCCTGCCTCTGGTACATACTGGGTAAGTCATTTAGCTTCTCAGTGTCCCAGGCAATGCCTAAGTCTGTAAAATCACAGAACAGTTGCAGACATATATTGATAGAGTGTATTTCCTCACTGGGAATTCCTTATGCCAGTGAAATCACAGAAGTCTATTAGGTAGTAGGAGGGCACAAATACAAGAAAGGACGATTTTTGTTCTTTTTGTTCCCAGTACCAATTAAAACAACTGGCATGGAGTATGTGCTTAATAAATGCTTGTCCAGTTACCTAGTGATCATTTATTTAGTTCAATACCTTTATTTTCCAAACTCAAAAACTTGGGCCCACAATTGGTGAGAGGCAGAGTTAAGAGCAAACTCGTGTCTCCTACTCACTCATTGTGTCTTCTAGCCATGATGTGACTTAATTCTTTCCACTTATTCATATGAGTAAAGAGAGGGGAGAACAACAAAGAGCAACAAACAGAAATGATGAGAGAAATGAACAAAATAATGTGAGAGGGAGATGTAGAAAACTGAGAAAGGGAAGGAAGGGATTCCAGAGACAAGAAAGGTAGTAGAGGAAGAAGGGATTTCCTTGTGTTTTCTATGAGCTTAATTCTGTATCTGCCTGACTTGACAGAGTTTCTTCTCTAGTATATGAGGGGACAAATATTGGCAAGCACAATGGAAGTCACCTAACTTGGTACATTCAACAGGCCAAATACCTAGCAAAAAAATAGAAACAACTGGGCTATGATGGGAATCAGTCACTCAACGAGCCTAACTATGCTGGATTTGGATTTCAGAAGACCTGGGTTCAAGTAATGGCTGTCTCTTAAACTGTGTAACTGTGGACAGGTCACTTACCTTCTCTCTGCCTCAATTTTTCCACCTGTTGATAACCACTTGTATTACCTAACTTACTAGGTTATTATGAAGATAAAATGTGATACTTTGTCAATCATCAATAAATCTTTATTAAGTACCTCTTTCGTGATTATGCTAAGCACTGGAAATATGAAATGAGGTTATACGTAAAAATGCATAAATTTTTACTATAACAAGCATTGTAGTGGGAGTAAAAGCATAATGAGTTAAAGCTGTTGGGTTGTTTTTCGTATCTTTTTCATTTAAAACTGATACGCTCTGCTTTCTTTTCTATCTTTTGGGCAAAGTGTACTCTATTTACCATCATTCATTCATTCTGTCTGTACTGAGTTTAGGCAGTTCTGTGTTGGATGCTAGGAATGATACAAAGATAAATTTACCCTGCAGGGAATTACAATCTATTGCATGTGACAAGGGCAGCTAGGTGGCTCTGTGGATAGAGCCCTGGGGCTGGAGTCAGGAAAACCTGTGTTCAAATCTGTCCATTGACACACAAAGCTAGTGCTGTATGACCATGGACAAGTTATTTAGCCTCTGTTTGCTTCAGTTCTTCACCTGTAAGATAATCGCACCTACCTTCCAGAGTTGTGAGAATCAAATGTGATAATAGTTGGAAAATGCTTAGCACCGTGCCTGGCACAGAGTAAGAGCTAGGAAAATGTTAGTTATTGTTATTAATATTACTATTGCTAATCATCATCATTTGAAATAACATGGAAATTGGAATATGATAAATACATAAGCAGGGCAGAGTGTTATGGGATAGATGAAGCAGGGGGATATTTCTGTCTTGGGAAGGCTTCCCAGGGGAGGCAGCATTAAGCAATACTCAGTCTTTAATGTCACTAGACAGATGCTTGAGAGCTGGTCATTTGAAGAGTAGCAAATACCCAAGTTTTTCTTTGCATCCTACATGTAATTTTTAATATTTCTTGTAAATGTAAATTAATTCCATGTCATTGAAGGAATCATTGAGTATCCAGTACTTAGCACAGTGCCTGGTGCATAGTAGGTGCTTAATAAATGTTTGTTAACTGACTGCTTTCAGGACCCAAAATCTCCCAGAATTTTCATAAGTCAGAAAAAAGTCAAGAAATTGATGGTTTGACTAAAGGTACAGTTAGTCTATAGTAACGAACAAATCCTTTTCTGTGATCTTCATATGGGAATTCTCCTTCCCAATTAGTCCTCTCCAGTAAACATATTGATATAAAAAAAAGATGAGGCCACTGTTTCCAAGAGTGAAAAATGTTCTGATCTAAGAACTGTACTATTCATTTAAGAAAAGAGAACATTGAATGATGAGATTATTTATAACTTTTTGTCAGCAAATTTCTAAGAGTAAGTTGGTGGAAAACGTTTCCTTTAACAATTGGAACTGTTTATCATTTTTAATTGTTCCTGGCCATTGTGACTAGTGAAGTTTCACTGTTTAAGGACTCCCTCACTTTCTTTTATGACCTTGTTATGGAACTCTTCTTGGGTAAACCTCTCTATACATGAAGATTAGCAACTTCTCTTTAACTTAGCCTTGAAGTTGCCTAGAGGCACTGAGAGGTTCAGGAATTTGCCTATGGTCATACAGCTAGAAAAGGGTCCTTCTGACTTAAGGAATGACCAGCCATTTAAATACTATTAGAGAATGCCCTTTCCTCTAACTTTAATGAAATTCGTTGTTTTTTTTTTCTCTTTTAAAAATTTCATTAAATATTTCCCAATTACATGTAAAAGAATTTTTAACAATCATTTTTTTAAAATTTTGAGTTCCAAATTTTCACCTTTCCTCCCTCAAGACACTTCAGCATTAATCCGATTTTTAAGCCTATGAAATGAACAGTAATCGCCTCAGCTTTGTTCAGATAAGGCTATACTTTAACTGAATGTCCATAGAGAACTGGCCTCTGAATCAGGTTCAGATCCCACCCCTGATACATACATATACACACACACATACACATGTGTGTATACATATGTGTATATATATATATATATACACACATACACACATACACTGACTGTGTGACTCTGCTATGTCACTGGTCTCATTTATTCATTCCCTTGATGTTTATTCCACATACTATGCACTTAATAAATGCTTTTTATTCATCTGTTTCAATCATATTTTCTTTAGTAGCCATTTAAGACTTTAAACTGTTTTAATAGTTTAGCCAGCCAGGTAGTATAGTAATTACAGTGCTATACTTGGAGTCAACAAGATCTGAGTTCAAATCCTTTCTCTTCCTTGCTATGTGATGCTGGGCAAGTTGTTTAACTTCTGTGTGCTTCAGTTTCCTCATCTGTAAATTGGGGTATAATAGCATCAGTGTTGTTGTAAGGATCAATTGAGATAATATGAGAAGCATGCTGCAAACCTCGAAGTGCTATGTAAATGCTAGCTATTATTAAGACTGTTTCTCAGTTGAGGCAAACTTTAAGCTGTGATTTTGAATTATGTTGTAGCTGCGCTAATCATAATTTTGTTAGACATTCTGAAAAATTACCTTCTTGTTAAATACTAATTTTCTACTATGTAGGGCTGCATTGATAAATCCCATTGCTTAAAAAAAGGGAGGGAGTCCTCTTTGAAGATCCCTCTATTAATAGATTAAATTGCTTTACACAAAGATGTTAAAATTTGATTTGAGCTGATTATAGCTGGTCCAAATGCTGCAATGTATAATGCATAGCCATTGATCCTGGTATCATTTAAAAGATCAATAGCCATGTATAAATGTAGGTATCAATTCACTGTCAACAATTGTAAAATGTGTCATAAATCCATTCTCACCCATACCTGGCGCTGTTCAGGAATCCATGTGCCAGGTGACCCTCAGATTATTGGAAATACTCTCCAAGTACATTTCCCAAATGTTTGATGTCTTATCAGCTTATTAGACAGTCCTGTGTCAGAATAGGACAACTCCCTACCTGGTTCTACTGTGCAACCCCTTCTTTTGGAATTGGAAACCAAGCCACCTTAGAAAATATGAAACACTGACAATATATGGGAAATACAAGTACAGCAGAAAAATCATTATTAGATTTTTAGAATTCTTTCAGCACTGGAGTTTGAACAAATGGTCCAAGGACAGTGTTTGTTTACCTAAAACACTGCTTGTATGAGGTACAGCAAGATAAAAGGGAAAGGACAATGGATCGTCCTGAGTCTGCCACTGTACAACCAGAGGCAAGGCACTTCACCTCCCTAGGCTTCAGTTTTCTTTTCTGTAAGATAGTGAGATTGGACCAGATGGTGCCTGGCTTCCTGTTCAGTTCTAGATCTATTATCCAAATAGCTATTTTGAAATTCTACAAATATTTGTCAAGTGCCTACTATGACCAAGGCAGGTTTGTTGGCATAATCTTAATATGGCATTTGGTTAAAAGAACATACTATGGTTTCAAGTTAACGCAATATCACAGTTTCTCCTGTTGATTGACTTTTGAGTTGAAAAATTAGTAGTCTGTTGGTCAGATTGAGGAGAAAGAAAGAGAGAGAGAGAGAGAGAGAGAGAGAGAGATCAAAAAGGTCCACTGGCTCACTAATTCTGTCAGTTCTTTAAGGTATTATACTTGTAAACTTAAGTAGTGATTGAAGCAAGTAGCCATAGATTTAACCATTTTGGCATTCTATTAATTGGTGATTTGGGTTTGATTTGGTGAGAACCCTAGCGTATGTTTCCTGAATGCATTTGGGGGGAAGTGTTCTGCAATACCTAGCAAATAAAAGAATGAATAATCCCCTATAGAGGAAAAAAAAACCTTTTGATTGGAAATAGAAAGGAGGCAGAAAGAAGCCTATTATTAAAAAATGTTTCTCAACTTTTAAATAATTTAAGTGATAGAGAGGAACTCCTACTAAAATAAAATAATAATGTTTCATTGAGGCTTGGGATAATTTAGTAACCATAAGTCCACTCAATCCATTTTGATCAGTGCATTTAATCATCACACAGGGCACTTTTATTAGCAACACATTGATTGAATGTGGTATCATTTCCATCCCACTGTTAAAAATAGTTATTATTGTAGGCATAGCATTTGACAAGAAAATGTAATCACAATAGTAATTACACACACACACACACACACACACACACACACACAGAGTAGCTAGGCAAATTTTAAGTAACTAGAAAATAGACCCAGAATTTCAACAGTTCAGATTTATTTATTACTTTTAACTTATCTCTGTTGGCAGTAGATGTTTGCTGCATAAATCTCCCACTTTTCTGATTTCTTATTGGCATCCAAAAGGAATTGTATCAACTTATGATGATCCTTTCAAATTAAGCATTTAAAGCTCTAGAAATGTCTTCTCTTTTATCCTGCCCCCCAATTTTTGTCTTCATACATTCCTAGTAGCTAGCATAATGACTTGCACAGAGTGGATGCTTAATAAATATTTATTAAAATGATCTATAACATGTAAAGAGCATTCTTTTTTATGAATTCTCATAGAATGCATGCTAAAATTATAAAACCTATTTCATAGAAGATATGTGTGTATGTGTGTGTACACACATAATTTTTGTAGACATAATTTAATGTACACACACATAATTTTTTTGATAGTAGATGTCTGATTTCATTTCTATAGAGAGCTCCCTCTACCAATGCAGATCAGAATATGCTATGAAATTTACACTCTTAGAGAGTGGAAGGGGAGTGAAGGTGGGGAACCTCAAAAGTTAAAGACTTGCCTAGGGTCAGAGTCAGTATGTGTCAGAGAAATTTGATACCAAGTCTTCCTGACTCTGAAGTCAACTCTCTCTTCTACCTGTTGATCTAGATATAGACATATTCAGTCTATCAAATGTCTTATAATGCTATAATGCATTCTGTAAATGAATATATGATAAATAAGTATCAAATAGATGGTAAATAAGCGTCAAATAAAATCATATTTCTAAAGCACTTAGCACAGTGCCTGATATATGTGTATGCTATGTAAATGCTAGCTATTGCTAAGTATGCTCTTTGTTAAGCATTTGTACGTACTGAAGACCATTTCAAATTAAAAAAAAATATTAACCATCTAGTATGTGTGAGGTTCTAGAGACATATGAAGACACAAATGAGAAAAGGAAATTACCTTCTATCGGGGAAACAACAGGCAATCAATTAGAAGATAATTTGAAGAGGAGGAGAGCACTAGCTTAAAAAAAAAGTCCCCATTGCCCCTCTGTGGCCCTCAGTGGAAACCTAAGGAAAGTTCAGGATCATACAAGTAGTGTTAAAAGGGACCCTGAGGACTATTCAGTCTAACCTCCTCCTTGTATAGATGAGTCCCAGAGAAGATAGGTGACTTACATAAAGATTATACAGGTAACAAGTGCCTGGACTGACACTCAGATCCAGTGCTTTATAAGCTGCCTGGTGCTGCCTTCTGCAAAGGTGTGGAGAGAGTGCTTTTTAGACATGGGAAGGGAACGGGCTGGGCAAAGACAGAGAGGGATAAAACATTCTGCTGAGATTGGAGATATGGCTAGTAGGCCACTTTGATTGGAATTTAGTGTAAATTAAGGGGAGACACTTGAAGTAAGTCTGGAAGGATAGGCTAGAGTTGGATTTGGAAGGGCTTTAAATGCCAGGCAGGAGATTTTGTACTTTATCTGAGAGGCAATATGTATCCACTGGAGATGTTTTGATCAGTGCAGTGACATGGTAAGACTTATGAGTTAGGGATATTGAAGTACAGATTGCAGAAAAGAGTTTGGAAATAGTAACATTGGAAATAGAAACTATTTGAAGGAGTTCTGACCATGCTAGGTGCCTGACCAGAGGCAGGCTGCCCAGCTCCCACATACCTATCCCAGAAAAAAACCTAAACAAAGATTGAATGATGATTGAGAAATCCCATGAGGAACTATAGTAAGTGACTTTATGCAACTCAGAATTGTACAATCAGCCAGAAGACCAGGCAGTAGCATAGGGGACCCTCTAAAGCCGCCACCAGCACAGTCAAATAAGAGTCAGGGTTCCCGGCATGACCAGAGATGGACCATTAACCTGTATCAAACTTGGAAAGACTCCCGTGGGAAAGCTCCATGATGATCAGAAACCACAATGTCAGCTTTAAGCATGAATGGGAGTGAGAGCTGCAGCAACCAGTCAGAACATAGTGGGACAGAGATTGGGGCATGCCAGACCCTTGGGCTCCAAAGTCCTTAGCACTCTGTCCTAAAATACCATAGAAGGCCCTGAAAATCCAATGTTCTGAATGCCATAGATCCAGGATTGAGATGCCGAGAGTCATGGCTTAAACCTACCTTTGCATAGTCACGCCCCAGAAGATAGGTGGCAATTAGTGCAGGGACCCAGGTGGAGACTTGGTCGTAGGGCCAACCACCCCATCTAGTAGCAGAGTGGGGGTGGGGGGAATAGGCAGTTGCATATTGGTCCTGTCACAATACTTCAATTCAAGAACTAAGGCTATAGAGATGAGTAAATAGAAGCATGCACTGACCACTCTGAACAATCATTATTAATTCAGAAATACCACAAATCCCAACCTAAAAGGAGAAAGTGATTCCATAACCAGCATAATGAGATGCTCAAAGGAAAAAGTGAATTTTGAATACTTAGCAAAAATAAAGGAAGAGATAAAAAAATGAAATGAAATTTCTGGAGGAAAGAGTTGGAAGGAGAATAAATAGCTTTAGAACAAAGCACCATGCCTTGCACAAATAATAGACTTTCAAGAATAGACTAAACAAATCAATTATTCCCTAAAATAATTCCAAGGACAATTAGAACAAAATGAAAAGATAGAAGAAAAAAAAGAGAAAAAAAATGTAAAGTATCTGCAAGCAAAAACAACCATTCTGGAACACAGGTCAGGGAGCAATAATTTAAGCATCATTAAGTTCCCTGAAAACAAATTGAAAAAAAAAAGCTCAGACACTACATCTCAAGAAATCATATATTAAAACTGATTCTATTAGAACCATAAAAGTGAAAATACAATCCAGCAATCACTTCCTGAAGGAAACCCCAAAATGAAAAGTCCTAGAGATGATATCATATCACAAATCTAGAATTTTCACATCAAGGAAGAAAATACTGTAATCAGCTAGAAAGAAAGATTTCAAGTACTAATGAACCAGAGAGGATCATAAAAAGTCTGGCCACTTCTACTCCAAATGAGGAGATCTTAAAGTATAATATTCCAAAAGGCAAAATACACAGACAAAGAACTCAGGATAATTTAAACTACACAAAAGTAATAGAAGACTTTAAAGCATTCTGGATGAAATGACCAGAGCTTAGTAGAGACTGAAATTTCTCTTGACAAGACCCAAGAGAAACCTAGAAAGATAAATTTATTTGGACAATTGGATTGGATTGTTTCATGATAAGTAACTAATAGGGAGAAAACATACAATGGGCCCTTTAGAACTTTAATGTCTTTAAAGGATCTTGAAGGAGTTAATTAGAAAAACAGTGGGGTAGTAGTGAAATGAGTCTGTTCTGAGAGTTTGAAGAGAGGAGAAAAGAAATACACTATTCTAGAAAAGGGGAAGCACGGACCTACTACATTGGAGTGCACAGAAAAGTATATAAAGATGGAGAAAAGGACTGAGGTTCATGTGAACCTTATCCAAAATGAATAAAGCATGGTTGAACATATAGACAAACTGAATAGGAAAGTAAATGGGGATAGGGAAGAAATAGCCGAACACAAAAACAATCTTGCTGATACTGAAGGGATGAAGATTAAAATGGGAGAAAAACAAAGCAAAGACTTGGAAACTAATTGGGTGCCAACTGGAGAATGGCTGAACAAATTTAGCTATATGAATTTAGTGGTCTACTGTTTTACCATTAGAAATGACAGAAGAGATCATTTCAGGTAACTCTGTGAAGTATGTACTAAGAAAAGTAAAGTAATCAAAACCAGAAGAATTTATGTATAGAACAATAGTATTTTAAAGAAAAACAACAATGAAAAATTTTAGAACTCTAATCAAAACAATGACCAACCATGACTCCAGAGGACCTAAAATGAAGCTTGTTAGTCATCTTCCAACAGAGGCAATTCATTCAAAGTCCACACAAAGACATACACTTTTGGATATGTCCATTGTTTAAATTTGTTTTGCTTTGACTCTGTTATTTGTTAAGAGTTTTTTTTTTTCTCTTTTGAATTAGGAGGGCTGGACTGAGGGAGATGAAGTTTAACAGTAATGTAAAAACATGTTGGCTACAGAAACATTTAAAAATGCGTAGAATAGGAGGCTCAGAAGGAAGCACAAACAGGACAATTTTGAGTGAGATGCTGAATTTAGATATTTAAATAAATGATGTCCAATAGATATTCATGGTTTTATATATAATCCTCTTTATGTTCTACTTTTTATATGGAAAAGTTCTTTTTAAATACATACACAAAAATGCTATTTTGGTAGTCTAGGCAACAGATGAGAAGGGCCCCAACTAGGATGAGAGTTGTATTGTTAATGAGAGAAGAGGAGAGCTATCATGTTCCCCATGGATTGAATGCTCTGCCTTCTCATATGCTTCTTGTAGTCTCTTTCTTCAAGGCTCAGCTGCAGTGCCACTGCCTTCCTGATTTCTCCAGTTGTTACTTGTATCTCATCTCAATAACTTTTTAGTTATTTTTCTATGTTAATGTCTTATTAAATATATTTAAAATTATTAAACATAATTGTTAATATATAACTATTACATATTACTAATCTGTACTTCAATTACTTATCTATAAGCAGTATTTTAGGAATGTAGATCTAGAGTTAGAATAGACCTCAGGGACCAGTTTATAACCCCCTTCATTTTATAGATAAAGAAACTGAGACCCAGAGGGGCTCAATTACTCAGCGTGGCCCAAGTTAGTAAGTATCCAGGGGCAATGTTCTTTCCACATTCTCTTCATTAGAATGATTTCAAGTTCCTTGAGGCTACAGACTGTATCTTGTTTTCTATTTATATCCCCTATGCTTAGCACATAGTAGGCACCTAATAAGCGTGCGCTATTTGGAGATGTTGTGAAAAGAAATATCAATAAGACTTGGCAACTGTCTAGGTATGGATGGTGAGGGAAAACGGAAGAGTCAAGAATGAGCCTGAAGTTTGATCCTTAGATGACTGAAAGGGTGTTTGTGCTTTCACGAACTGTTTAAATGCCTACCGTTTTCAGGGTGCTTCATTGGGTTCAGTTGGGAGGGTTTTTACAGGTAATCCAGTGAACAAAGCTTATTGTGAGCAGAGTGACCATACCGGTCACTTGGGATATTCCAGGTAATTGATATCCTTGTCATTCTTTAGTTTTCTTAGAAAAACTTCCCAAAACCCTCTTTCCACTATATGTAATCCTTATAGATTGGAGTTTTGCTAAATTACTAGTGTGAGGTGGCAGAATTATGAATGTATTCCCATCTTCACCCTAATCTCTATCATTTTAGGTGTTCAGTGTTCTTAATATGCCATAATAAGGCACTAGACAAACTGCCACAATTTAAGATCCTTAATCCCCAAATATTCCTGAGGCCTGTTTTCCAGATGCCACTTTGCTCTACCTGGTCTTCTACCATTCTCACCCATCTCCAAACAAGAATAAATGAGATCATGCAGCTTTCTAGCCCTCACTGTAGTGTCCCAAAGATGAGATGCTGTAGTCTGTTGCCATCTAGTGGAAAATAAAGTGAACTAATGATGAACATTCTGACTTGGCCGATTGTAAAAAAAAAAATGTAAGGTATACTTAGTTTCTCATCACCAGGAGCAGTGCATTCTAACATAAAATATGAAATTATTTTAAAGACCTTTTGAAAATCTAGCTAAATTAAGGTTTAATCTTAATTTTAAACCTTATTCTTCAAGTAGAGAAACAGGTGATACTGTGTAAAAAGTGCTGGCACTGGAGTCAGAGGACCTGAGTTCAAATCCTGGGTCCTGCTACCTATTTTTACCTGTGTGGCCTTCGGCAAGTTGCTTAACCTCCCTGGGCCTCAGTTTCCCTATCTGCAAAGTAGAAAATCTAGATGACCTCTAAGGTCCCTTCCAGTCCTAAATCTATGGTTATAGATAAAAGGTAGCCAGGTAAAGGTATATATTTACCTCAGGAAAAAGAAACAGTAGATAGAATCCTACAAAGATAGAGCTTAAAGAGATCCAAGAGACCATTTGTTTCTTATCCATTTACTCTTTATATAGGGTTTTGAAGTTTGCAAAATGCCTTACAAATATTGCTTCATTTTCTCTTCATAAAAACCCTGTGAGGTGACATTATCATTTTTTGACTGAGGAAATTGAGTCAAATGACTTGCCCAGGGTCACAGAGCTAGTAAGTATCTGAGGCAGGATTTGTATTTAGGTCTTCCATCCTCTAGGTCTAGGACCTCATGATGCCACCTGGCTGCCTCAGGCACAGTAGCAGAGCCTCTGAGACTCATACCGAGGTCCCCTACCTCCACCTTCAGCTCTCCTTCCACTCCATGGTTTCTGTTTCTGCCACATAATAGTCATCAGAGTGGTAATGCTTCATGTTTCTCATCTTCATCTGTAAACTAGCATAACTAGTTTATAAAGTGTAAGGTCCAATGGCAAAAGGCTATTTATAGCTTATTTATTTCACTTTATTCATCTACTTTAGACTGTAAAACTTTCCTAGCTCATTTTTAGTTATTGTTAAACTTCCAAGGAGTTTTTGGCTGTGTTTATACTTTAAAGAAATAAACATGTTACTTTAAAAAGCAAGAATAATATTTCAGCACCTTTTAAAATAAACAGCAACCTAGCAATTCCAACTCTTTAGTTCAGGCTTTAGTTCAACCTTTTAAGGCTTTTCAAAAAGTTTTAAGCTCTATTTTATTTATGACTTGTGGGTACTTTTATACTTTAAAATGTTATACCTTTTAATTATAATTTAATTATAATCGATAAAGTATTTTTATTAACTTTCATTCTTTTTGTTGGGGGTGGTATTTTACTTAGGTCACTCCCTGGTACCACAGCAGCTGAATGTGCATCCAACTTGAAGAAAATCTACACAGTGCAAACAGTGCAGGTAAGAAAAATAAAAGGCAAAATAATTGTTCAATGTTAATTCAGCATATATTTACAAGGAGTAGCTTTTTCTCTAACGTCTTGTCAATGAGTACCAAAGAAATGCCAGAGTAGGTCAGACTAGTGCGGAAGTAGAACTAGCGGTAAGTGTCTGTGCACTGAGAGACGCCTGTGGAACATTTTCATGTATTAAGTGCCTACTTTCTGCCAGGCCTTCTGCCGGGCACTGGGACTGCAAACGTGGAAAAGGAAATTGTTCCTGTTACCAGTGAACTTACCTTCTCTCTGGATAACACGTTTACAACTAAACATATGCAAAATCATGTACAAAATCAATATAATTTTAATTTAAATGGATAGTAACTAGAGAGCTCATGGGTGGCCTCATATTTGGTGCTACATGCCACATGTGTTACAGTGGAGACTAGAAACTTCTAGAGGAAGTTACATACAGTGGTCCAGTTTTGAAACCTAGGGTACTCAATTTCCTTTACCTAGTTCTGGTGGTTGACTGTTTAATCTAGTATTGTTTATCTTGCATTGTCATTAAAGTATAATTTATGGAAAGGATGCCCCCTAGAACAGAAGTAAAGAAGGAGCTACAAACTTAGCTAACTTCATTATATTGCTCTCTTCCATGAATTTATAACACTAAGTCTTTTGAGACCAAAGGAATTGAGGGAGGAAAAAAAAACTTTTATTAAGTGCTTACTATGTGCCAAGCACTGTGCTAAGCACTGGAGCATAAAGCTGTTTTAACAAGAGATAGTCCTTCCAAAGACAACATGACGGGAGGGGAGGGAGGGGGGGCAGTTTTTTTTTTCCTGGGAAGGGTGGTATATGCCTATTTGGCAGGCAGAGGGTGAGATACTTGCTACCTATTTGGTTGGGCAGGTTGTAAAGCTAAAATATGATCTGGTGTCTAGGACCAGCCCATAGATATAGTAGACTAAGTGGGTTAGTTCCTACATACTCAGTCTCCAGTCCACTGGGGTGAGCCCTGGGGCAGAAGCTCCAAATATGAGTGGATTAATTGCCCCACACATTTAGGAGGGAGTGGGGGTTGACTTCAGGAAGACAGAGGCAAAGAGGTTCAGGTCTCAGATTGGGTATAGAGGGTGCTAGTCTAGGGAAAAGAAGCAGATCAGCAGTACAGGCAGATATGGCCTACATGGGTGCCTGAATGGGATATGATCCTGAAGCCCACGTTTAGGGCCAGTCAGGAGATATAGCAGGCTAGTGAGAAGGGAATAGTCATTTATATAGAGCCTACTATGTGCCAGGCACTGTGCTAAGAGCTTTAACAACTATTATCTCATTTAATCCTTACCACCCTGAGGAGTGAATGCTGCTATTATCCCAACATTTTACAGTTGAGGAAACTGAGGCAATAAGCTGTTAAGTGATTTGCCCAGGGTCACATAGCTAGTAAGAATCTGATTTGAACTCAGGTCCTCCTTCCTCCAGACTTAGTGCTCTATCTAGCTGCTTCCTAGGATATTTTGCACAGACTCAGTCATAGACCATCTGGTTTGAGCTCTAGCATAAGATCCTAGGATTTAGAGCTGGAAAGGGCCTTAGCGGTTTGCTCCAACCCTCTCATTTTACCAATGAAGAGTCTGAGGCCCGGAAAAATGTGACTTCTCCAGTAGTTACTGGCCGGTAGCAGAGCTGCTATTAAAAGCCAGCTTCTGCTTCCACATCCAGCCCTTTCTACCTCTACCCTCCTTTTCTGAAGACGATTTCTTTCCTGTCCTATGTTAATGCTTTGTAAGGGGTAACGGAGGTGGGGAGGGGCTCTGAATCTGGGATTTCATCCTTCTAGAATATTTCTAGTGAGGAAACCCCCTCTACCATGGAAGATTGGCCACTTTTATAAAATTGAGAGTTTTCTGGAGGCATTCAGAAGGTCTGTGATACACAGTATCATTTAGTCAGGCTGTATCAAGGGCAGGCCTTCCTGACTCTTAGGTCAATACTCTTATCTATCCATTATGCAGGGTGCTTCTGTACTAGCTGTTATGGTAACAAATTATTTGTGTAATATGACTAGCCATTGGGCAGAGAACAGGATGGGCTTCCAGAGTCTGGGGATGCTGCTGTATATGAGACCAGTGTGTAAACTGTTAAAATGGCAGGGTGGTGGATTCTGAGATATTGATGTCCTCTTTCCCTTACTGTTACCAGTAGAGATTACCAGTGTTGCCCTACCACGTCCTAACCCAGGGAAGTGGAGAGGCAAGACTGGGGACTGAGTGAAGGAAGGAAGAGTGATCTCAGATATCTATCTGCTTAATGAGAAATAGGAGGAGAGAGGAAAGAAATGGCAGCTATGGTGACATGTGTTAGAAACTGCTTACACAACAGTTGAGAAACATTGTTAGAGAGTGGAACCAAATATTGTTACAGTATTTCCTAATTGTCAAATGAGTGATCTGGGCACTAAGTGGTAGAAAAAGCGAAACATGAGCTGGACCATTCTAGATGCTGAAAACCGTAGGGAGGGTATGTCAGGAAAGAAAAAGGCATGAACAAATCATGTCTTTCCAGTTCTGTGCTTGTGTATTGTCAAGGAGGAAGCCTGGAATGTCTGAATTACAGATGCCTAGCCTTAGTTAGGACAGTTTGGGCAAGTGTAAAGATCTATACAAACTGAGTAGATATTGTGAAGATCTTATGTCCCATTTCATGGAAACTTTGTTAATTCCTGAGTTACATTTAATCATTGTTCTAAGTTATTGTTCTTTCCCTGTGCTGTAAATTTTGTGTGCGTTGAAAGCTATTAGGTCATATGAAGCTTTCTTTTTCTCCAAAGGTACTTGTAGGTGACTATTTTTCTGGTTGTGATTTGACAATCTATACTAAGCTGTTTTGTCGTCCAGACATACTTATTTTACCATGAAATGTTTCATTTCATTCTACCATGACAAAAAATCAGAGACCATTACTTTTTCTTTATAATGTAAAGAGCAGAATTCTGAATAGTGAACTCTGCTATCTTCTGGAATGAGGAAAATGGATATTTCTTAGGCTTTTTCCCCCTATTGCCTTATTCTTTTACTATCGATAAAAAACACATCTATTAAGCATTTACTAGGTGCCAGGCACTGTGGACAAAAAAAGAAAGGCAAAAACACAGAGTCCCTACCCTTGAGGAGCTTACATACTAAAGGAGCAAGCAACATGCAAATAAAGAGGCACATACAAGATACATTTGGAATAGAAGGAAGGTAAGGTCAGAGTAGAAGCATCAAGGGGCAATGGGGACTGTGAAGGCTAGAGGCGGGGTGAAGGACAGCAAGTACAAAGGCATGGCCATGAGAGGTGTATGACAAGAAAGCCACTGCCACTTTTGCTGTCCGTAGAGTACATGGAACAGAGTAAAGTGTAAGAAGACCAGAAAGATAGGAAGGGGCACAGGTGTGAAGAGCCTTAAATTCCAAACAGGTGACTTTATAGTTGATGCTGGAGGTAATAGGCAACCACTAGAGCTTATTGGGTAAAAGGGTGGCAGTGTTAAGAAATTACAGGCTACTTTGGGAAGAATGGATTGAAGTAGAGTGACTTAGGCAGGAAGGCTATTATAACAATCTAAGCTAGAGTTGATGAGCGCCCGAACTAGGGAGGTTGGTTATGTGATTGGAGAAAGGGGAACAAATACGAAGGGTGTTGAGAAGATAGAAATTACAGCAGCTGATTGGCTGTCTGAGGTAGGAGTGAAGAGGCTGAGTTTGCAGATTTGTGTGACTTGGAAACTGGTGTTGCTATAAGCTGTAATGTGGAAGTTCAGAAGAGGGAAAGATTTGGGAGCAAAAAATGCTGTTTTAAACACATAGAGATGCCTATGAGATATCTAATTCAAGATGTCCAAATGGCAGTTGGAGATGGAATATTGTGAGAGTAGGACAGGATATATAGATTTTTGAATCATCTTTATAAAGATGATAATTGAATCCATTAGCGCTGATGTACAAATTGATCATCAAGGAAGATGGTATATAGTCGATTCTGCTATAACATGTTTCCAAAATGTGCATTTCTTTCATCATAATTGAACATTTTTAAACATAATACAAATTTCAATTTTGCTTCTCTGCTCTTTATTCCGGAGACCTGGTGTTGTGGCCTGCCCGACTAGCTCATTCAGCTGGGGTGCAATCTGAAAAGCATTCTGAGGCTGGCAACATGACCGCTATTTATTGCAGTATTTATGAATTTTGAAATTATGTATAAAACTGTGATGTTTTTATTAGATTCCTATCTTTTTATGTGTCACTGATGAAGTTTTTGAGTTTTGTGCTCCTGATGCTATTCTCTCCATAAGCCCTATGGTTTTTATTGTGTAGTTTTGCATAGTACAGTGCTTTTGGGGAATGTATATGCTATGTTATAACAGAACCAACTTTACAAAGAAAAGAGAATTTGGTTCATGGTATACCTTAGGGAGAAATCCACAGTAAAAAGTCATAAAAACAGATGAAAATCCATCAAAAGAGACTTAGGAATGGTCATATAGGTAGAAAGAGAACCAAAACAGTAGTGCCATGAAAATCCCGAAATGAGAGAGATCTAGAAGGAGAAGGTAATTAGTTGTGTTAGGTGCTACAGAGAGGTCAGTTTCAATTGAAGGGTGAAGTTGGAGCTACGTTGCAAAGAGTTAAGAAAAGAGGAAGTGGAGACACTGAATATAGACAAGTTTTTCAAGGAGTTCGGCAGAAAAGAAAGGAGGAAATATAGGACTACTGATAACAAGGATGGTAGGATCAGGTTTTTGTTGTTGTTTTGTTTTTGCTTTTGTAGTATGGGGAAAACATGAACAACTTTGTAGCTGGACAGTTGGAGTGATTGGCAAAGCATATGATTAGAAGAATTCAAGACAATTTGGAGGTTTCACTATGTCTTGAACACTGAAACATAATGCAAATCATTTTGACGATATGAAAGTCTTCAAGAAAATCTGAATCGTGCAAAATTAAATATATAATCTAAACCAAGTTTGGGCCTTTTTGTGAAGGCTTTCCTTACATCAAACTAATCAGTCTCTCTACAATTTCTGGAGTCAACAAGAAGAACCTCATTCGTCCTTCTATATGATAGCCCTTTAAATGCTTAAATAGTTACCATATCTCCCTTTGGGTCAACCCTCTCCCATTCCTCCAGCATATCTTCATGTTAGCATGAGCTGTATTCCTCTTTACCATTATGGTTGTTTAGACCTGGATGTGTTCCGGCTTGCCAGTGACCTTACTAAAATGGGCTCCCAGAATTTACAATCAACTGACAAACATTTATTATACTTACTATGCCAACATTGTGCTATGCACTGAGCACACAAAATACTGCAGATATAAATGGACCAAGGCAGAGTACAGAGGCACAAGTACTCCCTTGTTCTGGATATCATTCTTCTTGGTGCAGCCTAAGATGATAGAGTTTTCTTTTTGGTGTGTGTGCCTGTGCACATGCTGTATCACTTTGTGGACTTTAATTGAATGAAAATGCTTTTCTATTCATATTGAGATTGTTCACAAAACTCTCATATTATTTAAATAGGAATGGTTATCTGTACTGGTAGTTGATTTTCTGAACCCCAATATAGAACTTTACATTTATCATTACATTTGATTTTACTAGATTAAGTCTTATTAGGTGTTAGTCTATAAACATCTTTTGGGGATCTGGACTGCTGTCCAAGGCATTAGCTATTTCAACAACCTGTCCTTTGTAAATTTTATAATTATGCTATCTCTGCCTTCATGTAATTCACTGGGAAAATATAGAAAAGAAAATGAGATATTGAATTTAACCAACTTGTAAATCGGAAAGTGCTTATCAGATGTCAGCTATGATTATTATTTTTTGACATTAGTAATAATAAGAAAATCCCTCAATGTGTATAGGCATAGAACAGATAATAAGCCATAAGTATAAACAAAGGTACTGAATTATTTTTTTATTTTGCAAATCAAATAGAATTATTTTATATGTAAAAACTCTTTGGAAATCATTTTCAAGGATGCATTTATGGCTTTTTGTTTTCTGAATCCTGGGTAGAAACTTTAATGTTGTAGAAAATGTGAACTATGTCTCATTAAGTTTCCAACCTTACAGTGCCTTGAGTGTGGCACTAAAATAGATTGCCAAAGAATTATGTAATATTGCTTCCTTCAGCTTTTCACTGTTTTTCAGGCTTATCAAAAAATTCTAAATATTAGAGGGAGTTTATAATATATGTAGAGAAAGCTCCATTTAAGGAAGCAGTTTAATAATCTTTAGTCCCCTTCAAGGCTCAGTTCAAAGTATACTTTCAAGAGTCTTTCCATCATTTTCCCCAGTTTTTAATGTCTCTTCTTCTCCCATTTCTTTGCATTTATTTTGTACATATCTTGTATTTACTTATCTGTGAACATATTTCATTCACTCCCTGAATAATGTAAACTCTTTGAGGGCAGGGGTCTTAATTTCCTTTTAGTTTTTGTATCGCCAGTGCCTACCTAGCACATAGTAGGCACTTAATAAATGCTTATTGATTAATTGATTTATTGCAACTGTACTTTTAAATGGAGATGTTTTTAAGTGGATTAGATATTTTTTCCAACACCTTTGTGCCCACATCCAAGTATTTAAATATTTAAAATATGTTAAGGAAGAGTTAAGCCTTTAGCTCACTCTGGGCTCTAATCCCCACCTGTCACATCTGCCAAGAATAAAGAATTGGATCACTTTTGATTTGTAAGAAAAATTATGGCTAATGAGAGAAATTAGGTTGGAGGTGGTTCTGTTTCTTCAGAACCTAAAATTCATTTTATTTGATTTTTTTCTAGATGTATGAAGATTCAGGTTCTAAAGCACTTATGCCATAGGAGTCTGTATAAATTATTTTGGCCGGCTTAAATTTTTTTTTTCTGTTTCCCATTTTGCTGTATGTGTAGAGGTAACAGTCTTCATTTATATTCATCTTGCTCCTAAAATATGTTGTGTTATTGAGCAAAGAGATTTAACCAAATATCAGTATATGGTCTAGTTTGGAAATAAGGTGGCAAAGAGACAAAATAATGATGCTTTGTACTTTTTAGTATAGTCTCTACTCTTTATTTTTATTGTAGTTGTTTGTATTCGTGTATTATTATTAGCTAGCATCGACAGAGTTCTAGGAATCAGAAAGAACTGAGTTAAAATTCTTCTGACATGTGACCATGAGTCAATCATTTAACTTCTCTGAACCTTAGTTTCCTCATTGGTAAAATGTAGATGATAATACACCTTGTACTTCATAGGATTATTGTGAGACTCAAAAGAGATAATGTGTATGTAAATTGGTTTGGAATCCTTAAAGTGCTATGTAAATGTTTGTGGTTTTTGTCATTCTCATAAGCATCCCATGTAACACCCAGAAAATTGTCCATGGTAGATACTCAGTGAATATTTGTTGTGAACAAAGGGTACCTTAAGGGATTTTTCTGGCTTTAGAGAGCACACCTGGCTGAGATGCTTACTAAGTGACTGCTCTTTGGCCATAAAGCCTGAAACGTGGCTTGCTTAATAAGTGTAGGGGAAAGTAGAAACACTTTTTTTTTTTACCATAGTGATTGTTTTCACATGCCCCTATGAAGTAGAATTGCTTTTTGATGCAGTTGACTATCAGAAAGGTCATGTTCAGATCACAGTTCATCACTCAGTCCATGATCTTAAACACATCACTTTAAACCTAGGGACTCTTAACCTGGAGTCAGGGAACTTTTTTTTAATAGTTTGATAACTATATTTGAGTATAATTGGTTTCTACTTGGTGTGGTAGTACACACTTGTAATCCGTTCCTAATGGGGAAGCCTTGAATGGTGGATCACTTGAGTTCTGGACTTCTCAGCTGCAGTTGGCTAAGCTGACTGACTAAATGCTTCCACTAGATCTGGCACTAATATGGTGAGCCTCCAAGATTGAGATGCCACTAGGCTCCCTACCAAAGGATGAAATGGCCCAGGCTGGAAAGAGCAATTCAGATCTTCTGTACTAATCAGCAGTATAATCAGACCCAAGAGTGGCCACTAAACTTCCAGCCTGCATAGAGAAGGAGATCTAGTCTCAAAACAACAATACTATTCTCTCTCTCTCTCTCTCTCTCTCTCTCTGTCTCTCTCTCTCTCTCTCTTTATCCCTAGGACTTCCTTGTGCCAGGGTAGAAAATTGAAACACAATTTTTAAGAAAATAATTATAATCATCTATGATGTCAGAAAAATCATTAGATACATTCATGTTACATAAGAATATTTGCTCAGTAACCATTTAACTCTGAAGCATAGAACTTGGCATTATTTTAGAAAGTAAAATTCTCTATCATTATAAATGTTAATGTTCCTAGTAGAAAGTTGAAAGTGATAATGAGAAAAAATCTATTTTTAATAGCTATAACTTAATGAGAATCGTATTTTCCTGCATGTGTTAATTTTTATGATTTAGTAGCATATAAGTTAAATGACAAAGATCTGAATTAAACTAAAATACGTTGTTTTCTTTCCAAGATATTCTGGAGTGTATACAATAATATTCCTCCTGTGACTAACCTGCCTCTGAGATGTAGTTATCATTTAATGAGGGGAGAGAGACGACCACTCTGGTAAGTAACTCTCATGTAATTTCAGGTTAAAAGTGGGAGGGAAACCACAGTGGAGCAAATAGATTTGTACTGACTTGGAATATAACCATGACTCTCTACCACTTAAGTCTGAAAATAATTCTTTTTATGAGTTGGTAGTGAAAGAAAAACATGCCCACCTAGGTCATCTAAGGCCTTCAGACAATTTGGTAGTTTTCAGCCTTTTCTCCTCAGTGTTTTGCTTCATTGTCATCAAAAACAAATGTTTGTATTATTAAGCTCTTATATTTTAGAGTCTTATAGTTCTTAACCTGGGGTGTGTGAACTTGTTATTTTAACATTGATAGCTATATTTTAATATAATTAGTTTCCTTTATAATCTTATTATTTGGTACATTTAAAAATACTATTTTCAGAGTGCAGCATAGGCCTCACCAGACTGCCAATGGTCCATAACAGAGAAAAGGCTTTCAAGAAGCCTTATTGTTGACAGTTTGGGTTAAACATGGCCCCTGAACTAAAGGAGCTTATGGTCTCATGGTGAGACAAGGTAGAATATGTGTTTTAAATAAAAAATAGACCTCCGATGAACTTATAAAATAATGTAAATATTAATGTAAATGTAAAATTAATGTAAATATTAATGTAAATGTAAAATTAATATAAATATTAATGTAAATGTAAAATTAATAATATTATCTGAGAGAAGGAACAATTAGGAATCGTAGATTTAGATCTATGGGACCTCAGAGATCATCAAGTGTCCTCTGCCCCCCCCCCTGCCATTTTAGAGAAAAGAAAACTGAGACCTAGAAAGGTCGCTCGAGATCACAGAGATGAGTTTCACCATCAGGCCTCAACCATGGGTACTGAGACTTCAAAACTGACAGTTTCCAACGCGCCTACCCTCTTCTTCTTATCTACTCCCAGATTCTCACACAGCCCAGTATTTTTTCTGTCCATTGCCCGCCTTTAGGATCATTTACCCAAACCTTCTGTCAGTTTCATTGTTCTAAATGATAGCAGGATTTTTCTCACTCTCAATTCAGGAAGTGTTTATTAAGCACCTACTGTATTCCGAGCACTGTGCTAGAAGCTGGGAATCCAGAGGCAGAAAATGAGAGTCTGTCATCCTTCCTCTTTTCTCTTCCTTCTATCCATTCCAAGGGATGTTAATGTATTTTTGTGCCTATGAATCCCTCTGCAGAATGTGTTTAAGAGCATAAAATAAAATGGTTAGTATTACAACAGAAAACAATTTTACTTAAATTCAGCTGTCAAGCTATTAAAAAAAAGCTTCATAGATCTGAGGTTGAGAACCCCTGAACTATTTCTATTAATTTCTCTGGCCCATGGAGAAAGTGAAATATAGATTTTAAGGGAAGATTCTTTTGTTTTGTTTTCTTGTACAAGGCCATTAAAACCCATTGTTGTGTTTATTTTGGTCTTTGTCCTGTCCTCTCCACTAAAGTCATACTTAATAACTACCTTGTTAAATTGAACATAATCTTTTAAAATATAAATTTAAATAAAATAAATTTAGTGGAGTCTTTTAGAAAACAACATATATGACAAATTTGTTGTTTCATATGCTGTCTTTTTTGTGGTTTATTGAACCTTGGAGTGTTTGTTCGATGACTGTAAAGTTCAAAATAAAAAAAGAAAATTTAAAAAAAAGTCTTCCTTGGATGTTTTCTTTTGGTAGGGAGGGCTGTGATGGGCACAAGGGAAGGCAATGGAGAGAAATCACAGATAGTTTGATGTAATGAAGCATGTGCTCAGGTGCATATACACATACACACCTTAGACATACAATTACATGCTTATACTTTTTCATCCTTTTTCTGTCTTCAACTTAGGGAAGAAGAAAGCAATGCAAAGGGTGGCGTTTGGAAAATGAAAGTCCCCAAGGAAAGCACGGTATGTCTGTACCAGAGCCTTTCTGGAACTGACTCAGCAGGGCCTTTGTTTATTGTTTTAGCAGATAGATTTGTGCGTTCCAGAGTAGGGTAGCATGGTTGACTTTGAGTAGAACATAATGATAAAAAACCCTGAGTTATTCTCTTGGCCCTTTCTCTGCCCTACTTTCCCACCTTGGGAAATCATTTCTCTTCCTCTATAAAATAGCAGTAGCAATGCAGACTTATGAAACAGCTTGCAAAACTCAAGGCTAGGCAGGCTGACATAAAAGGGAATTATTGCTAAGAAAATTATTTCTCTCACTTTTCTCAAGTTCCCATATTTTATTCAACTGGCAATATTAAGATGGTTTTACTTCTGGGTTGGCCAAGATTACACTAAATTCCATCCTCTCACTGGACCCTAAAGACCCTAACCAGTTGCTTTTTAAAATGGAGGATAGCTCCAAAGATTTATAATAACTCCAAATAACACTTTGCAATACCTCCAAAGAACGCATCTTTTACATAGTGATCACATTTTCACATGTCCCTGTAAAGCAGAATTGTGTTTCGATACGGTCGAACATCAGAAAGTTAATGTTCCAGTCTCAGCTCCATCGTTCAGTCCATGACCTGCTTAGACAGGTTACTTTAAGCCAAGGGATTCTTAACCTTGGGTCAGTGAACTATTTTTTTTTAACAATTTGATAACTGTATTTCAGTATAATTGTTTTCTCCTCGATTGGTTGTACATGCCTGTAATCCCTTCCTAATGGGGAAGTCTCAGATGGTGGATCACTTGAGTTCAGGACTTCTCAGCTGCAGTATGCTAAGCTGACTAGGTATCTGCACTAACTTTGGCACTAATATGGTGAGCCTCCAAGACCGAGGAGCCTCTAGGCTGCCTACAGAGGGGTGAACTGGCCTCACCTCAGGATGCCGATAGGACATAAGTCATGAAATATTGCTATTTAGGGGCTCCAGGGTGATGCTGGGTATTGCTGCTTATGGCCAGGACCTTCCCTGTGTCAGTTGAAGTAAAGGTGACCCCTAAGGGTTGTGGAGTTGTCTGCTGTGATGGGAGCATTCAGAAGCACAGCCATAGATGTCTACAATAGACTCCTTGGGAGTTAAAAAGAAGCATGTCCACATGGGCCTGTATTCATTATACTGGATGAAAATGAATATTAAAATGTTACCTTGAGACTTAAGCAAACCAAAAACAGCCCTTGATAAGGGATAAAAGAAATAAAACTATACAGTCTCATCTTTCCATTGTTTCTTTCATGTATGTTTGCTCGAAAGAACTGAAAAACCTCCAGGGACCCATATGTCTGAGATGTATAGAACCAGATTTATTTGTTAAAGGTGCAAACTATTAGTCAAGATACATTCTTCCAAGTTTTGACTGTTACTTGGCATATGTATTAAAAAGAAAAAAAATGTTAGGGAAGCAAATAACAAACTACATAAGGCTTAGTAAGCAGAGAGAGAAGGGGGAGTACAGAGAAGGGAAGGAGGGAGGGAGAGAATGGGGAGATAGAGAAATATTTATTTTTCAAGTTTCATTTGTTATTTGCTCAAACTTATTAGTAATTGAGCTTTAAAAGCAACTCTGATGTCAACCTCATTTGAAAGGAATTTCCTATTCATTCCTTATCTTTATCCTGAAATGCTAAAAAATGTGAAAAGATCATATACAAAATCCTAAGTCCGTTGTTTATGATTTTTTTTTAAAATGCATGCATTGACTTTAACAGTATTAACAAACGTCCTGTTTGCTGCTACTTCCTCTTTTGGCTTTTTACTTCTGTGGATTCTTTGGATTGTGTTAATGTTGTTTACGTTATTGTTGCTACTGTATCACTTGTTCGGATTTAGCTTTCTTCACCCTGCATCCTTTCTATATCTTCCCATATTTCCTTGTAGTCTTTATATTTGCAGTTACCTATGGTGTAATAGTATTCAGTTAGGGTCATAGTTCATTTTTTCTGCCATTACCCAGTCATCATACACTCAGATTATTCACATTTATTGTTTGCTATTATATACAGTGCTTCTGTGATTTTTTGGGGGGGTGGGGCGCGGTCTGGATGGCTTTCCCTTTCTCCCCTCCCAAACTGCCCCCTCATTTAATAACATTCTTGGAGTATGCATAATGACTTTTGCATACTAGATTTTGAGTTAGAAGACAACTTAGTCATCATGTTCATTTCTTTCACCAAGTTAACAGGTAGTCGAGCCCACATTTGAACTTGGTCCAATGACTTCAGATCCACATTTATTCTTATGACCACTTACTAGCAGAATCACCATGTTCCTTCTTTTTAGAGGGCCTAGTTGGCAACAGTCACCAACAGTAATGAATTTTGTTTTATAATTATACCAATGCCTTTTCTCCAAGTAGCCAACACCTTCCACAATTCTTAATTAACAAATAGTAACATTGCACTAAATTTCCCTTGAAGGCAAGTACAGCAAAAACTATGAAATCAAACGGATAATTAATTTTCACTGATTTTAACTTCTCCCTTCCTAATCAACAGTGCTATATAGAGTCACTACAAAGAGACAAATTAGAAAAAGAGCAAAAGATCTTTCAAAGAAAAAAATCCTTGGTAGTAAATAAAGGAAAAAAGAGAGTGGGAGAGAGCAAGGTGAAAAAAGTACATAAGGTACAGTGAGAACCTGGGGGAACTTGAAGAGTGAAAGGAGCAGATTTGGCAATGACATCATTCAGCAGGGATTCAGATTTGTCTGCACTTACTAGACAGATGCCAAGGCCTCAGTCTCTTCTGACACAAGGGGCACAGTTATGATGCTACAACACCCATGTGTCAGGAAACATAGCGAAGGGGCTTTTCTGTCCAGTGATAATTTACAAAATGGATTCCAGTTTTACATTTGAAAGGGTACTGCCTATCAGTCTCCTGAAGTGGCATGAAATCCTCTGTTTGGCATTTAAAGCCCTTTATAACCTGGCCCAATTCTACCTATCCAGTCTTCTTAAACCTCATTCCCCTCTATGTACTCTGATCCAGCTTCGATGGTCTTTTGGTATTCTCCATACAAGATACTCCATTTCCAGACTCCATGCATTTGCATTGGCTGTCTCCCATGCCTAGAATATTCTCCCTCTTCACCTCCAGCTCTTAGTTTCTCTGTATTTTTTTTAAGCCTCTTATACCATCTTCTGTAGAAGGCCTTTCTTATTTTTTCTTTTCCCTCTCCCCTGGCCCTGAGCTGATACCTTTCCTTTGAAATTACTTTCCATTTACATTGTATACATCTTATAGTTATGGTTATTTGCATGTTGACACCACCACCACCACCACCACCACCACCACCACCGCTGCCCCACCATTCAAATGTGAGTTTGAGAACAGAGACCATGATTTTTTTTTTCCTTTCTTTGTATTCTCAGTATTTAGCACACTGCCTGGAACATAGTTAAATACTTAGTAAATGCTTTATAACTGACTGAATGATTGAGTCTTCATTACTAAGAATTAAGCACAACAGATTAGCTTTTCAAATCAACACAAAAAGTTTACCAGCTCACAGAGAAATTTCAGCTTCCCTCCCAACAATAGCTTATTTACTTCTGTGACATTTCAAGACTGTGACAGCCTTGACAGACAAAAATAATTAAATAAAATAATTCCCTCTGTTCTTTTGGGGTCTTTTGTGGAGTATAAATGTATTTAACATTTTAAAAAAGTTGTCCTTGCAGTTGTACAGACCTAAAATGTGCAAGCTAATTTCTTTCACAGACATGTTTTGATACTTTTGAAATTAACCCAGCACTGAAATTATTTACATACATGGAAGGTATATGTTTGGGGGTCCTTTTATTTAAGAAAGAGCAGAAAAACTTCTAACATATATACATATATGTACATGTATATGTGTTTATATGCATATGTACACACACACAGAGACACATATATATTTATAAATCTATACACATTCTGGCTAATGAAAAGGGAAATTTAATCTCTCCTCATATGAATATCACTGACTTTAAAAGTTTTTTTTTAGTTATTCTGAACATTACCAATGCCTTTACTAGAAATGTGTTTTATTTGCCTTCAAGTCTCCTTGCCTCAGTTTACCACAGCTCATTATGATTTTTCCTGATGTAAAATTGCCTGTCCTCCTCCAGGCTCTCCCCTCTACAATTCTCCATACAGCTGCCAAAGTAATCTCTCTAGTGCACAGATCTAATCACATGATTCCTCTGCTCAGAAACATTCAGTATTGTTTTTCCCATTGCCTACTGAACAAAATAAAAACTCTTTAGCTTGGCAGTCAAAGCTTCCACAACCTTTGTCTCCCACTACTCCTTCTTGAACTTAAATCAGTCTATCAATCAAAAAACATATATAAAACACCTACTATGTACCGGGTACTGTGCTAGTCAGTGGGTTTATAAAGTCAAAAATTAAATAGCCTCTGCTTCGAGTAGCTTAACATACTCATTTTTGTCAGATCTTTTCTTGCTCTCTCCTACCTTTATGTCTTTGCACATGTCATCTATAATTTCTGGAATTAACCCTTCCCTACATCTCTGCCTGTTTGAAATACTGCCTTTTTTTGAAGAGTCGGCTCAGATACCATCAAGCTCCATGAAATATTCCTTGGTATTGCCTTCTTGACGTGATCCTTCTTTGAATCTCTTGCACCATCCTGTTCAACTCCTGCACATTTAAACCCAAATTTACCTTGTGGTTGTGTCTCCCTCTTACTGTGTCATCCCAATTGTTGGCTCCCAAGGGTAGAAAGAGTATCTTGCTTCATGTCTCTAACCCTAGTGCCCTTGCCCAGCATTGGAAGGGACTTACTACACATTTGTTGAGTTGCTAAATTATTAGAGATTTTTGCCCATCTGATTTGGGGATGTCTGAATTTTCCAAGTGAGCTTGAAAAACCAATGTTTCCTTATAGAAGAGCAACTTGACTGGGATCGTGAAATTCACTCTCTGAAAATGTGTGTATGTATTTCTCTTCCATGTTAGCCCACAGTTTGGAAAGAGTTGTTGTTAGCAACTATCGGGGAACAGTTTACAGATTGTTCTACAGCAGGTAAAAACAAAAAATCATGGCTCAAACTGCATGAGTATGTACCTAGTGCTTGGCTTTTGTGTTTGTTCCTTGGCAGAAGTTATATTTTTTGTGGTTTTTTAATATGATATTGTTTAGAAGCTGTTTATTTTGTTACTATATAGTTGGCTTAGATTTTTTTTTGCATGTAACCAGTGGTTTTATTGTACTATCTTTTTTTTTTAGTCTACTGAAAGGTCAGAAGTGCGAGAGAATTTTTTTTTAGTCTTTTAACTCTTATGCGTCCAAATTCTAGAGCTCCCCATAGAAATTCTATTGCTTTCCACGGGCTGTCTGCCTGTCTCAGCAGTTGAAGAAATAAGTAAGATTTTAATCAAATTAGTGGTTAGCTATCCAAGTTTTCCATAAAATGTAATGAATATCTTTCAGACTGCATAATTAGGAAATACCAAGAAACTTAAGCAGTAAACATATATGAACAAATTGTCAAATTTCAAACTATAAAAAACCTGATACGTAAAACATATATATATATATGTATACATATATACATATATGTGTGTGTTTGTGTGTGTATGTATGTATATATGTATATATGTGTGTGTGTGTATACATGTATATATATAAATCAGTATCTGTCATAGAATATAAAATATAGCACTTGATGATTTGCTTCATTTTATTTATTTCCTTTGGTTTTTTTTTTTAATCAGCCATGGTGATTTGTCTACAATCAATAGGAAACAGAAAGAAAAGTTAAAATCCACTGAGCTATTAACCTGAACAAAATTGTTTTCATTTTCCTTGTCTCAATTTTTTTTCAACAGGAAAGTGAAAAATAAGAGCCAGTGGTATCTCCTGAAGTGTGTGGGAAGGTGGGCCCATTCTATTAGGTCTCTCACATTCTTTGCCTTCTTGTATTATCCTGGAGAACCAGCATAAAGCTCTCATTTCCAAGCCCCAACTGAGGCTTCAGAGCTAGCAGGGCTTACCCTCAACTTCTTTCCCTGTGCTGCTCTGCATATATTCCCTCTGGCCCAATATTTATTGTTCCATAGGTGATGATAAGCTCAGGGATTTCTGAACCTTGCTTGCCCATTTTTTAATGTTAAATGGATTTCCCAAAGTTCTGAAGAATGACTAATCATTATTCAATTAAACACACAAAAAAGGAGAGCATTTAATTTATTTTGGTTAATCCTTGGGTGTCTCATTCAGACAGATTTTGGGTAAGTGTAAATCAACAACTGTTTTCCCCTATTTGGCCTTTAAATAAAGCACAATTCTCTTGAAAATTTATTTTAATAGAGTAAAGAGCTTGTGGGTTTTACAGAGCATTACCTCAGTAAGGGAGTTAGAAACCACCCATGTTCAAGCTGTTTGTAGCTACAACCAAATACATGATTAAGGTCTTTTAATTTTATTGGTACACTTACCACTTACACTTCTACTTAGCTACTTTAGAGATGAGTTGGTTAAAATGAAATGGCTTAACACTAAAGAATCTTTCTACATTAGCAGGAAATAGTAACTTGGCTAAATGTTGCTAAAAATATGACTCATGCGTAATTACAAACGTGAATCCCTTTGAGAGGAAGTTTTCTGTATGAATTATTTCTGTTCCAGGTACTAGGAAAGATGAACTAAGTAAAAATAGCTGACCAACTTGAGTAAATAATATCTATGGTTATATAACTGTCTCTGGAAATAACACTCATTTTATTAGGGTCATGTTCATGCTGGCTAATTTCATGTATGAATATAATGTAGGTTTGCTGGATAGCCAGAAGTGCCCTTCCATATAATTTGCTTTCTACTTAATGTATAATTTTTGGTGCCAACATCTTAAATTCATGGAAGCGATGTGCTGGGCAAGTAACACACACACACACACACACACACTCACTCTCTCTCTCTCTTTTTCTTTCTCCCTCTCTGTCCTTTTCTCTCCTCCCTCTCCTCTTCCTCCTCCTCCTCTTCCCCTTCCTTTTCTTCTTCTTCTTCTTCTTCTTCTTCTTCTTCTTCTTCTTCTTCTTCTTCTTCTTCTTCTTCTTCTTTTCTCTCTCTCTCTCTCTCTGTCTCTGTCTCTGTCTCTCTCTCTTCCTCCCTCTCTCCCTCCCTCCCCTTACGCGCGCGCACACACACACACACGTATATATATATACACATATGCGTGTGTATTCTCCAGACGATTAAATTTAACTGCAAAGTGAAAAACTGTCAGCTCATTGTTTCTGTTTTTAATAAAATCAGTACAGTTTACATAAACAATTTCATCTGTTGTGAAGAAATGTATTATAAAATTACTCAAAAAAGAGCATTGTTCTCCTCCTAAGGTGATAGTTGATTTATTATTACTACAAGATTAAAAAAAAAATCCTTCTCTAAATAAAAGTTGTTAGAATAGCAGAATCTCAGAGTTGAAAGTGCCTTAGAATCTATTTAATCTAGGCTAAGGGTTCTTCACCTTTTTCGTATCGCCTTTGACATTCTTATGAAGTCTATGGACACCTTCATTGTTTTGGCATAAAATAAGATATGTAGGATTACAAAGTATGCCAATTATATATATGGGGTGTGTGTATGTGTGTGTGTGTGTATGTGTGTAATCCAGTACCCTGAAATCTATTCATGGATTCCACATTAAGAACCCCTGATCTAATCCAACCTGTATTCTACAAAATTCTCAACACATATTATAAAGTAGTAAATCTGGAAGGGACCTTAGAGATCACTGAGTCCAACCCCCTCATTTTTTCAAATGAAGACACTGAGGCTGGGGAAATGAAGTGCTTTTGCCACTTAATACATTTCCTGGAATATTAGTAAATACTTTTTCTTCCATCCTTCCCCAGGTCATATAGCTAGTAGCCTGGGGTAAAACTAGAAGCTAGGTTTTCTAGCCATAAGTTCAGCTTTCTTCCTGCTACACCAATTCTGCTTGCATCCACAAGTGAAGCACCTTTTGTTAAGCTCAAAATATTTTTAAAGTAGAGCAACATCGTGAATTTTTAAAAGAGAATTTAAAACAAGACTCATCATGATTTAAATTGTGTCTGATTATACAAATGAATTTAACTTCCAAAAGAAAGTAGGATAAACTTACTAAAATTTGACATTTGCAAAACAAATCAGACAAGATAATGTATGACTTCATTTTCTAAATTTGTTGATGCTTGTGTATTTCACTTTACTAACTGAAATGTCAAGTTTTGTGATGCTGTTTATAGTACACCCTATTTGTCTTACTGTAATGAAAGTATGAAACCAGAAATATTATTTGAGACCACCACCATTGCATGGGAATAGATACCCTCAAACATTCATTTAAGATCTAATATTTTTTGTTTGAATCTACAAAAATGGAACAAGTGAACATTATAATAATTACAATAACACCTCATCCAGTGGTTATTGAATTAGCCCCTTCAACTATCAGTAACATTATCAGGGACTGAAAAGCAAGCAAAAAATGCCCCAACAAGTCATGGGATCATAAATCTAGATCAGGAAGGAACCTGAAATGTCATCTAGTCAATTCCTGAACCCTCATTTTCCCAGGAGATTAAGTGACTGCTGAGGTCACCCAGTAAGCATAAGAAATTTGGATTTGAACCCAAATCCCCTTGTGTTTACACTAACAATTTTTTTACCCTTCTTATAGACACTATTCTAACAGAGTTGATTATCTGTTTTCCCAACCCACAGCAGAAAAGAAATCCCAAGTTAAACATGGCTATGTAGGTAGAAACTGTTACAAACAAGCACAATGACATCATCAAGCAGGGACAGTTGATAGCCTGACAGTAAAGAAGGTGACAGGAAAAATTTAAAAGTTTGCACCAGGATTCAGAACTTGAGGAGAAATGTATATAGTGAAACAGATGTATACACATCTCTGTAGTTCATGAGAGTTTCATTACAGCAACTGCTGTGCATAAGGATGATCTGTAGTCATGAAGAAGTGTTTAATTTCATTATATTCTGTTTACGGTGTCAGAGGAATATGTGATAAATATGAGAAATATTTTCAGCAAACATGAAGTTAATAATATTTTTAAAGCTTTGATGCTTAAAACAATGCGTTTCAGTTATTTGCTTAAAACAGTATATTTCAGTTATTTGGAGCCCTAGAGTCCATCACAGTGCTGCTGCTATAAAATCACTTGTTTGCTAGCTTTTTACTGATTCCAACTTAAAATATAATTAATCCTTAGAGCATATTCCTTTTTAGTTTTATCCATAATTTATAGGCAGAATGTTATATTCTGAAGCTCATTGTAGATTGACTCAAAAGATTAACTCATTTCCCCCTTGATCCTCTCCATCCTCCATGCAGATGATGATGTAATAGGGGTGAGTGTGAGTGTTCGTGATCGGGAAGATGTTGTTCAAGTCTGGAATGTGAATGCCTCTTTAGCAAGTGAAGCAACAGTCTTAGAAAAGATCTACGAACTCTTGCCACACATATCTTTCAAAGCAGTATTTTATAAACGTAAGTACTTTGGTTCCAATTATCCCCTTCTAGGTCAATCTATAGTTTACTTTGAAAAATAGAAAATATACTGTTAAGTGGGAAAAATAGAATCACTTGAAATTCCTATGTGTTTAAAAAAGTCTGCATAATTCAGACCAGATTTTATTCCCTCCTAAATATGTGGGTCAGAAACAAATGTACATAAAATATTTGTTATCTTAAAAAATTAAGCCTAATCTTATATATGTCATACTAGGAATGATTGCATTATATACAAGACAGAAATTTTAAAGTCTATTATAGGAGCAGATAAGGGTAGATGTTTAGTCATTCTTCCCATAAACAAGAATTTATAATATGTAACATCTGTACTGTAAGGGGAGGCTAGTTCTAGATTTAAAGATGCTTGTATATTATACTGAAATGCTAATCATTCCTCATTATCCATGATTATAAGTATACAAACTGAAAATATATTTAGTCACTTACAGTGGTGAAATGTTAGCAACCAAAGTATAACACATGCATTGATTGACCCAGAATTTCCATTTTAATTTGTATCCATTGCTCATGTGTAGTTTTAAAGTTCTCTCTCTTATAAAGGAAACAGCTTTGTACATCCTGTTAAGCAAGTGTCTGCAAATGCTGGGTTATGGTTTTAATGATAAACTGGAGATTAGAACTGCCCTTTATTTATCCAATGAGCATTCCATAAGTGCCTAGTATGTATAAGGCACAAACCATTTTAAGTTTTTTGAAATATTTCAAATGTTTAAACACACAAACTTTCATAACAAATATGTCCTTTCTCTTACTCTTCTCCCAGTTCCATTGCCAAAAGGTGGGAGGGGCTTAAAGATGGGAAGGGATCATTTTTTGTTTCAAGACTGGCTGACTGTGATTGGAAATATTGAATAGAGCCTTTTGTGCAAATAAGAGGCATGAAAGTCAAACTATTCAGGTTCTAAAGAGTAATATTACCGTATTGCTACAGTTAAATACAGTGGGCTGAACTTCTTCATTTTAAATGAAGATGAGAAACAAAAAAGAGGGGGAGAAATAGCCATACAAATAGTCTTCCATAGACATGGAGTGCAGGAATAGTAACTGTGTACATGCCTATTTTGTACTTTGGATGCTATAAAACTACATTCTCAAAAAATGAGAAATAATTGAAAGTTTACTTTTTTAAATGTCATTGCCAATATGGATTTTTTTTAAAATCATGACAAACTACTATAATAACACTCTTGAGATCAGAGTTGTTTTGTTTTTCTTGATAGAATGGGATAGACTGTTCTTTACCATCCATTTAGATATTGCTACCTTGATTGAACCTTACAATATGAAGAGATTGGTAGTGTGGTATAGAGAGGTAAAGAGAGTTAAGGTGGTAAAGAGTCCTGGCCTGGGAGTCAGGAAATTTCGGTATTAGTCCAGGCTCTGCTGTGTACTATGGACAAGTCATTTAACTTCCTTGGAATTTAGTTTCCTATAGAAAGAGAATGTTGCATTAAATGACCCCTAAGATTCTTTTCAATATTAAAATTCTATGATTCTGTGGTTTGGAGTATTCTTGTCAATCTGAGTTGATCTAGAATAAAAGAAATTTAAATTGTTCATATTCATTAAATAATTAGATCACAAACTGGTCAGACTGGTTCTGGGTCCACATTAGTGATGTAATAAGACTGACCATGTGGTGGTGTGATTTGCTGCTTAGCAACTAATTGTTGTGCTTGCTAAAAAAAAAAAACAGAACTGAGTTTATTTTTAGTTAATTTAGTCAAGCTGAATAGCCAAACTGAGTGTAGATGCCACTAGAAATCATGACTAATGACAGGTGTCATTTCTGAGTAGGAAAAATAATATTTTAATGGCATATATTAAAATTAAAATATTTCAAATTATCCAGATTTTAATTTAGATAAAATTATTATTGTCCTAATGCTGATTAAAACTTCACCAATTCTTCTAACTCTCTCCAAAACAGTCAGTCTTTGCTCAACAGGATTGTATTCTGAGTACTGTATAATTATTTTGGAAACCTAAGAAGTTGCAAGAAATTTTGTTCACTGAGTGATCTGACATTGACAAATGCCTTCAGGGTGAACTGAGTAGAGGTGACTGACTTCAAGAATGTAGTTTGTGATTATAATACCTTTTCTTCTGGGTTCAAGAATTCAAGAACTGACAGATTCTGGGTGGCATTTTAAAAATCATACACGCAGAAGTGACCTAATAATCAAGTCAGCCAGTTAGTCAGAATGGAATATATGTATGTATGCATGCATGTATGTATGTATATGGCGAGATTTCACTGTTAACTTGGGCAATATGCTACTTTTGTTTCCAAGTCTGAATCTGTGTTTAAACCATGGAATTCATGTTAGGCAGAAATCATAGATTGTACTGAACTCTTTTGTAGAGTGCAATGAGAAATCTCTTTATGAAAAGTAGGAGGAACATTTTTATGCTACCTTCCCATGCAATTTTAAATGTCAGTCAATCAACAAGCATTTATTAAGCACCTATTACATGACAGATTCTATACTAGGCATACTATCTGTATTGTCCATGTATAATTTTCACTTAGAATATTTTTTATCACAGTACAGATCTCAACTTAAAACTATTTCATTGGAAGCCCTGAGAAGTCTAACGAAAAGCGGAAGGAAGGAAGGAAGGAAGGAAGGAAGGAAGGAAGGAAGGAAGGAAGGAAGGAAGGAAGGAAGGAAGGAAGGAAAGAAAGAAAGAAAGAAAGAAAGAAAGAAAGAAAGAAAGAAAGAAAGAAAGAAAGAAAGAAAGAAAGAAAGAAAGAAAGGAAGAAAGGGAAAGAAAAAAGATAATGAAGGAGGGAGGAAAGGAAAGAAGGAGGGAGAGAGGGAAGAAAAGAGGAAGGAAGAAAAATGGAGAAAGAAAAACATACAAAGCTGTGAGAACGGCTCAGTTTTTAAGTACCATATTCACATGAATAGTTAAGAGAAACCTGGAAAAATTTGCAGGAAATGATACAGAATGAAAGGAACAATATGAACAATGAAGACAACACTAAAATCTATGTGGAGAAGCAACAAAACTTTTAGTCAATTACAAATGTCACTATTTGTGCCATATAATCAAAGTTAAAGAGCGTATCTTTGTAGTTAATTGAAAAAAAATTATTTAGGGGAGTGTACTTTACAAAGTAGGATTTTTTTGTTGCAGTGTAATTGCTGGGTCGAAACAAAATGTTTCAGTAAAATGACCAAAAAAATAAGTAGGGAATTTAACTGAATGTATGTAGATATGACAATTGAAATATTCAAAGTTGGAGTTCAGTATTTGGAGTTTGTGAGGCTTAAAGCCACCCATAGGAGGATACAGATCTTCGAACAATTCACCCTTTTCCACATTAGGTTTTTTTTTTAATGATTGAACTGTGGTTAAGATTAAAATAAATTTCCAGGGAAAAAGAAGTCAAAATAGTAAAGCAACGTGAGAAGATGTAATGTATATCATATGTAAGTTGGGAAGGGAAGGGTCAGACGCACCATTTTGCCTTGGCTGTAGTGTAAAGGGTATGGGCTGATTAGATGTGATAGTTTTACTTGTAGTTTTAAATGACCAGTTGGCTGCTCACCAATCTTAGCTTCGTTCAGTTCTCATCTCAAAGCCAAACTTTCTTTAGGAGGTTTTTGCCTGTCTCTATCTCTGCTAATGCTTTCCTTCTGAGATTACCTCCAGTTTACATTGTTACTTGTATGTGTTCTTTCTCTTTAGATTGTAAACTCCTTGAGGGCAAGGACTATTTCTGCATTTCTTTGTATTCCCAGTGTTTTGCACAGGGCCTGGCACATTGCGAGGACTTAATAAATTCTTGTTGAGTTCTTTCAAAACTCTAGTCACCAGGGGCCCTTTAAAGTGTAGAAGCCCCAAAGTATGAGAACCAAAGTCCGTTATGAAATGTTGTTACCTACTTGAGTAAATGATAACAAAAAATCTAGTTGTCTGGTGTCGCCATTTGACTTTGGGTTTAGAAGCTGCCCTCTAGGACATACATTTTCTAACCAGGAATTCAGCCCAGGAGGAAATGTTGTAAACCCTACTTCTATATTTTTTCACTTAAGAATGAATTTTCACATTATATAACACAATTGTAGTCATCCCCATAGAAGTAGGGACTAATGGGATTATTTAGGGATTATCAGTATCAATAGATGTTTTTTTTTTCTCTGTAGAGAATGAAGTAGAAGAAAACTTCAATGACAAAATGTGTTAACACAGTTATTGTTACTATCTCAAGTTGCTTTTTAGGTTTTTTTTCTTTTTGTGTTTTAAAACAGGGCTGTCCAAAATGCAGGGCCCACAGTGCGATTTATGCAGCCTACCTACAAGCATAGAAATTTACACAAATGTTTTAGTAAACAAAGCTGAGCTACCACAGAACTCTCACTAAAATGGCAAATCAAAATATATTGTCTATTGTTTCAATAAAAACCTAAGGTTGGACAGCCCTGTTTTAAAACAAGACTGTAGGGTACATTGTCTTAGCTGGGTAATTTTTCTGATATCTTCCATGCGACACATTTTAATTCATCGGTCTCATTTGGAGCAACATATTTTCTTCATCATCCTGTCCAGTCTTAGTTTCTTGGACACAGCAAAAAGGATTAGACAGCATTACTAGTGTTTCCTTATGCTTTGGTTTTTTTTTTTATTTTAATTACATATCCCAGGAAACAAGTGCGTTAGTGAACAGTTACTGGGGAAATGGTATTTGAATTTTCACTGACATTTAGAAAATAAAATAAGATGCTTAGAAGAGAGTTGCCCCATTCTTTGTTTAAAATTTTCTTTTCCTTTCTTCTTTTTTCCTACCCTTTTAGCCCATGAAGAGCATCATGCTTTTGAAGGTGGACGTGGAAAACATTAATTGCACTCTGTACAGAATTCTTTGTCCTTTGCTGATTGGTTTTGGACATGAGCTAACCTGGAGGGAAAGTGGAGAGAAGACTTGCTGAAGCAAGATGTTGGCCATTTTAGATGTGGTTTTCATCCTCTCCGATTGGGCAATTAGTACTCCAAGTTACAGGTGGCAGAGGACTTATGTTGACTTCTAACATGGTATTACTTGCTTTGTCCCTTTTAGATTCTTTCTCTGTTCTTTTTCATTCTGGTTGGTTTTTCCTCCATCCTCTTATTTTCTCTTCAGTCTAATTATTGTTTTACATAGACCTGTCTCCTTGAGGTACAAGGTTCTGGTTTCTCTTGAAAGGGCAAATAGGTACAGCCCTGAGAATGCTGCTCTTGCCGATCATGTTGTCCATAGAGGAGACTGGCTTGGGGAACCAGGCATTTTAATTATTTGTCATGAAACATTCCTATTAATAAAGCTTTTGCTCATTGTCTTTGTTTCAGGAGAAAGGGAAACTGTACTACACCTTCTAACATACAAAGTGGTCTGATTTTGCACTGATGAATACATACATAGGTTGGGTTGAGGTTTGGGGTTGGGTTTTTTTGTTTGTTTTTACACAAAAGGTAAGATCAAGAATTGATTTTTGACAAATACCATGAGCATTTTTTCATATTGATCCACTCTGGAAATATCTTTAACGAGGACTTTGGTTTTTTGAAAGCATTACTTCAGAGTGGAAGAGAAAGCTTTCACTTCACAGGAAACCTGATGCTTCTTATTTAAAAGGGAGGTGATAACATAATTGCTTAGAATTAAGTTTGCTGCCTTCTGATTTTGGGGTGTATGTACCTACTTAAAGTTTTTCAAATCAATTCTAACACATTTTGCTAAATGGATTCTCATTTCTAGCTTGTGTTCTGTGTATTTTCACATTATTGACAGTACTCTGAGGGAGGTAATTTTTTTCTTCCCTTTTTCATTTAGGAGCAGGAAGTTAATTCTCATTTGCGGTATGAATGTGAATATTTGCGAAGTTGAACTCAGAGTGCATTTTGTCCATATTAATTATTGGAATTGTTGATATATTTTATTATACTACCAAAGAACTATTGATTTTAGCTGTTTTTTTTAATTTTTTAAATAAGAAACTGCAGAGTGAAGTAAATGTACATCCCCTCGCCACCACAGAATGAGATTAGGGTTTTCACTTGGGAATTGTTCATATTGCACTGATATGCACATCTTTATTCTAGGAAGTCTCTGCCTACACCTACCTGGAAAAAGCACAAGATTTTTTGGTGTGTTTTTTTAAAGTTGTTTCTTTTTGTTGCTTTATTTCAGAACTGTTAGCAAGTAACATAAGGTTATAAATCTTGTGATAGGGCAATGCATTCAGTTTAGTTTTGCCCAATATTTCTAACTCCTCTTTGCAAAGTTGAATAGCAAAGATATGACTTAAGATAGTCATCAGAAATATATGTTTATAAATAAATGAAATTTCCAATTAACATTTTTAGAATTTCTGCTGTATTTATAAATAATAAATTGTGCAGTTCATTTACATTGTCAATAAAAAACTTTCTAAAATTGAGTTGCTTCATTGATTTCAATTTGAAATAAAGTGTTACTAGATCCGTTTTTATGAAGACAAAGACAACAAATTCACTAACATTCAACTTGTTTTTTAATTTTTCATCAAGCTATTATAAGTGATTCTTTTTTCCAAAAGAGCAAGAAATTTAGCTTTAGCATAATTTCTTCAGTAATAAACTGAATCTGAAGTATTTTTGTTTTTGAAAATATGTATCTGTATTAAATGTTACATGTAGGTTTTCTAAGTAAAAATAATAATATTAGGCTTAGTTTAATTTTTGCTAATTTCTATCATTTAAATTAAAAAACATGACTTTGGCACATTGAATGGCTTTTTGGCCAAATGAACTTTAGCAATTGTTTTAGCACCTTTCAAAATTAGTGGCTGTTGAAAAGACTTTAATTTACATAATGTTAAGAACCTATCATCTTAATTACCTTAGAAGAGGATTTTGTTAAATTTTACTTTGGAAATTGTTTTAATTGAATATTTAGTTCATAATATCCTTTGAATGAGCTAAGCTGATTTAATCAGTTTTAAAACCTCTTATTAACTTCCTAGATTAAAGGAGGGAATGATATGTAGAGATGCAAGGAAGCATTTTGTGTGGTTTGTGCCTTTCTTTTCAGCCTATTTTACTAATCTTCCCCCTAGTTGAAGTGGTGACTTTCATTAGAATTCTGATATTTGTAGCCAAGTCATTGAAGGTGCCAAATCCATAACCCCTCAGGCACTAAGATTCACTTCCTCTGAATGGCTTTGCAAGTGAGCATAAGCTGTCTTGGACTCTCTGTGTGCTCAAGAGTTGCATCTTTTCAGAGAACAAGGCTGTATGACTGAAATCACGATTTGTTTACTGCTCACAATTTTCCCTAGGTACTGTTGCACCAGTAATCTTTTAGGTCCTGGCTCCATCACATCCTTTATTGAACTAAAGAAGCGCAATATATAGTTGAACTGTTAGACACTGGCAGGACACAAAAATAATGTCATAGAAATAGACATGAATTTGGAGTTGGCAGACATCAGTTTGGATCCCACTTCACTTATTAGCTATATAACTATGGGTGGGTCACTTGGGTTTGTTGTTGTTCTGTCACGTCCAACTCTTTGTGTCCCCATTTGGGGTTTTCTTGGCAAAGATACTGGAGTGGTTTGCCATTTCTTTTTCCAGCTCATTTTACAGATGAGGAAACTGAGGCAAATAAGGTTAAATGACTTGCCCAGGGTCACACAACTAATAAGTATCAGAGACAAGATTTGAATTCAGGTCTTCCTGACTCCAAGCCCAATACTCTGTCCATTGTGCCACCTTGCTGCCCCACTTGGGTCACTCATCTGTGAAACATAAGCAATGTTTGTACTATACACCTCACATAATTATTGTGAGAAAAATGTTTTTTAAACCTTAAAATGCAATATAAATGTCACTTACTGTTGCTATTTTGAGATGTTTCTCCTACAAGTAGGATTGGGACAGCTTTTAAAGTTAGACAGTAAATTGGATTAATCCAACTTTTCCCTTCAGTTTTGCTTCTTGTCAATATAGTACATTGACTGAATAAACCTAGAATGTGTTGGGAGCCTGATTGGTAGACCAGTGGTGTCTAACTCAAATATAAATGGATTCTTGAAGGCCACATATTGACTTAGAAAGCCACAAGTTAACATTATGTTGTATTTTTATTTGTTTTGTCATACATTTCCCAATTACATTTTAATCTTATTCTGGTAGCTCTAGGGAGTTTTGCAAGTTTGATGCTCCTACTGTAGGCTGTTAGAATCAGAGGACCTGGATTCAAATTCTGACTGTTACTTTATTCTAGTCAACTGAACAAGCATTTATCAAGGGCCTATCCAGTGCCTGGCTCTGTGCTCAGAGCAGGAGGTACAAAGACAAATATCCAAAATCGCTACCCTCAGGGAGCTCACTCAGGACTGATACTAACCTTTCTGACTCTGTTTCCTTATTTGTGAAATTAAGTAGTTGAACTAGATGAACCAGGTTCCTTCTGGAGAGCAGGGCAGCAAGGGGAGTCAGTCCATCAGGTGGTGGTAAGGGGAGAAGAGCTACTCCAAGCAGTCATTCTCCAGCTCATGAAGTGGAATGAAATGATTCATTCAATTATAGGTATGATTTGACCCAAACAATCAGACATTCTGTTTTTATTCTAATTATTCCAGATGCCTTGGTGACAGCCAAATTATTTGGTCATTGGACATGCTGTTTTCTGTGATTTTTTAATGGAATATTATATTCAATTGCAAATCTGTTAAGCAGTTGAATATTGCAAAGTGGCAAAAATTGGGATTCCCCTTAGGGGAATTTTGTAAACTGGAATTGGAATGAGGCTAAACATGGAAAGAAACAGTGAAAACTGATCCTGGGAATTAACTGGATATGTAAAAAACTACACAGAGTTGTTAGGGGAAAAAAAGTACTTTGCATACATTAACAGGCTATTTTAAGATGAGCCTGGCAGTTCAAGTATTCTCAGCCCTATTTTACAGATGTAGACACTGAGGTTCTGAAAGGTTTTTACCCAGTAAATATCCGAGGGTAGATTTGAACCTGTCTCATGACTCCCAAACACAGTGACTAGTTACATCTCTAGTCACTAGCTATATCCCAATAATCAACAAGAATTATTCCTGCAGTCATACCATCCTGTGCCTCTCTCTTAATTAATCATAGGATCATTGCTGTAGAGCTAGAAAGGACCTCTATGCCCAACTAGTTCAATGTCTACATTTTACAGATGAGGAAACTGAGACTCAGAGAAAGAATTTGCCCAGAATCATACAAGTGGTAAGTGTCAGAGGTGAGACTTGAAACTTCAAATCTTCCTTATTCCAAGTCCCTCATTCTTGGCATTTCACTGATAGAGGGAATTCCTAGGGATGTAGTCTCCCCTTTAAAAATGCAGATAAGCAACTTCTCTGTAACATATGTACCTAAAAAATGGTCTGGAGCACTGAGAGACCTAGTCAGTGTCTCACAGCCAGGAGAGAAATTGGACCCAAGTCCTTGTGATTAAGGTCAAACCTCTACTCACTATGCCATAGTATCTCCCTCCTCTTTGGTTTTATAAGAATCTAGTCTCTGGCCTGATATGGAAGATTTTTAGTTAATTATTGAAATCTTCCTAGAAAAAAAAAGATATTTTCATGTATAACAAACCTAAAGGTTCATTGAGAAAAAAAAACATTTAATTATTGGCATTGTTTTCTAAGGAATATTCCGAAAGGAACTTGGATGGAGACATAATTTTACCAACATTTTAGAGGATATGAGGCCAATCAAAAGCTATTCTGACATTTGCAGCTTTTAGAAGCGCAATTTAATCTCCCTGGAGTTCAGTTTCTTTTTTCTGTAAAATGAGAGGGTTAGACTGGTTGTCCTCCCTTGTTTCCCATGGTCAGGTCAACCTAATGGAATTGGGACAAAAAATTCCTTGGAGACACATCCAAAATTAAAGTGTTTGTTCACCTAAAGTCTAAACTAAGTTACTTTGCACATTAAAGTATATTTTGTTATTTTTACACTTTTCCCTATGCTTGAAATGACCTCCTTTGCCTTCTTAGCCTTTTGAATTCTTAATCATCCTTTAAAACCTAACTCAAAAGACAAGCTTTTCCATAAAGCTTTTTCAGTTTCCTTGCAACTCCATCATGTACTTACATTGCATTATTGTGTCTTAAAGTTCTCTATTTTGTCTAGTAGACCTTAAGTTCCGTGTGGGTAGAGACTATGTAACTATATGTATTATACATATGTAGTATGTGTATGTATGTATACACACATGTATGTTACATGTGTGCATTTATTGCTTTGGGGGTCCTAAAGCAATTAGGATATCTAAACACTATCTCAATGCTCTGCACAGAGTAAACACAATAAAGTGTTTGTTGAATGAGTGAATGGGAAGAATATTCAGGTGTTAGAAGAACAAAGAGAAATAAAACTACAATCTTTTATCTTACAACTATTTCTAGCATTTCCATTTTGCCTCTAGTTGTGAGTTGTTTCAGAGAAATCCTCAGTCCAGATCAGATATATATATATATATACATATATATATATATAGACAATGATGTTGTGAGTGTTGAGGAAACCTGCCATTACTTAGATGTGCACTGATGATACTCTTTAATAATAAGTTTATATCTAGGGTCACAATAAAATAATGTAAGAAATTTCTGCAGGTCCATGATGTAAAGTCATTTATGTCTTTACCATGGAGTGGTAGCTCCTATTTTCGATATATTAGTATTTGTAGAGGAGAAAATTAACGTTCAGAAAAAGTTACTCCATATGTGCAGTAACTACTTTTCTATAATGTCTTATGGCATCTGTGGTTCAGCATCATTGAACAAGATTAAATGAATGTTATGGAGCTATAAAAGTGCATGTAAAATAAGGCAGAACTGTTGAAATGACTATCAAAGTTGCCTATGGATGAATTTTTACTAAAATTAATTGTCACTTCTAATAATAGTACAGTAAAGTCATTACTAAATCAAAAGGATTATTAATAGAGAAACTTATCATCTAAGAATGAGCAAGACTGCATGAATGATCAGCAAATGTCAGAAAGTCAATTTTTAATAAGATTTTTGTTCATTATTGGCATAGAAGTTTATAGCTATATTTCATATATTTCTTAAATTTGCCATTAGGTTACTCTATAAAACCCAACTGTCAAACTCTTAACAATTAAACTTGATGATTTTTCTTGTAATTTTGGTTTGCATACATGCATATTTTGGATTCTACAATTAGGAACTGTGTGTAGATATATGGATGAAGCCAAATATGAGTTTGGGAAAGAATTTTCTATATTAAATGATCGTTTTATTTGATTTCTATATTGGAAAGTAATTTAGAAGGAATAAACATGAACCAACTTAAATTTTAGCTATTCAAAACCTTTGAACACATAAAATTTTTTAACATTCATAATCAATTTAATGGATCTTGGATAGCATGATAACTATGTCATAGAATTCCTGTTCCAGAAACAATAATGCATCCTTTCTTTTTTTAAAAAAAAAACTAAGCAAGCAGAAATTGCCTGTCCCCTGATATTTTGGCAACACTAAGAAATGGCTTCAAGATTAACTAAGAAAAATATTGTTTTCCCTCTTTTATCAACATCATTTCAAACTTTCCTATATTGATTATTTTGCATTTCATTGTAATAATTAAAACATTATTGAAAGGAATTTCAGGATTTAAATGGGCATGCCGACTTTTGATGGGAACATCTTGGACCATTTGTCCCAAATTTAAAATCTTATCAGTTGTATTCAAAATTATTCATTCTTTAGAACTGTCTGTCTTACTTGTGTAAGTTGAACCAGGTTTATTTGCCTTATGTTTTGGATCTGCTTTCCCCCACCCCCCTTTTATACCATCTGTGCCCCATGCATTTGGGGTTCTTTCACATCTGGCTACAAGCTGGGGTAATGCCCTTCCTTTTGATCTTGCTTCAACTAGTGATTTGCTCAATATTTTTAAGGTCAGACTTAAAACTTTTCTGTTATAGTTATTTTTGATTTTATATTGTGTGTTTTGTTTGATGTTCAGATACATGTGAAAAGCGGGGGGTTTGATGTTTGCAATTTTTGCTCCAGCATTTTTACAGCAGTAAGGTAAGACTAGACTTTGTTTTTCTAATATAAACAATCTAATGTCAGTGTATGTGCTTGCTACAGACTTGAGTTCTTACTGTAAAAGTGATGGAGATTTTGTCCCATCCCTGAGCACAACACTCCAATGAGCTAACTCTTCTGAAGTCAACCCATTAAATAGTTCGTGACTATATACACGGCACTGAATTTGTTCTGCCTCATTCTACAACTTTTCCATTTGAATGCATATTTTTTTTTTGTTTTTGGCAGGGCAGTTGGGGTTAAGTGACTTGCCCAAGATCACACAGTTAGTACGTGTGTCAAGTGTCTGAGGCCAGCTTTGAACTCAGGTCCTCCTGACTCCAGGGCTGGTGCTCTACTCACTGCACCACTTAGCTGCCCCTTGAATGCATATTTAATCGCCTTTGTTATTCAGTAAAGAAAAATAACCCAAAGTGACATTTATATAGTGCCTTAAAGTTTACAAAGTGCTTTACATCCATTAGCTCATTTGAGCCTCTCAACAGTCTTGGGAAGTGGGCACGAGTGAACCTAGAAAATGGAAGTTCTTGACCCTTGCCAGGTCTTCCATCCCCTCCAACCCTTAGACAGTACATGTTCATCTCTTGACCCAACAATACTCTTTTCTTCCCTGGCATTTAAACATAAATAGCTTTATTATTATATTTTTTGTTCCTCATTTGGTACCAGCGCAGGTACTTGGGCATTCATCCTCAGAATAACCAACTCTCTTTTTGAATGTTATCACCCTCTACTTCTCTGTATTGTTTGCTGTCGATTTTAGTTTTCTTCTTTTCACCTGACCATCAAGTCGTTTCAGTTTAGACTGCCATCTTCCCTCACCTCTGAAACAATCTCCCATTTTCTTTGGCTTTGTAGATAAAATAAGCACTTTGGGGCTGTTTCTGTCATATTTATTCCTGTTTGGGTTTTTTTCTTTATACAGCCACATTTCATTTTGACCCTCCATTGGGTGCTCATCAATGCCTTTTGTTAGAAATGAGATATTATTTATATGAGAGGGCTAATCAATGTATTCAATTTGTTAAAAATTTTCAAAATATAGAGTAAAATATAAAAAACACAAGAAGTCATTAAAACGCTAGCATCGTTTCTTAGTTTTATAGTTTTTTATTTCTGCGCTCAAATGATATTGTTCTCCTGGCCATTAGGTACTCTATTTTACTCTTTTGGCACATGCCTTTGAAAGTGGTCCAATATTTGTCTCTCTGACAAGGTTGCAAGTTCCTTGCAGGCTGGAACTTTGCCTGTTTTTCCATATCCTTTCCTCATGCTTAAAACTAACATTTAGCACTTTAAGTTCATAGGAGTGCAATAGGAGGCTAGCACATGTACAGACCCATCAATTTGCTAAGATTGCATTCTTTCTGTGGATGGTGCCATCTTAGTAAACTGGAGCCTGAACATGCACCAGAGTCCCTGTATGGCTTCACAGAGCTAGTGACAGAAGGGACTCCAGAAGTCAGCTAACTTACCTTCTTAACATAACAGATGAAGAAACTGAGGCCTGTTGAGGTTAAGTGACTTGCCAAAAGTTACACAGGTAGTATCCTAAGTAAGATCCGAATACAGGCCCTCTGACTACAGAGTCAGTGCTCTGACCCTTGTACCGCACTGCTGGTCAAAGCTTTTTACACATATCCTCTCATCTGAGCCTCCCAACAAAACTGTAAGGCTGGTCTGAGTATTGTAATCCCCATCTTACAGATGAGCAGAAAAAGAAATGCTCATGGTCCAAGAGCTAGTCAAATGTTAGGATCAAGAGTCAAACCTGGGACTTCCAGACTCCAATTGTTCTGTTCCCTTCACCAGCACACCATTCCTCATGTAATACCCTGCTTAATAAGTGCTAGTTAATAACCTTTAAAACTGCTTTCAAGTTTTGGACATAGTGGCTGTTAAATCATTCAGGCCTTCATCCCTTACCAAGTAGATTATCGCAACAGTATCTAAATTCTTCTTCCTGACTCAATTCTCTCCCCACTCCAGTCCATCCTACACACTGGTGTCAAAGTGATTTTCCTTAAGTTCCAAATTGGCCATGTTTTCCCCCTGCTCAATCGACTCTAGGATGAACTAAAGCTCCCCTATTTGGCTTTTAAAGCCCTTCCAAGCCTGGCCCTCAATCTATCTTTCTATCTTCATTGAATAGTATTCCTCTTCCCACTCTGCAATTCAGCCAAACTGCCCTCTCCATTTCTCACACATGACCCTCCATCTCTCACCTCTTTGCACCAACCATACCCCGTTAGCTGCAGTGCATTCTAGGTTGTGTTCAACTCCTAGAATCCCTCTCTTCCTTCCAGACACAGCTCAAACAACATCTTCTACTTAGCTATCTTGTATTTATTTGTATTTATACTTCTTTATGGTTATCCTTTATATACTTGCGTCCCTCATTCAAATTTTTGTTCCTGTAGAGATTGTTTCGTTTGTAGTATTTTTATCCCTAGTGACTAGTATAGTGTCTGGCACATAGTAGATGTTTAATAAATGATTATTGATTGATTTTTGAGTATTTTAGAAAGATGAGTATTTTTAAGGAGGAAAAAGCATTTATAATAGAGCAATTACATATACATTGAAGTGTGCACACACATACACATACATATATGTGTGTATGGATTTTCTATAACTGTCCAGATTTAGATTTGTGCTGACTAGCTGATTTTATGCCAGTAAAAATAAGTTTAAATCACAAGCATATTAAAATAGTAATCATAAATCATAAGGCTTTAGAATAATAAGTATATTGGAATCTGGCAACATTTATACAGATGGTTTGGCCAAATGCATGTTGCTCCCGCCCATAAGGTTGTGGACAATTCTTCACGTTTCATTTGCATCTCAAAAGCTGATCATTTCCCCCTTCTCTCTTCCCCCACATAAATAGACTGTTGAGAAAATAAGACACTAGAGAAAAGTTTCATTCTTTGGGCAGTAAAACATGAACATGGCATGTCTCACTTTTGCCAACAGGGTTATGTGTCATGGAAAGGATGCTAGATTTACAGCTGGAGTTATTGGCTTCAAGTCCATCACCTCCCTGTATGAGGCTGGGCAAATCACTGCTTACCTCTGCCCTCTATTTCCTCATCTGTAAAACCAAGGATGACCTATGAGGTCCTTTCCACCTCCATATCTAAAATCTAAGGATTTTGAACAATGGAAAAGTTCAAGTGGCTTATTAGTTTAAAACTCTATAAAAAACACAATGATAATTTCTATTCCCTGAAAATTTAAAATCTTGAGAAGTTTTAAGGCTGTGGAGGATGAGTTTATAGTATTTTCAACATAATTTGATAAAGAATTTTAGATTTGGAACATTAGAGATCATCTAGTCAAACCCCATTATTATATTCAAGAAGACACCTAGAAACATGTGAAGTCAAATGATTTGTCCAAAGTCATATAACTGGTTATTGGCAGAAATCAGATCTACAACTATGGCCTCCAACATTCTTTCCAGCATGTTACAATATGTTTGAGATGAGATACTTGTTCCAGGGGCAGTCCATCAATGCCAGAATTACCAAGAGTTAGTCACAAATGATAAGGACAAGAATCACCCAGGGCAGGCTGGCACAGATGGGATGTATTTTGTATTATTAAAAAGAATATCACAATAATGAGATTGCGAATTTTTGAGTATCTTTCATGCACGCACTTAGATGTTTAGTAAAGCCTATACCACATCACTTTTACCTGCCATCCACCCTATGAAAATGTTTATTTTCTTTGTAATTCTTCCAGCACCCAGAATTGTGATAGGCACACCATTCATTCATTCATCTGTTCATTTGCTCAAAAAAATAGTCAAGTGCTTTCTAAGAGGAAGGCACTATGCTTACATGCAGTAGGGGCTTCAAAGATGAATGAAACCTAATTGCTGCTGCTTTTCAAGATGCTTACATTGTGCTGGAAGAGATGAGAAAAATACATTAAGGACTATGATACAAAGCAATAGGATAAATGCAATAGGATATCTTCTGTAAGTGTTCAGAAGAGGGAGAAATTGCTTCTAGCAAGGAGTGAGATTAGGAAATCAACATTGTCAATACTATGTAGATGTTATGTGTCTACAGTGTGCCAGGTTCTGTTCTAGGTGCTGAGAATACAGAGAATGAAACAAGGCTTGCCCTCAAGGAGGTTGCATACTATTAGTGGAGATAATATTTACATATGCAAGAATGTAAAGAATATGCACAAAACAATTACAAAGTAATTTTAAGCAGAATGACATTATTAGTTAGATGGGGATAGGAGTAGGAATTAGGAATGTCTTTATGTAGAAGGTGATGCATAATTTGAAGCCTTCATGGGGGAAATGACAAAATCTGGACCTTGAAGGATAGAGTTGGACATTGCCAGGTAGAAGAAATGGGTAGAAAGGGTATTCCTGGTAGAAACAACAGCACAAGCAAAAGCCTGGTTAGGGACAGGTGGTGAGGACAAATTTGGTTTGGCTGAAGCACGGTTTGAGATAATATTGGATGTAGAGGTTGGAGTCACGTTGTAGAAGTTATTGAATACCATCCTTAGGAATTTGGACTTCACTGCCTAAGCAATGAGTAGTAACCGAAGGACCACAAGCAAGTATTTAGAGACTCATTGTTCTTTCCCATTACTGTGTATAGATCAATATTGTCAATTTTACGAAGTTCTTGAATTTTTCAAATATTTATGTGTCTATACATACATACATACACACCTTTACATACATACATATTTGAAATGGCTATTATCATTCTGAATCTTTATCTATAAAAACTCCACGTGAATCTGCATCATGAAAACTCTTAAATCAGATTCAACAAATATTAAGTAGCACTGGGAATACCAAAAAAAAAAAGAAAGAAAAAAAAGAAAGAAAGAAATACCCATGCATAAGCAAAAAGAAAAATGTCTATGGAATACTATGTACACATCTTTCTTTCTTTCTTTCTCAAGATAGATATGATTATTGAACAAACATATTTGTTAATTTGATATAGATTTTCAAACATCTCCATAAACCAAGCCCATCTATATTGCCTTGGAGTTCATTGTATTTTTATGTTTACATAAGGATAAGGGGATAGCTTCCATACTGCAAGATCATTAATTTCATTGGTTAGGGACTGCATATATGAAAAGAAAAAAGAGAGAAAGAAACAGTCCCTGCATTTTAGGAGTTGATATTCTTTCAGAGGAAACATGTTATGCATCACATAGTGGTCCATATTTTCTCATGTTGAAATTCTCTGCTCAACTAAGATATATAGTCTATCACCAGTCCATACTGAAAAGCCATCTTGGTTAGACCTGCTAGTGCTGGTGTACTTTGGCTTAACAGGGGTATCTCTACACTGATATGAGGCATTGGAGAAGGGACTTTAATAGAGATTTTCATTCAGGGACTTTAATAGAGATTTTCATTCAGCCAGCCATCCATCTATCCATCCATCCATTCATTCGTTCTTTCATTAAATGAGGCAATATTTGGAAGGCACTCAGCACAGTACCTAGCACTTAGTAGCTGTCATATAAATGCTTATTTCCTTCCCCCACCCCCTTTATTCAGCAAATATTTATTAACTACCTTCTACAAACAAGGGATACCACTGGACTAGGCAGTTCAGATATACAGAAAAGCAAAACAGACCTTGCCCTCAAAGAATTTCCATTCTGTCAGAGCGAACAACAATGCACAAGTAAATAGAAGACACACACAGATATAGATATAGATATAGATATAGATATAGATATAGATATAGATATAGATATAGATATAGATATAAAGTGTGTGTATGTATATCTGTATATAAAGCTTTAGGGAAATACCCCAAGGAATAACTGTCATAAAAGCTCTCTGTACCATCACATTAAATGCATGGATAGTTTAATTCTTACACTGTCAAATTTGTAAAAGGTGTTTATATTTTTAAGTTCTTTATAAACAGAGGAAAATATGACACTAAGCATAGGATATATAGTATGGGGGGGCAATACTATCCATTTTAAGCAATTTAATAAGCAAACTAAGGGTGTGTTCTCATGTCCAATGCACCACAAATGTGCATCTGTGATGTGACCCATCTGGAGACCCTTTCCCAGATTATTCATTCCAGAAACACATGATGACATTTTAAGTTCAGCCCTCTCTGCTCTTCCACTCATTTTGTGGTCTTTTAAGACCTGAATAAGGTCAAATAATTCTGCCCCCATACTTCTTTTAGTAACTATTTTCTGTGTCATACCTAATGCCTCAGACTTCTGATAACTTTGTGAAAAATCATTGGGCAGAAAAAAATCCAGCCCTAGATCACTGGGCTGAAAAGAGCAAAATTGTTTTAAATGAAAAGAGGCAGCTTTTTAAGGAGAGAGTTTGTTAAATTCCCAATGCCTCCTGTTTCACCTGTTGACCTTGACCTCCTCTTTCAGTTCAAGTCCGTACAGATTCTTCAAAGAGTGGCACAGAGGAGATCACACATTTTCCTCGATGACAAATTAATCAAACTTGATTTCTTAGTCTAGATAGATACAAAAGAACTACAACTCCCCAAGGGCTGAAAGTCAATACTGCTCTTCTGGCTCTGATTAGTGTAACAAAGGAATATCTGAGAGCCATCTTCCTCCTCTTTCTGCTGGGGGATCAAGCAGAAAGAGGGCTGGGGTTAGAAAGGAGAAAGGGCTTATTAAAACACATTTCAGCTGTAACCAAGTGAATGGGAAGATATCCTGACAAAGTCAATTACTTTTCTGTAGATGCTCACCTTTTCTCAAGTGTAAAATTTCCTCTGAGGAGATGTTGAGGAAGTAGTTTATTATGAAACTGAACTGTTTATTGATCTTGCCTTTTATGTTACTTCTGTGAGGATGATTTTAAAACTAAGTAGACTTGGGGTATCTGGAAAAAGTTACGGATATCTCAAGTTTGGATAAACAGGCATGCTTTATTGTGACTAGTTTTTTTTTTTAAATAAAGGAATAGAAAGTCCCTTAGACCAGAAAATTTGCATTCCTTTTAAGACAAGCCAGTACAAGGTGAAGCAATATGTAACAGAGTAAAATTGCTGTCTGTCGACTCTAGCAAATAAGTTGTATATAATAAGTTATATGCAATGCTCTGTGGGGGTGTGAGGTATTACAGTACAAGACCCTTTGCACACTTTTGTACATCTTTGTTTTTCTTTCTTTTTTTGCATAAGAACTTGCTCCATTCTTGTGATCCTTACATGGGTCTATATTTAGAACACTTTCGGTGGCCCAGATGAAGTGAGGCATGATGCTGTTGGAACAAGGCTACATATTTCTGTGAAAGTTTTTTAAACAGCGAAATGCTCCTCCTTTTATGTGGTAATATTTTATCAAGGTACCTGACATTATTTCCCCACAAATATTTAATTAAAGATGAATCTGAAAGCTAAACTTTCTGGGTTCATATTTTTATAAGTTTGGAGCATCTTTTTCTAACTTCACCTCCATGCTACCAGTGAATGCTTAAAAAAACCACACATATTTCAAAGAGCACAGGTTAAATTTAATAACAGAATCTTGATAAATATTTGCAAAAGAGAAATTAGAGATATTTTCTCTAGGCAAGCAGTTTGGTAGTCCAATACCTGGGTTCATCTCTCATGGACACTTGGTTTTGAAGTTCTTTCTTCCAACTACATTTCTCAACCAGTCAAGCAGGTTTCAAAATATTTGTGGCATGCCAGACCCCTTAAAAATTTAAAGTTGTATGTCTAGCAATAAGTAAGAAAAGCAATGCTTTGTACCTCTCTCCATCTGGCACAAGCCTAGGTTTCCAGCCTTTATCTCCCATGATCAAATCTCCCACGAACTCCATTAGAGTTGTGCTTTAAGTTATGGGGGTGAAGAGAAGAAAAGGGAGATAAGGTTAGGGTGGAGTGTAGTTTTAAGTATTAATGTAGTGACATTGGTCTGGCCAGAGAAAGGTCAATTTTACCATACTGAAATCCAGTTGAATCTAATAAGAATTTATTAAGCTCCAATTGTGTGAGACACTACACTAGGTACCAAGGATCAAAGACAAAAATGACATAGCACCTTCCCTCAAGCAATTTACGTTCTTCTTGGGAATGGAAAGGAAACACAACAAATACACAGATACAGATGTAACATTTGAGTTCACTTCCTCTTTTCTCCAACAACTGAAGTTCAATTGCCAATATTTTGAATAGTTGATTTTTTGAATGTCATCCTCACTTCTGCTTGAGTAAACTCTAAAATACAGAAGAGCCATTGTAGTGTAATGATTGGATAAAGTATTGGACTTGGAATCAGAAGACCTAGATTCAAATCCACTTTTACCCTGGCTTTGCCGTAGCCCAAATACCCTGGGCAGCCCTGCCCAGGGGCCTACCCCATGGCCCTGATGGCACAAGAAGTTTTCACTTCCACATTGGGCATGGGCCCTGAGCCCCAGAGTAGACTGTGAGGAAAACAGTGAGAAGCATGGGGAAGAGGGTGGCAGTAGTGGGGAAAGGTAATTTCAACTTGATGCTCATTTTTGTGATATTCTCCTGTAAACAATGCCTCTGTTTCTTACTCAAAAATAACAAACAAAAACAGTCAAAACAGACATTTTGCTATTCCCTATGCAACCAAGTTCTTTCCTACCTTCCTGCATAAATATTCATTCAATGAAATGACAGCTAACGTTTGTATAGTACTTTATGGCTTACAAAGTGCTTTACAAATTTGAATCTCATAGTATCCTTGTAACCACTTTGGGAGGTAGATACTAGAGGTATGAGATTATCACATTTTAGAGGGGAAAATGGGCTCACAAAGAATAAGTGATTTGTTAATGGTCACACAGCTAATTAATGTTAGTCTCGGGTTTTGAACCCAGTTCACAACTGACTCCCAGTCACTCCATTGTACCATAATAACACTCAGCACTTCTCTGAAGAAACATTGACTGAGTAGTCAGGCTATGCCTTCTCTTCCCTTATGTTCATCCATTCTTTAAGGATGTGCTCAAATGCTACCTCCTTTTAAGTCTTCTCTTTTTTGTTTTAAATTTATTTTTAATATGTTTAGTTTTCAGCATTGATTTTAA
>CM053624.1:350423872-350453466 GCA_028646595.1 Phalanger gymnotis
TTTTAAATCATTTCAATTAAATTGTAAGCATGAAATTTAAGGATTTAGAAAAATAGTAAATCCATGCCAATAGCTTACCATTATAAGTACAAAATAAAGTGATGTCACTATAAAGTACAACTCTATTTAGGAAGAACCTTTTGAAATAGATCAACAGACTGGCCTTCTGAGTCAGGGAAAGCAGTCTGGGAGGCAATTCTACGGAAGATGACTTTACGTGGCTAGACCCAATGAATCATCATTAAATTAATGAGTCATTCATTAATAGTTTGATGTCAACTTGGATGAGGTCTGTAGTGAACAAAGCTCTGTGCTTGGCCCTGTACTATTTACCATCTTTAATGATGACTGTCTTAAAGGCATAGATGGCAATCTCATCAAGTTTGCAGATGACGCAAAGCTAAGAGGAACAATGAACATAATGGATGATAAAGTCAGGATCCAAGGAGAACTTGAGAGTCTACAATATTACAAGTCGATGCTACAAATAAAGTAAGGTCAAGTTGAAAAGGAATAATTATTAAATCTCACGCTTAGGTTCAAAAAATCAACTTTATAAGTAAAGATAAAGAAGGCATGGTTGGACAGGTGTTTGTTGAAAATTATCTTGATATTTGGGCATCAACTATTCATCATGTAGCAGCCGAGAAAGTTAATTCAATGTTAGATTGCACTAATAGAGGCAGAGGTCCCAGGAATAATATTCTAGGGGTTCCCCTGTACTCTGCCTTGCACAATCTATAACTATAGTATTTAATTTAGTTATGGGCATTCAATTTTAGGAAGGACATTGATAACCTGGAAAGTAACCAAGACGGCAAAGGGAATTAAGTCTATCAGTTGAAAGAACTGGTTTCAAACCACTTGTAGACAACTGAGATAACAATAATTTAATTATAGTTATTACTATTAATATTATTAGAACTAGCACTTATATAGCACTCGTAGTTTGGGAATGTGATTAGCATCCATAAATATTAAAAGGCTGACCCATGGAAAAGGGACTTGTTTTGTTCCATTTAATTGGAGAAGGTAGCAGTAGGAGTAGTCAGTCCATAAACATTTATTAAGTGCCTGCTATGTTCCAAGAACTGTGTCGAGTGCTAGGGACGCAGATATGACCTCAAGGAGCTTATTATGTAGCGGGGAAGACTAGACACAAAGGGAACTGAAAAAGGAAGGAAGGAGGAGGATTTCTGGGAGCAGAACTACGATGGAGTTGAATCCGAAGGAGTACAACTGGTGGGAGATGCAGAGGGGGATGGCCCAGGAGCCCTCTTTAGAGGAAAGCTTTGGAAGGAGCTCTTTACTCCACCCTCTAGGCCTCCCATCAAAGAGACAAAGGGTATTGAGGGCACTGATGACCTGTGAGCACCAAAGATCATATTTTATACCAGGATGATGAGTTTTCCTGATGATGAGGTTTCCTGAGAAGAGGACGGAGTTTAGTCCAAAGAGTAAAGCTGCTGGGAATAAACGAAATGGTTAGCAGGTAAAAAGAGCCAAATCTAGACTTGATATAAGGAAAAACTTCTTAGCAATTGCAACTATACAAAAGCAGAATGGGTCATCCCAGGTAATGATGGATTCCCACCTCACTGGAAGTCCAGGCAATGATTAGATGAGCAGTTGTTGGGCACATCGTAGGTAGGATACTTTTAGGAATATAGCTTGGACTATATGGCTATAGAGGTCCTTCCGCTGAAACTCAGTGATTCTGTGAACATTGGACAGTTTTGCCTGTGCTAATTAGGACCAATAGGGTCACATTTAAAAACATCATCCCTATGACAACTTCACAGATGTCCATTTCACAGACCCGACTAGTGCCATGTTACAAAGGAAAACTGTTGATTGCAAATGAAAACTGTTGCTCTTAAGGGAAAAAGAGCAAAAAAGTATAGCTTTATCTGCACATATTCCATTCTCTGTATGAGGGGAAGGGACAGAACAAAACTGGAATTCCCTATACCATTGATGAGAGTCAGCCTCATCTTCACATGAAATAGATAACATTATTGGTAATTTAAAGCACAGATTATGTCATTGCCTTTTAATCTGTGCATATTTTAAGATATACAGATACACAGAAAATGAACCTATCCAAGAAGACCCTTCTTTAAGACAAAACTAATTTTAAAAAAGCAGTACAAAGAGTTGTTTATTTGTGTTTTAGGACTCTGTATGAAAATATCTAAAGCGAAATTTCCCTCATGCCAAATCTAACTAGGTTATAGTTCTTTGAAAGGCATGAGAACCAACATTTGCAAATTATTTTTAAGTAATTCAAAATTTGTAACAGAATTTTTCAGTTATTAAAGAAATTGTCAGATTTATTCATTCATCCATCCATTTATTTATTTAGTAAAAAATTTTGGTTAGAAAAAAAGCAAATGGTGACACATTAGAAAAAGACCGTTAGAATGGCTCCTCTGTGTGGACAAGCACTCTGCTCTGTACTCCCTGGGCACCCAAAGACCTCATATTGTAAATCAGCTTAAACTGATTTTATAGAAGCAGTGAGATGTAGTGGATAAAATGCTAGGCTTAGAATCATGAAGGCTTGCATTCAAATATATCCCTGACTTTTTCTAGCTATGTGACCTTTCACAAGTAATTTAGCCTCTCTGTGCCTTGGGCAGCTCCTCAGCTCTTATCTGCTAAGTCATAGTAAGATTTTGCTGTGGTAGGAAGTTGCTATGCTGACATCTTTCGGGTGTTCAGATTTATTTTAGTTTTGCAAAAGTTTCATTAATATTATTAAATAGGCCTAAAAATTCATGCGATTTTAGTTTTTCTTACTACCAAACTCCCTTCCACGATACTAATGTGCTTTTCTTTTAGAATATTTCCCATATGGAGTGAAATGGAGGGAGGCATAGAGACATCTGCAACATCTCCAGTCTTTGAAGTGTCCACAGGAAATTCAGCAAAAAGGAAATCAGCAGTTACAGACAAAATTCACCTATGGGGCTTTAAATATTTTTTCTTAAATATTAAAGCAGCTGGTGGTGAAACCAAACCCAAAAGTGCTGAATTCATCAGAAATGGAAACATTTTAATTTTTCTCACCGCAAAAGAGAAGCCATTTTTTCATTCAAATCAAGGGAATCTAAATCCCATTGATCATATATTTTAAAAGTTCAGATATGTATTTTTACCTGAACATTTGTAATATAATCATCGTCAAATCTTACATAATCATCAGAGAGATTCACCTTATTTATTTAAAACTAATAGCATTTCTCACTTTCAGTCTACTACTTAGGAGCCAGCAAAAAGGAGATTAATTTTCTACTTTGTATGCCAGGCATGGAAAGAAACAGATCTGTTTGGCATATTCCCAAATTCTTCAAGGTAATGTTCTTATCAAAATCAACCTGAAGTTGTAGCAATCGATCACTTTGTTAACTGCAACATCCCTGGAAAACTCCCTTCCCCCACCTCTACCCCCCAAATCTGCCTTCCACATATATGCGAAGGCATACTTCTTTCAAAAGAACACATTGTGATTCAAATCTGCCTTTGCCTCCAAGACAGTTTTGGCAATGGTCCAACATACTGTACACAGTGTGACCATATGCAGATAAATTCGCTCTGGATAGAAGGAAGGATTATTTGTCCCTCTGTCACCTGACCTTATATTGACTTCAAGTAGACCTTTTGGAATCACCCCCTCTATTCCTGTGAAGTGCCAACATTCCTCATGATAAGGTGGAAGTCCTATAAAATGAGACTACTTAAGGAGGTGGTTCAGTGGACAGAGCTCTTGGCCTGGAGTCAGGAAGACCTGAGTTCAAATTTGGCCTCTGACACTTACTAGCTGTTTAGCCCAAACCACTGACATCTATTTGCCTCAGTTTCCTCATTTGTAAAATAGGTCTAATGATAGCACCCACCTCCCAGGGTTGTTATGAGGATCAAATGAAACAATAATTGTAAAGTGCTTAGCTCAGTGCCTGGCACGCAGTAAGCACTATTTAAATGGTAGTTTTTATTATTAGGTGTCAGACTTCAGAACCTCACCCAAGTCCCACAGTTGATCAGCTATCATCCATCCATTCATTCATTAGGATGTGGTCTTCTCCTTAACTATGCCCAGATTCTTTGAATCCTTGAGTTCTAAGCTCCTACTAATGTGATTGCAAATATCAAACCAAGACGGACACATGGATTCAAAGCAAAATCATTTAATTATACCGGGGTGGCAAGTTAAATAATGAGGAATTATTTGCCATCACATATGAAATAAAGGTTATGCTCTCCCATTGATTCCCACATCATTGGGAGTGAGGAGAGGAGTGGAATGCTCTCCAGGATAGCACATGCTCCCAGGGTTGTTTCTCAGCTGGAACACCTTTCAAGATGTCAACTCAGTGTCCCAGCAACCCTCTGGGTTGCACTGTAGTTCCAGTTTACATCTGAAGCTGCCTCTTACTGCATCTCTCTAGAGCATGTGTTGTCCATTGCTACTGCTGCCGTTGCTGGGTTTCTAGGCTTGTTCTAGAAAGAAACTGCTGAATACATAGCTAGTTCTACAGTTGCCCCAGGCAACTGTCAGGTTCTAAATTGCAAAGCAATTGCTGACCTCCATTGGTGGAGGGCATTTGCTTACTGGGTGTTCTTTATACCAGTGACATCACAAGTCAGATCAAATAAGTAAGAATAAGTACTTACTATTTTTAAAAAGATTGCAGTAGCCACTGTGGAAAAAAAAAACTACATATTAATACTATACTTTGTATCTTAGGTATACCAGAAAAAAATTGTATTTAACATTGATAACCATGCCATTTCTTGCTTAGAGAGATGCCAAAATAGCATGATTCCTCATGCTATCCATCATGTCTCTCTACATCAACATGACTGCAGGTACCATTTATAGGACTCCCGAACATGGAAAATCACATATTGAAATACGGTTTGGAGTTAACATTCCAGAATTGTTGCTACACAGTTCCTTCCTGTGTTCTGTAGGAGTAAATAAAGGGACCTCCTCCTTTCTATCCAAGTCTTAATTTTTTCTGTGGGGAGAAAGGTGGGTCGCAAAGCTAGTCTTATCAGGGTATAATGGAGACAAAACTGGCCCTTAGATGGGTCAATAGCCCAACTACTTCACAGAGAAGGGAAAGCAATGAATTAAACTAGACAAGGGGTACTCTTTTTAAAAAATATTGGTTTCTACCCATAATCCATTCATTACCTTTAATTTCTAATACATGAGCAGTGCAGCCTTTTCATACATATCCCTCTTTAATATCTTCTATGTCATTTTTTCATCCTGCTATTTTGGCTCTCTTTACCTACATTGTATTCTTGTAATAATCCTGTGACAGAGTAACTAAGTACATAAGAACAAATCAATTATTCATTGTAATTCTATTTAACAGATGAGGAAAATGAAGTTCTGAGAAGTTCTGGGGTTAGTCTCTAATTTCTGAAGGCAGGATTCAAACCCAGCTCTTTCTGACTCCAGTTCTTCTGATCCTTTTTTAATAATGCTTCACTGGTACTTTGGAGAACACATTGGACATGAATACCTATAATTTCCACGAACAAAGCATTTTTGTGGTAAGTATCATAAAGGAGATTTAAGGCAAAATGTGGAGCAGTTTTGAGAAGGGAAAAATTACTTCTAGTTAGGAGAGTCAAGGAAGGCTTTCTGAGGAAGTGGCATTTGAACTGGACTTTGAAGAATGGGGAAGATTTTGACAGGTTGGTTAGAGACGAGGTAGCAGTGATGGAAGGCCAATTCAAGCAGACAAGAAGAAGGGCCCAGAGGAGGGAATGGTTAATTGGTGTTCAGGGAAAGGTGAATAGTCCAGTTTGGCTGGAACATAGGAAAACAGAAGGAGAGTAGCGTGAGATGGGATTGAAAAAGCAGGTTGGATTCTGATGACAACCTTGAAAGTCCATCCAAGGATTAGAGTGGGATTTATCCAGAAGTAATAAAGAAACTACTAAAGACCTTTGACCAGGAAAGCAGTGTATTTATGGGATTGCTCTAGTAACAATGTAAAGTATGCAATGAAATACCTTTGGGGTTGAGAGGAGGAGTTAGAGTAGGAAGCTATTAGGGTTGGGGTACTGGTGGTGGTAGTCAAGGAGTTGGATTTAGGAAACATGTACTCCAATGCAATTTTAAGGCATCTTCAGTGATTGAGTTTGGACGGCTCGGGGGCATTTGGAAAACCACTTTTGAAAAAGGGCATTAGTACAAGGTTTTTATAAATATGAGCATAGTTGTCCTCATTTATTAATTATCTATTGTGCATAAGTGTGACAAAAGCAATGTATTAACCCCTGCCCTCATGCAAGTTAGGCTAATTCTTCTTTTAAAAAAAGTATTGACACCATCCTCAAGACTCGATTGGTTCAGGGGACTAAAGACATAGGCTGTTGATAGCACATACTGATTGCCAAGTAAACAGCCATGAGGAGTTCCAGGAATGCTCTGATGCTTGGCTCCTAGACCACAATGGGCAACTCACAGGCACTGGAGCTTTTTGCTCAAAAGCAACTTGGGGTGTCCAAAATGTGTATCTTTTTCAAGTATTGTTCTATGGCTAACTAAACCTCCTTTCATTCATTGTTGAATAATATGTAAGTCTTATTTTATTCCAATCTCAAACATAAACTATTAGAGATTAGCTCAGTCAGGCTCAGCCCAGAACAACAAGGTACTAGATCAAAGCTACAAGACATAAGAATCAGATGAGATATTTATAAAGCACTTAGCACAATGCCTAGCACACAGTAGGTGCTTAAATGTTTATTCTTTTCTCCTTTCCCTACTGTTGAAAGTACTGGGAAGGATTGAAAGATAACTCAGAAGCTTAGTTCTTGCCCTCTGGGAGTTTACACTGATAGATGATAAGAACTTTGGGAACCATATTCTTAAAAACTGAAGATTGAGCCCAGAAATGGAGGCTCTAGGAGCTTATTTAGTGCCCAATTCTGTTGCTGTCCTGTTACTGAACAGACCTCACTGTCTTCCTTCTCTCTCTTCTGGGAAATTAGAGAATAACTGCCACCCACCTTCTTCACAGGAATGCTATGAAGATTAATTGGATAATTCGGGTATGCCTCTTTGAGCTCCTTGAAAGAAAAGTGCCCTATAAGAACAAAGTAAAATAACAATAATAATTATTCCATTTAAATGTATTTATGTCAATCTATGTAATGCAATTATGAGGGAACTAGCTCCTACTTGTGGAAAAGTCCCAAGCTGATGAAATTTCCATATCTCCCCATTTATCCCAAAGTGCTCAGAGTAACTTGTTGACTGAGGATATTGTGGTATCAGAACTAAATTATTTGGGGGAAGGGGAGTGGAAACTCCACAGACGGCCCTAAACAGTTCTCTGTACAAAAATAACCTTTTCATCCTGTCTCAAGACTGCAGAGACAGCACCTGTCTAGGTTACACTGCTTAACATGAAGCACTCACATTGCTATTAGCTAAAATTGGATTTACTTGCAATCTGCACAAGGGAACTTACATTTTGGGTTTCGAGGTCTATCCTATAATTAATTACTGTCCATTTACCATTGGAAAAGGATTCTTACTGCCTCAGCAAGATGCCTGGAGAAGTCTCTTACATCTGCTTCCAGAGCAGCAGGGAGCTGCCCAGAACCCTCAGAATAGGACTTTAATACCCCATTTGAAACCCACCAAGTGGCGTTTACTCAGCTCTAGAATAAATCCTCCCCTACTCACATCTGGTCTAGTCAATATTGCTTTTCTATCTTTGCAGGGCTTGCTGGGCAAAATGCTCCTTTTTTTTTAAACAATTGAATTTTCTTTGATCTTCAAGAGAGCTTTACTGGTTAAACACCTGGCCTAATGCTAAGCTTCCATAGCTATTCTACAGACCTGAACTGTTTTTCCTTCCTTTTTTTAAACTTTTCTTTTCATATGCAGATGGCTAGCATGCTGTATTCAACTGTACTCACATCCTGCAATCACTAGAGAACAGATTGCTTTCAGCTGATTGAGATGAGGTGACACATAGGAGTAAGTGAGGCTGACCTTTGTCAAAATGAGGATGGGGCAAAGATCTTATCCTTACTATGTGCTCCTTTCTTCCCCCTTTAGATCTGGTTCCTTCTGTGGAGAGGCACTCAGGTATACAGTGTCCTTGGCCTTCCCTTCACAGCCTAAATCTGCCTAAATCCAAGTGGCCAGTCCTACTCTCCTCAAGCAGGCCTCATCTCTGGATCATGCTTTATTCTCTCCTCTATGAAAACCTTTTTTTTTTTAAATAACTGAACAACAAAGTCATATTACTATTAATACAGACATTTTCCATTAATGTATCTACAATTCTTACACATTTAGATGTGAATATGGCAAGGTTTAGAAATGTCAGATTATAAAAATGACAATATGTTATCATTGTTGTTATTATGAGTATTGGTAGATGTAATGCTAATCATTTATTTGCAGTTTTTACAATAATTCTCTCAGTAGATCTTTCCTACAAACAACAGGCTTACTTAAAACTCAAAAAATTTGATTTTATATACCTCATTCTCATAGAAAATGATCAGCTCTCTGAGGCGTTACCCTAATTCACTTTGCATGAAGCTGAAAATAAATGATGACGTCTGAAAAGGAAATTCTTTCCAATGTTATCTAAACTCCAGAGGCTCCAATTGCCTCCAGGAACACATAGAAAATGCGATATTTGGTCCCCTTCCTACCTTGTTAGTCTTATTACACCTCATGTACTCTTTGATCTAGTGACAGTGGCCTCCTGGCTACTCCACGGAACAAAACACTCCACCCCTCGGCTCTGGGCATTCTCTCTGGCTAACCCAGTGCTCATAATGCTCTTCCTCCTCCACTCCAAAAACTGACCTCCCTGGCTTCCTTTAAGTCCTAAATAAAATTCCACTTTCTACAGGAAGCCTTCCCTAATCCCTCTTAATTCCAGCTCCTTTTCCTCTTTTAATTATTTCCTATTTATCGTCTATATAGTTTGCTTTGTATATTTCTGTTTGCATGTTGTCTCCTCCATTAGACTGTAAGTTCCTTGAGGGTAGCAACTGTCTTTTGTCTCTTTTATTTTTTTTTATCCCCAGCACTTAGCACAGTACAGAAATGTTTATTTATTATTATTAAATGATTATCTAAGTTTTAGCAGGAGCAAGAACTTGATCCAAAAGACAATTTGTAATGGTAGAATTTCAAGCATCATTCAGGGGTTAGAGTCAAGTAGTCAATCGTCACTCAGTCAACCGGAATTTTATTAAGCACTTTTATGTGCCTGGCACTGTACTAAGTATTAGGGATACAAAAAGGCAAAAAAGCCCAGTCTCTGCTCTTGAGGAACTCACAGTCTGATAGGGAAGACAAAATGCAAAAGATGGACAAAAAAGATACATAGGGATTAATTGGGAAAAGTCTCAGGGCGAGGTGCTAATATTAAAACAGCAATGAGAAAGGTTTATTGAAGAAGGTAAAACTTTAGCTGAGACTTGAAGGAAACCCAGGGAAGCAAGGAGGTGGAGATGAGATGAGACGAGAGAGCATTCAGCACATGGGGACAGCCAATGAAAATGCCCAAGGTCAGGAGGAGAGTGCCGTGTGTGAAACAGTAGGGAGGTCATTTTCACTGGAATCTCAGAATAACTGGAAAGCTAGGAAGGGGCCAGGTTTACAATTGACTTTAAAAGCCAAACACATGCTTTTATATTTGAACCTGAAGGTAACGTAGAACCACTGGAGTTTGTTGATTCATTTGCATCGTGGAAAGACCTGTGTTTCAGGGAGATCAGTATAACAACTGAGTGGAGAATAGATTGGAGTTGGGGGAGACTAGAGGGAGGCAGGCTACTGCAGTATGAAGTCCTAAGTTCCTGGACCAGGCAGTTTCAGAAGACAGAAGGAGGCATATAAAAGAGATGTTAACAAAGGTAGAGAGGACAGGATTTTGCATTGGATTGGTTCTTACATGCTTACTTTGTACCAGACATCGTGCTAATTGCTGGGTATACAAAACAAAAAGTGAAACAACTCACTCTCTTGGGATTTACTTTCTCTCATGGAAGACAGCACACATGCACATAATACATATGCACATATTATGTGGGTGTATACACACACATATTTATATGTATAGGTATATTTAAAAACAGATACAAAATTATTTGGAAGGAAAAGGGGACTTTCTCACACCTCTCAGATTACTTGCTCAAAGGACCAATCCTATCTGGACATATTTTGTTGCTATCATTACTAGTTTTACCATGAAACTATGTTCCTAAGCAGTAATACCTGTGTTCTTTCCCTAACACCCTGTTAAGATATAGATTCAGTGGTAAGAGAGTTGGATTTGGAATCAGAGGAACTGGGACCAATGCCCTAACTCCTGGTGTGACCCTGAGCAAGTAATTTAACTTCTCCCAACCTCAGTTTCCTCATCTGTAAAATGAGGGCATTTAACTCAAGATAAATACTTTTATCTCCAACTTTAAATCTATGCTCCTGCCATGGTCCTAAGTGTTCTCCTGATCTAATTTATCAAGTTGAGGCAGCCCAACTTGAGTCCTCAGGGGGTTTGCCCACAGAGATAGCTTCTTGACAGGCCCCATCAAACTTCAAAGGCTTTGACAATGGTTCTAGCAATGACTCATACACCTGCTATCTGGTCCCTTCAAACAAAGTGTGGAGAGTGTTTATCCTCAAAAGGTGACATTGAGAGGTGACAGCCTGGGGGTAGGGTCTGTGGTCTACATTGCTTAGAGGGGGACGAGCATATACTGGAGAAAAACTACACACACACACACACACACACACACACACACATACACACATACACACATATTCTTTAAATACTGAAGCTAGCCCTCTGTTAATGACGGCGCTATTCAGGGAAACTAGGATTTTGTAAAACTAGTAGAAATCCTTAAGACACAGGGATGTCACCCAGGTCATTGGAATAGAGATATTATGGCATAACAATAATAATAGCTAGCATTTATAGAGTTCTTTAAGGTTTGCTAAGCCTCTTGTATGTATTTTCTCATTTGATCCTTATAACCGTGAGAGGTGAGTGATTTTTATCATTCCCATTTTATAAATAGCAAAAACTGAGACCCAGAGAGAGGCTAAATGATTGGTTCAGGGTCACACAGCTAGCAATTATCTGAGACAAGATTCAAATTTAGGTCTCTCTGACTTCCCGACCTAGCACTTCATAATAGAATAGTAAGAAAAATGTCAAATGTGACGTTAACCTAAAATTCTGGATGATTAGGAACAAAATGACCTCTTCATCTCTCTTTCCACATCTAGTCTCTAAATATTTCAGTCCATACTTCACACTGTCTCTTGAATAATCTTCTGAAAGTCCTGTGTCAGACATATCACTCTTCTTGCTTATACAAGAAAGGAATGAGTATTTGGAATTCCATCTCCCATCATCATATATTTGCATTCTCTGTCCCTCATACCAAGACTTCACTACCTCCTGCCTTTGTTGCTGTTCAGTAGTGTCTGACTCTTCATGACCCCATGAATCACAGCCCTTCTATATTCCACTGTCTCCCAAAGTCTGTCCAAGCTCGTGTTCATTGATTCAATGACATTATCTATCCATCTCATCCTCTACCACCGCCTTCTCTACTGCCTTCAATCTTTCCCAACATCAGGGTCTTTTCCAAGAAGTCCTCTTCCCCTGCTTCCCTTTTAATCTCAATTCCATTGTTTCTTGATATATGAAGCCTTTCCTGATTGCCCTAACTGCTAGCCCTTCCTCCAACCCCAATTCCCCCATTTCCTTCTATTTTTATAGATGTATATCTATCTATGTATATCTGTGCATCTATGTATCCATGTGTCTATGTATCTATGTGTCTATCTATATCTATCTATATCTATCTATCTATCTATCTATCTATCTATCTATCTATCTGTATCTATCTATGTATCTATATCTATCTATCTGTCTACCTACGTGTATCTATCTAGAATCTCCCTTGGCTATATTCTAAGCTCCTTAAAGGCAGGAGCTGTTTGAATTTTAACTATGTAACCTCAGAGCCTCTTTAGTGCCTAGCACACAGTAGATACTTAATAAATTGTTTGCACATCAAAAAAGAGAAAAAAGGAGGAATAATGAGCATTATGCTACAGTGGAAAGAACACTGAATCTGGCATCAGAAGACTTGGGTTCAAATTCCACCATTGCTATTTGCTACCAGAGTGACCTTGATCAAATCATTTGACCTCTCTCTGTGCCTCAGTTTCTTTGTAAAATGAGCGAGGCGGCCTTGATAACATGTAAGGTCCTATATTGCTCCAAATCTCTTGTCCTATGAAGATCCAGAGGGAGACAACCAGTGTTTGGTGATGGGGGAAGAAGATAGGTTCTAGGCTCCAAATACTAATGAAGAAAGGATGTTTTTTATACCTTCAGCTTCCTCAGATTGGCTGAGGGAGGTAGACTATCTGGGCAGAGAGACCATGGACTTTCCCCCCCCCCCCTTTGCTCCCTTACTCCTACCATAGTGTTTAAAAAGGCCAACTATCGTTTATCTTCAGAGAGAACTGTGTAGACCTAATACATTATCAGAGGCCCCTTTGCTGTTACATTTTCTCCTCAAAAGACTCCACGACCACAGGGCCGGAATTTCTTTCTCATTCTTTGCTACTGCCTGAAATTCTATTAGGGTTAAAAGAGCCTTCATCCAACCATTTAAAAATGGATACCTGACCTCAGCAACCCTTTAGTATAAAATAGTCCCACAGGAAGTGTAACTTGATCTCAGCAGATCCTTCCTTATTCAGTAACCGAGATCTTGGCATAAGAGCAGAAGAGACTAGGCACCTGAGTATCAGGAAAGGGGAGCATGGCATCCCAAGGTGAGAAAAATGGGACAAGAAATGGGGCTGGGAGCCCTTTGGAGACTTCACAATTCTTCATGGGCTTTCTCCATTTGCTTTCACATAGGAAGTTGCATTTTTGTTTTGTAGCTGCTCATATTTCTATTTTTTTTAACTAGACCTCTCATGTTATTAGCTCTTGGAGTTCCAGATAAGGAACTCCTCTTACTAAAGTAGATTGATACTTGCTATGCAGCCTTTAGTCTTAGAAAGTTCCACGGAGCATTTGGGAGATTAAGTGACTTGTCCATGTCAGCAAGCCACTAGGTTTCAGGGATGGGACTTGTACCCAGGTCTTCCATTCTGATGCTATCTCCCTATGCGCTGCACATCACCGTCTCTCATGAATTTCTGTCATACAGCTGCAAAATGCAAGGAGGTGGGCAACTATGCATAAAAATCTTTTTCCTGTTTTTTTTGTTTGTTTTTTTAATTAATAGTTGACCTCAATTGAATTTTGTTTCCAAGAGGTTGATTAAGGCACTTCATTTTAATGAATGCCACCTGAAAATTAAATGTTGAACCCGGGCATCATTGCTATCTCTGTTATTTTCCACATATACATTGTCTTGCTAAATTAGCAAAAATCATTTTACTGATAGGTAAACCTACCTGTACGCTAAGTAGGTTCTAGTTATTAAATGTTCTATATACTTTTTATTTTCTCAGAAAATACAGTAAAAGGCCTAGATACTGCCCTCTGTTAAGTCTGATTCTTCAGAGACGAGAAAAGCATTGTGCTAATTTGTGATCAGCAGAGATTAGATGTGTCCTTGTCAAATTTGATTCCTCAAGTGTAGGTCAGTCCCTCTACTCCATTCAGCTTGAGAAAAGCGATTTCCATGTTATAACTCTGATTACATCATGGAAAAATTCCCAACCGGTGACTATGGCCATGCTCGGCTCTTAACGAGCCCATAAATTTGACATTTCCTGATAAATGTGGACATCTCAAATCTATTTGATGCAAAGAACTATTGACAAGTCATTATCATTTTCGGAAAGGGGCTTGATATTTCTTAGATTGTTTCAGTTGCTGTATTTTCTTTCCCTCAATCAATGGCCTAAAGTTTCTATGGCTCTTATTTTCTGCATACTTCAAGCAATTGATTAATCAGTCAAGCAGAACTTATTAAACATTTATCTGTGCCAGACACTGTGCTGAGCTCTGCCGAAACAAAGAGAGACAAAAGCACCTTCTCTGCCTTCAAGGAGATCTCATTCTAATAGGTGAAATAACGAGCAAGCTATGTGCATACATCATCTATACAATGGAGATGGGAGGTAATCCCAGAGGGAAGACACAAGCAGTGGGGAGTAGGGAACCTGAAAAGGCCTTTTGCAGAAACTGATTTGAGCTGAGTTTGGAAGGAAGCCAGGGAAGCCAGTAGGCAGAGGTGAGGAGAGAGAGCATTCTTGACATGGCAGACAGCCAGTGAAAAAGCACAGATTAGGAAACATAAAGCAACAGCAGGAAGACCACTGTTGTTATATCATAGAGCTCATGGAAAGGAAGAAGGTGTAGGCAGACTGGAAAGGTAGGAAGGAGCTAGGCTACAAAGGGCTTTAAAAGCTGGAGGATTTGGGAGACCCAGAAAAATAGTGTATAATTTTAGACTTCTCCCCCTGGGTAGGGTCATAACAAGCCAAAGAGAATAAGACCTTTTGGAGGCAGAACCCAAAATTGACCCCAGTTCATGTGAATCAGGAGCCAGGACATTGTGGATAATGAATTCCACAGAACCAAGTGAGGCCCTTATTCAGTTAGAGCTTTTAAGTCTCACAGTCGAATAAGGGAGTTTTCCAGCTACAGGTTGGGGAAGCGATGAAGTGCAGGATGTTTATGTCCTGGAGAGGAATGGGCACAGAATCAAGACAGCCTTTCCTTGGCAGCATGGGGCTGTTCTTTCCAACCTAAGGATCCCTGCCAGACTGACTCAAGCAGAGAAAACATAACAAGTGCTGATGTGCCCCTGTTTTACATAGAACATAATAAAAGTTTTCAGGATGATTTATTTTCCTAAACAAGAAAATACAATGGACTCTATCCATTATTCAACATGCTAATGATAACCTTTACTCTCTTGTCAAGGATGATCTAAGGTAGTGCTCTATTGAAGAACAAAGAAGAATTGGGGGAGGGGAGAATCACCCAACCAGGCTCTTGGCCTTGACAGTGGAATAGAAGTAGGGGAACAATAGGATTTTAAATGAAGAGAAAAGATGCTTCTGCATTTGAACAGTTGTGATGCATGATAAATAGCCAACATGGCAGGCTAGTTTCTTTTTTAGTCTTACATGATTGACTGGAAAACTATCCCTAGAAAAAGTGAGTATTGATAACTCAATACACTTTACTTGCTTTATTTCTTCTACATCACATTATTCCACCCACATGAGCAGAATGCTCTACCATTGTAGTATTTGCTGGTCTGGCTTTCTGTGTATATGTTGCCTACTAAGTGGATGGCTCAGGAGGCAGCCTGAAAGTTGAGAGAGGGTCAGCCTTGAAGGCAGGAAGGATTGCTTAAGTCTTACCTCTGTAGTTTTACCTCTTTAGTCTTAACTGCTATAAGTAAGTCTTACCTTTGATTCATACTGGCTTTGTGACCATAGGAAAGCCACAAGCTCAGCGTCTCCTAGTAAACCCTAAGACTTTAAGTTCAGAATGTAGTTAGACATTTACAGAGTTGCCCACACCAGTGAAATCATAGCCACCACTCCTCTCTCCCTCTTCCCACAAAAAGTAAATGGTTTAACTTAAATGTTCTCTGGTCCCTAAGAAACTTAAGGAAATTGTCCCATTTAGAAAAAAAAATAGTCACTCAGGAAAGAAAAAGTTTAGGTTTGATTTTAATTTTGACTCAAGTTGATGTGGTACAGAAATAGTCATTTCCAAATTAATGAATAACTTCTTTCTGGTTAAAATGTAGGTAATGGGAGATAATCAGTTCTTAACAAAGTTTGCTTCATAGCTAAATTGTCCAGTTTTTTTCTGACGACATTTGGGATTTTCAAATGAGTTTGAGTGTGAGCCATTTCAAGGCTCATAAGCCATATAACTTTAAAATTGCTGTTAGAGCCAAGGTATTGATTAGGCCAAAAGTATGACTTTCATCTTTCAACTTTCATTTCATTGAAAATTCTTCTTGGCAGGCAATTGAAAAACGGATGGCTTCAGAAAGAAAAGTGAACCAATAAAGCTGCACTTCATGTCTGAAAATATATTCTCTTTTAATGTCTTCTACTGACTTTTATTTGGAAAAAAATCAAAAGCTTACCTTTAATTTAACACCCCCCCCATTAAAGGCTTTGCTGTTATTATAGTCATGAATAATGAATCAAATGACTCATTTAAAAGAATGTGAATTTCTATGTTTGTTTTTAAATTTGTTTTGGACATTCTTTCATCATTTAAGGGAGATTGTGGTACAACGTAAAGAGAGTAGAACTTGGAATCAAAGATTTGAACATTGAATCATGCCTCTGTCAGTTCTTGCCTGTATGACTTTGGGTAAGTCATTTCACCAGCCATGAAGATGAGCTTCTTCATCTTTAAAAGGAAGAAGATTGGAATAGATAACCTCAAAAGTCTTCCACCTTTCAATCTGTAAACCTTTGGTCCTATTCTAGACAAATCATAACATTTAAACAAAAAAGCATCCTTTTACATTTAAATTCTATTGCTAATATCAGTTTTATTGATGCCTTCCATTGTATCCATCTTGAGCCCAGAGATGCCTTGATTTAAAATATGCCTCTTCTACTATCTAGCTACATGAAATTGCTTAGCTTTTCTACGTCTCACTTTCCTAATTAGAAAAGGGGAATAATACCTATGTAAGGGCTTGGGGGGGGATTTCCATACCTCCCAGCTCAATTAATCAATAAAAGGCCATTATTCTTTATAAAGGTATAAATAAGATTGATTCTTTTATGAGGTCAGAGGTTCTTCGTCTGGCTTTCAGTTGGGGAAAATCAGGATTGCCTAACCAAGTAAGACACACTTCTGGGGGCTTTAAATGTCTAGAGGAATTTCAGCATAGGACCAGTCTAACAGCAAAATAATTAAGTGATGGAAGACTGTAGACTCGCGAATAACTTGAGCCTGTTCCAGAAGGCCACAAGAGGGTACGGGGGAAGTGAGCCTAGAGGGAATGTTATACTCGCTCCCCCACTAATCATGTTATTGTTTAGATTGGCTCAATAACGAAAAATGTATTTGGAGTATACACCAAGATAGATATGGGAATGGATAAAGAAAGATAGTCACCAAAGAGAAGAAATAACTTCAAGGAATATGACCCCTTGTACCAGAAAAGAAACTCAGATACTGACCTGAGAAAGGACTTCAATAATCTGGAATCATAAGTTTACTCAACTACATGTGTTCTCTACATGTGTGTTTCACTATCATCATACTCTAGGCTTGAAGTCATTCTTCCTCTGTACTCTGTGTGTATTTGTGGAAGTATACACACTAGATTTTGGGGGACATTTTGTACCAGGTATTCTTCCTCTACCATCTGAGTAAATATCATTGCTACAGCCTAATTGAGGATGCTGGTTGATAATAAATGGGAAGCTCACTGGTGGGGGCTCATGAGAAAGAGAATATTAGACACTTAGACCCTCAGGGTTACTGCTAGATTCCTGAAAAGAGTAGTTACCCTCTGTATGGTGATCTAGTCCTCTAATGTGAAGGGAGCTGAGGATGTAACTTTAAATAGGATGCCATAGTCTTTATCTCAAAAGGTTGTAATGAAGTTCAAATGCGATGACATTCATAAAGTGTTTTGCAAACCTCAGAGAGTTATATCCACAGCAACTTCCCTTATTATTGTTATAAAGATGTATTCAATTTTTTAAAAATTTGATTTGTTGTCCCTGACTTGAAATTACCATGTTAAAGATTTTTCCCAGTAATTCTGAGATTTTCCATAACTATAGCTATTTCAAGCTTGCTCTCAGAAGATGGAACTCCACAGAAGGCTGTCCACGTGATTTTTAGTCCAAATCTATAAATAATTGGTGTATCCATTTTAGCCCGAAAGACTCCCATCTGGTTCTTCTTTCCCACAAGAGACTAGGCTGAAAGCCTGGAAGGTTAGTAATACTGAGATGCTTGAAAATCACGTGTGTAATCATTGTGAATTCAACATGTGCTTCTTGCACCCAATTTGCTAAGGACTGTGTGACCCAGGCCTCCCCAAGGTGATTTCCTTCTTTGGAAAAAGCAAGAAGAGGGCTTAGAGGAAGGCATCTCTTCTCTGCATCCAGGTGTTGTGCCCCACTGAGTCATTCCTAGTCTTTCAGCTAGTGAAAGATAAGTCCTAATCTAGGATGCTTGATAGGAAAGGTTAAGCTCAGAAATAACTAGCCCCTTCCTTGCTCTAATTGTTGAATTTTTATAACCCATTATTTGTAAGAAGCAGCAAGAACACAGCTTGGTTTGGAGATCCCAGATGGAATTTGCAGGATGGCTATTAGGAAAATCATCATTTTTTGACTGGTAAACTGAAAAATTTTAATTTGGAAAAGTCAATGAAAAGGCATAAGTTTGGGGGCCCCAAACCCCTCTCCTCATGTCATTTCTGCATCTGTAAAGAGTCACTTTCCAGTGTAGATCTGCACTTTAAGAATTCTTAATGGGTACAATTGGTTCAGACAGTCAGCTGAATGTGTTGGATTCCCTGATAATGTTCCTTTGATTAAAAAAGATGGGAAGAATGTTGGTACCAGACGAGTCCTTGCTGTTTTGGGAATGACAGTTGAAGAGAGAAGAGGAATATTTAGTGACTGAAGCAAGACTTGCCCCCAAGGAGAGAGGAAGAGGGGTCAGCAAAGGTAAGTGTATGAGAAGAAAGGGATTAACAAAAGGGACCTTTTAAAAAGAGAGAGAGAAATTAGAAGGAAAAACAAACAAACCAGCTTGGAATTCACTACCATTCTTTAAGACTGCTTAATTAGAAACTGTGATTCCTACAATTGTTGAAATTGGGGCAGTTAAAAAGAAAAGCATTTTGACTGTGTCAGGGAAGGAAGGAGCTGGGAGATGTTTGATATTCAAATGTCCTTTTAAAATTGCCTTTGTTCCAAAATTCTTGGTTTGGGGCTAGTTAAATTCATATTAATTTCAACTCCTTAATGAATTGCTGAAAGCTCAGTATTTTTTTTTTTTGGTCTGTATTACATGACAAATGAAAAAGGTGCCACCTCTGACCCATCTCCTCAGGTTTTATCATTTTGCAGGACTGATAAAATAGAATAATAAATAATAAGCAAATGGGAGACTTTGGGCTAGAAGATTGAGAGAATAACAACTCTATGTTTGATTGTAGATGTGAAAAAGTAGATTTTTCTTATGAGGTATTCAGTCACTTCACAGTTTAAAGACTATAGAGAGGACGGGGGCAGGGGACCAATCAATCAATCAATAAATAAACATTTATTAAGCACTATTGGTGGAGAAAGACCTTATGTAGTGATATTATGATAGTAATTCAAAGTTGAATTTAAGCTCCAATTAACGCACACCCTGATTGTATTGAAAACCCCAACTATTATATTTAGAGGCACAACCTGAAGACTATTCTGAGCTCCCACTTTCTTCAACCCAACCAAGGTTGCAACCAAGACTTCTGCTTCTGCTACCTCCATTGCTGAGTATGACTGACAAGCTAGGTAGTGACACCAGGGAGTTTATACTAAGGGCCTAGGGTCAAGGCAGCCCCAGAAGAGCCGTCAAGTTTACATAGGGAAAACCACACACACACACACACACACACACACACACACACACACACACACACACACACACACACACACCCCACAGAGGAAAGACAGAGAAAACAGAGACTGAAGTCTGAAAACTGGCAGGCATCTGTCTGTAAGGAAACTCCCCCCTCAGGAATTTTTTACTGGAATTAAATTAGGGGTTGAAACATAATGCAAATGATCAGGCCTGAAAATGGATTTTTGCTTTCTTGCATATTTCTGGTAAGGAAACAAAGAGTTTATGGGGCCGGCTCAGAGTAATATCAAAGCAGAATCCAGGTTTCAAGCTTCTTTTGATGATATTGGGACCACAGTCACCTACCTAAAAAAGGACTAAAAAAGTCCTTCCCTTTTAGATTCTTCTTCCCAGGTGCTGAATGGTATTAAAAATGCTGCCTCCTTAATGTGAATTACTACCATTGTCACTGGTCATCCTGATGGAAAACTGAATACTTTGAAATAATTTTTAAAATATGTAATCTGTCATGTCTTAGGCATATGCAACTATTAGAACATTCCTTGAAGTTTCTGATATTTTTTAGACTGCTTTAAAACTGACTTTTCTCATCTGTAGACTACAGAAATTGAAGCATTTATTTGATTTCATGCATTTAAAACCAAATTAGGTTATATGTATTTCTCAAAAAAAAAACCCTAAAGAAACAACCCAGATCTTTTAAAAATTAAAAATGATGGTAATAAGACTACCATAAGATGGCACTGTAACATAAATTATGGAGAAAGTCACTATATGTTATAAGGACTGAAAGAATTAAAATTCTATCAGATTTACATGTGAACCAACATAAAGGAATGATTCTGACAGTTAAATAGGAAATGTGTTCAGAATGTGGTCCCAATTCCATCTAATCAGTGAGAAGATATTGGGGAATTGGGGTGTGGAAAGAGGCATTTTTATACCTCCAGTAGACAAATGGATCCAAATAAAATCCAAAAGAGAAAAACCAAAACCTTGTGATCCAGATCCAAAGTACAGAAGGTAAGGACGCTTACCACTTTAGTTTTGTGTTCAATGAATATGAGGACTGAGGACAAATGAAAATAATATTTAAACATCATGCCTGTCACCTTTATCTTCCCGTAAAGACAAAAGTCAGGCCATCTCAATAACATCACCAGGCCCACTGATGCCATCGAGGGGCCTTTATCCAGTTTTGTTTTCACAAAGCAAGAATAGCTCTTGACATCTCTCCTCAAATGGAAAATATCCTGGGATATTGAAGCTGCAGGTATCCTCTTTTTCTGTGCTCCATTGAGAAGGGCTCAGTCATCTCCTTGCCTGCCAACCTTGGCCTTATTAGTGGAGATCCCTTTAAGATCAAGAAAGCCTTTTAGAAGGGGAGATAAAAAGAGCATTGGAAATCCTCTGTAGGGGGCCTATAGCATCAGGGGCGGTCCAAACAGGATTGTACCTCAGAGTGTTCGTTAGCTTTAAGAAAAAGCCTTTTTAGTTTATTTTATTTTTAAGCAACACAGTTTCTTGGAGATCTTGAGCTACTGTGGTAGCCAGTGAGTGCTATCTGGGGCTTGGCTAGATACCAGGTAAACGCTTTTCCCTGCTTAGCAAGCATTGTCGAGGCAGGGGCTAGTCAAGTATATTGAAGCCCCTCAGTTATTGTCTCAGAAATGCAGGATTTAGCATGCCATTTAGTATATGGAGGAGACTGTATTCGTAGGATATTTTGAGGGGTAGAAAACTAAAAACTGGAATGGCATAGGAATGAGGAATATACACCCTTTGGGGAGCTTCCGCCAGTTCAGCTTTAAGTATTATTTCTCATAATTATTAGGGTAATATATATAATAAAAGACACTTATTTATATAGGGCTTTGAGGTTTGCAAAGTACTTTACGCACATTATTTCATTTAACGGGGTAGACAATAGACCAGCAGCACCTTATTACAAAGGTTTGGACATATTTGTCTATAGACACCTGGTTAAGAACCCCCAAGTGTATGAGAACATTATCATGAGGAAGATAATATTTGTCTCAGCACAGAGTAACATAGATCTCCATGTGGAAGGGAGCTTGGGGGCTCATCTAGTCATTTGGCAGAAGAGGAAGCTAAAGCCCAGAGCAGTTGCAATTAAGCCCAAGATCACATAGGTGACCACAGACAGTAAGTGACACGAAGTGAGCAGCTTGTCCATAGGTAGTAAGTGGCAGGACTGAGATTTGAACCTAGGCTTCTGATTCCAGATCAGTCACCCTTCTCATTACATAACACCAAGCATACTTACATTCAGAGGCAATAAAGGGATGCCTGAGTACCTCATTTGGTAAGCTGATGGCCTCCTACCCATTACTTGGCAGGAAAGCAGTAGGTTCTCTTGGGTGAGTTACCTCTCAGTTCTTTAGGAATAAAGGGCTGGTTTCCCTGGCACGCTCCATAGTCTCCCATCTTTCTGAGGCTGAAAGTCAGAATGGCCAATTGGACTTACCAAGTTGAGTTTAAGGTGATCTGAGTCTATCCCCCTACCATCTTTCTTTTATAAAAGAAATGCCATACTATTAAGATGTCTTGTTCCCTAATGTATTACTAACACTTAACATGGGTTTGTCTGGGGACAAAGCAAAAAGAGGACTGACCTAGTTCTGGTTAAACTTATGTCTTCCCTTTTTCTCTGGTGCCAAATTTCTGCTGTAAAATAGCACATGTTCCTCTTGCAATTACATACTTATTGTCTTCATAAGTGTTATTTTGAGAATGTGGTCTGATTCTCTTTTTTTAATTCCCTACAGATTATACAGTTTTCTTTCTAATAGAGAAAGCTATGTCTTAAGGATTGTTCCCACACATACTACATGTGAACGTGCATTTATATGCATAGGTACACTGGAGAAAACTGTCACAGGGACTCTATAATAAAAATCATGTCTGCAAAACACTTCACATATATTATCTCATTTAAGTTTCACAATAACTGTGAGGGAGGGGCTATTATTTGTCCTCCTTTTACAGAAGAGGAAACTAAGCTGAAGAGAGATTAAGTGACTCATCCAGAATCTTTGAACCCAGGTTTTCCTGATTCTGCGCTCAGAACTCTGTTGACTCTACTAAGCTGTCTTCCATATGCATGTATGTGTACATATATGAATCCGTATATTTATGTGGAATGAATAAAATTATATAGGCATTTCCAAGATATACTACAAATATAGAAATTTGAGAAATGTATATGTATAGATAATAACATACAGGATCTTTATAGCATGACTTTATATATGTGGATTTTATTACGTTTGTATTCATATCCACATATATGTAGATATGACTGATCTGTGATTTCATCAGCATAAAGAACTAACTCTCAGTGTGACATATCCTTCCACCAAGCACAAATTGGAACCTGCTTCTAACTTAGGACCTAAGTCTCAGGGAGTTGCCTGAAGCACATAGAGGTTAGGTCATTTGCCCAAAATCAAACAGACATTTCTCACCTGAAGCAGTATCTAAAGCTGAGTCTTAGTGGCTCCCAGCCTAGTCCTTTATCCATCAGTGGAATGAGTGTTGGCTCAGGTGGGATTCAAATGCCATCTCTGATGAGCACTACCAACGTGATCTTCAGCAAGAAGTTTAACCTCCCCAAACCTCACTATTCTCATCTAGAAAATGTGAGATTTGGACTATAGATGGCTTCTGCGGGTCCTTCCATAATTTGATATGATTCTTTGTTCTTATACCATATATATGTAGATATATAGATTTATATGTACACACATATACATATATGTATGTGCATAATTCTTTCTCAGACTAGGGAAAAATGAAACAAAAATGCTATAATTGGGAGAGAAAAATCCAAATCACAATAGAGTTTTCATTTGTCCTATTGTACCTAATTAAAAATCAAGCTGCATTTCATTTAGCATGACCAGTACCTTTCAGTTCTAGATTTATACTCCCAATCCTAAAATTGAATTGGTAAATGTGTCTAGGACGGACTGCACGAGGAGACTAGGAATGAGGAATTGGCTTGGGAGGTTATAATATCCTGACTACATAAGAGCTAATGAAGATCTGGATTAGGATACTCATAAAGTAAACGGAGATTATGGCTATGAGGAGATTGCAAGGGGTGGAGAATTGGCAGAATTTGGAGGTGATGAGAGAAAAATGTCTGTTTATTTTGCTGTGAAAAGGCTTCACAACCATTTGAAACCATGACCAGATGCTGATATTAAAGTTTCTCACTCTCTTGAACCCATTAACTCTTTCTCTTCCTGTTATTCTGCTGAAAGAGCCTTATACCCAACTGCATGCCTAGAGCAGCCATAGCAATACACAATGACTTCCATGATGGTTGGAAATTCCATCACTTCAATCAGCCATTTATGACTTGGGAAAAACATTCTAGGGAGTTGCTTAAGGCACAGAGAGGTTAAGAGACTTATCCAGTGTTACTCAGCTGGTTAATTCCTAGACTTAGGCTTGGAGCTCATGCCTTTAGTGCAGATAGGCTTAAAATCTACAATTAATTGTCAAGATTCTGGGAAGGCAGATGTTAAGAGAATGCTGATCCTTTCCATTTTCTAAGGCTTCAAGTAGGTATCTCCCCATTTTTGCATTTGGGACTACATTGTTTGAGAACTGGAGCTAAACTTATCACATACTGACAAATCTCAGTACTTCTAGCTCACAGATAATATATTCCACACATTGACATGCTAGAGGGTGGCTGTACATCTGGGATCTAGCAAATCCTAAATATTTGCTTGTAACTAAGATTATGAAAATCTAGTTGGAGAGAAGTATCTGTTCTAGGAAGCATTTACTAATTCAGTATCAGGAACAAACCTGTATTTCCTCTATGTTCCTGTGATTTTACATCTTTATATGTCCATGTTTTTGTCCTAAAACAACAACGACAACACCACCGAAGTAGTGTGGATATAGGGTGGCAATCCTTGAATGCCTGCTCATAGAAACCAGCATTTTCTATTTTCTATGCTGATTGATCATTGCTGTGACATGCCACATCTGGTCACGTCAGTCCCATTCTGTTTATGCAACATAGCAGTGTCAAACGGTACTGAATTTGGCAAAGCCATCAGCCAACAGGATCTAAAATCAAGAATATTATTTCTGAAAACCGCAGTAGAAATACTAGTGTATTTTAAAATTTGTTCAGACACATTTCAAAAGGAAGAGAGAGTTATTTGTTTTAAAGGCTTATAGTTTATTAAATTTCTATTCAATAAATGACTTTTTCATCAACATTAGACCAAAGTACCTAGAATTACTTTTTATTGCCATTAGGATAATTCAGAATCCTATGTGTCTACACACACACACACACACACACACACACACACACACACACACCCTTAATTTTTCTTCATATTCTAACTTCTTACTACACTAGTAGGACCTCTCATGGTGAATGAAAATTGAATTGGGAATGAAGTCTTTTCCTTTCATTTAATTTAAACCATTTAAACATTAGGGCTATGAAGTTTAATGAAGAAAGATTTTAGTCACATTAAGTAGAAAAAAAGAACACCTCGATATATCAAATGCATCATTTTAACAATCATTCACAACAACTAGGATTAGTTCAGGCCGTATCTTTATGATGGCAACTATAGACCATTTTTTAAAAAATAATTTATTTGTTTAGTTTCACAAGGACAAACAATGACATGCAACTTTTCAAACAATTGTTTTGATATTGTGTAGACAAAAAAAAAACAAACAAAAAAGTCAATCCTATTGGTGAAGACAATTGTCTATAGTCAGCATAGTCTGATAAAATGATTCCAAATAGGCTGCTCAAATCAGGTGGAAATTAATCTCTGTATAGCCCCTATAATCCCTGTTGATCCTTATCTCAACTCCCATTCTCACTGAGGAGTCAAGTTCCCAGAGCCAGACTATATCTCACCTTTGGCATTCTAGGGGTAGTGCTGAGGGGTTGGGGGAATTCCTTCTTTAATGCTATCAGATCAAGCTGTAATTATCATCACCCCCCCATATTAACAGCTAGTGATTAGTGCCTTAGTTTCATTTATTCGATTTAAAATATCAATTAGCTTCCCACCCCACCCCCAATTGTCAAGCATGTATTTTTATCCCTAATCTATCCCCACCCACTGGGTAAACAAAGAAATGCCAGGTTGTATCCTTGTATCATATAACACAATACAATACAATTTTTCAAGCAAAACAAATTGTCGTTTTGGAAATGTCCAAAAAATATATTTCTCATTTTGCCTTTAATCCATCATCTTTCTGTATTCTTTATCATCAGGCCCCATAAATCATGGATAATCATTGCATTGACTCATTCATTAGTTAGCTTGTATAAAAAGATATTTACTGCAAAGATAGAACAAAACTTACACATCATTTTCCCCTGACATCTTCGAGGATACTCTTCTTTATATAACTTTGGTCCCTTGGGAGAGTGGGCTCAAACTAAAAGTGGTTTCAAGATAGCATTTGCCTTACTAAGTTCTCTTCCTAATTTGCCATAGATCATTTTCAATAGAGATAGCTCCTAGACTATCCTCTTGGTTGCCTTTTATCTATTCTAGGTCAAACAGATAGCCCTTCTGAGCAATGGCCTTTGCATTTATGTTAAAAAGAATTTGGGACAGCTTTCCCAACTGGGTCAAACCAGGAATTCAATACTCATTTCCAAGTGCTCCTTTAAATGGAATTATCAAAATGTTAACTAGTGAGGGACCCCAAATTGTATACTTAGCACACTATTCCGTGAAAGATAGGCTGGTGTGTGAGTCTCAGCACCATCCCTGCTCCCACTTAAGGACTGGCTTAGAAGTGGAGGAAGCGCCAATTCTCTCAGGCTCTCTCAATGCTGCTTTGGGGACCAGTAACATATGGAATGTTCCATGTTTGTTTCCTGAATATCTGATGTTAGCACTTCAGAGCATCACTGGTATACTCCTGGGAGGATTTTTGTTATGTGAAAGAAATAATTATTTTGGCAGCTTGGAGAAGATATATTTATAACTTTCATGGTATTTAAAAGAGGAGAAGGGACATACCTTCCCTGTGTTCCCTCCTCCCCTTCATGATCTGAATAATGAAAGCTAATGGGTGGTATACATAAATAGAGAGATCTACAATGAAAATATTTCATTAACTCTTAGATTCCTGCAATTGCTGAGCATAGAATCACAAACTTGGAGCTAGATGGGGTCTTTGAGGTCACTGAGTCTAAACTCTGCAGTTTACAGATGAAGAAACAGCAGACCCTGAATGTAAAATGACCTCCCCCAAATCAAACTGGTCATAAAGTGGCAAAGCCCCATTTCAAACCCAGTCCTTTATTGCCAAATGCAATGCTTCCCCACTTAACTAGACTGCATCATTAAACATAAAAACAATTGGCTTACCTTACAGGCATGCCAATCAGAAAGACCTAAACATACGCCTGTCATAACAGTGTCTGGGCAAGAATCACAGAGCAAGTAACAGTAATAACTGGTATTTATAAAGTGCTATAAGGTAAACCTTTAATGTATATTATCTCATTTGACACTCATAACAACTTTATGGTATAGGTACTACAGAACACACACACATATGTCAGTTTTTATAACAAGGGTCATTTCATCCCTTTATTATTGCCATTCTACTGTTAGGGAAACTAATGTTTAGAATGTTTAACTATAAGTTATAAGTGAGATTCGAACCCACTTCAAATGTCTTCTCTATTAGACCACAGGACCAAATAGAGAATTACAGCTAGAAAAAGGCAATAAACAAATAACATGCATTTATTAATCGCCTATTGTATGTAAGGTACTGCCTAGGAATACAAACACCAAAGTTTAATAGCCCCTGCCCTCAAGGAATATCCTTTCTATTTGGGAAATACAACATGTCTATTAGTTTTGACTCCTCAACTAGATTGTAAGCTCTCTTAGATTTGGGGCATTTTTTGAATTATAGACTCTTTTCCTATCTATTTGATTTCTTTGGGGTACAGTACTAATAGGGGCATAGCTAAGTCAAAAGATATGCCTCATTTGATAACCTTCTGGGCATAATTCCAAAATGTTTTCCAGAATGGCTAGACCAATTCACAGTTCCACCAGCAGTACACTAGTATACCTGTTTTCCCACAGCCCCTCTGACATTTGTCATTTCCCTCTTCTGTCATCATTTTCAGCCTGTTAGGTGTGAGGTAGTACCTGAAAGTTTAATTGGCATTTATCCAACTATTAATGATTTATAGCATTTTTATGTGATTTTAATAGCTTGGATTTCTTCCTTTGTAAATTGTCCATTCATATCTTTTGACTACTTATCTACTGGTAGATGGCTTTTAGTCTTATAAATTTGAATCTGTTCCTTGTATATTTTGAATATATACATATAATATATAACATATATGCATACACATATGTGTATATGTGTTCATATATCTACATATGTATATATATTTTGACAACTGAGTGACAGTTCTATATATATATGTGTGTGTATGTATACATATATATAATATACATCTTCTATAGTCCCCTTTCTCCAGGGTCTAGGCCAGCTCTGTGATATATAAATCAGTCAGAAAGTTTTGAAGTGCCTTGTACATGACAAGCTGCGTGTAAGGTGCTAGGGATAAAAACACAAAGAATGAAAGGACCCCTACTCTTTTTTTTAAATATTTTTGGAGGGGGGAAGGCAGGTCATTTGGGGTTAAGTGACTTGCCAAAGGTCACACAGCTAGTAATTGTGTCAAGTGTTTGATACCATATTTGAACTCAGGTACTCCTGACGGGTGCTCTACTCACTGTGCCACCTAGCTGCACCCCTCCACTCTTAAAGAGCCTACATTTTAATGGGGTCAACGTCATTATAGAATACACCATGTTCCAAAGCCACATAAGTGGAGGACACATACTATACGTGCATTCCAAATTTACCCACCTTCCCATAAGGTCATAGCCCTCAGATTCTTAAAGGTGACCTATGTCATCCTAGGTGGTATCCAACCAGATTTGTAACCCTCAGATTACAAAGAGGCCAAATGATCTTTGATTAATAGAACTGAATCTAACCTAAGAATTTAGAAAAGGAAGTTCAAAAGTAGTCTGAAAGTGGATTTTAAAAGTCAATTTTGTTATTTTAGAAAGGGTATCTTTGCTACAGTTAATCATAGTTATTATTCAGAGATATCTAATCCAGCTTTCTAGGAGGTTCAATTTAAAATTCAGCAAGTATTTCTTTATTGAAGGGCACCTTATTGTAGCAGATAGAAGACTGGCCTTGGAGTCAGGATGACATTGGCTCAAGTACCACCTTTGTCATACTTACTGTGTGACCCTATGTTTCCACAATCTGGCTAGCAGCTTCTGTGGGGGAGTCCAGATCCACCCACAGCCAGCACCCAGAAAGCTGCCAGACAGCCAGAAAGCCCAGGTTCTTTTAATCTGCCTTAATAAGGAGAGCAAGGTTAAGGGGTTGGCAAACTTACTTTAATTCAGCACACAAATATCATTCACTTAGTTCAGGGGAAAAAGCCAGCACCCTGAACTTCAGAACAAAATACAAGCAAATTACAAACTTCAACAAACAGACCTTGTCTGATTCAAATCCCAATACATAGTTACCAGGGTTCAACAAAGTCTCAGCATCCGCGTTTACAAGCTGGAAGGCTCCTTAGGTACAGCTGCCCGGAGTTTCTTCATCAACACCATCTCAAGAGCCCTTAAACAAATTACAGACAGACCCAATACAATTCATAGTTACCAAGGAACCATCAACATCTGAGTTCAGCCAGGAGCTCAACAAGGCTGGCTCAGAGTTACGTGCCACTCCAGCTTCATCTCAGAGCTCCAAGGAAGAAGAGGCCAACCCCTGGCTTTTATATCTTTTTCAGCGTCAGGGATGAGTCACACATGCGACCCAAAATCGCCACAAAGAGGTGGA
>CM053624.1:350453966-350470640 GCA_028646595.1 Phalanger gymnotis
CTCATGTCTAAACTAAGCCCTCCCCTGAGGCAAGGAGGCACCAAGGACACCCAAATCTTGGGCCTGGGGCTTAGCACTTAACAAGATTCAATGAAATAGCTGAATCACTCAAGGCAAACAAAAGCCAAACTCTTCAAGGGCATTTGTTGAACTAAGGAGCCCATTTTGCTTTACCGACACACCCTAAACAATTAAGTTAACCTCTCAGGGAACTAGACCCCTCTCTAAGGCTATACTGGGGTGGGGAACCTGCAACCTCCTGAGGCCTCCTAGGTCTTTGTTTGAGGCCTTTTGACTGAGTCCAAGTTTTACAGAACAAATCCTTTTATTGAGGGGATTTGTTCTGCAAAGTTTGGATTCAGTCAAAGGGCTGCACTTGAGGACCTAGAGGGCCATATGTGGCCTTGAGGCCACAGGTTCCCCAACTCTGGACTAGAAGCTACCAACAGTTGTGAACTGTATTGGTAGCTGGAGTTTCCTTACTGCCAACTCCTTATCTCTACAAAGAAATCACAGGTCTGTTTTTTTTAAACTATTCATTAAATTTTTAGTATATATAAAGCAACGTAAGAATATTAGGACTAGTAAGATATAGTATCTACCTTCAAGTAGTTTACAGTCTAATAAAATGACCCGATGTACACATACACAACTGTAATGGAAGGCAGGCATAATCTGATATGCCATAAGAGACATTTCTCTCTTATGGTCTAGGAGTTCAAATGAGGAAGACATAACATTTGATTGGGCAAATCAGAAAACACTTCAAAAAGTAGGTTTTTGGAAATTTGTCAAGTAACTTCTTAATTGATCTGTCTCTCCCACTACCTAGCCAGGCATTAAGTGAATTAAAGCAAATAAATAAACTAACCTAAAAAACAAATGCTTCAACATATATCCACATAGGCCAGAAAATACATCAGCCACGTCTGAAAAATGTATGTCTCTTTGGACGTTTTAAGTTGACCACCTCTCAGTCAGAAGATGAGTGGTATGTCTCATCTTTGTTCTTTAGGACTTGGTATTTTTCACTGAATTGATCAGAGCTCTAAAGTCTTTCAAAGATGCTTTTCCCCTATAATGTTATCATGGTATAAACTGTTCACCTAATTCTGCTCACTTCACTGTACATCAGTTCATATACATTTTCCCATCTTCCTCTGAAACTGTCATTTCATCACCCCTTAAAGCACAATAATATCCCATTAAAATAATATACTACAATTTGTTTAGTCATTCTCAAATAGGATAGCCCCGTGGTTTCTAGTTTTGGGCTACCATGAAAAGAACAGCTAGCAGCTGTTCCTTTTTTGAAGTATAGACCCTTTTCCTATCTATTTGATTTCTTTGGGGTACAGTACTAGTAGGGACATAGCTAAGTCAAAGCACATGCCTCATTTGATAACCTTCTGGGCATAATTCCAAAATGTTTTCCAGAATGGCTAGATCAATTCACAGTTCCACCAGTAGTACACTAGTGTACCTATTTTCCCACAGCCCCTCCAACATTTGTTATTTCCCTCTTTTGTCATTTTCAGCCTGTTAGGTATGAGGTAGTACCTGAAAGTTTAATTGGCATTTCTCTAATTATTAATGATTTATAGCATTTTTATGTGATTTTAATAGCTTGGATTTCTTCTTTTGTAAATTGTCCATTCATACCTTTTAACTACTTATCTACTGGTAGATGGCTCTTAGTCTTATAAATTTGAATCTGTTCCTTATATATTTTGAATATATACATATTGTATATAATATATATGCATACATATGTATATGTGTGAATGTATGTGCATATGCATGTGTATATATATACATATATATGTGTGTGTCTATATATATATATGTACATATATATATATAGACAACTAAGTGACAGATAGACTGGAGTGGGGAGAGATTTGTGTCAAGGAGACGAACCAGCTGGCTATTGTAATAATCCGTGTGTGAGGTGATAATGGCCTGCAACAGGGTGGTAGCAGTGTTCGAGGAGAGAAGGGGACCTATGCAAGAAATGAGAGAGAAAAGGAAGTGGAAACATCTGTTGTAAATGACCTTTCCATAGAGTTTAGCCACAAAAGGGAGGCAAGATGTGGGATGATAGCTGGTAGGGATAGATAGATCAAGGGACAGTTTTTCAAGGATTGGGGAGATACGGGCATGTTTTTAGGCATGTAGCCAGTAGATAGAGAGGGACAGAAGAGAAGTGGGAGAGGGAAAGTGATAAAGGGTGTAATCTACTGGAAAGTATGGAATGGAATGGGATCATTTGTACATTTAGAAGAGTTTGCCTTTGCAAGGAGAAGGGCCACCTCATTATGTGCAACATGAGTGAAAGCAGAGTTAACCCCGGAAGGAACCAGAGAGATTTGAATTGAGAGTGAAGGGAGAAGAGGGAGCTCTTAGCTGGTTTTTTTTCCAGTATAATATGAGGCAAGGTTCTTAGCTGACAGGCTGGGGACAAGGGGAGCCATGGGAGGCTTTAGGAAGGAAGTAAAAGTTTGGAAGAGCTGTTGTGATGAGTGGGATAGTGAGTTAATTAGAGAGGTAAAAAAAAACTGCCTTGTGGCAATGAGGGTCCAATTGAAGTTGTGTAACAAAAATCTGAAATGGCTTCAGTCGGCATGATTTTATCATTCTCTCCAGCTTTGTTCATCACTGTGTGTAGGAGTGAAGGGAAGGCAGAGGATGGTGGGAGTGATGTGAAGCTGTTAAGGTGAGGAGAAAGGTTCTTGGAACTGTAGGAATGATGTTATTTCCCTTTCCCCAAAGCAAAAGACCAGGCTGGAGTTTTGATGAGATACATTTTCTCTCATTTCCTGGAATGGAGAAGTGTGGTGCTTGATGGAATGAGGTTTCTTCTCTTCTAGGAGAAGGTAGAAAACCTGGTGTAATGGGATGGTATTTTCTCTGGTTACATCAAGGCAGGAGAGTAGTACACAATAGAATGACTTTTTCTCCTCTTCATAAGGGAGGCTGGAGACCAGGCAAGAGACGTGGCATGATAGAATTGCACTTTCCTCTAGTATCCAAATGGCAGGAGAGTGGTACACAATAGAATTTCTCTTCTAGCAATTTGACCTCCTCACACAAATGCTTCAGAAACATCCTAGCTATGTGCCTGTGGGCAAATCAATCTGTCTGCCTTAATTTCCTCATCTGTAAAATAGGGATAATGATAGCACCTGCCTAGTCAGGTTTTTGTGACAATAAAATGAGGTTACATTTGCAAAAAATGCTACATAAATGCTAGCTATCAATAAGAACTTTATTGGAGAAACTTGTCGCAAAGTAGGTATCATTTGACTCAGCCTTGAAGAATGGATGGGATTTCAATAGGTGGAGGTGGAGAAGGCAGGGCACTGCAAGAGGAGACAACTTTGTGAGCCTAAGGCCCAAGGTGGTGACATGCAATGAGCATTTATAGAACAGTCCAGTTTTAGTGAAGTTTAAGAAAGAGATGGAAAAATAAGGCTGTAAAGGTGGGCAAGAATGATATTGCAAAGGTCACAAAATGTCAGACTGAGAAATTTGGACCAAATTCAATAGCCAATGTTTGGAGTTTTCTGAGCAAGGGAGTGAAATGATCAGAGCTATGCTTCTGGAAGATGAATCTGCCAAATGCCATGTAGGATGGCAGGACAGGAGGAGGCTGAGAATAGAAGCAGAAAAGTCTTGACTTTGAGCTGGAAATGACCTTAGTATCTGACCCCATCATTTTGCAGATGAGGAAATGGGACTAAGGAAGTGATGCAATTTTCACACTGTCTGCCAGGTAGAACGATTCAGAGGCAGGATTCAAACCACCGCCTTTGGCCTTCAGAGCTCATACTCTTCCTAACGTACCCTGCTGCCTCCCAGTTAGGAGATTCTTGGACTAATCCAGATGCAAGCTGACAAGAATGTGGCTGAGGGCTTGGCAGTGCAAATGGAATGGAGCAGATGTCTATACGACATCAAGTCTGGTTGAAAAGTCAAAATGCAGTCAGATACTCAGATGTTTCTAATCATATAATGTCAGGTAAATGAAATATTACGGGCTTTTCCTTTTAATCCAGATGGAATATAGACATAAATAATAATGACGCCTCAATAGTACTTTAAATCTTACAAAGCATTTTCCTTCTAGAACCCCTTGTGAGGTACAAAGAGTGAGTATCATTATCCCTGTTTTATAGATGATGGAGATGCACAGAAATTCTTTTCTCTTGCTCACTTAGCTCTTGTGTCAGAATTGGGTCCCTTCCTGGTCTGGATTTCTTTCCACTTTATAGCACTGAGTCCATCAAACATAGGAAGTCCATCATTTACATACACAGCAAACATGTGCAGGAGACCACACAGTCCAGGGCAAAATATGAATATTAAACAATATATGGTCCATACTTTTCATGGAGTTTATAGCCTAATTGGGGAACATGACACATATACAATTAGTATAATTCTATAGCATACTATTACTTATTATATTATAACATGATATTTTACATTACGATATAAAATAGGAGTACATAAGAGTGTTACAAACAATTTTCTTTTTTAGGGCTGAATGGGAAAGGATATTTATCCACAACTGGGAGGATCAGGAAAAGCCTCATGGAAAAGGTGGATTTGAACTGGGCTTTGAAGGATGGAAGGGATTTCAACCATTTCAAGGAAAAGCTATGGATCGTGAAAACTCAAGGAGAACTTCTATTATGGCTAACATTCAAACTGGAGTGTAGGCAGCATGGAGGGGAGTGGTGCATGAAAAAGCCATAAAGGTTCTGAAATGCTTTGCCCACAGTGATCACAGATTTGGAAAAGCTTTAAATGTAAAGCTAAAGAATTTGAACTCTGGGCCACAGGGAACCATTGAAGGCTTTTGAGCATAGGAGTTACATGACTAGGTCTAACTGTAAGGAAGCAGGATGAAGGGTGAATTGAAGGGGTGGAGAGTCAAGTGGAGAAGACATTATAGAGGATAGTGGGTCATGAGAAGATGGAATAGATATGAGGAACCAGAGGGATAGAAAGTTAAGGACTTAGCAACTGATTGAACCTATAGGGATATGCTACATTTTTTTCACTTATTATACTATAGCAAAATCAATCAACAAGCATTTGTGTACTACGAGCCATGTACTGTGATTGGTACTGGAGAAACAAATCCAAAAAATAAGACGATCCCCACTCTCAAGGAGCTTGTTTCTATCAAGGAATATAATAAGGGCAGTGATGTGGGAAGGAGGGCAAAGAGAAGTGACCTTGCTTCTTCGCTTAGTTTTAGTTCTTTCTTAGATTCGTGTACATGTCAAACTAGAGAGGATCTTGGGAGCAAAATGGGCTCTGTAGATCCAACCTACACATCATGAAATAACCCAATATGGGAATCAGGTACTGTGGCACCTCTGGGGTTTCTCTGGTAATGCCCCTGAAATGGATTTGGTGGGGGGGACAATATGCCTGTGAAGGATTAAAAGGGTGTTCAATTAATTTCTTGTCCTAAGTCAGGTGACTGTCTGGGACAATGTACTTCAAATCAACACCAGACTCAGGAAATCAATAGAAGAGACATAATTGTATCCTAGAACACTCAGTTTCCCTTAGCTGGATGTGGTGACTTTCACCTGTAAACTTACCCATGTCAGAGAGAAGTTATCTAGTCCCTTCACTTAGCAAATAAGGAGTAAAATGGTCCTGAAGAAGCCCAAATGTTAGTAACAAAGAGAAGCCTAGCTTAAAACAAATCATGAGACCAAGAGAGTCACCCTGCAACAACTATAAGACTAGTGGGGCAATTCCTCACAGATAACAGTATAATGGAATCAGCAAGACCTGAGTTCAAATCCAACCACAAACACTAATTGAGTGACCCTGGGCAAGTCACTTAACTCTTGTTTGCATCAGTTTCCTCATTTGTAAAATGGAGGTAATAATAGCTCCTACCTTCCCAGGCTGTTGTGAAGATCAAATTAGATGATATTTGTAAAGCACTTAGCGTAGTGTCTGGCACATACTAAGATCTACATAAACATTAGCTATTATTATTAATGATGTTACCAGAGGACATCAGCAGCCCTATAGTATACCAGAGGTGGGGACTGCCCTTATCATGCATGTCTCCCATGTGTGTATATCCCATGTGTTTTCCTTAGGTACAGGCCCTACATGTTTGTTCCCTGGTTGTACATATTTTCTGTATGTGCTTCCTTTCCTACTGCTTGTATATTCATGGAAAGAATTTTTATTGTCTCTCTATATTATATTATGTTATATTATATTTTATTGTGTCTTTACTTACTATGACATTTGATTAGCTGTCCTTTTTCTTGAACTAAAGGGTCCTCTGGATGGTTGTTATCAGTAAACTCTGGTGGTAGAGTACATCCTATGGTTTTGACTGGAAGCTGACCCAGAGAGTACCAGGAACCTTAGTGTCTTTTGAGGCGGGGGAGCACATATTAACAGGTATGCCCTAAATTCAACAAATATGAGAAATGAGGGAGAAGAAATTATTTTAAAATGACATAAAAGTTTCAGAAATAGGACTGATAGTGTCTCTAACAGACATGGGTAAATCAAAAGGAGGAGCACATTTTAAAGTATGAAGTTGGACCTGTTTCATTTGAGGTCCCTGTGAGATGCCAAGTTGAGATGTTCTTTAAAGGGACAGAGATGTAGGTATGGAGCTCCTGATCAATACTGCTCTAAATTTCGGGTATTTCAGCATAGAAAACCATAGGATGCCAGGACCCCAGATTTAGTGCTATAAAGGAACTTAAAGATCATCTGCTCCAATCCCTTCATTTTACAGATGAGAAAATTGAGGCCTGAAATGCCTGATATGCTCAGGGACCTCCAGTTAGTAAATGGTAGAACTGGGATTTAAATTAGGGTCATATGCTTCCAAACTAGTTATCTTACTCAAAACATACTACCTCTCTTTGAAACAAGGAAAGTGAATGATAACATCAAAAGAGAAAGAAGATAAGCAGGTCCGGTCAAGGACAGAACCTTAAGGAATATTATCTTATAGTGTCTGAAAAAGAACTAGAAGCCACTGAAGGAATAAAGAAGGAGGAAGTATGATATCTTAGAAACCAAGACAAGGGGGGACAATTATAGAGGATAGTTTATATCATCAAATCCTTCAGAGTCAGTCAAGAAGTTAGTCAACAAGCATTTTTGACATTGTATTTTATTACATATGTGTATGTATGTATGTATGTATAAATTTTCCCCCTCAATTACATGTTTAAATACTTTTTTAACATTTGGGGTTTTTTTAAGTTTTGAGTTTCAAATTCTATCCCTCCCTCTCTCCCCCTCCCTAAGATGACAAGCAATCAGATATAGGTTATACATGTAATCATGAAAGTCATTCCCATCATGTAAAACATTTCCATATTAGTCATTTTGTACCAGAAGACTTGAACAAAAGAAAAAGAAAGGAAGGAAGGAAGGAAGGGACAGAGAGAGAGAGACAGAGAGAGAGAGAGAGGAAGGAAGGAAGGAAGGAAGGAAGGAAGGAAGGAAGGAAGGAAGGAAGGAAGGAAGGAAGGAAGGAAGGAAGGAAAGAAGGAGGAAAAATATCATGCTTCAGTCTGTATTCAAACAATATCAGTTCTTTCTTGAGTTGGACCACATGCTTCATCATTAATCCTTTGGAATTGTCTTGGAATGTAGCTAAGAATAGCTAGGCCATTCACAATCTTCATCAAATATTATTGCTGTTACTGTGTACAATATTCTCCTGGTTCTGTTCACTTCACTTTGCATCAGTTCATGTAAGTCTTTCCAAGTTTTTCTGAAATCACCCTGCTTGATTTCTAATAGCACAATAACATTTCATTACAATCATATACCACATCTTATTTAGCTATTCCCCAATTAATGGGCATCCCTTCAGTTTCCAATTCTTAGTCACCATAAAAAGAGCTGCTATAAATATTTTTATACAAATTGGTCCTTTCCCCCCTTTTTCAATGTCTTTGGGATATAGACCTCAAGGTGATATTGATGGATCAATGGGTATGTACAGTTTGATTGCCTTTTGGTTATAGTCCCAAAATGCTCTCCAGAATGGTTGGATGAGTTCAGAGCTGCACCAGCAGCGCATTAGTGTCCCAGTTTTCCTACATCCCCTTCGATGTCCATCATTTTCCATTTTTGTCATATTAGCCAATCTGACAGATATAGGTGGTACTTCAGATCAGTAAGCATTTATTAAGAGCTCACTATGTGCAAGGTACTGTACTAAGTGCTGCTTAAAAAGAAGGCAAAGATGATGTGGATTCAGCTTCTAGATTGAACAAATTAGTTCTCTAGAATGATCAATCATCATGGAGTTCTTACAGGCCTTGATTGTGATCAAGATTCTAAGGACACCTAAAGGCCACTTGCAGTCTGATATTGATGTCTGGTTTGGCTACTTTCTCTCTTATATTTCTGATGTCAGAGATGAGGGTGGGCAAGAAGGACTAGAGAAAGGCAAATTTAAGACATGGTAACCTTGCAAGTATTAATGATACAAATTTAATGTGAAAATTGCATTGAAAATTGTAAAAACTAAGTATTTTTCAAGTATCTACTTGTCTTTCACATAGTCAGTGTAGGACCTTCAAAAAACAACTGACCAAAACACTTGTGGCTCTCTTAAGTCTTCACATATCTGTATATGACCTTTGAAAAATACGATGTTTGTTAAAACATCCATTCAAGGCCTCTGAATGTTTACTTTGACTGGAAAGGGACTTATCTTTTTAGAAACTGAGTATCTCATGATGATAAGAGTGCTTTACAAATACTGCTTGATTGTCTTGCCATTTTTCTGCTTTTGCCCACCCAATTTCTGCTATCAGATTCTTTCAGGTGCTTAATTCTTTAAGTACATCTACTTCACTTATATATGGCACAGGGCATAATGAGATGCAGTGAATTTTATTTCTATTTTCCACTCATGCTAAACTGATTGTTGATATCCAATCAGGCTGAAACAATGCATGCTTTCAATTTGGACAGCACATAGTTCCTCCTGTTTGGCCCGATGGAAACAAAGTGAATGGTTAAGAATCTGAGGAAGTTGTCTATAGACATAGTGACAGACCACTTTAAAAATTATTTTAGATTTGCTATATCCTATCAATTGAGATTGAGAGTATTGATCCAAACTGATTGCAGAGGACCAAAATAAAGTGGAAGGGTAATTGACTGTCATGTCCTCCATCGATCCAGCACCACACTTCATAGCCACTAAAATTATCCTCAAGTACTTTGGTTTATCATTTCTAATAAATATAGAAATTGAGTAATCAAAATGACTTACCTTCTCAAGTTGAACAGAAAGCTTTTAAGGAAGTGTCTGAATTTAAGTAAGTTGATGTTCTGTGTTTAGTTTTTAATCAAGCCCCAAACATTCTGTCTGACAGGTTTAGAGGAGAAGCCTGCTTTTTTTTTTAAAAAAATAAGTTTGTGGGCTTAAATCAAATGTGACACATTCAAAGCAAAAATGTTCTCTGTTTCGGGGTAATATTCAGATATGAGGTTTAGAACGAAGAGTTCCTAAAGATTTAGTTAGCTGTCTCTTCCAAACTGATCTTGCTGTTCCTTACACATGAAATTCTTTTCTCCCATCCCTACAATGTACCCTATCCTCTCCTCTGCCTCTTAGAATCCCTGGCCTCTGTCAAAGCTCTGCTCAAGCACCACCTCTTACATGTGGCCTTTCTCTATCTCCCAATTCTTTCCTCTCTCCCCCTAAAAGTTCCCTTGCAATTACTTTCCATATTTTTGTATCTACCAATACACGGTGTTCCAAAAGTATTGGTACAGTTTCCAGCTTTAATGGTTTCATTTGGAATACCTTGTATGCATATGTGTTTTTTAATCTGGTGGAATGTAAACTCCTTGAGGGTAGACATTGGTTCTAGCACAGTGCATGGCACATAATAAACATTGATAAATGAATCTGTTCTGCTAACATACTTTCCTCCAAACCGTGATACCATAGGACCATAGAAGTAGAGCCAGAAGGGACTTGATGGGCCCTCTAATCCAACCCCCACACTTAGCCCCAAAGAAGTGTGCCAACTTGCTTCTCTTGAGAACCCTTGTACTGTTTCTTCCCACCTTTCCACTCAACTAAAACTGTTTGCTCCATAATCGACAATGATCTCTAAATGCAATAATCAAGTCATCCAATCCCATCATCTCTTCTCAGACTTCCTCTTTCTAGTCTTCTCTGCAGCATTTGATATATTGGCCATAGGCCCCTCTAGAGTCCTAGCTCCTCACTGAATGTTATGGCCCTGATCTTTCCTCATTCTCCTGCTGTCAATCCAGCCCCTCCTCAGTTTTCTTTGCTAGGTCATTATCTGTATCCTTTCCCTTATGTGTGTGCATGTGCCACAGGGACTTCTTTCCTTAAACTCTTTCATCAGCTATGATGGATTCTTCCATCATTTCTATGTAAAGGACTTCCAGGGCTACGTGCCCAACCTTAGTCTCTCTTGAGTTCCAATCCCATCACCAACTACTTATGAGATATTTCCAACTGAATGTCCCAAAGGCATTTTAAACTCAATATATACAAAACAGAACTTATCTTTTCCCTCCAAATGCTCTCCTCTTCCTAAAATTCTGGTTTCTGTTGAGGGTATCACCAGTCACCAAGGTTAGTAGCTTTATAGTCTCACCCCCTACAATTCCAAACATTCACCAAGTTTTGTCAATTCTACCTTCTACAACATCTCTTGCATTTGTCCCCTTCTCTTCACTCACATGGCTGTCACCTTAGTCCTAACCTTCAGCACCTCTTGTCAGGACTGCTGTAATAGCCACTCCACTTCTCTTTTACTTGCAGTCTTTTCTCTGTTTAACCCATCCTGTATGTAGTTGTCAAATTTATATTCCCAAAGTACCAGTCTGACTACATCAGTCCCCTGCTCAGTGGTTCTCAATTGCCTCAAGGATGAAATAAAAACTCTTTTTTGTCACCTAAACACCTTCACATTTAGACTCCAGACTGTCTTTTCAGGTTTACTGCACATTATTCTCCTTCCTATTCCCTACCTTCTAATGAAACTGGGTTATTTGCTGTTCCCCATATACCAATTCCCATCTCTTATCTCCATACTTTTCTCAGGCTATCCCCTATCCCTGGAAAGGATTCCTTTCTCATCATAACTGTGAATTTGAATAGTATTAACTCTCCCATAAGATGAAAGTGAATAGCATAGCAGATTAAAAACCAGAATCCTATAATAATTTTTTACAAGAAACATATTTGAAGCAGATAGACACACACAGAGTAAAGGCAAAAGGCTGGAGCAAAATATATTATGCTTCAACTGAAGTGAAAAAAGCAGGGTAGCAATCCTGATCTCAGACAAAGCAAAAATTAAAACAGATCCAATGAGAAGAGACAAGGAAGGAAACTACATCTTGCTAAAAGTTACCATAGACAATGAAGTAATATCAATACTAGATATATATGCACCAAGTGGTATAGCATCCAAATTCTTAGAGGACAAGTTAAGTGAATTACAGGAAGAAATAGACAGCAAACACATACAAGTGGAGGACCTCAACTTCCCCCTCTATGAACTAGATAAATATAACCACAAAATAAGCAAGAAAGAAGTTAAGAAGGTGAATAGAATTTTAGAAAAGTTAGATATGATAGAACTCTGAAGAAAACTGAATGTGGATAGAAAGGAATATAACTTTTTTCTCAGAAGTACATGGTACCTACATAAAAACTGACCATGTATTAGATCATAAAACCTCACAATCAAATGCAGAAAGGCAGAAATATTAAATGCATCCTTTTCAGACCATGATGCAACAAAAATTACATGTAATAAAGGGCCAAGGAAAGATAGAGCAAAAAATAATTGGAAACTAAATAGCCTAATCCTAAAGAACAAGTAGGTCAAACAACAAATCAGAAACAATCAATAATTTCATCAAAGAGAATGATAATAATGAGACAACATAACAAAATTTATGCAATGTAGCAGCAGCAATACTAGGGGAAATTTTATATCTCTAAATGCTTACATGAATAAAATAGATGAAGAGAAGATCAATGAATTGGGCATGTAACATAAAAAAACTAGAAAAGGAACAAAGTAAAAATCCCCAATTAAATATCAAATTAGGAATTCTGAAAATCAAAGGACAGATGAATAAAATTGAAAATAAGAAAACTATTGATCTAATAAATAAAACTAGTAGCTGGCTTTATTAAAAACAATAAAATAGATGAAGCTTTGGTTAATTTGATTTTACAAAAAGAAAACTAAATCACAGTTGTCAAAAATGAAGAGAGTGAATTCACCACCAATAAAGTGGAAATTAAATCAATAATTAGGAGCTATTTTGCCCAACTGTATGCCAATAACTTTGATAATCTAAGTGAAATGTATGAATATTTGCAAAAATATAAATTACCCAGATTAATAGAAGAGAAATTGAAGTATGTAAATATCTCCATTTTAGAAAAAGAAATTGAATAAGCCATCAATGAACTCCCTAAGAAAAATTCTCCAGGGCCATATAGATTTAGAAATGAATTCTATCAAACATTTAAAATATTTTAAGATTTAAACAATTAATTCCAGTACTATATAAACTATTTGAAAAAATAGACAGAGTTCTGCCAAAATCTTTTTATGACACTAATATAGCGCTTAGACCTAAACCAGAAAGAGCCAAAACACAGAAAGGAAAATATAGATCAATTTCCCTAATGAACATTCATGCAAAAATTTTGAATAAAATATTAGCAAAGAAATTACAGCAATTTACCATGAGGGTAATACACTATAAAGAGGTGAGATTTATACTAGGGATGCAGAGCTTGTTCAATATTAAGAAACTATTAGCATAATTGACCATATCAATAACAAAACCAACAGAAATCATATGATTATCTCAATAGATTCAGAAAAAGCTTTTGACAAAATAGAGCACTTATTATTATTAAAACACTAGAGAGGATAGGAATAAATGGAGCTTTCCTTAAAACGATAAGCTGTATCTATCTAAAACCATCAGCAAGCATTATCTATAACGGGGACAAGCTAGAGGCCTTCCCAATAAGATCAGAAGTGAAACAAGGATACCCATTATCATCATTTTATTCAATAGTGTACTAGAAATGTTAGCTTTAGCAATAATAGAAGAAAAAGAAATTGAAGGAACTAGACTAGGCATTGAGGAAACAAAACGATCACTCTTTGCAAATGATATGATGGTATACTTAGAAGATCCTAGAGGATCAACTAAAAAAACTACTTAAATAATTAACAACTTTAGCAATAAATAATCAGCAGTTCTAGATATATTACCAACAAAGCTCAACAAGAAGAGATAGAAAGATCAATTCTATTTAAAATAATTGTAGACATAAAATATTATGGAGTCTATTTGTCAAGACAAACCCAGGAACTATATGAACACAATTACAAAACACTTTTCACACAAATAAAGTCAGATCTAAACAATTGGAAATATATCAATTGCTCATGGGTAGGCTGAGCTAATATGATAAAAATGACAATTCTACCTAAACTTATTTACTCACTCAGTGCCATACCAATCAAACTACCAAAAATTATTTTATAGAGCTAGAAAAAATAATAAAATTCATCTGGAAAAACAATGGGTCAAGAATATCAAGGGAATTAATGAAATAGAAGATACAAAGCAAGGTGGCCTAACTGCACCAAATCTAAAATAATGTTATAAAGCAGCAACTATCGAAACTATTTGGTACTGGCTAAGAAATAGAATGGTGTGTCAGTGGAATAAAATAGGTACACAAGACACAGTACTAAGTGATTATAGTAATCTCCTGTTTGATAAACACAAAGACTCCAGCTGCTAGAATAAGAACTCACTATTTGATAAAAGCTGTTGGGAAAACTGCAAAATAGTATAGCAAAAACTAGGCATAGATCAACACCTCACACTATATGCCAAGATAAGGTCAAAATGGGAATATAATTTAAATATAAAAGGGTGATACCACAAGCAAATTAGGAGAGCAAGGAATAATTTACCTGTTAGATCTCTGGAGAATGGAAAAATTTATGACAAAATAAGAGATAGAGAACATTGTGAAATGCAAAATGGATAATTTTGATTACATTAAACTTAAAAGGTTTTGCACAAACAAAACCAATACATCCAAGATTAGAAGGAAAGCAGAAAGATGAGAACAGTTTTTACAGTCAGTGTTTTTGTTTCTCAAACATATAGAGAACTGAGTCAAATTTATAAGAATACAAGTCATTCTCCAATTGATAAATGATCAAAGGACATTAACAGGCAGTTTTCAGATGAAGAAATTAAGCTATCTATAATCATATGAAGAAATGCTGTAAATCACAATTGATTAGAGAAATGTAAATTAAAACAATTCTGAGGTACCACCTCACACCTATCAGATTGGTTAATATTATAGAAAAGAAAAATAATAAATATTGGAGATGTGAGAAAATTGAAACATTAATGCATCGTTGGTGGAGTTGTGAACTTATCCAACCCTTCTGGAGAGCAAATTGGAACTATGACTGCAGGGCAATCAAATTGTGTATACCCTTTGTTCCAGCAATATCACTACTAGGCCTATATCCCAAAGATATTACAAAAAAGCAGAAAGGCCTTACATGTACAAACATATTTATAGCAGCTCTTTCTGTGGTGACAAAGAATTGGAAATTGAGGGAATGCCCATCAATTAGAGAATGGCTGAACAAGCTGTGGTATATAAATGTGTTGGAATATTATTGTGTTAGAAGAAATGATGAGCAGGTGGATTTCAGAAAAACCTGGAAAGACTTACAGAAACTGATGCTAAGTGAAGAGAGGAGAACCAAGAGAATATTGTAAAAAGTAATAGCAACATTGTGCAATGATCAACTACGATTGACTCAGCTCTTCTCAGCAATACAATGATCTAAGATAATTCCAAAAGACTCCTGATGGAAAATGCTATCCACATCCAGAGAAAGAACTATGGAATCTGAATGCAGATTGAAGCGTAACATATTCACTTTGTTTTTGTTTTTGTGGCTTTTCCCTGTTGTTCTGTTTCTTTCTAGTCATGTTTCTAACATGACTAATGTGTAAATATGTTTATATGATTGCACACGTATAACATATCATATTGCTTGTCATCTTCGGGTGCATGGATGGGAGGGAGCATGGAGGACAGGGAGGGATGGAGGGAGAAAAAAATTTGAAACTCAAAATCTTATAAAAAGATCAATGTTGAAAACTATCTTTACATATAATTGGAAAAAATAAAATATCATTTACCAAAAAAAAATTCCTTCCTCACTTCCTCCATAGAATCTCTATTTCCCCAAGGTTCACCTCAAGTACTTCCTCTTATATGAGTTTTATCCTGGTGCTCTTTGTGTTCTCTCCCTGGAAATTAATTTCTATTTACATTGTGTCTTCTTCTTTTACTACCTCTCTTTCCATCTCTCTTACTACCTCTCTTACTGTCTATCTATCCATCCACCTATCCATCTATGTATTTATCTTAGTCCCCTCCCATCCACTCCCAGACAATGGAAGCTTCTTGAGGTCAAGTATTGTTTCATTTTTGTCTTCATATCCCTGGTATCTGGTTTAGTACCTGACACACAATAGGTACTTAATAAATGCCCCTTGAATGAATGCGTTAACTGCTATGGTCCTACAGGTAGTGAGTGACCGAGTCAAGAGTTCAACCTAGATCCTTTGTATCCATATTTAGTGTTCTTTTTGACTGCACCACATTACAAGAAAGCAATACATGAAACTTTCATTGCCCAGTCATATGTATGATGTGAAGCTCTTGCCGACATGGTCTACCGGTTAGAATATGTAGGATGAGATTAATATCCAGAACAGGCCTTGGAGCTGTCAAAAGTGGAGTGGACTTCCTTAGGACCATGGATCTCCCATCAGTGGATGTCTTTAAGCAGAAGCAGAACCATTTGTTGGGTGTGTTTTAGTGGGGTATTCTTTTCAACTGTGAGTTGGATTAAGTCTCTTATAACTTCAAATTCTGTGATTCTGAAAAGCATAACAGAGAGAATGAAGCAGCCTATATCAAGAAGGATTGAACAGGAAGTACTACCCCACCTGGAACTGCATCATAAGAAGGAACTTCTGTGATTCATAAGACTAAGCACCTCATCTCTCTCTTCCCTGGGCCCAGTAGGCATTCTTCTTTCAAGTCCACTTAAAGCATGAACTGCATACTCATCAATCCATCCAAACAACCAACACAGCAGTAGAAATTCCAAATCTGAGAGTCTGGACCATTGAGCCTTGCACAGGAACACCTCAATTGCTCGACATTTTATTTTGGTGCTATTGTCCAAAGCATCCTATGGACTGAGTTAACTGTGGCTATAAGACATTTAAGGAAGTGACTTAAATTCATATTTCCTTTCTTTGCTTTTTTGTTTTATAATATTTTTTTTATTTTTAGTTTACAATACTCGGTTCTACATAATTTTGAGTTCCAGATTTTCTTCCCTCCCTCCCCCACTCCCTCCCCAAGACAGCATAGAATCCGATATATCTTCCACGTATAACTTTGCATTGTACTAATTTACACACTAGTCAAGTTGTGGAGAAGAATTATGACCAATGGAATGAATCATGAGAAAGAAGAAACAGAACCCC
>CM053624.1:350471140-350502267 GCA_028646595.1 Phalanger gymnotis
AAAATTGGAACATTGTTACATTGCTGGTGGAGTTGTGAACTGATCCTACCATTCTGCAGAGCAATTTGGAACTATGCTCAAAGGGCTATAAAAATGTTCATACCCTTTGACCCAGCAATACCACTTACAGGGTTGTATCCCAAGGAGATCACACAATTGGGAAAAGCACCCATATGTACAAAAATATTTATGGCAGCTTTTTTAAACTTTCATTTTAAGTTGTTTTTAAAAATTTTTTTGATGCCTTTGTTTCTATATCACATTTCTTCCCAAATACATCCTTCCCCCATTCCAATACATCTTCTCTTATAACAAAATCAAAAAAAGTGTTCAGCAAAAACCAGCTACACCATGGATGGAGTTTGTCAGGATATCCAATATTTGACATTTGTCATTCCCCTCTTCTACAATGAAACAGTGAAGATGCCTTTTTGTTGTTTCTTTGAGGTCAAAGTTAGGCATTATAATTACACAGTTTTATTTTTCTTGTTCTTGTTCTTTCTATTAACATTGTTACTGCCACATTGCTTCCCTGCTTATTTTATTCTTCACTGGCTCATTTAAGTCTTCCTATGTGCCTCTGAATTCTTCATATTTGTTGTTTCTTACGGCACAATAATATTCCGCCACAATTTGTTTAGCCATTTGCTGATTGGTGGGTACTGACTTTGTCTCCAGTCCTTTACCAGCACAGAGAGTATTGTAGTGAGTATTTTGGTATAAATGGGACTTTCTTTCCCTCTTTGGCCTCCTTGGGGTATATGCCTAGGGTTGGAGTCTCTGAGTAAAAGTTGTATTTATTGTACATTTCATAATCCACCCCCCCCATAAAATCCATTTCTATATTTTTTTAAAAAAATAATACTTTCGGAAGGAGAAGGGTTAGAGAGGCTAGAGTCAACTTGTGAGAGTCATGCCCTTCTGAGATCAAGAGAAGTCTTTAATTTGCATTTTTGCTTTGCTTCTGCCTTCTCCCCTCAGTGATTGGCTAGAGAAGTACTTTCCAGACCTTAAAAAAACTCCTATAATGTCTGAGATTAGAAACCTGATAGCCTATCCATTGTCCAGCTTTACATTAGTCCTCTGATCAGAGTATCTGAGAGGAGAGGTAAGTGATGGGAATTGGAGGTAAAGTGCTGCTCTCTTTTCTTTGGGGATATTTGTTTCATAAATCATCCAGCATTATGAAATCGTGTACCATGTAATTTTCCAAACATTACTAAGCCATAGTTAAGGATTTGTTGACATGCTTGACGTCACTGGTCAGAGTAGATGAAACTGAGTAATAGTGGCTGGGTTGCTTCCTTTTCAGACAGGCCCAGATGGTGGTCTGTGGGAATTATTGGATGGCTCCATCCTATGAGAAGGGCTGTTTTGGGCACTGATCTTTCTTAGCACAGGATCTGAGGGAGTGAGATGATGCTGACATTAAATTTCAATCTTACTGTTATCCCACTGTTTGGCTGACTAGCAGATGTCTCAAAAGTGCTTAATCCCCACAAGTAAGATGTTGCAAAGATGGAGGGGGGAGGTCAGCGTTCTGTAGGGTAGGAATAAAGGGAAGTCTGTCACATTGAGAAGTCTTCTCTCTGCTTTTATCACCCAGCTTTACAGTTCATGTCTCCTGGATGCTGTGTTCATTAGTCAGCATGAGAAAAGAGGGGAGAAACATATTGATATGATTACAGAGTGTGAGCCAGCAATTATCATCAGAGAGCACAATTGAAAACACATTTTATTTAAATATTTATCTTGGTGAATTGAGGTTTTATAATTTGTAGTGCTTCTAGTTAAAGTGGTGGTTTGGGAAGCATGGACTCCTCATTTCTGTTTCTCCCAATGGCATACCCTGGGATGAGGAGTTAAGACTGCTCTGACTCAATTTTCCCAACTACAAAATAGGAACTGGGAAATTTGTATCATTTACTAAATCCATAGAGATTTCAAAGATAAAAGGGATGAAATTTAAGAACTTGAGTTCTACGGATAGAAGAACTAGACTTTTCTCTATTTTTAAAGGTTATGTAAACTGTGGAATGATTGGCCAAAAGAATTGTCCATACCCACTAATGTCCACGCTCTTCCACGATGAGTGTAAATTTGCCACAGATTCATGTGTCAAACTTTGTGTGCTTTTCAAAGGGAAGAATTAACCCTGTAAATAATGGGTCCTGTACTTTACTTATTTTTTGAAAGGCAACACGGCATGATAGCTAGAGTGTGATGTTGGTAGTTAGGAGGTTCTGAGCTTGCCTCTGACCTGTCTGGATTGTATGACTCTGGGTAAGTCGTTTAATCTTTTTGTGCCCCTAAGCAACTCTCTCACACTCTCAATTGCAGAACAGCTGCCAAATCCACACTGGTAGAGGGAATTTCCTCATTGGGAATTCCCTCAGGTCATGACATCACAAAGCCAATCCCATTCCATTTAATATTTTTTTTTACTAAAAGATGGTGAGATATGCAACTGCTCCCTGCTTTAGCAAAGTTATATCTGCTAATTCAATCAATCAACAAGAATTTGTGAAGTACTGCCAGACACTGTGCCTGGTGCTCTAATTACAAAGACAAACATGAAATATTCCTCTCCTTCAAGGAGTTTATATTCTATTGAATAGAATATAGACAAGTGCATGTATAAGTATGTGTAAAAAAACCAACGAGCTAATTTGGGGAGGGAGGTACAAGCAGAAAATTTCTGCTTTACCAAAATTAAATGCTTTCATCATCATCTAATTGCCTAAAATGCATTTTTATTACTATTTGTTTCTGAACATCAGGAAAGGTTTCTTATAAAAAGTGATGCTTTCTCTAAACTTTGAAGGAAACTGGGGATTCTAAAAAGGAGATGTAAGAGAGGGCATTTAGTAATCCCCTTTAGTCAGGCCTGTTGGCATTTCCCTGTAATCCCTGTTACTGGGAGAGGCAAAGACTGGTAGATTCCTTGAGCTCAGGAAGATCTGAGCTGCAGTCAAGCTAAGGTGGATCAAGTGAACATATTTAATCTGCCACCGCTAGGCTAAGGAGGAGCAAACCAGCACACATCAGAACAGAGTAGGTTGATTTCAGTGGAACTGGTCCCTGAAGGGCCACTATACTTCTGGTCTGGGTCAGATGGGAGACCCAGTCTCCACTCATCTCTGCAAAAAATGTAATTACCTTTCCAGTATCTTTAGTAGATAGACATTATATACTGTCACAAACAGTAGCATATTTCAAAGTTTTGGGGTACATGAATTTTCCTTATTACCTAGAATCTAATGTACATATTCATGCGATATCACTAATGCATTAGTTGCTAGCTCACAATGCGCTTCTAGCTACTGTATTCATTTGTCAGCATGAAAAACGGAACAGTATGTAGAACACATTGATATAGTTACGTAGTGTGAGCCAGCAATTATCATCAGAGAGCACAATTGAAAACACATCTTCTTTAAATATTTATCTCGGTGAATTGATTCATCGAAAACAAGATGCTCTTCTTATTTGTGAATGGACATTTTAGGAATGAATTTGCCATTCATGTTGGGACTGATGCAGTCCACGACATAGTTTAACGAGAGTGAAATAGCATCAAGTTATTCATTGTGATGTATCATTAAGAATGTTGTGTCTGAATATGCAGCAAGATGAGAGCGCTGTGCAGCTGTTCACATTCCAAATCCCAACTCAACAGAGGAAGGGGGTGGGAGACATGCTATTGAATGAGATGCATGAGAAGTTAAAGAAAAAAGTGCACTGTACACATGTGCGTGTGCATGTGAGTGTATGTATGCATGTGTGTGCATGTATGTGCATGTGGGTGTGCATCCATATGTGATTTGTGCATGCATATGTGTGTGCATGCATATGTGTCCATGTCACATGTGTGTGTACACGTGTGTAAGCATATGCTTGCATGTGGGTGTGCGTATGCATGTGTGTCTGTGTGCATGCATGGGGAGGTGTGCATGTATGTTTGTGTGTGTGTGTGTGCACATGTGCTTCTCTCTTGTTGCATTTGATATGGTATGGCATGTTTCCCTGGCCCCCAGCCACACTGGTGCTACTGTGCTGCTGTTTCTTCATTGAATTTTCCAGGACCTCAGGCTGCTCCTGACTTCTCAGAAGTTAGGAAACCGAGGCAGGAAGAGAGCAGCCAAACACTCTGGAAGAAACAAGCTGACTAGGAACAATGTCCAAGGAAACTGGCAAACTCTTCTTTTTTGAGAGTCTTTCTTTTCTGTTCTCTGCTGTAGACCAAAAAATTTCAAAGTTCAGTGTTGCATACATTTTTCATGCTGTATTAAAAAATAAGGAGACAGAGATTCACATCTCAGCAGACGTGTAGCTTCTGATGAACTTACTCAGAAGAAGAAGAAAGAGCAAGCCACACAGACATCATCTACTTTGAAGGCCATGGGGCTATTCAGAAAGAAATCGTGATTTAAGAGTGCCTTCAGGCATAATAAGGATATTTAATTTGGGCACAACGGGACTCTTTGGAAAGGATTGAGGTATTGTCTTTTGGAGTAGGAAAAATTCTACACAAAGTAGGTGCCAGTCAACTGGGGAATAGCTGAGCAAATTGTGACATATGGATGCAATGGAAGACTGTTGCTCTCTGAGAACAGACCAATAAAAATCAGAGAAACTTGAGAATACTTTTAAAATTGATGCAGGCCAAAGTAAGCCAACCTAAGATCCACATCTACCACCCACTCAAAATCCTGGGAGCTATTGTCTCTAGACCTCTAGGACATGTTTCTCTCTTCCTCAATGAGTTCAGTACTTAAATTTTTTATCTCCTCAACTCCTGCCCTTGTCCTATGGAACTTCAACAAACATATTGACCATCCCTCAAACACCCAAACCACTCAGGCCATCAATCTGTTTACTTTCCATGACCTAGTCTTCCACCATATCTCAGCTACTCACAAACATGGTCATACCTTTGATCTTGCCATCACCCACAAATGTAGCATCTCCATGTTCAAGAATTCCCTTATCTGACCATAATCTCTTGGCCTATCATTTCTCTCTGTGCCTACCTTTACCAAACCTTACTCTTTGTCTATAGGATGACTTCCAATCGTCTGACCCCTCAGTTCTCTCCCAGTTCATCCATCACTTCTGCCACTCTCTCCTCTTTTCCCCCTCTTGACTCCTTGGTGAACCAATTCAACTGTATTCTGTCCTCTTCTCTTTAATCCTTAGCCCTCTTATTGCTGACTTAATTCCTAGCACTTATCTTATCACTGCTTATGCCCAGCTAGGCCTCAGCCTTGGATCACTCCCACCATTTACCATATTATCACCTACACATATGCTGCTGAATGAAGGTGGAGAAAATCATTCAACTGTTCTGATTGGGTCCACTACAAATTTATGTTATACAAACTCAACTGGGTCCTCACTGCTCCTAGGCAGTCCTTCTATACCTCTGTTATCGAATTACTATCTCACTTTCCCCAGAGACTTTTCCAAACTTTTTCATCTCTCCTCAAACCTTTTACTGATCTCCTCTCTACCCTCTTGGCTGAGAACCTGACCTCATATTTTACCCCCCAAATTGAGGCCATTTGCTATATGCTCCCTGTTCTCCCCTCTTCCTCATTTTAGATTCTTTTTACTGTTCTTTTCTTCTTCACTCATTTTTAACTTGAAGGGATGTTTATGAAGGCAAACCCTGTACAAGCAATCCTATTTCATCCCATCTCCTTCAACATATTGCTCTCTCTCTCACCTTCACTCTATTTACTCGATTGCTTATCTTCAATCTCTCCCTGTCTGCTAGCCTCTTTCCTATTTCCTACAAACATGCTCATGTCTCCTCCATCCTCAAAAAATTCTCTTTTCCTTCCACCCAAACTGTTACCCCATATCTCTTCTGCCCTTGTGGCTAAACTCTTTGAGAAAGCCATCTATAAGTGCTACCACTTTCTCTTCTCTCACTCTTCTTAAGCCCTTACAGTTCAGTTTCTGACCTCATCATTCCACCAAAACTGCTCTCTCTAAAGTTACCGGTGATCTCTCTATTGCCAAATCCAATGACCTTTTCTCAATCTTCACTCTTGCCCTGTCTGCAGTCTTTGCCACTGTTGATAATTCTCTTCTTGTAGATACTCCCTTCCCCCTAGGTTTTCAGGACACCACTCTTTCCTGATTCTCTGACATATTAGATGGCTCCTTCTTTAGTGTCCATTCATTTTTGGATTCTCATTCAGGTCACACTCTCTAACCATTGATGTCCTATGGGATTCACTTCTGGGCCTTCTTTTCTCCTTTCTCCATGTTTTTTTCTCTTGATAATCTTACCAGCTCCCATGGATTTAATTATCATCTCTATACTGATGATTCTCAAATCTACCTATCCTGCCCTAATCTCTCTGCTGACTTCCATTCTTACATTTCCAACTGTCTTTCAAACACCTTGAACTATATGTCCATCTTAAACCCAACATATCCAAAACTGAACTTATCATCATTCTCCTTAAACCTTTGCCCCTCTAAACTTCCCCGTTGCTGCTGAAGATATTGCCATTCTCCTAGCTCCCCTGTCTTCTCACTATGTCACCTCCCAGTATCCAATCTGTTTCAAAGGCCTGTGCGTTTGACCTTCTCTCCTCTGATACTGTCACTACCCTGGTATAAGCCCTCATCACCTCACATCTGGATTACTGCAATAGCCTCCTGGTGGGTCTGCCTATATCAACTCTCCCCATTCCAATCTAGCCTCTATTCACTCATCAAAGTGATTTTTCTAAGGCACAGGTCCAATCATGTCACTCCCATCCCTCACCCTCCACTCAGCAAATGCCAATGGTTCCCTATGGCTTCCAAGATCAAATATAAAACCCTTTGCTTGACATTCAAATCCCTTCATAACCTAGCCCTTTCTTTTTCAGTCTTCTTAAATCTTACTCCCCACTGTGTGCCCTTCAATCCATTGTCACTGACCTTCTTACTGTCCATGAACAAGACCTTCCGCCTCTCCCCTAAGAGCATTTTCTCTGGCTGGAGTAGATTCCCTCCTCATCTCTGTCTACTGGTTTCCCTGACGTCCTTCAAGTTCCAACTAAAATCCCATCCTCAACAGGAAGCTTTTCCCAAAACCTTCTTAATTTTAAGTCCTTCCCTCTGTTAATTATTTCCTACCTATCCTAAATTTAGCATGTTTGTGTTTGTTGTCTCCTCCATTAGATTGTGAGTTCCTTGAGAGCAGAGACTGTTTTTTGCTTCTTATTGTATGCACAAAGTTCAACACAGTGCCTGACCCATAGTAAGCACTTAATAAATGCTGATTGACCAACTGGCTAAGAGAACAATGTCCATAATCACCATAATAATGTGTAGGAAAACTTCACCGAGAGACATCAAAGTCAGATTCATGGCAATGCCCCATAGTGGTCCTAAAAAACAAATGATGACATATATTTCCCAAAAGACTTTGGAATGTTATATATGCTCTCAGGTGTCAGTTTGCTTAATTTAATTGTTTGTTTCCATTTGTTGTTGTTAGTCTTATAAGGGAGCTGTATGAAATACTAGAAAATGACTGGTATGAAAAACAAAGAGCTCTGTTAAAACTTTTAAAAATTATGTTAAAAGAGATCATGCTAGAGAGTTTTATATAAGATGAGAAGAAAGAAACATGCTGGTAAGAGAGGATCAAGAAATTCTATTTTGTAAAAGTCCTCAGGATACTAAAATTTGGGGGTAAGATGGGGAAGGAGACAAAGGGAACAACTAAAAAGTAAGGATGTGAGACAGCATGAAGACCAGAATCAATATCTTTAATTTGGAGTCAGAGAGCCTGGTTCAATTCCACTTCCTAGCAATGTGATCTTGGCCAAGTCTCTTAATGCCTTTGGGCCTCAGTTTCCTCATTTGCAAAATTAAGGAGTTGGAATAAGTCCCTTCCAGTTCTAAAGCTATGAGACACCACTCTGCCTCAGTGATCTTTTCTTCCTATGAACTGAGGAGATGCCTCCAGGAAATTACTGACAAGATGAACAAAGAAGAAATCCCACAAACAAGAAATTTTACAGTAACAACAACCAGATATGACTAAAGAAGGCTAAGGTAATGGAATTTCAAAACAAGTCTTCCTCAGTAACTTTAGCCTGCAAAAACAGCCAGAGGGAAGGATCAAAATGCATATGTTCTGAATTTTGGGAAAAATTTAGAAATAGGAGAAGGGAAGAGTGTCCCTGTGATATTTGCATAGGCAGTAGCTCACCCGCTAGGAAACTGGAGGGGTCAATGTAGTGTATAAGTAACTTAATTGGATACTTTGATAGATGTGTGATTTTTGGCTGGGTAAGTACTCTTTCACCAAAGCAGATCATGACCCATTGTCATCTTTTCAACCAGGGCATTTTCATTTATGTTTTCCTATACATTCTCCATAGAGGTCAACCCAGTTTACTAGATGCCTCCCTCTTATTCTTCCAATATCTTGGGAGAATTAATGCTACATTTGAGTTGTACATCTGTCATCTCTCTTGCTATGTGACTGGCTAACTTTCATTTCCCATCACCCATTTCTTCCAGAATGTCTTTCATAGAACCTCTCATACCAAAATCTCCATTGGTAACACACTGCAGAGTACTCTTGCTCACCTTGACTATTACTGTTGCCTTTTAGATTATTTATAACTTTGATTCATCTAAGATTGTGGTTGTCCATGATCCATTAAAATTTTACATTGTGCTGGAGAATATTGATGTGGACTTTTGTTGCAACAAGTAGTTGGCATCACTGAATGCACTGCTCAATTTTCCAAATGAGATTGAACCTAGTTTCATATTTTAGACCCAGTCCGTTATCATCTCCAGTGCCTTTTCAGAATGTGCAAAAAGATTGGCTAACTTGATATTTCAATCAATTCATCTGCTAGGGAACTAGAAGGGCCAAGATAGTGTATAAATAACTTAATTGGATGCTTTGATCGATATGTGATTTTTAGTTATGTAGGTACTCTTTTCACTTTTCATTCAGTCGTATATCATAGTTTAGGCAAATGCATTTTTATCTGCTTCCTTTTTAAGTGTGGATGGATATGTACAAAAATATTTATAGCAACTCTTTTTTGTCGTGGCAAAGAATTAGAAACTTACAGGATGCTCATCAATTTAATGGTTGAACCAAGTGTGGTAGATGATTCTCATGTACTACTATTTTGTTATAAGAAATAATGAAGGAGATTATTTCAGAAAGAACCTGAGAAGACTTACATGAGCTGATGCAAAGTAAAGTGAGCAAAATCATAAGAACATTCTACACAATGATAGCAGTATTGTAAAGATAATCATTTGTGAAAGAATTAGCTACTCTCATCAGTACAATGATACTGGCAATTCTGAGGGACTCATGATGAAAATGCTTTCTATCTCCAGAGAGGAGATTGAAGACTTCTGAGATCAGATTGAAACATTTTTTTTAATTTTTTAATAAAAATTTTTCTTTCTTCCCTGCCCCCCCCACAAAATGGCTCATGTGGAAATATGGTTTGCATGAATTCACAAGTATATCATATTTCTTGCCTTCTTAGAGTGTGGGGGAGGAAGTGAAGAAAGGGAGAGAATTTGAAAATTAAAATTAAATTAAAATTTAACACTGCTCCAAACCATTAATAAGTAGAGACATGTAGATTAAAGCATCTCTGAGGTTTCACCTCAGAGCCATGTTGTCATTTTTGTTACTGTTCCCAATCAAATTTAGCCTCACCTTTGTCTGACTCCTGTTACACACAATCAGAGTCACAGAATCTTAGAGTTCAAATCAAACCATATCAGGACAGAAATTCTCTCTTCAATAATGGGAGAAATGCTTATCAAGTCTTTCCTGAAATACCTCCAGGGGCAGGGAAATCACAAAATACCGAAGAAGCCCATTCCATTTGGGGAGTGCTATAAATGTTGGGGGCCTCTTCCTTTTATCAAACATAACTTGTATTCTTTGCAACATCAAATTCTTGCTCCTAGTTTATCCCTGTAGAGTCAAACAGAATGAAGATGATCCCTTTTCCACATGGTAGCCCTTCAGATTCTTGAAGATAACTATTAGTCCCCTGTTAATCTAACATTTTCGTGGGATACATACACACACATACACACATATCTATGTGTGTGTATTTATATATTTATATATGTATATATATATGTATATAGATGCACAAATGTATGTGTAAATATCACTTGAGAAAGGATCTGGGGCCAATTGTTCATTGCAAACTCAATATGATTCAACAATATAACATGGCAGCCCCCAAATTAATGTAATCTTAGATTGTACTAAGAGAAGCATCATATTCACAATGAGGGAAGTGATAGTTGTCTTATACTTAGCCCTGGTCCATCTACACCTGTGTGTGTGTTCAATTCTGATCAAAAGATACCAGCGAGCTGAGAGAGTCCAAAGGAGTGGGATTAGGATGGTGAAGGGCCCCAATACCATGTCATAAGAGTAACTGAAAAGATTGGACACACACATATATGACATAAAATAATATATACACACATACATATACGTGTATGTATACACACATGTATATGTACATATGGGTGTATGTATATATGCTCACACATATTGTTGACACATCACATTGAGTGTTCAGTGCATGAATGGCCCCAGAACTTTTTAAGGGAGTTACTTTCATTGATTCAACCCTCAGTGCACGTGTAGGCCATTCTCACAAATATTTTATAGAGATGAGAAAGCAGACATAAGGGTAAATAGTGCCTAATTATATTGCAGATTCTGTTTGTCTCTCATTCCTTTGAATTTTTCCCAAGCATTTGGAATCTTCTCCCATTTGAGATTTAGTCCTTGAAAACATTAGAAACTGTGTCACCTCAAGCTCAGATTTCTTCTGTATATTTGTGGTTAGATCCAGCTATTTTCCCCTGACTTTATTTTTTTTAAAGTCTCATTCTTTGAACAGGATATCATGTACTAAAGTGATAGACTCCAAAAATGAAGGTTCCACTATCACCAATGGTGGGAATGATTTATGATTAAAATGATGACTAATCTGCTCATTTTGGTGTCTCTGTGTCTTCCTTCCAGTAGGCAGTATGGATCTTGCATTAAAAATGTCGATGGTCGAGTTGATGTCCATATATGGTCTATGAAATGTGTGATTCTTAGCACCTTCTATCTCCCTTTTTTCATTCTACTATAATCACTGTAAAAGCAGAATGGACTGATGTAGGACTGAAGATTATCATATGCTGTTTGTCCTTTTCAACTTAACTAAAGCCTTCCCCTTAAAAAAAATAAATGTCCATCCCATGGTAGTTCACATTTTGGTGATGAGCCTTCCCACGTATAGCTAGTTTCTTCCTCCAAAAGTAGATGAGTAACCTATTACCAGGAAGAGTGAGTGGGACAGTAAGTGAATGAAGACAATTAGACATATACATGTGTGTGTGTGTGTATACATACATATATGTATATATATATATAAATTCAACTATTATTTTATTTCCATTTTCTCTGCCAAGAAGAATGGTTTTTGGACTGGAAATGACAGGACAAAAATAGCTAAGAAGAATTTAAAACCCAAGGGTATGAGTTCATATGAACCACATCCCAAAGTATGGAAAGAACTGATGCGATTGCTTAACCAATCACTTTCTATCAGTGATCTTTGCAAGATTATGGAAAATGGGAAATGTGCCAAGGGCTACACATGGGCTCAAAAATATCAAATTTTCAAGCATAAGAGGGGATACTAGACATCAGTTTATCTGAAAAAAGTCTAGATGTTTTCATGGATTATAACCTTAATGAGTCAACAGAATGAAGAGAAACAGAATGAAGCCAAAAAAGCTGCTGAGATAAGACTGCATGAAGAGGCATAGTGTGGGGGACTCTGAAGAAACCCACCCTATTATTCTTTCCTTTGGTTACACCATTTTGGAATCACTATGATCAATTCTGGTTGCCACATTTGAGGAAGGACACTGATGAATGAATAAATTATTTTCAAAAAGCATTTATTAAGTATTTGCTATGTGCAAAGCACTGTGCTGAGTGCTGGAGATACAAACAGAAAAGGAAGACAGTTTTTCCTCTCAAGAAATTCACATCCTAATGAGAAGGAAGAACATATGAAAGGCTTCCGCTGAATATCAGATAAAAAAGTCCAACAGACCTTAGGACGCATCAGCAAAGCAGATAGCATTGGTTGTTCTTTAATGTCATTTCCACTGATAAAATCCTATCGGTTGCTGATGTTAAACCACTTGGCAGCGTCAGGACATTGGTGGCAAAAAATGTTCTTTTCTGAGTCTTTAGCAGCTATGGCTTTAGCATTTATAGAAGCTGCATCTTCACAGAGGTTGCTTCCCTGAGTGTTACATGATGGGACTGGGCTAGAAGAATTGGTCTTCTTAAGGCTCTTCAGTTCAAATTGCTGGGCTGCCTCCCCTGGAGTCTCAGAGGAGATGGTCGTTAAATTGCTGATGGTGGTTGACTTCCCTGGCACATGCTGCCTCCTGTTTTTCCCTCAGTGGGTCTTGCTGATGAGGTGTAGAGTATTCAGAAGAAGGCACCTGGGATAATGAAAAAACTGGGCACGTTTAACTTGGAGAATAGATGACTGGGGGGAGGGCCACAATAATTATCTTCAAGTATCTAAAGGGCAGTTATATGAAAGAAAGATTAGATCTGTTTTGCTTGTCCGCAGAAGGCAGAATTAGGGGCAATGAACAGGAACTGCAGAAGTGGACAAGCTGGATGTAAAGAAAAAACTCCTAGGATTATTCAAAAGTGGAAAAGGTTGCCTTGGAAAGTTGTAGATTTCCATTCACTAGAAGTTCACAAGCTGTCAGTGAGTCAATAAACATTTATTAATCACTTACTTTGTGTCAGATGTTCTAAGCAAAGACGAGATGACCACTTAGGCTCGTGGAATCAGAGATTTCCAGCTGGAAGGGATTTTAGATGGCATCTCCCCCAACCCTCTCACCCTACAAGGAGAGGGGAATTGCAAGCATGCTGAAATTGTGTGACTTGCCCAAGGCTACACAGTTGGAAAAAGTCTGACGTCAGATCTCCCAACACTTGCTGGTCTGTTGTAGAAGAGATTCTTACATGTTTTTATGGTTTTTAAGGTTACTTTCAACTTGGAAAGTCTGTGATATTCCAAGGCAATAAGCTTGACAGACACTGCTACAGCTCACAACTTGGTAACCTATCGAGTGGCTCAGAATCAGGTCACCAAAAAAGTATCAGAGAAGGGTTTTTGTGGACTCTAATGACATGCTGAAAAAGAACAAGTATGAAATGATCTCACTATCAGTGACTAAAAACCAAAAATTTTCTGGATAAGTGAAAATCCAAATGATCAGCATCCCTTCCTCTTCTAGAATACAGAAAATTAAATTTCAAGATGATAAGTGATCCTTCTTAAAGAGGATATAGAGAGGGCCCTTGGCACAATGTAGTTCACATGGAACATGAAGCTATCTAAGCTAAATCACTGAATAAGCCAAGAGAATATGAACCAGTATGCAAACTTCAATTCTCCTGGATTATAAATTGGAAGTGCTAATGGACACTTCAAATAGAAGTATAAAGGGGGCTTCCTGTGCATCCCACATGAATGATATGATCACGAGAGTGACAGAAGAAGCCCTAAGGAACCAAGCACAGAATCACAAAATGTTACAGCCGGAAGGGACCTTGGAATCTATTGAGCCCAAGCCCTGTATTTTCTAGATAGGAAACTGAGACCCAGAGACACGAAGTAATTTGTATAATGTCACACAGGAGTCCTTTAAATGTGGGTGTAGATTGATTGGAGAAGCTACAGAGAAGAGCAAAGAATACTCAAAGGAATAAAGGTGGAAGAAGTGTCTTATAACACTTTATGCTTGTATTTTAAGAGAACTGATGATGCAAAATAGAATTGGTAAGAGACTGGGGGAAGGTGAGAAGAAACCCAAATCATGGAATGTATGGAGGCTGGCCATCTGTAACAGAATCTGCTTCATCAAACAATTTCTAATTGCTTTTAATATAATAATAAGTTATGTAGGACTTAACACAATTATATATTCTATCTCTTCAAAAAATTTAAAGATCTTTTGTAAATTGAATAATTAAAAGACAACCAAATAATATTAAAAATAAGGAATAAAATTTCATATTTAACCCTTATTATTTATCAAAGCTGAACCAAACAAATATCCTCCCTCCTTCTTCAACTTTGGAACACTCAGGTCCCTTCAAAGCTTAGTTCATCTGTCAATAAGTATTTATTAAGCATCTGCTCTATGCCAGGCACTATGCCAAGGAGTGGAAATACAAAGAAAGGCAGAAAACAGTCCCTGCCCTCAAAGAGCCCACATTCTAATGGAGAGAAATAGCATGTAATTAACTAGATACATAAAATATGTATGTCCAAATACCAAGAAAATGCAAGGTAATCTTAGAACAGAAGGCATTCGTGGCTGGGAGGACTCAGCTCAGGTACCACTTGCTATGTAGGGGCTTTTCTCACTCTCATTCCCCAGTTAATAGTGACCTCACATTCAAAAATTACTCTATATTTACTTTGTATACATATATGTGTGTTTATATGTATATGTTTGTACATATATTGGTGTATGTTATTTATGTGCATTTATATAATGCACACATATATGTGCTATGCGTTCTGTCCAGACCTATCATCATAATTGTAGGGAATCCCTGTGAGGAAACCCACTCTACCAATGCAGATCAATAGCTGCTCTGAAACTTATAGTCTTATAGAGTTGTCTAAGACACTGAAAAAGTAGATGACTTACCCAAGGTTATACAGTCGATATATATATCAGAGGTAGGACTTGAACCCACGTCTTTCTGATGACAGCTGGCTATCTCTCCACTACTGCATGCCTCCTCTAAAAAACATATGTAGTAAGATCCGATATATAGATAGTTTTGTTGATGCCAATTTCCCATTGCATCACTTCATATAAGTACTTCATATTACCTTATATTGATAAGCATCACTTTTATGAGACCATATGTTTCCTTTGTATATACCATAATTAATTCTGCCAATCTTCAGTCATTGGACATATGGTCTCTTTTCAGGTTTTTGCTATTACAAATAAATGTATGTGCTATTCCTTTTGAGACTTAAATGTTTTCCCTGCAAATGTAAAGTCAAAAGAATGAAAAAGGCATCCAGAATAGTAATCTTATAAGGACAAATGGAAAATGTTTATGAATTTTCCTGTGGAGAAATATTTTGATACCGTTCTATTTTTTTGAAAGGGTGAGGGCAGGAGTGAAGCCAGGGGAAGAAGAAGAGTTGTAGTGGTGGTAGGATTTGTACTTATTTAACCCAATTCCCCCAGTAAGAAAAAAATGAAAACTTGGGATGGGGTAGAATATGCTGGAGAAGTGAAAAAGACAAGCAAATAGGGAAACAAAAGAAGAACAAAAAGAGTGGAAAAAATAGTGGAGCTGAATGATGTGTAGAGAAATGAAGTGACAAAAAGTAAGAATTGAAAGTGTTCTTATTTCAAGGGGAAATAAGTAAAAGGTACATTTATACATACCTGAATAAGATAAGATGACCAGCATGGAAAATTTTGAAATGTCTTGGTGAAAAACAAAAAAGAGCTAAAAAGATAATGGACTCCAATGGGCTAATACCAATAGGAGATCTGATGAGCATCTTCCATGAACAAAGAATCTCAAATTTCAAAGGATGTTACTTATTAAGGGTGTTGAACTAGATAAGGGGTTGGTTCTCTTTTGTGTGTCATGTACCCATTTGGCAATCTCAAGAAATCTATAGGCTCCTTCCCACAAGTGTGTTTAAATGCATAAAATAAAATGCATAAGATTATACAGGAAATTAATTAAATTGGATTTATTTATAAATTTTTTTCAAGTTCACAGACTCCAGGTTAAGAATACCTGAGCTTGGGGCAAGTCATTTAACCCCAATTTCCCTGCCTTCCCCCCTGCAAAAAAAAGAAAACCTGAGCTATCTAAACCAGAGAGAGACAAAGCAGTAAAAGAAAATACAGAACAATATTCTTAATGAACATTGATGCAAAATTTTTGTAATAAAATATTAGCAAATAGTCTACAACAACATATTAGAAAAATTATATGATATGACCAGGTTGGGTTTGTACCAGGAATGCAGAATTGTTTCAAGATAAGAAGACTATACACACACATGCACATGCACACACATATACATATGTATATAATAAAACAGGTTGACAATATAAATATAAACCATATGATTATACTAAGAAATATTGAACAAGTTTTTTGATAAAATCCAATACTCATTTTAATTAAAATTCTAGAACTTATGAGAAAAAATGGACCTTTCCTTAACAGTAAATTGTATTTATCTAAATCCAAGAAGAAATATTATATGTAAAACTTAGAAGGCTTTCCAACAAATATCAGCAATAAGTCAAGGATGTTTATTAGTGCCATTTAACATAGTGTTAGAAATGCTAACAATATCAACAAGACAAGAATAAGAAATTGAGGAAATAAGTGTAGACAAAGAATAAACAAAACTGTCATTTTTGTCCATAATATGATTGTGTTCTTAGAGAACCCTAGATTTTCAATGAAAAAATAACTGCAGTAATTGATAGCTTAAACAACATTGTAAGATGTAAGATAATTCCACATAAATCATCAGCATTCCTATATATAATTAACAAAACACTGCAGGAAGAGCCTGAAATATATAGTACATCCAAAATAACTGTCTCAGATATAAAATATTTAGGAGTGTATCTACCAAGATTCACCCAGGGATTATAGGATTTACAGAAATAAAAACAAAACTAAAAAATTAGAGAAACATGAATTGCTCATGATTAGGTAGAGCCAACCTAATAAAAATAACAATATACCTAAATTCATTTACTTATTCAGTACTGAGCCAAACTTTCAAAAGACTATTTTGTGGACCTAGAAAAAAGAATGAAATCCATGTGGAAGAACAGAAAGTCAGACTATTAATGATAATAACGAAAAAACATTAGAAGAAAAGGGGCCCAGGGATAACAGCACTCAAAATTTACAAAGTTTGAAAGAATCACAAAGAGAGAGATTACACTGCCAAAATCATGAAAATGACTTATTACTGGTCAATCAAAGATCAATCAGTAGATCAGATTGGAAATACTTAAATTTAGACCACCAATTCTTATCATACACCAAGATAAGCTTCAAATGGGCATATGACCCTAATTTAAAGAGTTATATTGTAAACAAATTAGAGGAATAAGGAAGAAATTGCATTTCAGATCAATAAATAGGGGAAGATTCGTGACTAAGCAAATGATACAGACAAAATAAAATGGACAGCTTTAATTATATACAATTTTTAAAGATTTTCACAAAGAAATCGAATGTAGTAAAAATAAGTTAGAAGGGAAACAGATAACTCAGGAAGAAATCTTGCAAATAGTTAGAGAAAGGCTAAATAAAGCAACTCTGAGGTTCTACCTGGTACCTATCAGACTGGAAAACATAGAAAAAGATGGAAATGACAAATATTAGAGGAACTGTAGAAAAACAGGTTCACTAATGCACTATTAGTAGAGTTGTAAATTGGTTCAGCTATTCTGAAATGCATTTGGGAACTATTCCCTGAAATTAACCAAATTGCATATAGTCTTTGACCCAAGTATACCTCTACTAGGCCTATACCCCAAAGAAACCAAAGAAAGATGAAGAAGATTTATATGAACAAAAATATTTATAGCTGCTATTTTTTATGATAGCCCCAAATTGGAAATTAAAGTGGTGTCTTCCTATTGGGAATGGCTGAAAAAATATGGAACTGGAGAATATCTGTTTGAACTCATGCAGAATGAAATGAGCCAAACTAGAACAATTTAAAGAAAAACAAGATTATAGTGAAAAACAACTTTGAAAGACTTTAGCCCCCTGATGAAAACAATGATAAACCCAGAAGAACAAAAATGAGACACGCCATTGAGCTCCAGACAGAGATAATGAACTTAAAATGCAGAAAGGGAACTACATTTTGGGGCATGGCTACTGTGGGAATTTGTTTTGCTGGACTATGAAGTTATGTAGTGTTGGCTTTATTTTTTATTTTGTTTTTAATTTTCTCACTGAGGTAGCAAGAGGAACAGATTAATGTTTTATATGCTTGTTATTTGAAAAAAGTAAAAAAATACATTCTAAAGCAGCAAAATAAACAATAACCAAGAACCCCTAAGCTAAATGGTCTTTGAAGTCCATTTAAAAAAAAATTCATTTTCCCCCAGTTACATGAAAAGACAATCTTTAACATTCATTTTTAAAACGGAGTTCCTAATTTTCTCTTTTATTCCCTCATCTTTCCTCCCCATGAGACAGAAAGCAATTTGATACAGGTTATACATGTTCAATCATACAAAACATATTACCACATTAGTCATGTTGTGAAAGAAGGCACAGACCCAAAGAGAAAAAAAAACATGAAAAAGCACAGAAAGTGAAAAATAGTATGTTTCCATCTGCATTTAGACTCCATCAGTTCTTTCTCTGGAGGTGGACAGAATTTTCCAACATGAGTCATTTGGAATTGTTCTGGATCACTGTATTGATGAGAATAGCTAAGTCATTCACAGTAATTCATCAAACAATATTGCTTTTATTGTGTACAATGTTCCCCTGATTCTGCTCACTTCACTTTGTATCAGTTCACATAAATCTTTCCAGGTTTTTCTGAAATCCCCCTGCTCACCATTTCTTATAATAGTAATATTCCATTATAATCATATACCACCACTTGTTCAGCTATTCCCCCAATTGATGAGCCTCTCCTCAATTTCCAATTCTTTGCCACTACAAAAATAGCTGCTACGAATACTTTTGTACAAATAGTACTTTCATCTTTTTTGGATCTCTTTGGGTTACAGATTTGTAATGGTATTGCTGGGTCAAAGGTTATAGTTTTAAAGGCCCTTTGGACATAGTTCCAAATTACTCTCCAGACTGGTTGGATCAGTTTACAACTCTACCAATAGAGTATTAGTGTCTTAATTTTCCCACATCTCCTCCAATATTATTTATTTTCCTTTTCTGCCATATTAGCCAATCTGCTAGGTATGAGATGGTACCTCGGAATTGTTTTAATTTGCATTTCTCTAATCAATAGTGATGTAGAGCATTTTTTTCCACAGGATTATAGAGCTTTGATTTCTTCATCTTAAAACTGCTTGTTCATATCCTTTGACCATTTATCAATTGGAGAATGGCTTGTATTCTTATAAATTTGACTCAGTTCTCTATATATTTGAGAAATGAGGCTTTTATCAGATACACTTGCTATAAAAATTGTTTCCCAGCTTTCTAGTTTCCTTCTAAGCTTGGTGCATTGATTTTGTTTGTGCAAAACTTTTAAAATTTAATATAATCAAAATTGTCCATTTTACATCTTATAATATTTTCTATCCTTTGTTTGGTCATAAATTCTTCCCTTCTCTGAAGTCCCTTTTATTTAAAAAAGTTTTATTGATTTTTTATTCTTATACCATAGTCACTTCAAGGTGATTTTAAATACTATAAATCTATTCTCACCTCAATCCTTTGCTAAGTTTTCTGATGCCTCATCCATCAATAGATATGACCCTGGATTCTTAAGTGCCATGCCAGGGGTGATCAAGTTATGACTAAATCTGCCAGTCTGGAAAGGCTTTGTGTTATTCGAGGACCTATTATTCGAAAACCAGACTAGCTTAGTTCAGAAAGGCTCATCAAAGGCAAAACATAATACATCTTTTTCCACCAAATCTTAAGAGGCCTTGTGACATATGATGGGAAGGGCATTGGACTCAAAGTCAAAGAATCTGAATTCAGTTCTTAGCTCAGATCCTTACTTCCTGTGGGCAAGGCACATCCTCTTTCTTAGGCTAGGTTTCCTAATGTCTAAAATGAGGGAAATGGACTTGACATCCTCTAAGGTACCCTCTGGCTCTGGACTCTTTTCTCTTCTTCCCAATTCCTATGTTGGTACTTCCTAGGATATAAAGGCAAAGTAGCTTACTGGACATGTTCACCCAAATTCTATCTGTTAGTAAGGAAAAATTCTGCTTGCCTGAATGTAATTGTGTGTGTGTGTGTGTTTGTATGTGTTGTGCATATGTGTGTATATATATGTCTGTGTTTATATATGCATATACATACATATGTAGGCACACATACATATAAGAATGATAAAAAATTGGTCTTTTGGGGGAAATAAGTATTTAATAAGACAAAAACTATGAATCTCTTTAGGAAAACAGGATAAAAGGGCCACATAGATGCATGATGGTGACCATGGATTGCTGTTTGATTTAATGTGGCCTATGCATTTCTGTACAAAATGTGAAGTATGTTATTTGCATGTATGGACAGTGAATTGGCCAGCTGCTATGAGAATTCCCTCAGAAATAGAGCATGCTTTTAAATTTCATGATGCTTTGTGTACAGGGGCTGCAGAATGAAGGTTACAGGAAGTCAGAGCTCTGGTTTGTATCAGAATATAGAAAGTGAAAGCCAGATGAGAGAGTTGATGTATTTTTTTCGGTAGAGTTAGGACTGTAGCTGCCAGATCAGGCTTAAAATTTGCAAGTGGAAATTTGCATACAGAATCTTTTTTTTCCTTATGCAAATAGAATTTGCAAAAATGTCCATCTATTGGCCCAGCTAATTAGTAAATCTAGTATTTCTATACTGTTTACACTGGCCTGGGGTTGCTATGTACCTAGTTCACTTAAATTTAGATTTCACTTTAGAATTTATTTGTTTGATCCCATGATGCCTTGGAACACCAGGAGCTTATTTTATGAAGCTATTTGTTCTCTTTATCCTCTGAGGAAAATAAAAAGCCTGTTCCTTAGATATATTAAAGCAGGATGTCTTCCTTAAGATAATCCAAAAATAGTAAGGTAGGCTCTTGAAACACCAACAGATCATTGGATTATAGGATTCTAAGCTGGAAGGAACCATGGAGATCATCAAAACTCTTTCATTTTATGGACGAAGAAGCTAAGATGGGTGAAATGACTTTCATGAAGCCATACAGATAGTCAGATCTGCAGAAGGATGGGGCGGGGTGTTGTGTTGAATTCTTGTCCCATCCCTTTTCTCATCAACACCTACACTGCCACCATGAGATTAAATGGAAAGAACTAGGGATGTTTAACCTGGCAAAGAGAAGATTTGGGGTAGATACAATGTCTGTCTTCAAGTATGTGAACTACCAAGCAAGAGCAGTCTGACTTGTTCTGTTTGGCCCTGGGTAGAAGAGCTAGGGGCAACAAGTGGAAGTTATAGAAAGGCAGCTTCAGCTTAACATCAGAATTTCAGAAGTGGAGGGGGCCACCCCACCCAGGAGTGGTGAGGCACCTCCCTTCAAGCAAAAACTGGATGACCCCCTGTGAGTGGTGTTGATGTTTCAGCTCAGGCCTCTTCACTTTACAAGTTTACAATCCATGGTCTCTGGATTCCCTTTCAGCTCAGATTCCTGTACTGTTTTTTCCTTTTCTCTGTCTTTTAATTGGGAGAGATTATTTCTTCCTTAATTATTTGCCATCTCTTATTTTCCCACATACATATATACCATACATACATACATACATACATACATACATACGTGCATACATACATACATACGATTGGCTAATTACTTTGCATTTACTTTCTATGTACTTTGTACATAACTGTATTGTGCTGTATCTTTGCCATTGAATCTAAGCTTCTTGAAGGAAGGGACTGTTTTTTATTTGTAATCCAGTATTTGTATAAGTCTCTCTTTACTGGCAGGCATATTATGTGCCTACGATGAGGGAAAGATCTTATCTTAACCAAGAGAGACAGGCCTCAATGTCTTCCAAGGAGAAATTCCCTGAAGTATCTGAGGAAGCAACCTAGAAATCAGTGGCATGTCAATTAGGCAAATTTCCCCTACCTGTCTGCCTTCCCAAATCTGTCCTCTCTCCATGTGTCTCTATCTGAAACCACATACGTCCTATCCTTGAAGCATAAGGAAGAAGAATCTCTTTTCCAATGCACTCTAGTCAATTCTACCCCTCTTGTAGGCACACAGCGGAGTCGTCATTCCTTCCACCAATGAGGAGAACACCATCCAAATGTTCTAGTCTTGAGACCTTGGTTACATATTTTCAGATCCTCCAGTATTTAGCATAGTGTCTTGCACACAGTAAGTATAAAATTGTTGAATTTCATTGAACTGAATTTCACTGTTTCCCTTTTCTTTTTTCTCATTCTTAGTATACAGAGCCTGAGAATTGGAGTCAGGAAGCAGGTTCAAATCCTACTTTTGACGTTTACTGGCCATGTGACCCAGGACAAATGATTTAACCTCTCTGAGACTCCTCTGTAAAAGAAGAATCATAATAGCCCTTTATCTTACAAGATTGAGAATAAAATGAGATAAAGGATGTAAAGGGTTTTACAAACTTCACATGACTAGTCAAACAGAAGATATTTTTATTATTAGGCTCAGCTTATACTATACTAAAACAATTAGATGAAAAGGGGAAAAAAGTCAGTCAGCCAGTCAGCATGATGAGAATAACCTATTCCTTTCTCTACTCAAATAAAAGAGCAACCTTTTAACTGAATTGAACTAATTCCTGTCAATACAACTTTTGTTTCTTAAAATTACTAGAGGTATGTAGCTCAGTGCATTTATAGATCACATCAACTTAGTTAAGCTGCCGTAATGGGAAGCCAAGTAGAAATTATACTCTGGTGTCAGCTATCTTCATTTTTTATCATTATTTTCCTATACTGTACGAAATATATTCTGCGTTAGGACACATGGTTATCAAAAGCATCTTTTTTCCCTTTCTCATCTGTTCTCCAAAGTTTTGTAATCTTGGTCGTCTGAAAGGCACAGTACCATTTTGAAGTGGGGGCGAAATGGACATCTGTTTGGGGCCCCAGCCTATGGAGGCGGTGCTAAATATGATTCAGGGGGGAGCTGAGTTAGAGATCAAATAGCTGCCTATGTGTGACAGCCCAGGGCACTCCAAACAGCTCGGGAAAGATGGTATGTACATAAAAATAAAGTGTTTTGTACTATAATTTCATGTTTATATCATTCCTGTTTCATAAAGGAAAAATGAAATTATGAGAAGCTTAACAGCATTCAGGGGCCTTGAGATTTATGCATCCTTTAAAAGCCAATTTTAGGATGCCCAGTATCATAAAATATTTGGTCAACTGAAGGGGTGTGTAATTTACGAGATGCACGCAATATACACTTGGAATTATGGCACCTAAATTACCAAACAATTTGTACAGTTGAAGTTTTCCACTTTTTGTCCAAGATAATAAAATGTTCATGCATCACTTCTCTCAGATGTGGTTTGACAGGGTGTGGATGTTGATGGCGGAGGAAAGAAGGAGAAAACCAATCATGCAGCGATACAGAGGGGTGAAGCCGCTAATGATCCATTCTCAGCCATGTGATTTTTGGCAACTGCTTCCATTAAGGAGTGGCTCATCATACTGTGATTTGGGCTGGAATGAGCTTGTGAAAAGAATAAGCAAGCTAACCTGAAATTCCCTTGGATTTTTTTAAAAGATTTTTAAAATTTGCTTTTATGGGTTCATGTTGTTTCTCCCAATATGATACAAGCTCCTTGAGGGCAGGTCTATTTATTTTTGTCTTTGTATCCTAACTGCCCAGCACACAGTAAGTGACTGATGGACAAAGGCATAGGGAACGGACCTATGGTTTCATTAACAAAGGGAACTCTCTTGATGCAGAAACTCCCTCTATTAATGCAAATTTACATATTCTTTATATCTTGGAGACTTTTCTAGACCAGCCCTGAGAGGTTAAGTGACTGTGATTTGCCCAGGGTCACATGGCCACATATCAGAGGCAGGACCTGAACCCAGGTCATCCTGGCTCAGAGGCCAGCTTTCTAGCTACTCTATCATGCTGCCTCTTGTTACTGATAGTGGTTTTTAAAACAGCATCTTGGAATTTCACACTCTAGAACCATGAAGACATTCCAAGTCATTAAAGAGCTATCCAGGATTTGATGCTATGGACTTTCTCAAGCAAACTCCAAGAAATCTGCAAATATTGAAACTTGGTCAGAAAAGAATATAAGCGATTACCCCATTACCACTTAAAATAAGTGATAAGATGCCATGCCCTGATCCATTTATCTAGTGAGAATAAACTTTGGCTATTTACCAGGTGTGAACAAAACCTGGATACCTCTATGGGTGTGACAGCAAATCTGTTTGGAATGGCTGAGAGACATGACCATTTCCTTTGGAGTTTTTACAAAACCACCAGGGTGGTTGAAATGCGAGATTTTGAGTGGCTGACAGCAGAGAAGAGAGAAAGTTCAAGCTAAGTCCCTGAGAAGGGGTTGTTTATGAGGGGAGAACACCTTGGACTTCTCCAGCCCTTTGGGTGGAGGAGGATGATCTTATAAGATTCAAAAGGTCTGTAGAATTTTGAACTTCCCATCATACTTGATATCTAGCAATATATCTAGAAAAGCTGATGATATGTCTGTATCTAGAGCCAAGGATATGCTGGATGCAACCTTCAAGGCTCTACAAAGAGGCCAGCAGAAAAGCTACAACATACTGAAGAGAAGCACATTGAGGACTTTTGTAAAATAACTTTCAGCAACTGTGCACCTATGCCATACGTACCTTTAGCTCACTTTCCCCTGAACCTTGTCTGTCCTGGTGTCAGAGTGTGTACCAGACCTTTTAATCAATCCAGAAAGCATTTATTAAGTACCTTCTATATGCCAGGCACCATGTAAGGTTATGGGGATCCAGATTAAAAATGAAAGTGTGATATATAGTGTGAGATTCTCTTGAGCATCAGTTGGCCTCAATGACTGCTAAGGTGTCTTCCAACTCTGAAATTCTTTGAAACTAAGTGGGACAAATTAAAGTCACTCAATTCCTTGAGGTGCTAGTTTCCAAATAACAGATTTATTTCCATAAACTCTTGAACCATTCTTTCTTGTCAGGCAAACCACAGTCACCAGTTCAGAATGCATTTTTCCTGAACCAACCGCGGGATTTTCATGCAGAATTGGTAACCCCCTGTCCTTCCTGCTCAGCCTGCACAAGATAATGACTTATCTTGGAATGAAAACTATTTATTTGAACTCTTTGATGGGAAAATCACAGTGAATTGTCACATGTTGTCACCAGTACATAGAGTAGGCTTTTGAAAGTGAGAAATTTGGACCAGATGAATAATTTAAACTTGGATCAGCCCTGGTTTTTTGTTAGCATTAGGAATAAAACATTAAGTCATAGAGGTATAGAGCTGGTTCAAGACCAAAGAAATACCCCAAGACTCAGCCCCTTACTTTTGTTGTTCTGCTCATCTATGAATGAAATTCCTACAGTTCAGAGGGGAAAAGGAAGCATTTATTATTCCAATGGAGAGAAAAGATATTTAACATTAGAAACAATTTCCAAATATATTGATTATAATATGGCATCTATAAACAGCTAATACCCTACTTTAGAGACATTCCTTATTTAGAGGTAGCACAGAGGGAATATCAGGAAACCACTCTGAATTTCTGCTAATGCTGCATTTTTCATTGATTTATTCCTTCATCAAGTCAAATCAAATCAACAAATATTTATTTACTGACAGTGATGTATGAGAAATGGAGGGAATGAATAAAATTCACTCATCCATTTTATTCACTCATTCAGTGAATTTTGATGAGACTATATGGGGATGGAGGAGAGAGTGACACTTTTCCTGTTAACTTTCAGCAAATAAATACAACCCGAGGAAGATATTTTTTAAAAGTTTTCCTTAGGCCTTTCATTGAAGGACTAAAAGCCAATACCATTATAGAATATGGCCTAGAATTCAAAACTTTTGGGGCAACAGTATTTTTGTTTAAATGATTACAAAGCAAAAATAATAAATTTATTTTCCCCATATTATTATTATCACTAATAATATCAATGCCCCACATTAATGATGATGACGTTATCAAACTCTTTGACCACTTAAAGACAAAACAATGAGACGGGCTTATAAAAAAAACAATTCCAACTGGTTGTTTTAGTTACATGTTGATTCAACAAATGTCATTTGTTAAACTTTAATTGGGGAAATGACCAAATTCACAGTAAAAAGAAATCTGTAATGGAAGAATAAAATCATTGAAGTTGGGGTCAGAAAACTTGAATTTGATCCCCATTTCTGTCACTTGTCATATGATAATCATGGACATTCAGCTGATTTCTCTGACTTTCTGATTTCTCATTTTTAAGCTGGAGATAGCAATGCTTGTATAATATACTTTGTGATGGGGGGCACAATCCTAGCAAATGTAACCAAAAAGCTACCAAATGCTACATAAATGTACAATGTTGTTGTTACTGCTGCCACTACTACCACTAGTTATTCAGCTTTTCAGACATCATCATTGATGTAAAGGAGAAAAAGGACCTTTGGCCTTGTGATATTCTGTGAAGTTTAAGATACTAAAGATAAGGAAATTATTTAAGGAAATTATTTTAAAGAATTAAGGAAATAATTTAATTTACAGCAAAAAGTCTCTATCATAAATAGGCCAGGGATGTGGAAGTAGAATGGTAAAGTCTATAGATTAGTCATATTTCACTTAAAATGTACAAAGATTTGTCAGTTACCCTCTACCCAAGTCATCTTTGGGTAGACTACCTATAATACTTCTCTGAGTCATTCAGATTATTTTGACATTTGACAAGCAAAGTATATTAATAGAGCTTGTTTTTAATAAAATTGCAAAATTTATGTTCTGAAAAAGATAAGGCTTTACCTTTTCTATCCTTTCCCCTTATTTGATAATTCCCTCCTTCTACCGTTGGTCACTCAATATTCCCATTCTCTCTCTCTCTGCTCTCCTCTATCAAATGATTGTTCTTGGGTCAGGGTAGGGAAGAGAACAACAACTTCTTCACACTAAGGTGTAAATGATTTATATTCTTAATGTGTTACCATCATTTGGGATACTACAAAGTTGGCAATGGTATAGGTAGTTGACAATAGACAGGATTAATAAGTTGAGGACTTGGGGTAGTGAGAGGAGAGAGTATACTAGTGATTGGGGGTAATCGACAGGCCATGTGAGAAGGGAAAGTACCTTTAACAAAATTTGTACCATCTACCACTAAGCATTATTAAAATATGAGCATGGATCCAAAGAAGCAATCATAGGGATGGGGAACCTGTGGCCTGGAGGCCAGATGTGGCCCTCTAGGTCCTCAAGCGTGGGTTCCCCACTCCTGTAGGAATAGACGGAAAGTTGTGAAAATTCTGAAAGGGCCAGTCCAAAGCAAGGAGGGTGTTTTGCCCAGAGTGAAGTGAAGAAAGCACAATGCAGAAAGAAACAGAAAGCCAGTGAACTTGTCTCACATCAGGTCTTCAGCAAATCCTCCCTGCCTCACCTCTCTGCAAAATTGAATTCATGAAGCAGTAGCTAGGTGGAGCCTAGATAGGGCAGGGTCTGGAGTTAGGAAGACCCAAGTTCAAAAGTGACCTCAGCCACTTACTAGCTCTGTGACCCTGGGTAAGTCACTTCCCTGGGCCTCAGTTCTTTGTCTAGATGACTTCTAAGAGCCCTTCTCCTTTTAGATCTAGGATCTTATGCTCCCTCTTCCCACAGCTGCCTCTTTCTCCTATGCAGACTTTGACCTTTAGGACCTTGGGCCATATCTCATTAGTGTAAACATTTTTTATCATGACCATGTCTGGGATTTACAATAGACTATCTAAAGCATAAAGCTCTTTTATTGCTTTGTAGGTCACACTTTTTTGTTTTATTTGATGGACCTGATCCTTCCTTTGCAGTGTAGAAAGTCCATAGTAATACTATGATTGGCATGCAGGAAAGGGATTCCCTTCCTCTCAGGCCTTTCTCTTTTTTCTTCTCCAGGCAGGGTCTTTCCAGAAAGAAGTGATGGATGCTCTAATCACTGCTGACAGATGCTCTCAGACTGAGTGATAGCCAGGAGATGGAGGGCCTTTTAAGGCTGGATCTACCTGATAACACAATAGAATGACCTGTCTAAACGAGGAAGACTCAACTATCACCTAACAATATTTGACTTTTTTTTTGAAGTCTAACAAAAAATATCCAAACAAGTAGAATTGAGCTGTTTAGGGGCAGACCCAGTTTAAGTATATGCAAATGAACACCGGAGCTCAGAGATAAAGGAGATCTTGGTGGCCGTCTCATCTCATCCACTTCATATCTGAACAAGAATCCCCTTTCTGATCATCTGACAAGTGGTTGCCCAGCCTTTGCTTGAAGACCTCAAAGGAGGAGGAAACTATGACCTCTCAGTGTAATCCATTCATCTTAGAAGAACTGGAATTCTTAAGGAATTTTTCCTGACATTAATCCTAATTTTGCTTCATTGCTCCTGGTTCTGCCCTCCAGAACCAAACCACAAGCCCAACTGCTCTTCCACATGACAGCCCTTTAAAAAAGCATCATGTCCCCCATGGATTTTCTCTTCCTCAGGTTATCCATCTCTAGTTCCTTCAAATGCTTCTTATATAATAGGATCTTGAGACCTTCACTGTCTTGTTTAACCTTCTCTGTATATAATCTTATCAATGAGGAACAAAGGAAATAATCTAAGAAGTAAAGGAATATTTTAAGTTAATTAATGAATTATTATTATTATCAATGAGATGGCCTACTATTGTGCTATAAGAAATAATGAGCTCAACAATATTAGAAAAACATGGATAGACTTACATGAAATAATAAGTGAAATGAGCAGAACCAAGAGAGCATTGTATACAGTAACAGCAATATTGTTTTAAGAACAACTTTGAATGAATAAGTCATTTTATTATAAGTACCCAAGTTAACTACAAAGGACATGTGAAGGAAGATTCTATCTGCAGCCAGAGAAAGAACTGACAACTACAAGTATGTCTAGAATGATTTTACATGTATGTGTCTATATGTGTATACACATACAGACATATATACATATACACATTGTTGTCTAATGGTGGCTATCTCTAAGGTGGGAAGAAAGAAAAAAAAGAAATTTACATGATAACTTTATTACATATTTAAAAAGAATAGCAAGTTATATGGAGCAGATATGTACTTTCATATGCAATCACCTTTTTAAAAATTATACTGTTACAGAAATGCTTGTTTTATTCCATAAATTAAAAAATGAAATAATTTTTTTAAAAAAGAAGCAAAAATGATATTTTCCATAAAATATCCTCCCAGAACTCAGCACAATGCCCCAGTGTGATTTGAGCTGGGTAGGGTAAAGAAGAACTATTACTTCCCAAGTCTTTGACCTTATATAGCAGATTAGCTTTCTTTGGCTACCATATCACCCTGTTACTTCATATTGAGAATCCACGGGTCTTTTTAAAACCATTGTCTAGAAACCCCTGGCCTAATTTTTATGCTTCTGAATTTTATTTTTGAACCCAAGTATAAAAATTTACATTTCTCCTTGTTTTATCTTTTTAATGTATTGGAGCAACTGGCCAATGAGTACCTGTCCTTAGAGCCTGTGTTCTACCTAGTTCCAACCTATGTGGAGGTCTGATGAGCTTGCTTCCTGGCATGTATGATGGAGGCACCTTTCTCTGCATATGCTTCAGAATATGTGCTGATATCCATTGACTATTTCATGTCCGCTTACTGGATGGTGGTTAAAATCCTTTTAAATGGATATTGAACTTAGTGTGAATACAAAAAACTTACATGGATGAAATCTCTGTTTCCTCATTGGAGATAAGGCAAGGAATTCTGTGGCCATCTGGTTGGAGGGATAAGGCAGTTATAAGCATAGGCTATGGACTCATTCTCCTATTTAAATAAACAAATCAGGTCCCCAGGACTTAGCTACTACTTCTCCCCTCAGGATTCTAGGAGTAACCCTGAGGGGTTGGGGTTGGAAAATTTCTTTTTTTTTCTTTTTCTGAGGCAATAGGGGTTAAGTGACTTGCCCCGGGTCACACAGTTAGCAAGTGTCTGAGGCTGGTTTTGAATACAGGTCCTCCTGACACAAGGGCTGGTGCTCTAGCTTCCCCAAGGATTTCTAATGCCATCACTCATGAGCCCCCATCTGGTATGTTCTACCTGCCCAATATCATTTAAAACAATCTCACTTCACTATTAATTCACCAATTAACATCCATTAGTAAATATAAATGAGTATTTACTGAAAAGTCATAGGAAGAATTAAAGTAAAACAAATTTCCTCCATCAAACCAGGAGGTACACTTTTCTTCTGTACAGTCACTCAATCCTTTGGGAGAACATGTTAAAACTTAAATTATAGTTATCCCCTCTATATCGAGGCGGGCTAGGGGTATGGCACTCTCATGATCTGGAAAATCCACATACATTTTTTGGCCCTCCCTACCTATCAGAGAAGAAGTCTGAATTTTTTCCCTTTTTCTTTGAAGGGGTGTTTATAGTACCTTGTTGTAAAATTTGGGTTAAGTATTTGGTTATAGGGTATATTTTACAATACTATAAATACATTTTATGCATTTCTGAGTTTCCTAACTTCTCTGTGTTGTCTGCTGGCCTTCATGTGTCATCTGTGGCTCCTTCAAAATTCCCCTCAAATTCCCATTTTTCTTATGCCTATCTGTGACATATCAAAATTTCAATAGGGAAATCTCAATGTGGAGGAGATAACTGTAGTTTGAAACATTGTCCTCTTATTCACAAACCTTCAGTAAAGGGGGCAGGATGGTACCTCTTGTCCCAGGATGTCTTTTTATCCTTCCAAAGAATCTCCACCAAGTTTACTTTTATGTGTGGCATAACAGATTCATGAGTTGCTTGATCCACTGTTGTAGGCCTACTGACTTCTGGGATGTGATAAGAAAGCTATTCTTCAGGGCCAGCTCCTCACCAGCTACTAAGGATAATTTTTGATGTCTCTTCAAATCTTTTGAATCCCATATAGTTGTAACCTGGTCCAATTTGACTCCAATATTCATTCTCCTAAGATTAGGAAAGTACAAATAGAAAAAGACAAAAGCCACAGAAGCATTATGCATTCACCACTACCCTGTGGTGGTTGGGTGGGGGAAATAAGATAGCCAGAACAGGCTGCTGCT
>CM053624.1:350502367-350537402 GCA_028646595.1 Phalanger gymnotis
GAGAGAGAGAGAGAGAGAGAGAGAGAGAGAGAGAGAGAGAGAGAGAGAGAGAGATTGTCTTTTTGATAATTTTGTATGCACACTTAGTTCCAGGTCAGCAGCCAATTAAAAGTCTCTATTGTCACAACACAGGAAACAATCAGAGAATACCTGCACAGGTTCTGATGTAAGGAGCAGAAAACATCCATTATGCATGCCCAGGAGCAGGTTCATCAAACCTCTAAGTGGGTTGGTATCAGGAAGAAGGAAGGAAGGAAGGAAGGAAGGAAAGGAGGGAGGGAGGGAGGGAGGAAGGAAGGAAGGAAGGAAGGAAGGAAGGAAGGAAGGAAGGAAGGAAGGAAGGAAGGAAGGAAGGAAGGAAGGAAGGAAGGAAGGAAGGAAGGAAGGAAAGAGAGATTTATTCATCACCAACTATGTGGCAGGCACTGTGCTTTACGAATATTAACTTACTCCATCCTTAGAACAACCTAGGAGGTAGTTACTATTGTTATCCTCCTTTTACAGTTGAAGAGACTCAGGCAAACAGAGGTTAAGTCACTTTCTCAGGATCACACAGCAAGTAAGTGTCAGAGGCTGGTTTTAAAAACAGGTCTTACTGATTCCAAGTCGATCAGTCTGTCCACTGTGCCAACCAGCTGCTTGAGAGAGTGTATTATGCATTCTCTGAGTATTATGCCGTCATTGGCCAGTTGGCCTATTCCATTCGATTCCGTCTACTGTTCTAGCTTGTCAGTATCTTTCTGGATCCTAACTCTGCCACCCAGTGTGTTAGCTCTCTCTTCTACCTCTGTGATGCTAGTACAACAGCCTCAATTGGGCATTTAGACATCCACCCAGCTGTGCTCCTGATGCCTGAGGGCTGGAGTGGGCAGTGGGAAGTCTGTGATGGGCCAAGAAGGCAGGGATGCTAGCCTGGCTGCTTCAGCATGAATTGCTGAGAGAGGGTCAAAGCAAGTATGTCTGATGGAACTGTGCAACATGTCACTGGCTGCTAAACCCCATTCTATTACGCTGAGAAAAGCACTAACAGTGGGTGAGAAAAGTCCAGGTCAATGATTTCTTTCTCTCTCTTTCAGGAATAACTCTTTTATAAACCTTAGCATAATTTACTTTATGATCTTTCCATAGGTTTAAATGATGCCATTAAAAAGAAAGCCTTTCCAGATTAAATGTATCACATCATTTATTGGAAATAGAAAAAATATTCTAAAAGAAGTTGGAATTAACACCATAGCCAAGGGAAAATTGAGGTCAAAAAGAAGAATCAATAAATATAAAAATAATAAGGGATGAAAGCAAAGACAGAAAAATGCTACTGGGAGAACAGCAAATATCATTACAGCCATAACCCAAATACTTATCTATGATAACACAGCTGGTTAAGTTTCAGAGGCAGGATTTGAACTCAAGTATTCTAGGCTCCAAGTCTATTGTGCCATGCTCCCTCATTTTTAGTTAGCAAGCTGGTGTTAATTCCATTCTGAAATGAAATCTGAAATTGCAGGGTGGGGTTTTAAAGGTAGAAATTGTTAGTTCATCTTTGTGGACAGTTTCCTTGGAAGCTCCCTTGACTAGTGAACATCAGTAACTGTTTCGCACCTTATAGTCTTAAGAGAATTGCATGGGGGCATTCAGAACTTAAGTGACTTGCCTAAGGTCACAAAGATACCTTGTGTCTGAGACAAGATTTGAATCCAATTCTTTCTGGTTCTAAGGTCAGCTCTCTATCCACAACACCAGGTTGCTTATCTGCCTTGCGTTGTGAAGGAGAAAACTGTAGGGTCTTTTGTAAATCTTACAAGAAAGAGAAATCTAGAAGTACATTCAATTGACTGGAACCAATAAGATTCTTTTGTAATCCATTTACTAGCTCCTTTTCCATGAGCTCTAATTCATCCCCCTCATGTTTAGGCAAGTATCATTTATACAGCAGGCACTTAATGAATGCTGGTTAATTAATCTGAGTAAGCTGTGATAAGCCCTGGTGGAACAATTAAATCATAGATCTACTGAAAGAGTGTAAGCAAGTGATTGACATGACTAATACAGAATACATGTATGACCCAAGCATTCTCTAAAAGATGGCAAACCATTTGGATGAAAAGATCAGCACATATATTCTATCCACCAGCCTGCAAATATTTTGATATCCAAATTCAATGAAGTGTAACGGTATAGATTTTTTTTCATTTTTTCCAGGTATCTTCGTATGATGAGCCATTAAAAATAAAAAACTTCTTAATAACAATAATAATTGAAATTTATTCAGTACATTGAAATTAGCAGGGAATTTCACATATTTTCTCTCATTTAAGCTCATAGCAACCCTGTGAGGTAAATATTGTTCACATTGTCTTAAAGGTAAAGAATCTGGGATTCAGTAAAATTAAGTTACTTGCCTGTGGTCACACAACCAGTCAAGTTCCAGAGGTAAGATTTGAACCCAGTTCTTTCTGACTACAAATCCAATACTCTCTACTATGCCATGTTGCCTCTTTTTTTCTTAGTAAGTTTAAGTTAAACAAAGTATTTGGTCACATCTAAACCTAGTATTAACAAAATACAAGGCAAATGAATTTATTTCTGGAATTAAACTTTTATTTAGTAAATAGATTCTAAGTATTGCATAAAAGACTTCTCTAAACCCATCCCAGGGTAGAAGATAGTGTTGAAGAAAGTATGGAAGTTGATGGAAATCATCAATGATTGACTCCAAAGTCAACTTATGAGAGTCAGCAAATGTCTACTCAAATGTTTATGAACAGCTGGATATCTGCTGTTCGGCAGACAAAATATCTGGTTGCTTAGCTTTTTCCACTGTTTATCCCAATGTTTTGGTATTTTATATATACCCTGTTAAGACATAATAAGTGCAAAGAGTTTATTTGTAATTTTCCATGTCATAACTTATTTTAATGTTTCTGTTAAATTGTGATTAATAAAAATCATTTTAATGAAGTTCTATAATAGAATAATTATGTTGCTTATGTCTTTTAGAGACAATAATTGCAAAATTATTTATTTAGAAAAATATAGTTTGTTTCCATATGTCAGAGCAGAATCTTAGTCAAATAAAAATTTGACCCACTGAAATATTTTTTTTCCGTTACTGGAATAAGACCTGCACTATTTCTTCCATCAAAGTTTAAAGAAACTTTAGAAAGAAATTACCTTCTATTCTACTAAGGAATTTTAAACATGTTTATATTCATATTTTCCCTGGGAATCCATTCTGTTTCTCCTTGTTTTTTAATTTGGTATAAACACGAAATCTTTAAAACTATATTCCTTAAGAATTCAATTATTTGATTCAATAAATACTTATTAAAGACCTAATATGTATAAAGCACCGTGGGCTAGTTGTTGGAAATAGAAAGATAAAAAAGAAACAGTTCTTGTCCTCAATGGGCTTACATTCTACTGGTAATATACATGTTCTCAGGTAATTCAAAGAGTATTGGCAACATAACTAAGCACAAGGGATAATAACAACTAGGAGAAAGGCCTCACGGAGCAGGTAGCACCTCAAATAGGCATGGAAGTCTGTAACTTAGGGCTTTTATGAGGTGGCAATGGAGAGAGAGAGAGAGAGCGCATTCTAGACATGCGAGACTACTTGGACAAAGGTCAGAGATGGGGTTTTGTGTATACAGTGCAGCTAGCAGTCCAGTTTGATTAAAATGGAGAGTGAATGAAGAGGAATAACATGGAATAAGACTGGAAAGGTAGGTAAAATTCCAGAGGGCTTTAACTATAAGGGGAGTTCAGATTTTATCTTTAAGGTAAAGGTAATCAGGGGTCACCGAGGATTTTAGTGCATGGGAGCTGGGATAAACATGGTCAGATCTGTTTTAGGAATGTCAATTTGGTATCTACATAAAAGTTCAAAGGAAATGATTAAGCAATTTTCAAAGGAAGAAATTCAAGCTTTCAAACACTATACTCAAAAGTTCTGACTCACTAATAATTAGAGAGATGGAAATTAAAACAACTCTGAGGTTGCTTTATATTCTTCATGCCCCTCAGATAGTGGAAAATAAAAAGAAAAGTAAAATGATAAATGATGGATGGGTTGTGGGAAAACAGGCATGCTGATGCATTGCTGGTGGAATTGGCATAGGTGGAATTAGTCCAAACCACTCTGGAAAGAGTTTGGAACCATGCCCACAAAGTTAGTAAACTGTGCCTTCCCTTTAATTTTTTATCTATTAGGCCAATGTCCCAAAGAGATCAAAAAGAAGGAAAAGGACCCATATGCACATAAGTATTTATAGCAGCTGGAAACTAAGGAGGTGCCCACTTATTGGGGAGTGGCTAAATAAATGATGCTAGATGAATGTAATAGAATACTATTGTGCTATGAGGAATGATGAAATGAAGAAGTTTAAGAGAACCCGAGGGAACCTCTGTAATCTGATGCAGAGTAAAGGAAGCATACACAGAAGAGCAATTTATACAATGACAACAATATGGTGAAGTTAAACAACTTTGAAAGATTCAAGAACTTTGATTAGTGTAATGGCCAATCACAGTTCCAGAGGACTAATGATTGAACAAGCTACCGACCTTCTCTTGATAGAGGTGAAATATTCAGAGTGTCAAATGAGACCTTTTTCAGGAGTTGATTTGTTTGGCTTGACTAGAGATGTTTTTAACAGGAGTTTTGCTTTTCTTCCTTTCTCAGTTAGAGAGGAGGAGATAGGAGGGAAAGTAGGTAATTTCTGGGTTGAAAAAATTATTTTAAAAAAGAGAAAATTTGGTTAGAAGGGAGGAAATTGAGGCAATGAATGAAGATAAATGATTTGAAGCCAGGTTTTCACACAGTTCCTTACTGGATGCTATTTGCACTTTATGTTGACAATTTTCCTCCCTTTTTCATCACTCAGGAGCTCTATATTAATTACAGAATTCCCTTTTTTGCACATTATCTGAAGTGGTGCCCTACAGACATAATGTTATGACAATGGGCTTTCACTTTGGGTTGACTGCATGCAAAGAGGCTTTATTTGGACAGCAATCATAAGAGATTGGCTTTTCTATATACAGCACAGATTCTCTATACTGTTTGCCAGGGGATCAAGTTTTTCAAGAATTACATGTGGGAAAATAGCTCAGATTGCCCTGTTAACATTTTCCCCCTGAATTATTGCTCATCTATTATACTGTCAGATCTTTGCAAGTAAGGATGCTGCAGTTCCTATGAATATTATCCCACTTTAAAGCAATGACTAACTGGAGTTCATACATACAGTGTATTTACATATGCGCAAATAGGTGAGTGCATTTTTTAATGCTCTCAGTTCAAACATTATATAATGTATTATGTAGGGGAAGGGGCCTGCGATTCTACTTCTCCGGTTCAGTTGATGTCACAAGGAGGATATTTTAATGTGTTAAAAAAGTGTAACACTCTGTGATCCCCCCACTTTCTGAGTCAAGAAGGGAACAACACAATTGGCTGAGCAAATAAGTAAGCCAACACTCAAATTTGAGTAATTTGAGACTGGAGAGATTATGAACTGAAAGCTGCCTGTGAAGAATATGAAGGGGGAGGAATGAATTTCTTTCTCATCCCCTCCTCAAACTGGCCAAGTAGCTTTGAAGAGAAACTAGTTGCACAGAGACACTGCATCTGATGGGGATGGGGAACAGAGTCACATGCCCTAGACAACCATGGATATAGACTGTCATTCAAATGAAGAAACAGCTTCAAGGAGCACGACCACTGTCGGCAGACAAGAGTACTGGAGTACAGAGAGGTACAGACTCTGGGAACCTGGCAGCACCTGAGGAAAACTGCATGAGAAGCATATAGAAAGAGAATGTTCCAGGTCCTGCAGTAATGGGATTGGTGAGTACCTTTGACACATACTCATCCTACCATGTGTGCTTCACCACCATTCTACTCTTAAGTTTGAGCTCACTCTTCCCATGGATGTCTTAGTTATCTATAGGAGAGTATAATCTAGGTTCGTGGAGGGGGATGTTTTTTTTATATAACTACTATTGTTGCTATGTCTCTTGAGTTAATGACTTTTCTAGGAGCTAATTGCTCCTATTGGCTGACTGTTAATGGTGAGTGCATCTGTGGAGTCAAAAGCTATAGTAGTAAGAGTAGTAATCCACAAGGTAGATTTAGAACCAAACAAAGGTTTAGAACCAAAAGGAGACACCACTATTAGAAGGCCCAATCTCAAAATATGAATACAAGAAGCCCAGAAGAATGCTACATTAAAAGAGCACCTGGGTGGATTCATTTTTATTTCCTCCAAAATATTTTAGTTACTTCTCTACTTCAGACTAAGAAGTCTTAATAGACAAATCAAGGGAGAAGGGAAGAGAAGAAACATTTATATAGTGCCTACTAGGTGCCAAACACTTTACAAATATCTTATTTGATCCTCACAACAACCCTATGAGGTAGGTGCTGTTATTATCCCCATTTTGCAGTTAAGAAAACTGAGGATTATAAGTGACTTGCCGAGTCACACACTAGTTAAGTGTCTAAGGCCAGATTTTAACTCAAGGTTTCCTGACTCCAGGCCCATTGCACCAAATCTCAAAATCTGACTCAAGAAAGAAAGATCACAATTTTCATGTATTTTGTTAGGTTTTCATTTTGCATAGGCTAAGGCTTACCCATATTTTCCCAGTTGGCTAGGAAATGCTACAAGAACCTAGCTCAGATGGGAGGATTGTACTAGGCTAGGCCAATGGCTCTTGGCCAGAAATGAAGCTGCCCATACACACTGGCAGTGAACTGCAGAATGACAGACCCAATGCTAAGATCTGCCATTTGGGAAGGAATTTTAAATAGTGTCAAAACCCACAACGTGTTTATGGCTTTTACAAAAGCAATTCTCAGACACATGTACTTTTGCCCATCTTTGCCCTCTCTTTACTATGATCTTGAGTATGTATTCAGTTTTGTCTGTTTGCCTCATCTACCTGTTAGAAAGGCAGTAGGAAATATCTTTAATATTAACATTAGCTCTGATTTGACGTGGGGGCTACGGCCCCTTACTGAAATCACAGTCCCCAGTATCACTAGAGTGGAGGGCAGGAAGCTTTGATGCAGCATCCTGAAATTTAGAGGGTAAGGATATGACTTCAAGTCCTTCAGCTTGGTGGTAACAATTAAGCTCAGCACCTCATTAGCAAAATGAATTATTTAAAAGAGGAAACCTCCTCAATGCAATTGGTCCTTTCCCCATGACAGCTACCCCTCAAATGAGATATTCTCTGGCTCACTAGCCCCAATTGCTGCTCCCTTCCTTCCCATCCTTGAGGGTACATTTCATGCTGCTTACCTTTTCCCAGGCATAAAAACTTACTGGGTACTTCTTTGTAGGAAGCTTTTGTGTTATGGAGGTTATATTTTTAGACATTTGGTTACATAAGATGTGACTATAAAAATAATAACTCAAATTTGAATAGTGCCGAGATCCTAAAGGTGTCAGAGTTATTAGTGTTACATTTTATAGATAAGGAAACTGAGGAGCAACAAAGTTAATTTGCAATAGCCACAGAATTAGCAAATGTTTGAAGCATGATTTGAATCTGGGTGTCCTGACTCCCCACCCATTACTCCATCCACTACACTAGAAATCAAGTATTCTGATGAGTGTTCCATAAAGTAGTCACCTTAGAAGGCGATACACTTATTTCACTGATGGTGACATTACTCAACATTTCTTTGGTGCTTGGGAATCTCTTTTGGAGAAGACATTATAATGTCTCTTACTTTATAGTCAAACCCTTAAAAAAAACCCACTACGTTTTCACTTGAATTGCCTTTGATTGACTTCAGACTGTTTTCCAAAAGTCAATTCACCCTCAAAGGATAGCAATTTACCACCCCTTAAGGATATCAAATGTATGTGCCTAGGTTTTGAATGCCATTCCAAAAGTTGCAAACATGTTTTGAGTTGTGACTGCCTCATCAGGATACATGCATAGTTTCTTAAAGAACCTCTTTTGAAAGCCAGGACACTGATTGGGACATGTATTTTTGGTGGGTTTGTTAAAGAAATATCAGTCACCTTGGGGTGGAGGAGGGGAGAAAGGCAACATGGCATGCTGAAAGTATGTTGGAATCCAAGTCGAAGGCCTGAATGACTTTGGGCAAGGTATTGATTATCGATAGGCTTCAGTTTCCTCATCTTTCAGTGAAGTGCTTAGACTAAGTGACATCTAGGGTACCCTTTGGCTCTAAATCTATGATGCTATGATCCCTGTGGTAGGAAGGTTCATAACTTACAAGGGCAGGGGTATCTTTTTTTAATATAGGAAAGTCACGTGTTAAGGTAACATTAGAGGATCACAAGGAACTCATGTTTCTTCCCCCACCCATTCATTTTTCACTTATTGTCATCTTTCAACTTCAATCAATTTTGACAGAAACTAGTGAGGTCCTAATTATAAGACTAGCTGGTTCTGGGTCACAGCTTGTTTACATCCAGGCATCTTTTAATTGCCCTCTGGCTGGTGTTCATTTTTAAGCCTTTGGAGATGTCTCATTGTAATCAAATACTTCTTTAACGTGAAAAATTAATACAAATATAGGGCCGTGGAGACATGAGTAGCAGATGGGAGCAGGTTACAACATATAACCAATGAGGAACTTTGAGGCAAAACTGGAGAAAATTACATCATTAAAGAACTATATGACAGAAAATGGGCAGCTAGGGGGCACAGAGGATAGAGTGCCCAAGGCTGGAGACAGGAAAACCTGAGTTCAAATCGGGCCTCAGAAATTTACTAGCTGTGTGACCCTGGCCAAGTCACTTTCCTCATCTGTAAAATGAGCTGGAGAATGAAATGGCAAACCACTCCAGTATCTTTGCCAAGAAAACTCCAAAATGGAGTCATGAAGAGTCAGACATGACTGAAACAACTTAACAACAAAAGGCTAGAGAAAGGAGATGGGCTAGCCCCATGGGAAAGGTAAGAGAGATGACAGGTAGACAACCAGAATGTTCCATTGGTATCCTCCCCATGCATGTCAAGATGCCAGAATGTTGGGGTGGCCCCCTGAGGCCAACTTTTAGGAGGACATGGATAAAAATCACAAAGGGTAGGCAGGCATGGATGGATTGTAATCTGTATGACAGGAGGGAACTTCTAAATCAGTGAGAAAACAGATCAAACAATCAATTAACATTTATTAAATACCTACTATGTGCCACGCACTGTGCTAAGTGCTGATCCATCCATCTGGGTGTTTGAATAAGAAAAACTGATATTCAAAAAGTGCTTTTAAGTTCTGCAAAAATGCCTTGTGTCCATGATCTCATTTGAGCCCTATACCGAGCTCGGAAGGGAAGTGCCACAGATTTTATTACAGTTGAAGAAGCTGTATCACTGTGAGCTTATGTGATCTGACCATTGCTTGTAAATGCTGGAGGTGGAACTTGAACCTGGATCTTTCTGACTCTCAGTCCAACATTTGTCTACTTCTCTCAAAGACAGACAGAAAGTTTGAGTAGAGCTTAATGGGCCCATTACCAAAATGCAGATGTCTGTTCCTTCATGCCTCCTGTGTCTTTTAATGCCCCACTGCTTAGCACAGTGCCTGGTACAGAGTAATTACTTAATAACTGCCTGTTGATTGATTAATTCTAGCAGCTAACATTCATATGATGCTCTACCCATGTTATCTCATTTGATTCTCACCAGGAGGTGATTATTTTCATTTTACAGATGAAGAAACTGAGGCTGAAAGAGGTTAAATGATTTGCCCAGGGTTACATACATAGGAAGTGTTTGATGCTGGCTCCCAGCTCAGCCCTCTATCCACCGCACCGCACCCCCACCCCAGCTGCCTGCTGAGACATTGTCTCTTGTTCTAGGCACTTAGTCACACTTTGTTATACAGATCTTGTTGTAGTCAATAAGGAACTTTCAATTTTTGTCTCATCACCCAATTTATGAGTTAATAATAAACCATAGCCTATCTTTAGTAGGCTTTCATATCCTTCTCCATCCTCCCAGCCTTGGGAGGAAGGTAGGATGAGAATTGTTCCCTCCATTTTATAGATGAAAAAGCCAGGACTTTGATCACTAAAACGCTCTGCCTAAGGTCACATGGCTGGCATGGCTACTAGCATAGACAGAACTTGAACCCCATTCTCCCGATTCCTAGAACAAGGCTCCTTCCTCGATATCATCCTGTTTCCCAGAATATGACAAGAACCATAAATTGCACAGAAATAATTATATTACAGATAAATGACAGATCTCAGACATGAGGTTAATTTCTGAGAGAAGAATTTAAGAACTCTAGAAGAGGGGGCATTTTAAGATATACTTTGGCTTATTTAATTATAAGCATGGGAATACAATTTGAGAATTGCAACATAACCAAAGAGCCTACTTCTCTTAAAGCTTTTACATCTTATTTAGCATTCAGGAGGATAACAACTAATGATAAGATCTAGGCCATTCTCTTCAAAGAATCTTCTGGTACAAGAAAAAACTGGTTTTACTTTGTTCCAGAGCAGAATGTTTGACTGTGTGTTTGTGCTGTTTTCTCTGCTCGGGTGATGTGTCTTCCACAAGAGTAAACCAAATGGTTCCTATGACTGACAACAAACAAACAAACAATACACAGTACACTCTTATACGTGAAGAAGCATGTGATCATTTGGCCTGCACAGAGTTTCACAAGGTAAATCCTATGCCAGCCACACTTAATTCATTTGGATCACGTATGCTTGGAGCTTCCTTGGGGATGGCAATGTAAATGACTTAGGCCATTATCATCCCTTCTCCAGGATTCTAACTTCTGAATTAGTGTCCCCAAACTCTTTTGCTTTTTGCTGTTCTATGTCCTAATACCAGTATTGAGAAGCAGGTTATTTTCTGTTACCTGCAGGCAATGCCCTGTTGGATTGTGCCAATCTGACTCTTACATAGCTGCCAGAATCATAATCTTTATGCTACCATTTCTCCCTGGACCTAGCACTCTTTTCAAGGCACTTCTATAGCTCTTTGCTAATGAGACAGATTTTTTCTCTTTTTTTTTCTTCCACAACTAAAGTGTTTTGGCAACATTTTATTTATTTATTTTTAAATCCTTCTGACTCGCACTCCTTTCCTCTGGCGCAGTCAGGAAGACAGATATACTTTTGGTGTTGTCCAATTTTGCCCAGGTTTCTAACTGTAGCATCATGCCACTTCTCACCCTTTTGTTAACTCTTTTTTGAAACTTAACTTGGTTGAGAGTATTTTCAGTTTCTTTGAGGAAGATGGCCAATCAGTATATTACACAAGTCTCAAAAGTAAATTGGTTACTGGGCTTTGCTCATGAAATATGCCCCATCTATAGCAGCCTGCTTCTCCTTCCAGTGTCAGACCCTTCCAGAATGGCAGCCACATCCCAGAACCTCATTAAGGCTAAATCTATAACCACAGAAATATTATTAATGATAATGAAAGTCACTAAAAAGGGAATAAACAGTACCTTCTTTCTTGTCTGGCTTAAATTGGTTGAATACAATCTGATGAGCTTATCATTCATAATTTTTTCATAAACAATACTAAAAAATTCATTTATGTTGGGCTCAGTAAGTGATTCAATGCCCTCTGTAAGTATCTTCTAGAAAACTCAGAATTTTGATGGACAAACTGAGATAATTTCAACTGGTGCAAACACCTTTAGGTTTGGATTATTGCTTCAGGCATTTAACCATAACATTGTAATTCCCCTTATTTTGTCGTTTCACATTGAAACTTTTTTGTTTTTGTCCTAGAAGTATGAGGGTGAGATGACAAATCTACCATTGTTTATGTTTCTTTTACCGTAGCATATAAAGATTTAATAAATCATAAGGTGCTGTATGAATGTTAACTATTGTAATAAAAACAAAGACCTCAAACTTCTACTAATCAAGATCACTTTCCCTAAAAGGCAATGGAGAGATGTGTAACAGTCTCATTTCTTCTCTTTTTTTTTTTTAAAAAATTATTTAAGGCAGAACAGGTTACTTAGACAAAAACTTTTTCCAAATTCGAAATGGGCTTGTCATCAACCAGTCTATCCTCTGCAGGGCTTTTTTTTTGTTTCATTTTTGTTGTTCTGCTCTTTCAAGAGCACTATCCAGGTTAAAAATAATACTGAGAAATTCTCATCTCAAGTCATTTGAATGCTATTGAGATTATTTGGTTATTCATTCTCCTTTAGATATCAAAGTAATAGATTTTTCCTTTCGTGAAGAGTGAGGGTAGGTGATATGGACTTGTGATTTAATCACTGCTGGTAGCTGGAAATTTCCTCTGATGAAGGAGTTCAGTAACTTATCTATAACTTTGAGTCTTGAGGAGCTGTCTCAGGTACTAAGACATTGTGACTCAGGATCACATTGCTAATATGCGTCAAAGGTGGGATGTGAATGCGGGTCTTCCTGACTCTAAGGTTGAGCCCACTATTCACTACAACATACTAACTCTCTCATCTGATTTTTTTTTTAATGCACACTCTTTAAGGTACATTAGAATTAGTTCTTCTGGTAAGCTTAAAAGGGACAATGACAAGTTGAGTATCAAAAAGCAGTTAACTACAGATTTTTGGAGTCCTTATCCTAATTCCCATTCTCCCTGTAGAGTTCCCAGAGTAAGGCTACATCTTCCCTTCAGGGTTCTAGGGGTACCCCTGAAGAATTATAGTATCTTTCTAATGTTATCATCTTTAACTCCCATTCTCATACATTCACATCATTATCAGTGACCAGTGATTAGTGCTTCTAGTATCATTAACCAATTAACATCAATTAGCTTTTATAGAGGCATATTTGCTGAAAACATATAGCGAGGATAGAGGTATAAACCATACCCTCAACACACGGGGGCCACAGTCTTTGAAGCACCTCTGCCCCTAGGGAGCGTGAGCTCAAACTTAAAGAAGTCGTGGCAAATCATTTACCTCGTCAAGCATACTTCAAAGTGTGGCACAGTCAATTAGTGAAGTCTTTCTTTTGCTTGCAGAAACCAGAGTCTTGATTGTGGATCAACTTCTGAGTTGCTAGAAGCTTTGTCTCTCCCTTGGTTCAGTTGCCCTCAAATCCTGGCATAAATTCCAGGTTCTAGACCCCCGGTGCTCTTCTAACCTTTTGAAACTCACAAGGTAGCAGCCTAATCCATTTTGTCTCCAATACTCCTCCACCAGAATCTGCAAAGAATAGAAACACCAGGGATGGAAGCAATAGCAGGGTCAGGTGATCACGGCTTCATGTCATCCAGGATGGGGACAGTAGCTCTTTCTCTTTCCACCTGAAGGCTGAGAGCAGTCTTTGCATCTTCATGTTAATGCAGTCAGGCAGGAAAGAGAACAAGGTCAGGTCACTGAAGTCTCTCATAAGCATGCTCAGAAGCCAATCAAAAAGCTTTCCTTGTGGCAAGTGGACTGGAAACAGGTAGGTTTCCAGTCATTTTCCACGTCTCAAAGTCCCTGTGGGTGGGGGAGGGGCAGATGACAGGGAATGCATCAGGTCCAGCATGCTGTGCATACCGATAAGAGATGGGTTTTCATTGGCCAGCCCTGTTACAGTTATAAGAAATCTTACAATCAATATGGCTCAGAGCACAGTCAGAACATCTGAGTCAGAGAAAGGATTCCCAGGACATCATTTCTGGAGACCTTTTCTATAATCCTGAGATCACTACAGGAGGAAGAAAAATGCCTTTCTGGCTCTTTCCACCAGACTCTACTTTCCCCACTCCCCATCTTAATTCTTGTTCATAGCAATGGAGGCAGTGTTTACCACCTGAGCAGATGGCATAAATGGAGTAAGAAACAGTGCAATAGGCTTAGAGACAGAAGACCTAGGTTACAATCTTGACCCTGCCCCTTTGTAACAGCTACATACTTCTGTAGAAGGAAATTATACATGTACTACAGGTTGCTGTGAAGACTAAGTGAGATAATTTATCTAAAAATTTTTTAAAGAAAATAAACTATTTTATAAAAGTATTTTAAAAAACCATCACATAAATGTTAGAGCTATCATGTAAATGGTAGGTGACTTAGAAAATATGATTTGAGGGGTCATGGAAAGGTCTTGGACAACTCAAAATAAAGAGCACTGATCCTTGAATCAGAAGATTAGGGTTCAAATCCTGCTGGACACTATCTGTGTAACCATGGCCAGGTTGTTTAAACTCTTTGGGTCTCAGTTTCCCCAACTAGAAATGAGAGGGGTTGGACCATGTGGTCTTTGATTTCTTGATTTCTGGTTCTGTGTGGCTGTTCGTTTGGACATCTTTCCATCTCCTCTGACTATGGCTCCTACATCTCCTCATCTGGAAAAGCACCTTCAAGAACAGATTTCCAGAAACCCCATCACTTCACTTCCTGAAGGAGTTAATCTAGTCAGCTTTGGAAATCTGCCTTTGAGTTTGACTTGTCTCCATTGGTGAGTGAGCACTAGCTCACACCTGTCACATCTGCCCTAGACATCTCGCCATCTGTCCTTCCCCTCTGAAGACATATCTTGTCTTTTTTGTATGCTTTGCTTCGTGAAATGTGTGACATTTGATGGCTCTATGGTTCCACTCATCATCCTGTGACTACCCAGATCAAAACATCCTTCCTCAGCTACTACTCACCTATCTGTATGGTCCTTCCCTCCCCTCCCCCATTAGAATGTAAGCTCCTCAAGGGCAGGAATGCCTTATTTTTATTTGTGTATTCCCCGTAGTGATAGGAACACAGTAGGAGTTTAATAAAAGCCTTTTTGTCCATTTTTTCATATGTCCATATGGTATCCATAAAGTATGAAGAGGACCTACTGGGAGTCATGAGACCTGGGCTCTAGTCCCAGCTCGGCCGCTCGGGCAGTTTGTGATCTTGGCAATTCACTTAGTCTTTTCTGAGTCTCAATTTCTTCAAATATTAAAGGAAGGAACACTCTAAGATCCTTTCCAACCCTGACATCTGACAATTCATTCCATTATGTAGGTATTGCCATCTCCCATGATCTCCTTTTAAAATGCAAATTCTCCAAGAAATGGTTATACATTAAATACTGTTGTTATTATTATTATTATTATCATTATTTGAGAATCCATTTATCAGATGTTTTCTTCAGACAGTATGAGAGTGCTGAGTGCCTGGGATAAGAGCATAGGCTACAGGGATGGAAAATCCGGAAGAAAAGGTAGGTGAGGGAGCAGAAGACAAAGTTTACCAGTCATAATTTTACTTAGGACTTCTTCTTAAAGGTAGAAAAGTGGCACCCTTAATAAAGCATCCCAGCTGCATCATAGAGGGAAATTTCAATCTTTCCCAATCCTTTAAATGACAGCTTTTTGTTATTTTGATATTTTCACAGACAAAGTCCCAAATTTCTAACAGGAAAGCAAGATAGCTTTCACGAGTATTTATCATTTATTTATACTTTAAAAATACAACTTATTAGTAGGAAACCACTTCTTGTATTTTCATTATTTTATTCTCTCTTTGATTTTTTTAATGTAGTATCTTTCCTCTTCAGTGGAAACTCCCCACTAACTAACCCTCGTTCTACTGGGTTAGTATCATTTTTGTTAATTGCAGCGACTTCAAGACTCCTTTCTTTCTGGACATGTGGACACAGGAAAACTTCAGATTCTAAATCTTACTGTGTGTGATACAGATCTGCGAATTCCACATTAGCTCTACAGAAAGCTGGCCTGAAAGTAGCTGTCTCAGATTGCTACTTTCATTGTTACTGATGTTTAAATATCCCAAACTTAAGTGATTATGTTTTCACTGACAAAAATGTTAACAGTATTCTTTGGATCCTTTGGTCTCCTTTAGAATGTCTTTCCATTTAGAGTACCACAGACTTGGCGTTCCTGAGCTAAGAGAGGTTTGCTTTATTTACCTTCTCATATAAACAAGCTTGTCTCTCCAGCCTCCCTGAACAATGCCTATTGTAACTCCAACCTGACATTCTTCAGTTCTAAATATAAGCCAACGCACTTTTAAGAGATTGAGATCAGAACTTTGCTTTACATCTGAAATCTCATTTTGAATTCAGATACACAATTACTCACAGACTCAGAGACTTAATTACACTGCCTTAGGATAGTATTAAAACAATAGTTTTAATTATTTTTTTCAGGTTACAAAAGTTACCTGTTGTCTATATGGAAGTGCAACATGACTACAGAATCTTTTCCTAAACTTGCTACATGCTGACTTCAGAGAGAAGGTCTGGATGAAACCACCTCTTTTGACCTCATTATATTTAATGTAATTCTGTCTATCTTATCCATACCCTTATAACCTGTTTAGAAAACTGGAAAAGAATCCAAGAGGAACTGCTCAGGGGAGGCTGGGGGTGTGGCACCACAGTGGTTTGGAAATATTCTGGGGTTTAAGACAGCAACACCTATAATTATGGAGGCGTCATCACCTCCATAAAAAAGAAAACAACAAAAAAAATAACGCTTTTACTAACCAGATGTAGTCATAGCATATGTACGCCCTTCCCCAAACCTGTCTGGCATTTGTTTCTGGCCTAGTGGGGAATATCTGCCATCTCTCTCTCCCAGCACTCATAAAACAATACAAAGGTAAACAATTGGAGTACAATTAGCAGTCTCATTGGAGTAGCAGGAGGGAGAAGTCACCCTGCGATTAATGTCAAAGGAATTAATCATGGTTTACAGAGATGATTTAGTGGCTTGAATTTGTAAGTAGTTTAACAAACAAGAAACTAACTAGGTTTGACTAAGACTAGTTTTTAAAGGTGTGGGGATTGTATCCTGGCCAATCAAGTTAATTTCATGTTTTAAACACTACAAAATGTGTTGCTCATTACACATGAAGTACTTCAGGAGAATATGATACACTTAAGTCGGGCATAAGCTTGGTATTCTTTTTCTAATGTTTACCCTAATGGCAGTGGGTTACCCTAAGCCAGCTGCACTTTAAATTCAATTCTTTAAGCACAACCAGCATCCATTGTGATGGCAGGGAATAGAGGTGTACAGTAGACGCCTTCACTTACACTACCTTAACCCACAAAGTGACTGGGTCAAAACCTTGGCCAAATCGCAGATCATGCATCGTTCAACTCTAATTCAAATATTTATTTTGGAACCTCTCCCACAGAACATTCAAACGCACATACATACACACAAACACATGTACACATACACCCAGGAAACGTAATCTTTTCAGGGGGAAGAGAATTAATACTTGTTTAGTTACATAATAGCAACATGGCATATTCTAGCATGTTTTAAAATTTCTTTATAGATGCACATAACCATGTTGGTAATTATTTGTTTGCCATTCTCTTGCTTGTTACTGTGAGGAAGTATGTGTGTGTGTACGGGTGAGTGTGAGTGTGCGTGTGTGTGTGTACTTTGACATTAACATAATGTTAGGAGCATCTGTTATTTCCAGTGAATATCTATTTAATTTTCTACCAAAAGGTGGCGTTCTACTCCCATGCCCTTTCTTTTCAACCCTTCTTGCTCTAACTTGCCAAAAAGAAACTTCCACTTGATTACTGATCAAGAAATCAAAATGTGCTCCATATGAATGCAACACGAGAGTGTTGAAAATGAACAGTATGTTAAGCTGTAGTTAAGTTTCTTTCTAATATAAACCAAATGGATATGTAGTTCTTTAATAATGTAACACTAGACAGTTTTCATATACAAAACTGACTCTAGTGTACCATAGGATCTGGAATGAGGGTTTCCCTCTTGTCTGTAAAACTTGTTGCAAACCTGACTTCAGTCCCAAATGTGAAGTGAATGTGCGTATGCATGCATAACACACACACACACACACATATGTATATATGTGTGCATATTATACATATACACACATGTATATATGTACGTATGTGTACCTATAGATGTAGAAATAGATTTATGACCTATTCATGATCTCTTAAGTCCTTGACAAATATAAAAACTGACTTCCTTATTGAAAAATAAGATGAGGATGCGCACTTGTTTTCATGGAATATTACTATATTAGTCAATTTAATACAAATGGGTATTTCCCCGATTGTGTTGCTACAGCCCTTCATTTACTAGCTGCTTTCAGGACCTGGCTCAAAAGTTTAAGAACAGAAGAGGTAGTCTTTTCTCCAACATGCCCTATGGATTACTATTTCATAGTTCCTTTGCTCCTTGCATTTAGAATACCCAGTGATGTCAAGGAGAGTTTCATACAAGGAACATGTCCAGAACAGGTAATGGAGATGCATACCTTAGATAACAAAGCCTCTGAAACATCTGCCCTTAGCCAGTTTACCCACTGGAAGTACCGTCACTATATTTTGGAAAGGGTCCACCCTTCTACTGGCTCCTGACACTGACTTCACTATCCCAGAGAACTTTTTCTATGGCTTGCCAAGAAGCCTGGTGAGGCTTACAGAGAAAGAGTGGTAGGTAACATATATTAAATGGGGGTGTGTGTAGAAACCCAGCCTTCACCTTGAAGGGTGAAGAATGTCCAAAGGACCAAACCCACAACTTTACCTCTTTAGAACTGTGCTAAAATGATCTAATGATTGTGCGTCAGAGAATATTGTGTAACCTTATACAGCATATATTATGAATTACCTTGGCACAGGGTGCATTCAGTTTTCATCTTTTGGATTCTTTTGCTTTTTACTGTGTTGTATCCATTTAAAAAGATAAAGATACCGCTTTGAAATTGTACTCTTTACATCATCACTGAATCGCTGCTTAAAATCTCCCATCAGCAAGCATTACATGCGACAGTATTGGAAAGAGACAAATTATATGACTGAGATAATTTGGAATTTTAATTCAAGTACTATCCAACAGGCAACAGGTAGTATGCAAGACTCTTCAGAGCCACATATAAAGAACATAAAAATAAAAACAGAGTATTTTAGAAAACAAGGCAAGCGAACCTCAGAGGCAGAAATACTGTCACTTTTTAAGGAGTACCTCCCCCTATGTTTCTATTTTGAAGATGTTTATTATTCACACCATTATTAGTATATTAGAGCTAAAGGAATAATGTTCTCCTGAGATTTCAAATACTGAAATTACTTTGTAGGATGCAAACAATTGCTTTTAATGTTATGGTTTTACATCCCTATCCCCCCAGTGGCCTAATTTACCTTATATTCCATAAATGAAAATGTCTTTATCAAAAAGATGGTTTGGAGTTTGGGCATAAAAGTTAATATTTATTAATTTTCTATAAAAACTATCCCTATTAACTACTGGTTATAGAATTAAAGCTGAGATTTTCTAATCTGTAACATGAAAATATAACATCCATAATTCCTCCTTTTGTTTTAGGGATATATCTGTATCTGTTATGTATATGTGTGTATATGTATACACACACACACACACATATTCCATTGACCTTCATTTTCATTTATCAATATATCTATGTATATAGATCTATAGATGTCTCTGTGTCTATATAAGTATATGGGTGTATAGACGCATGTATGTGTATTATACATATGTACACACATATCCCTCCGCATAGTGCTTACTTTCAAACAAGTTTGATATCATTTTATTCAGCATTCTACATTCTCCACATCATCTATACAGCCACCCAGCCAAATTTCTCAAACCTATTGGAACTTCAGCATTACAAACACATGTCGCCTTGTCTGGGAACTGGACTGTATGCAACAAAGCTTTCTGGGTATGACTGATATCTGCAAGAGCAAGCAATTTGTGTTAAACAACTAATTGGCATTCTAGCTCCTGGGCGTTTTCCTAAGAGGCACACAATACAAAAACAAACAGCCGCTCATAAACATAGATGTGGGCACTTTCTACAAACTGGACAGAACTACAGAATTCCTTAAGCAACTCTTAGCTGAGGCAGAGAAAAATAAGGCTAAGCCCCATCACATTTTTATCCTTCCTGACTCAAGGATAGAGACTGGGAAAGCCCTGGTTGGAGAGATTTCTGTTTCCTTGCAGACATAGAATTGTCCTTCTGCTGAACTTTCACCTCTCGAACTCGGCTCCTTTCATTGGACAAAGTGCAGAAATAGAAGAGCCAGAGGAGGGAGGAAGGGGGTGGTGGTGGTGGAAAGAAAAAGCCTCTCCTTCAACTACCACTGGTTGGAAAGCACTTTCACTTTTAACAGCTCCTCGCTTCGGGTTATCACCCCCCTCGCATCTTCTGGTTTTATTTTAGGAAGGACAAAAATAAACAAAACTATTTCTCATCCTCTTCGGCCCTCTCTCCCCCTCTCCTCTCCAGTCCCTAAATTGGTCCGATTTCTTTTTCTTCTGAGCAATCTCAGTCTCTCTCTCTTTCCCCCTCCTCTGGCAGGCTGTTTTCCAGGTCTTCCCTGACCCGCTCCCAGCATCCCTCCCTTGTGCCTGCCCTTCTTACCCCTTCTCCCATGTCCAAGGGGCTAGGCCCGCTGCCCTGAGGCTCTCCCCCCTCCTCTCCTCTGTCCTTCCCCCTCTTCCCTCCGTTTTGCAATAGCGATATTTTGCACAGAGCCTTGTTTACCCAGCAGGTGGATGTGACGTCAGAGACTCACAACAGCAAAAAATAACAACATCTCCATCCGCGATTTGTTTTCCTCTCGGCTCGCTCCCCATTTATTTATTTATTTTGGGGGTGGTTGCAAATTCGAAAGTGGCCGGGAAGCCCTAGGAGCTGAGCCGGGGCAGGAACCGGGGCCGTGGGCCAGGGAGCGGGGTGCGTGCGTGTGTGTCTCTGTGTGTGCAGTGTGTGTGCGTGCGAGTGTGTGAGTGCATGTTTGCGGGTGGGGGAGGGGGGTGCAACCTGGCCTGGCGCTTCCCATCTCCTCCCCGCCGCCGCCGCCGCCGCCGCCGCCGCCGCCGCCACCGCCACCGCCACCGCCGCCGCCTCTGTTGGGGCTGCTGGGGCTGGGGCTGCTGCTGCTGCTGCTGCTGCCGTCGCCAACGCCACTGCTGAAGGAGAGCTGGAGCCAGAGCCCGAGCCGGAGCCGGAGCCGGAGCCGGAGCCTCAGCCTCTCCTGGAAGCTAGTCCGGAGCGGAGGAATCTATTGTTATTTATTGTGTGGCTGTTGCATGCAGCAGCGACACAAGCCCTCGCCTATGAGTGTGTGCGTGTGTGCGCGCGGGTGTGCACGCGGGTGTGCGCGCGAGGGCGAGCGTACGTGTGTAAAGGACAGAAAACACCTTAGTTTGCACCGAGAGACCGTTTGCAGCGGGTGAGTTTGTATTTTTCCATTTCTGCTCCACTTTTCCAGCCGTCTCCTGCTTGTTTTCTCCACTTAAAACAACAACAACAACAAACCCCCCCAAAGAACCAAAACAGCAAAAAAAAAAAAAAAGAGAGAGAGAGGGAGAAAGAGCAACCCCCTCCCCAACTACTTTTTTTTCACGTTCAGCCTCCACGTGTGTCTCCCCTCTCTCTTCTGCCTTCCTCCTTTCCCTCAGTCTCTGTCTCTTAGGGGGTGGGGGGGGGCCGCTGAGTGAAGATGGGGGTGGTCCGCGTTTGTGATGCTCTTGCATCTGTCTCTATATTTGCATAAGTGTGATCCAAAGCTTCTCGGTGGCGGGCCGGGCGCGGCGAGGAGAGGCGAGGCTAGGCTCCCAGCTTGGTGGCGGCGGTCACCCCGCGCCCGGGGCTCGCTCTCCCGTTCCCCCCAGCCCCGCACCTCCTCGCCCTCCCGGCTCTCTCTCCACCTCCAGCCTCCCTACACCCCTCCATTCCCCCCTCCCTTACGTCTCGGGCTCTGGCCAGTGGACACAGTAGCTTCGGTGAAATAAACAAATAAAAGCGTAGTGTAACTTTAGATTCCCGGAGTTGGAGTCGATACTGTTGCCAGTTGAATGGAAAGTGGTTGTGGGCGCTGAGCTGAGCGAAGAGGGAGGGAAACGGGAGGGAGGGAGGAGCGAAGGTCTGGAGGGACTGAGGGGGCTGCTCCAGTTCCCGGGAGAGTCGGCCGGGCCTCGAGCCTCGTGGGGGGTGGTGGTGGATGTCTGTGCCGGGCAGACTCGCTCTGCTGACAGTGACCCGGCGGGGAGGCGGGGGCGCGACCACTCAAGCACCTTCACTTAAGACTTTAAGAAACTTTTTTTTTCCTTCCTGGGTCTGCCCCCTCTTAATCCCACCTACCTCGTGGGCTCTAGCAGACAGGCCGCGAGTACCCCAAAAGAGGCACCCACTGAGAGACTCGTGCACTTTCACACACGCCTTTCAGCGAAAACATTCACCTCACACTCCCAAGTGTGCGCACGCTCACTCACACTCTTCCCAGCTACTTTTATACCGACTCCAGAGACACAACCACATTGACACACATATGAGCACACTCAAACAGCTGGGAGGCTGGCCAGCCTCAACCCTTTCTCGCAACACATTGTAATTACCCTATGAACTAGACTCGCCTGTTTCGTCTACACTCCCGGTTGTGATTTTGTGTGTGTGTGTGTGTGTGCGCGCGCGCGCGCTTTCTCGGTCTGGGGAATTTCTCAAGTTCTGATACCTCTCCCGTATCAGATACACACGCGTCGCCACCTTATCTTGGGTGATTATTTAGGACTGTATAGACAGAGGAGATCTCACCTTCTCTCTCTGCCACTGAGTCCATCTATGAGTCGGTTTTCCGCCCCTCCCTGACTGCCCCCGCCCCCTTTCTCTCTCTAGGTCTGTCTGTGTCTCGGTGTCGGTCGATCCCTCTGGACCGACACTTGTCTAGAAGTACCCGCACCAGGTGGGCGCTCACGGCGTTGCCCTGCCTGCCTGCCTCTCTCCCGGCTGGCCTGCCCGCCCGGCCTCGGCTGCTGAAGTGGCTGCTGAAGTTGCTGCTGCTGCTGCCGCCGCCGCCGCCGCCGCCACTGCGGCTGCCCCGGCTGCCCGGGGTCATTAGTCTGCTTAAAGTCCCAGACTCTGAGCCTGCCTCCCCCCTCCTCTTCCTCCTCCTCCTCCTCCTCCGCCTGCCTCCTTCCTTTCTCCCTCCCGCACACTTTCCTCAGTCCCCACACACTCGCGCGCGCGCGCACACACACATGCACACACACACACTCACCCAGACACACCGCCAACAAACAGCGGAAACTTTGATACACACACACACACACACACACACATATATATATATATATTTGGGGGCATTTATCGAGCCTCGCAGACCCCCCTGCCCACCTGTTGTGGTCTCCGCCTCCATCACCTTCCCCGAAGCTGTCGGGGAGCAGGGACTCGGGCTGCCTAGAAAAGCCAAATCGCAGTCTGCCCGTAGTCTCCCCCCCCCCCCGTTTGCTGTCTAAACCCTCCTCCCCTCATCCACCACCCTCCCTATTCACTCACCCCCACCCCTCCCCTGGCCCCCTTAAGAGAATCAGGACTAAATAAACGGTGGAAACTTCAGACCTAGAGCCTGAGACTGCTTCGCCCACCGCTCCCCCTTATTTTTTTCTATTCCTCCCCCCTTTTTGTTGTTGTTGTGTTCGCAACTTTGTGAGAGCAGGGCCGAGGGGAGGGAGACTTTTCAGAGAGTCCCTGCTTGGGTCTGTTTCCAGATCCCGATTCCTCTTACCAGAGAGTTCTGAGGCGTCTGTCTCCCACTCTTCCTGGGGCTCACTCCTACACACACACATACACACACACAATCACACAATCTCGGACATTCTCCCATTATTTCTCCCCTTCCTTCCTCTCCCCATCCCCCCATACCCAAACCTGTATTCTGGAGACTTGTTGCAAGCAACCCTGGTCTCTTGCCGATCATAGAGCCGAAAGTTTGTCTGCAGGAGGAAAGGAACGGGCGAGCGCCGGAGGCAGCCCCAGCAGCAACAGCAGCAGCAGCCGCCGCCGCCGCAGCCGAAGCAGTCCCAGCAGCAGCAGCAGATGGTGCTAGGGAGGAGATGGTCGTGCGGGCTCTGCTAGCCTCAGAGTGGGCACGCTAAGAGCTCGGCTGACCTGTCTCTCTGTTCTGGGTAAGTGGAGGACACTCGGCAGAGACAGAGGCGTCTCGGATCGCAGGTCTGTGGGACCCTAGGAGAAGGAGGAGGGGGAGGATTGTGTGTGTATGTGTGTGTGTGTGTGTGTGTGTGTGCGCGCGTGCAGTTGGGAAAGCTGAGAGCAAGGTTGAGGAAGAGCGAGTGCTTTCTTGCCAAAGCCCCAGACTTCACAACTCTGGGTTCATTTAGTGATAAGGAGAAGGGAAACAGCAAAGGGCGCATCTTTCAGAGGATAGGTGTTTTTTAAAAATGGAATTTTCCCTTTTTTAAAAGCAGCAGATCCGAGATCAAAGTTTAGCCCCTATAGTATAAGTGCTGCTATGAAATATGGTGACATTCCTCTCTCCTCTTCTTACCCCTTCACTCACCTTATAACTATTAATTATTTCCAAGTCATTGTGTTCAAATACCATTGCTGGGCTGATTACAAAGTATATTGATTTAATCTGTGCTCATCTTACTAAATTTATTTTTTCTTTTGCTCAACCAGAAAGATTGAAATGAAACTATTCCCCCCTCAAAAAAATAAAACACGCCCTTCAATATGCTGAAGGATGAAATTAATACAACTATTGCATTTGATTATTTTTGTGCTTCTGAAATCTACTTTGAAAAATTAGAGGTGAGCTGATATTCCCCCCCAGGTATCCTGTTAGGATTTAATTTCTTGTGACTGCCATTGAAATAAGCATGTATATCTCAAAACCCCCACACAGTACCTACTGTATTCATTATAGAGGGCTCCAAAACATGCAGACCGTATACACTTTACATTTAGTGATTCCTATCCTTGATAACTGATATTAAACAAGGAAGCTGAATAAGTAAAGCATCAATGACATTTAGGACATTGTGATTCTGGGAGTAGGGGTAACTTCCTACCGATGGCAATGGCCTTCTGAAATTTTTTTTTCCATTGTGGTGGCCAGTTTTTGTTGAATCTTTTAATCAGGGTTTAGAAAGGAGATGGAAACATTTAAGGTGTTCATTGTCATGTGGTAGGATATATAACTGAGAAAAAAAGAGTACCTGATATTTTCATTGTTAGTGAGAGAAATGTTATATGACTTTTTCTTTCTCCCTCCACTGGATTTGTAACTCTCAGAGTAGACCTAGTCATTTTTTTTTTAAGTTCGGGACAAGAAGAATGGATTCCTGGTCACAAAAAAAAAAAAATAGAATTTATATTCTCCCTCCCCCCATCCCCAGTCCCTTTATTTGAACTATCTCATAATTACACAGCATTCAAAACACACACAAACTCTCACACACACACAACACTACTCAACTAGTTACCATTCACAAGGTGTCGGCTAAACTCTCATTGAAAAAAAAAAGGTATTGTAGCTTTAACATCTTGCCTTGGAAGCATTCTTTCTCCTTAGTCTTTGGATTAGTCATTGTATGAGACAGAGAGAGGGAAAAAAAAAAATCACTTTTTTTTTTGGGGGGGGAGAAAGTAAAGTAAACAGCCTTCAACAAGTGAACCTTGACAACCCAGATTAAGGGAGGCAGTGGAGATCAAACAAAGCTGCTGCTGGGCCGTTGTCAGGGGCGGCCTCAGGGAAAGCTCTGTACCGTGCCATTAGGCAGGCAGACTATGTTCACTTATGCAGAAATGGACCATTGCAAATGCTGATCTTTGTTGGGCAACTGAAGGTTAACTTGGAGAGAAAGATCTATAGTCTCTTCAGTCGTTATTTTTATTTCTTTAGCTTTCTGAGTGGCTAAACAAGTTAATTTTTAAAATGGACTCTGTTGATCTGAACTCCTCCCAGAAATGGCAGAGTGGGCCTTTGCATTCTGATATGAGTTGAGCTACTCAGAACCACAGAGTGCAATTCTTGTCTTTCACCAAAATTGCACTCCCCAATTAGAGTTTACTAAAAATCTCTCATCTCCAGTCTGACAAAAAGATCTGTATTGTTAGGGGAGAGGTGGGCTATTTGATGTGGCAGTGTAAAAGTGATGTTCAACAGAAGCATTTCGTACTGAAACAGTTTGGGGTTGGTCAGCTCTTGAATTTTTTTTAAAGGCAAAGCAAAACTTTCAAAAAATACCATATTGACTTCTCAGCATGTCATTAAGTATGGCCACTTTGCAACTTTTATTCAAATTCTTTGAAACTTGTCTTTGCTTGTAGACAAGGAAATGTAATTGCCTTACATTTTTAAAGGAAGTAGTAACAGGAATTACTGTAGCATTTTGTTTTCACAGGTTTGGCAAAACATAATGCAAAAAAACTCCAGCAATTTAAACTGACAGCATAAGTTTTATATTGTTTACTTTGCTGGGCACTTAAAAAAAAAGATTTTGCATTTTTTTCAGTCCTGCCACATAAACTATTTTATTTATCTCTTCTTGCAATAAACAATCCTAAAATTAAACAAAATGTCATTTTTCAGTTAACTCAACCAATACCATATTAAATAGGAAACAAGATAAGTAAACACCTACAGAAGAATTGGAAAAAAAAAGTCTTGTCATTTAGGTGTTATACTTTTAATTAGCAGCACAGAGCACACAATGAGCACTATTTATGTTGTTGTTGAGTTTTTATAAGCCAGTCTCACAACCATCAGGAGCAACCTATTGCAGAGTCTGTAGCTTTTTATTGCATACACCTTTTATTGTATAATTAAGAATGTGTGTTAAACATAGCATGTATGCTATTAAGCCATTTGGTGTAATATGTAATGTTTTTTAAAAGCTATAAACCTGTTCTAGTTAAATCATTTGTACCTACAATAGCAAAAAGTCACCTTGGTTAATATTGGGCCTCTCAGGCCTGCTTTTTCCTGGGTAGCTTTTCCTTTACCCTTTCTGTGAAAAATTTTTTACCCTAAACTTGTAAATTATGTGTTCTTCTGCTGGGTTGGAGGATAAGCCTGTTTTCCATAGATGTTAGAATTAGCAGTACAACTTTGATATCTCAGAAACAAATAAACATTTATGCAGTGGCGGATCCTATGATATTGAGTGAATAGCGAAGGGGAAATAGAACAAAGAGGCCAACTTTTCTTGAACTCAGTTATATTTTTATGAAGAGCCTAATTGTTGCTGTTTTTTTGTTTCTACTTTCACTCAGGAAAGACTGAAGTGATTTTTGAAAGGTTACTCACCATAAGGAAGTGTGTGTATGTGTACGTGTACAGAAAATGTGTGTGGAGATATGGATTACATTTAGTGAGGACCTCAGAATATTTACAGGACATGATAATAGTTCTGTCTTTTAAAAACAATTTTAGACATATGCTCATAAAATTTAAATAGATTAGAGAATGTCAGAAAATAGTATAAATTTTGTTTATGATTCAGTTACTTTAAGGCACTTACATTTAAAGCAGCTCATTTAACCTTGGGCCTGACTAGCATTAAGTGGTAGAGGGGGCTTCTAAGGAGCCCTTATTGCCCTTTGCTCTCCCGATAATCTTAAATTACTACAACTTAATTGCGACTTCAAGGCACTCAGCTCAACATGTTTTTATATGGCTGAGAAAGGGTGTAAAAGGCAGGCTTAGATTTGCACAGGTGGTAGGGTTTTTTTTTTTCAATAGTTTTAGCTTAGGCCTTTTTCTTGTCTTCACATCTTGTCAAGTGTAATAGCTTCATTAATAAAACTCATTCAGAATAAATAACATTTTTAATGAGTAAACATGAAGTGTTGTTTCTTAATATCTGATGCAAATAATTTGCAATTTTAGAGACCCTCAAGTAAAGGTCTGCCTGATATAGTAAAATTGTCCCTGGGGGGAGACTGGAGGACTTTATCATTTTATGTTACCAAATTTATTTTGTCTTTTGAGGGGAAAAGAGTTTTCTTTTTTAAATTATTGTAGGTAGTTAGACAAGGTGAAGTAACCTTCAGACTGTGAATGAGAGGAAGAAGCCCAGGATAGGGTTTGGCCCTGGGAGAATCTAAGTCAGGCATCCATCCTACTTGTAAGTAATCAATGCAGTGACTTCCAGGCCTCCTCATACTCTACATTTTTCACTCCAAGCAACCGTTTAGGGCAGAAGCGGCCCTTACATTCCGAATTAATAGGACCTGACTTGGTTAAAGTTACAACTGACTGAGATAGAGAAGAAAGAGGCTGCCAGAGTCATGGACACCAGCCTTTTGACTGAAATAACCAGTTGTTTTCACGTGAGCTGAATGACTCTGGAGTTTGTTACAGTATCTCTGAGGATATGTTGCAACGGTGTGGTAATGGGTAGCCAACAGAAAAGAAGAGTGTTTGAAGAATGGTATGGCTTCCTTGATTTCAAGAATATGTTGCAGTTTGGATGTCTATTGCTAATATCCTTCTGCTAAATTTGGGCTAGGGTGAGAGGTTGCCATTGGCTCTCCTCTAGGGGGGCATAGTGGAAGGGAGCTAGCTGTACAGGAGTCAGGGAGTAACAGTTTTATAGCCTTGTTTGTTCTGTCAGTAAGTTATTTTTGATTAGCAACACGGTTAGATGTGGCAAGGGCATTTTTAGTGATTGCTTTTTAGAAATCAAATTCCTATTGACAAGGTTTGGCTTGAACCTATTATTTCCCTCTATTATTTTACCCGATCAGAAGCTGCACTAAGCGGCTTGGGGAGGAGAGTCTCTGTACAGCTTGTTTTTCGGTTCTGATTCCCTAGATACCAATTTTTAACATATGCACGGCCTTGCTTACAACAGGTGTGTGCATGGCCCTCGTGAACAATGTGGACAGTTATTTTTATGAAACCTTAACTGAGAAAATATTTTCTGCACAATCACAAGGGAAGGAGGTGGGGTAGGGTAGGTGTGAAGGCAGCCCGGACTGAGCAGACCTGATACCTGTTCAGTTATAAATCATTTTTGCCTTCTGGCCTTCTATGTTCAGCTTTTTAAAAGAAGTCTCCATTTAGTGCCTTGAAATGGCAATTAAGTTGTAGTAATTTAAGATTATTGGGAGAGTGCAAAGGGCAGTAGAAGCTCTTTGGAAGTCTTGTCTCCACATTTAATTCAATTCAGTCATGGGGTTAAAGGAGTGTCTTCGGTGTGAGTACTTAAAGTGACTAAATCGTAAACAAAGTGTATATTATATTCTGATAAGTAATAACCTATTTAAATTACATTAAAATATCTGTATGAAAACTCAAGACAGAAATACTGTCAGTCTCTCTAGGGCATCTGTGCAGAGATATCTGGATAGACCTGTCAAAATGGAACCTATGTCATGAGATATTTGCGTTCGTCTGGTGTGTAACATAGTTTGTCTATAATTTCTTATAAAAGCCAATTTGTCTTTCTAAATAGTGTCTTTAGTAGGAGCGGTCTCAAAGTAGTGTTAATAATTCTAAAACTCTACTCAAGTGATTTGTTTATTATTACCTCCTTTCATCATAGAATATAATTCAGAGCTGTTTTTGATTCAAGTACTCACTTCCTTTGTTGTTGGCCCTGCAATGCTCCCAAATCAAACAGGCGGCTACAAGAGATGGGTCTTTCACTGGGACATATTCTAGTCTGTTCTACTTTCCAAGTTTGAAAGTAGTTTATACTAACACCTTGGAGGACAGCTTTTCTATCATAAAGTGGATCCGGAGATAGCATTATATCCCCCTCCCCCAGTTAAATTGAATACATCAAGATATTAAATGATACTTAAAGCACCAAATTCGTAAAGAGGATTCCTAAGATGTCTTCACCGCCCCCCCCCCACTCCCCTTAGCTCTGCTGTTGACTCATTTTGTGACTCTTGGCAAATCATTAACCTCCCAAATAGCAGTTTTCCATTCTGTAAACTATAGTATTTTTAGGATCGTTCTTTAAGATGGCTGATTAAAAAGCCCCGAGGTAGTATTATTACTCACATTTTCAGGGTTTTCAGGAGACTGCCAGGGCATTGCTGGCATCTCTTTGGAGAGAGTGCCGATTGAGCTGCAGCTTCTCACGTTTATTCACTGAGGTAGTGATGCTCTCTCACAGGAGCGGCTTCCCTTTCTAGAGACAGTAAGTACATTGATATAGGCTGAGCTTATGGGGAAATCGACTTGAATTTGCATAGCTGATTCCAAAAAATCAGAGGATTGAACCACCTGTTCAGACCTCCGTTTTGATGGAGTGGCAGCCGAAAACATTGCTTAGGAAAAGGTGAAATTTGGAAAGGAATAAGGCCTCTTTTCAGGGTCAAAGAAAGGAGGAAATTGAGATACTTGGTGTTTTCGACTACAGAAGCAAGGCAGAACAAAAAGGTGTCATAGTTCAACAAAATGGTTGGCACAAGTAAAAGCATTGTTAGTTTTCCCTTAGCATCCAGACATTTCCTTTCATATTGTATTGTGGTTTCATCCATGTTTCCCAATGAGTGTTGTCAGGTTGTAGCTAGCAATTAGTGTCAAATGGCTTTCCTTGGGCTCTCTGACACTTTTTCTTCTGTGTATTCCATCTCACTTTCTTAATCAGAACTGTTTATTCATTAATTAGTAGATTAACCGTGTTAGCACATCAGTAAACTAAAGTAGTCAGATTTCCCAGGGCATCTTGGGAAATTCTCTGTAGTTTTATGTGACTGGACATGCAGTATTATTGATTTAGAAAGCTTAGCCAATGGTGCCAAAGTGTTTTTAAGAGATATAAATAGAGAAAGCAGGGTAGCAAGAAGAATGCATCTAAAAAGATTATGTGATAAAGGAAGATAAAATGCTAAGGAGGTTTGTTTAAATATTCAGGGCTTCAGCTAAAGATCTAACCACTAAGATCAAAAGAGTTATTTAAATAAAAATTGTACAGACATAGTTTTCCTCTGCATTAGTAACATGCCTTTTGAAGTTATCCAGCAGAAATGTGTTTGTCCAAAATACCCTATTTTTCATCTTGAATTGTTACTTTGACTTGGAGTATTTTTCGACTTGAAGTTATAAAACATTTCCATTTTAATAACTTTTCAATTAGCTTGGTGTCATTTTCATGTGACATACAGATGTGTATTTTTCAGTTACAAATTCAACAAGCATTTATTAATCACCTACTGTGTGACAGGTGTGTTATTGCTGTGTACAGTTCATTTGCCTCGACAGTATTCTACATGTCTGCCTTCTTGTTTCTGTTCAGTTTTCCAAGCACTCTGTTTTTACATAGCGTAGTTGGTCTCAAAGAAAACCAAAGAAAACAAAATAAACCAAAGGATCTTTGGGAAGATGGCAGAGCACTTTACTATCCTAACAGCAAATAAAAGCTTTTCTCTAAAAATGAAATATGGAAATGATTGGAAAAACAGAAGATGCAGTAGATGAGGCAAAGTAGTATTAATGTCACTGGTTAATGAAACACACAGTATAATGTTAAATCATTACTCTCTTGTTTGTTGAAAGGATGTTAATCATTTCATTAAGAAGGGTTAAGTAATTAACTATATGTCTTTAGGGAAGTAGTGACAGACATCTTTTAGTGATTTATTACTGAGATGTTAAAATACAAAGTTTACTCGTTTTTTACTTAACAAGGGTGGCTAGCCAGCTAAACCTTGTGAGAGCAGAGATGTACGGCTCCCACAAGCACTGAGTGCATGCAGGACAAAATGCTTTTTAGAGAAAATAGGGCTTTGCAGCAAGCAGGCGGCCCGTGGCTGCCTGAGTTTTCTCCTGGAGCCTCCTCCAGGCATGTTGTTGCAGCCCTCATGTTATGAATGCTTTCTGTGGGTTTAGGAAGGGTTCATCTTGTTTTCTAAATAATGGCTTTTGTTGCAGTATGATGCTTGTTGACAGTAAACCAGGAGCATTAACTTGGGTAAGCTTACAACAAATTCTTTTACTTGTAGAAGCAAGTTATCTTCCTTTGCTCATTAGATTGTCAAATCAGCCAGCCTTTTTGTTTCTCTCCATACTGAAGGTGTAGTACAGTGGCTCAAGTACTCCTGCTTGGAGAGTGAGGCAGAAAATTCACACAGTGAGCATCACCCCTCCCCAATCAAATAAAGTTATTAAGTTGTTAATATGACCTGATTTCCCCCCTCCCCTAAAAATAAAGGACTACATAAAACACTCCTCCATTGCAAAAGGGAGTTAATGTTTGTATCAAATAAAATGTGCTATTTTCTTTCATAAATTACCGAATAGCAAAACAGGAGCTGTATAGACCACTTAGTTCAGCCCCCTTTGTTTTACATTTAAGGAAACTGAGGCTTATAGAGCTCCAAGTCTTCTGAATCCCAGGGTAGTGTATTTTCCTCTAACAAATAGCAAAAATAGTCATTTCTGCATTAAAAATGAATTTTACATAAAAGGTTGATCATATCTTAACAGGCATTGATTTATTAACATACTGGGAATAGATTGCTGTTATTTTTTGCAATAGTGACTTTTTCTTAGCAATAAAATGTAGAATATTATATTTATACATCCTCGCCTTCAAATTTAGTGCAGCCTTTCTAGGCAGAGACAGCGGGAAGAATACTGGATTAATATCAGAAGTCCTGGGTTCAAATTCCGACTCTGGTACTTCCTAGCCGTGTGACCTTGGGCAGAACATTTCTTTGAGCCTTCCTTTCTTCACGTGTTAAATAAGGAAGGAGATTCACATTGATGTTCTTGGAGAAACTTTTAAGGTCCAAAACCACTGTGTCTAGAAGGGACTGGAAGGAACCTCTGAGGTCCCATGGAACTTTGACAATCAATAAGCCTCTTAAGAAATTCTTCAGATAATTTATTTCCTCTAAGAACTATGTGCATATCTGTGTGTTGAAACTGAATTACACATACCCATACACATATATACGTACATATATGGTTCAAAAGCATTTTGCTTTAAAAACAGCAGAGTATGATGAATGTAGGGTGTCAGCTTAAAATGCAAGTATATTTCTTTATGTTTTACATAGTATTTGCTCCAGAAGGACATTTTTAAAAATGAGATATTTATCTAGATTATGACATTTTTATAAAAATGACAATGCTAACGCCAATTTCTTATAATACAAAAAAAAATCAAGTAGATCATTTATTGAAAGGCACTAGCTATTTTCTTAGCATCTTTTCAAATTGAAGCCTAGGACTTTTACTAATTATTTTTAAAAAAATGGATTTGCTAGAGCATTGGGCAGCTGTAGTTTGAGTAAGACATTGTGAGACATTCTGTCTCTCCAGTCTGGACGTTTTCACCGGCTAGCTCCCTCATGCTTGGACTTCTCTCCCTCCTCATTTCTATCTCCGGCTTCTTTGACTTCATTCTGGTGCAGCTCCAATGTCATCTTTATAAGAAGCCTTTCCTGATTCCCTTGAATGTTAGCACCTTCCCGCTGTTGATTAGCTCCAGCTTATTCTGTATGTGGCTTGTTTGTACATACTTGTTTTCATGTTGTGTCCCATTAGACCATGAGCTCCTTGAGATCAGAGACTGCTTTTCTTTGTATCACCAGCACGTAGTAGGTGATTAAATGCTTGTTGACTGACTGACTTTAGCAAGTACTTTATATTTGCACATGAATTCAGTCTATGGTGTAACATCTTATTTAATATAGAGATTTACTTATGGGCATTTTAAGGGTTGGCATTTATATAGTAAGATATATATATATATATACACACATGTATATATCTATCTATATACATAAAGATACACATAGATATAACTGGGAAGATATTTTAAAAATCGTATATGTCAAATTCAAGCTCTGTTATCCAACTTGCTGCATAAGCCCGAGTTTATGCACTGTGATAATGCTAATGACTAAGAGAATCAATGATGCATGACTGCAGGAAATCAGTGGTATAATCAGAGAAAGTTATCAGTTTTTTTGTCATTAAACATTAGTGATAAATAATACACTGTTCATTTTTAGCAGATAGAACATATTTAATTCTGATGTACAGAGTTTCAATTTACTAAGGTTCATTGCTGAATAAAACGATAATCTTTTATAATTTAAAAGAAGAGATGAAAATGTATTTGTGTCAGTATGGGTTACTTGCTCTGGCCATCTAGGAATGTTGCTCTTGACCAGTCTCTGATTAGCAGGAAAAGTTTTTTTTTCCTAACCAAACTAAAATGACTCCGTTATTTCTATTGATATTTTATTAGAAGATGCAACTAACAAACAGAATATATTATTGTAGTCCTTCAAGAAGAACACTACCAAGGTAGAATGTGCTTCCCTGAAACATGTACAAACGATACAGATCAAAACAAAACTGTTGTAATTAAAAAGAAAATTCAATGTCAGTTAGTTGACAAGCATTTGTTAAGCACCAGAAACTATGCTAAGTTCTGGAGTGTATTGTCTTAACCAGGGGCCTTAAATTGGACATAGCATAAAAAAGTTTGAAAAAAAAATCATGGTAATTACTTGATTATTTTTCCTTTTAATTTTGGTTCTTCTCCTAACTCAGTCACTAACTAGTAGCGTCATCTGGGGAAAGATGTTTAAAACTCATGAGGTTTGAGGGACCAGATCTATAAAAATAATGTTCAGAGAGGAGGTTACCTTTAGATTGTCTTTAAGTATCCTTCTGGTTGTAACATTTTGTGAATAGGTGACTTTGTAAATTAGCAGAAGATGTATTTGTTGCTGGTTTATTAAACTAAAATATTTGGCCTTTAATGCCTTTGTTCCCAACCTTTCTTTTTGACTCTTTTTTCAGCTTATTATTTAATATTTTTAGTTTTCAGCATTGATTTTCACAAGAGTTTGAATTACAAATTTTCTCCTCATTTCTACCCTCCCCCACACTCCAAGATGGCATATATTCTGGTTGCCCTGTTCCCCAGTCTGCCCTCCCTTCTGTCACCCCACTCCCCTCCCATTCCCTTTCCCTTCCTTTCTTGTAGGGCAAGATAAATTTCTACGCCCCATTGCCTGTGTATCTTATTTTCTAGTTGCATGCAAAAAAACCTTTCTTTTTTGGTTTTTGAACATCTGTTTTTAAAACTTTGAGCTCCAAATTCTCTCCCCTCTTCCCTTCCCACCCACCCTCCCTCCCTTAGAAGTCAAGCAATTCAACATGGGCCACATGCGTATCATTATGTATAACCCTTCCACAATACTCATGTTGTGAAAGACTAACTATATTTTGCTTCTTCCTAACCAATCCCCCTTTATTGAATTTTCTCCCTTGACCCTGTCCCTTTTTAAAAGTGTTTGTTTTTGATTACCTCCACC
>CM053624.1:350537902-350605741 GCA_028646595.1 Phalanger gymnotis
GCTAATTCTGCCTTTCAAGGCATTCTTCTCCTCATTGGCTTTTGGGGGCTCTTTTGCCATTTGAGTTAGTCTATTTTTTAAGGTGTTATTTTCTTCAGTATACTTTTCAGTATCTTTTGGGTCTCCTTTAGCAAGTCATTGACTTGTTTTTCATGGTTTTCTCTCATCCTCATTTCTCTTCCCAATTTTTCCTCTACTTCTCTAACTTGCTTTTCCAAATCCTTTTTGAGCTCTTCCATGGCCTGAGACCAGTTCATCTTTTTTTTGGAGGCTTTTGTCGTAGGCTCTTTGACTTTGTTGATTTCTTCTGGCTGTATGTTTTGGTCTTTTTTGTCACCAAAGAAAGCTTCCAGAGTCTGAGACTGAATCTGGTTGCATTTTCTCTGCCTGGCAATGTTCCCAGCCAACTTACTTGACCCTTGCATTTTTCAGTGGGGTATGACTGCTTATAGAGTACAGAGTTCTATGTTCCAAGTTTGGGGGGGATGCGCCAGCTCTGCCACACCAGCACTCCTCCTTCCCCAAAAACCCCCAACCTGGACTCGACTTAGATCTTCAGCAGGCTTGGCATTCCTGCTCTGATCAGCCCCTTAATTCCTCCCACCAGGTGGGTCTGAGGCCAGAAGCAACTGCAGCTGTAGTTCTGTAGCTGCCTCACCTCTGCTGCTCCTGAGGAGGTGGCCAAACTGCAAACTCCTTTTTACACTCTGTCCCCAGCAGCTTTTCCCATGAACCTTCTCTGTTGTCTTTGGTGTTTGTGGGTTGAGAAGTCTGGTAACTACCACAGCTCACTGATTCAGGGCTCTAGGGCCTGTTCTCCCTGGCTCCTGGTCTGGTTGGTCTGCGTCGCCCATGCTGGGCTCTGCTCTGCTCTGCTCCGCTCCCACCTCTGTGCGGGATAGGCCTTACCCAGAGACCATCCAGGCTGTCCTGGGCTAGAGCCCTGCTTCCCTCTGCTATTTTGTGGGTTCTGCAGTTCTAGAATTGGTTCAGAGCCATTTTTTATAGATTTTTGGAGGGACTTAGCGGGAAGCTCACGCTAGTCCCTGCTTTCCAGCCACCATCTTGGCTCCTGTTTCCAACCTTTTGAAGTGCTGTGAAAACATAAGGACCGTAATAGAGGGTCTTGTTGTTCTTTCTCCAAGATGTCCATCTCAGGGTAGACCAGAAAGCTCTGCCTCTGAACTGAAGGATGAAAGAGGCTATTTTGTCAAGTTTTAAGTGACATAGGGAAATGTATGACTGAAGCCAAAATGAAGACTTCCAGATCATTCCAAAGACAGAGCCTCGGGATTCTGATTCCCAGGAACATGAAAGTGGAGTACCCTGCTGCCTTCAGTTTGCCTTTCCCTTTTTCTTTCTGTAGTTGTCTTATCAGGTAGGCTGTGGTCAGAGGGCTGGCTCTGGAGTTGGGAAGATCTGGGTTCAGATTCCACTCTGCAGCTGCCCAGCTTTATTACCATGGACAGATCACTTAAGAGGGAACATTTATATTTAAGCTTTTATGTTTGCAAAACACTTGATTGTCTCATTTCATTTTTGTTTGACCCCTCTGAGCCTTCTTGCTCCTCCTTCCACATAGGTTCACCATGAGGTTCAAATGATGCTTTTTTGGAAAGCAATTTGCAAACTTCAGAGTGCTAGAAAAATGTCAGCTATCCCTTTATGCCAGTCATTAGCAGTAACCGATCTTGCTGTCTTAGTATTGGACCTCACTTTAGCAGGTTTGGCCAGTTTGATCAAACTTAATGATCTTGGCAGAAGTCCCCTAGGAGCTCAAATGAAGATAATCTCTCTCCTTTTTAAAAAAAACATGTTTTGTGCCAAGATTTGGACTTGTTGAAAGGCTGTTAAATTTATTTCTCTATAACGTTGCCCATAAAGTGTTCTCTTCTCCTACAGCCTCCTTGTGCTGAGATGATAGTATTATGACCATCTGTGTCTAGTTCCTTCCTGTTTCAGTATACCTGGACAAGTTAGAGGAACAGGGCTGGTCATGTTCACTGACCAGGTGAGCTGCAGCTCCTCAGGAGTTGAAGGCTAAGGTTCATGGAGACAGGGAGCTAGAGTGACAGCTTTCAGTATGCTCATAAAGAATCCTTCATAACTCATCTTCCTCAGGTCTAAAGGAGTGAAAGGCCAGAAATGGTAATGGGCCCCTCAGAAATATAGTTTGTTTACCAGACGAGGAATAAGCAGAGACTGCTGCATCCCTGTTTGCAAGATTTGCTGGAGCTATATGCATACATTTATAAATTTCCCATCATTTCTCACACTTCAGGAACTTCTACCCTGATGCCAAAGCTTGTGTCTTTAAAGAAAAATTAAAAAAAATTCCTCGACAAGTTAGCTTCTTTCAAGGCTTGGCCAATCTCTCATCTCTTATGGGAAGCATTTCCTGATGCCCCTACATGTTAGCTGTCTCTCCTTTCATTGCTTCCTCTGCAAAGTATTATTAATTTATCTATATGTTGTATTATTTCAGAAGAGTGTAAGCCATGGTAGTATGAAGACTATTTTTAATTTTGTATTGCTATGCCCGGCACATAGTAGGTAATTAATAAATACTCATTGGAAATAAAAGCCCCTGCTATACTTAGCAACACCAGAACTGGACATGGCAGAGACCATGGAAATCCTTCCAGGCCAAAACCACCATCTTTCTTTTTTTTTTTTTCAGGCAGTCGGGGTTAAGTGACTTGCCCAGGGTCACAGAGCTGGTAAATTTCTAAGGCTGGATTTGTACTCAGGCCCTCCTGACTCCGGGGTTTATATTGTATCCACTTTACCACCTAACTGCCCCCAAACCTTCTTTTAGAGATGAGGCAGTGTTGGCCCAGAGAATCACGATGCCTTGATCATTTTCTTACAGGTGAAGTGAGGGCACTCCTAGAAACACCTGCCTGTGCCTTCTGCCTCCAAATCTGTGCTCCCATCATGTTATCATGTCGCCTCCTAAGCTAGTGGTTTATCAAGGCTGAAGCAGGGGAACAAAAATATACCCCACAACTACTGAAGAGGGCACCAAAAGTTCACACTCCTCACCAGATTAGTCTCTGCTTTTGACTTGTTTCTTTGTGTTCCATTTTTGGTCCTTTATGTCTTTGTGTTTACCCAGATCTGCTCCTTCCTTCTCTGTTTGACTTTGGGCAAGTCACTTACCATTATCTCTGTGCTTGTTTCCCTTAGTATAAAATGAGAGGTTTGTACCCTTAACCTCTGAGGTTCCTTCCAGATGAAGAGACAGCCACATGTTGGACTGAGCCCTGGCCTTGATGGCAGTCAGACCTCTCAGTTCCAGTGTTGCCGTCCTGTTTTCATGGGCCTTCTAGTTCTGGACTAGCTGAAGACTCTGAGGGGCTGCATAGGATTGGTGGCATGGATTTAAGGTATTTTTGTGGCCCCAAGGTTGAGGAATTAGCAAGTAGAGGGGTTGTGGTGACTCCCGTATAAACTAGGGCCAAGAAGGGAACATAGACCACGTGCAGGGACTGTTTGTTCTTTTGTGGGCTCTTATTTGCCTGGGTCCGTTTCCCTGAGAGGGGATCTAGAGAACTGTGTCTGTCAGTGTATTTCCACATTGAGTGTTTGTGTTATATTTAGTCCCGCTGCTGCTGCTGCTTCTTCTTTTTCTTCTTCTTCTTCTTCTTCTTCTTCTTCTTCTTCTTCTTCTTCTTCTTCTTCTTCTTCTTCTTCTTCTGATGTCACTTATTGCTTCAGTCTCTCCGTATTTTGTAATCAATCCCCCATACATGGCCTAAAACATGACTAGACACTTGGTAGCTGTGTGTGTCCCTGGGAGAGTCACCTAAGATTCTGTGATTCCGTGATAATTTAATAGTTATTTGTACCTTGTCTATCTCATTAGAGGTGCAGTAGATAGAGTGCCAGGCCTGGAGTCGGGAAGACTCATCTTTCTGAGTTCTTGAGCCTCAGACACTTATTAATTGTGTGACCCTGGGCAAGTCACTTAACCCTATTTGCCTCAATTTCTCCTCTGTAAAATGAGCTGGAAAAGGTAATGGCAAGTCACTCCAGTATCTTTGCCAAGAAAACCCCAAATGGGATCACAAAGAGTTGGGCATGACTAAAATGATTGAGCCACAAGTATCTCAGGTACTTTTGCGAAGGCCGGATTAGAAAAGAGTACCTGGAAGCAGGGACATTAATTGGCATAGAGATTTAGGCAAGAGATGGTGAGTGCCCAATAATAAAGGTGTTAGGTGTTTTAATGGAAAGAAGACAAAAAATGTATAGCAGTTAGAATTGAAAAGACTTAGCAACTGATTGGTTGGAGGTAGGGTGGTAGTTAGAGAAAGGAAATAGGCTAGGATGATTCTGAGGGCATGAGCCCAGGGCTAGGTGGGAAGATGGCACCTGAGGACTGGTCTCCTTCTGTTTGCTTACATTCCTCTCTAGGACTGTGGCAGTCTTAGAATTATAAACCTTGAACCTGCATCACCACCTGAAGTTTCATTTTATTTCCTGGCCCAGGTTCTGAGAACACATTAAGGTGACATTTTCAGAGATCTACTATGGTGGAGAGTTCCTTTCTCTTGGCCAGATCCTTCACTTTATCCACTTTTCTTTGGCTGCTCCTCATCCCAGCCTGAATTTATTTCAGGGATTTCTACTTCAGGTTGAATTCACCTGTGGCTCCCAAAGAAGCTTACTAGAAGGTATGGCATGTTTCGATTCAGAGCAGGGCTTTTTAACCTGGGGTTTGTAGATACACTGGGAACATGTCTAAGAACTTGGATGGAGGGAAAACTCATCTTTATTTTTACTACCTTCTGACTGAAATCTATCATTTCCTTTCATTATGAATATAGGCAACAAATATTATTCTATGACGGGTCCATGAGCTTTTCCAGATCGTCAGGCCGGTGGCATGCTCTCGAGCTTGCACACACAGACAGACAGACACAGATAAACCGGGTTAAGACCCAACCCCCTGCCAGCCCCTTCCTGCTCAGGAGAAACGAACAGATTTTGATTGAGAAGTGGAAGCTTTTGCCTTCCTCATAACTCGAGTATTGTTTTGGGAGATCCTGACTATGCAGACCTTATTTGTGCAAAAGGTTCTTACATTTTTTCTAACATAAAAAATTGAAAGGAAAGACTTATTCAGGTACCACCTTGTGTCTGCTTAACTTAACTTGCAGGTGCAGGTCTTTTGAGGGGTGAACGTTTTGAAAGTTGAATCTGCAACCAAAGTGAAGGCTGGAAGGCAGGGTAGTTCAACTGGTTGGTTTGGTAGAAGGAACATTGACCTTGGAGGCTTGACAATGGGGCTTCTTCTATTACTACCACTGCCCCAAGAGACCTTGCTCCATTTGTCTACATTTCTGTGCTGCTTAAATGTTTACAAGATACTTGGAATATATTGTTTTGGTTGACACTCACAGCAACTCTATATGGTGAACATGACCCATGTTGTCCACTCTTCTTTGCTGGGGAAGGAGCAGAGGCTCAGAGTAGTTGCCATATCTGTCACCTACCTGAAAAGAGGGAGAGCCCAGACTCACAGCCACGTCTTCCAGCTCCAAGTCCAGGTGCTGAGTTCAACACATTTTACTTCCTTCCTATACTTAGTTATTTTGCGGAATTTAACCTTTCTCATTTGTAAAATTAGGATGTGGACTCTGTCCTTTCCATGTCCCCAGATCTCCAGTTCTCTGAACTGAGTTAGGAGGTCAGTTATAACATTTTCTCTTTCACAATTTCTGAATCAATTCATTCCCTAGTTTCTCAAGATTCATTCCAATACCCCACAGTTGTAACAACAATACCGCTTGCAGCTGCTTTGGGGGTGTAAGACCAGTAACACCAGCACACTGGAGGGCTGCTAGCACAGGCTCTTTGATCTGATTTTTCTAAAAGGGGTCAACAATCTTATTTTAATCAAACATATATATCATTCGCTTAGTTCAGGGGAAAAGTGAACATCCTGAAATTCAGAGAAAATACAAACAGAAATTACAAGCAGAAATTATATAAACAGAGCAAATACAAAGAGCAAAGACCAACAGACAGGGCTTCCAACTGTCTGATCAAAAGCAATTCATAAGTAGTTACCAGAGAGAGAAGCACCACCGTCTGGGTTTTTCAAAGCTGGAGAGGGCTCCTTAATGGCTACCCAGTCTCATCTGGCTAAGTCACGCAAACACTCTTCCAGTGAGTGAGCCACAAAGCAAAATGCTATCCTCAGAGTATATATACCCTTCTTCAGGGCTGGAGGACATCACAACCCTCGTGACCCAGGCTCATGTGACTCAGGTTCAAAGCAGGTCACATAGGCCTATTAAAGGGTGGGGAAGATCTTCAAATTGTATTAACATTACAACAGTAGAGGGGAATTCTACACTGGATTTAGAGGTAAAAGAGAGGTTCAGATCCCAGCCCTGTCACTTAATTAGCTGAGCACTCTTGGCTCAAATCAGTTTCTTTGTCTGTAAAATTCAGATGATAATGCTTGTACCACTTCCCTCACAGATTTCTCTTGAGTATCAAATGAGATAGACTCTGTCAAGTACTGACATGTAAACCTTTAAAAACTTCATTTTAATGCAAGTTATTGTTACTATTCTTAGCACTTTTTAAGAATAATAGGGTAGAGTCTCTGTTACAGAAGGACATGGGCAGGAATCATAAAGGATTCAAAAATGTGAATAGTCCTCTGGAGAAAGTACCCTGTTGTTGAGATTACAGATCCAGTGACATAATTGATCAGTCAGTCAGTAACTCTTTAAAAAGTACCCACCATGTGTAAGGCACTGTTCTAGGCACCAGGGAATCTAAAGATCAAAAATAAAAAAAGTTTCTGTTCTCATGGAGCTTACATTCTATTGGACCACTGAAGCCTTAAGGTTATTATTGTAGCCATTTTTCATTGCTTTTCACTTACTAGCCCATAGTGAGGCTGTTCCTTAGGGGGTGTTACTGCTACAATGGTCTTTAGCTTGGAGATCCTTGGGAAGGGAAACGGCTCCTGGAGGCCCTGGATTGAGTCTTCCCAGAGCAGGAGTCCTAGGGCAGTCCTTCCCTTCTTTTATGCAAAGATGTTGATTGTTAATCAGAGAGCTTGTGTTTGCTTTAGATCAAGGATCAAAGGCAGACGCTAGAAAAGTGTCTAATTCCATCTTCTGGGAGCCCCACTTCAACTCTAAAATCCACATGGGGCCTAGAAAATGGCTTGGCTAGGAACATGTAAATGTGAGCCTTTGGATGTATACATTGTTAGTATAGAGTCCTGCTCCAAAGGATGCACATTGGCATGTATTGGTGTGGACAGTTTTTTACCTTTAATTAAATGGAGAAAGTTTAATAGTGTGTACGCATATATGTAAAACAAGACAAGGACTTTATCATTAGAATATGTTGTAATATGTCTTGCCATGGATCAGATGATTGTAGTCTCTTCTCTAATGCCTTCTAATTCCCGACACCTGAGTTGTCTTTCCAGGTAGACAGGCTGCTTAACACAACATTTCCTCTATCATCTCTGGACTACTTGGGTCAGTGAAGGTGGGAGGGAGATGAATCCTCTCTTCCAGGCCCAGTAGGCCTCCTTGTTGCCTCACCATCTCTCCCTTTGTTCCAAGGGCCTTGTTTATCTTTTGCCCTCTCTTCCCAAGAGCCTTTCCTGTATAACAGCTGGCATGAGCTGAAAGCCTGAAGAGCTGAGGTTGTTCACTTTTCCCAGTGACAGGAAGGTGCTTCCTGAGAAGCTGGTGGTAATCAGCCTTTACTTAGGTCACTGTTCCTCATTGAAAGCTGGGAATGAGGCACAGGAGAATGATGTGTTTATTATGCATGCTATATAAGTTGGACTTGGGACCCAGACATTTTATGTCTCAGTGGTGAGCAGGCTGAGGAAATTGAAAGCTGCTTTGTAAGTTAGAGTTAGGTGCCACCACCTTGAAGATGACATTCCGGCCGGGTCCATGGGGTGACACAGCTTTCTTAAACCAAGGTAGTAGAAAGTAACTGTACCTTTTTGAAGGGGACCCTGATGATGCTCCCAACCTACCTTTACAATGTCATAGATCCGATCCCTTCTGGCACTTTCTGTTTAATCAAATTGGCCTCTTGCTCACCTCTTGCTCTTTCATCTCTCATCTTTATATCTTCGCACTGATTGTCCTCCATGCCTAAGATACACTCCCACCTTAACCTTCCCTCTTAGAGTTCCATGTTTCCTTCAAAACGCAGCTCAAGTGTCTTCTAGATGAAGTCTTTCCTGATCCCCGCCAGTTCCTAATGTCATCTCCCTTGCCATTTTACCTTATATTTATTTCATATAGACTTGCTTATGCTCATATTATCTCCTTTGATAGAATGCTAGCTCATTGAGGGTGGGGACTGTTTGATTTTTTTTTTTTGTATTTCCAGTGCCTAGGGCAGTGTCTAACATATAATAGATATTTATTGATGAATAATTTCTGGATTGAGAAACTCTCTCCTTGTATCTCAGGCTTCAGTTCACTCCACATAGGACATGAGCTTAATAGTGGACTATGTACCAAATAGACCTGGGGCTATTTTGTTTAACGGCAGCCTTAGCCCATGAGCCTCTGAACAGCAAACTTGGTTGGATCATCCATTAGGCTACACAACGTTTTGTACTCAGGCTCCACTTTGGATATATTTCCTTACATCGTTTATTTTGTGTTTGGTTTTTGTTTATCATGGTATTTAGGGTCTAGGTTCTATGGGAATTAGAAAGTTAGAAAACTTAGAACAGCTCACCATATAAAAAGAAGCCATCTATAAACTTCTGATCCTAGCATTTACTACTTGAGATAGCCTAGGCATTCTGTTCTGTCAAGGCAGGTGTCGATTGAAAGGACCTTGTTGAATAGTGAATTCTGGACAGGAATTGCACATTTAGGAGCTGTAACTTACTGAGAAGATCATAACACGTTGGAGAAAGAGTTTTCCCTTCTGGTTAGCACATCTGTGTTTCTTGCATTTAGAGAGTAGTTTTGCCAAAATATTTAAATGTCCTGATAAAAATTTCACAAATACACGTGGTAATTGTATATATTTGTACAGGGCTTCGCACTCCTGTAGAATGTAAGCATCTTGAAGGCATGGCTATTTTGTTGGTTTTTTTTTCTGCACAGCAATGAGCACAGTACTCAGCATGTGCTTACATTTGAATTGAATTAAATTGAATTGAGTGGGCTGTAGGTTATGTTAATTAATTAATGAAATCACTGATTATGGTGAAGAGACCAACTGGAAAGAGTGTGTTTCTGTTTCCCACAGTTCAATGTGTTAATACACTAACATTATACACATACGGATTTGTTAAGTGGAGTGGTGGGAGTCGGAGAGATCAATCTCTCCAAGTTGCCACTCTTCCTCTTCTGATAATACAGAATGATGTGGAATTCAATGGCTCCTTGTGCTTATTCTTATTTCTGTAATAATCACTCTATGATTTGAGAGCCAGCATGGCCTAATATAGTGCCAACCTGGGAGTCAAGAAAACTTGAGTGCAAGCCCTGGCTCTGACATATTGGGTTGGGTGACTTCAGGCAAACCTATCACCTTCGCAGTGTTCCAAGTGACTTTACAAGACAGTAACTTACCAGCCTACAGTAGTAGAGGGAATTTCTACACATGTGGTTCCAAACATCAGTGAAATTAATAATCATGGCTCTAGAGTCATGCACCTATCTATATCTGTCATCCCTAGTGTCTGTGTATATATCTATCTCTGTCTATCTCTCGCTGTCTAGCTATATCTAGCCATCATCTCTATTATCCCTGTCTATGTAATTTGTTTTCCATGTATGGAATTTTACGAGCACTAAAATACCCTCCTTATAAAGTATAGGTAGATATTCTTGCTACCACTCAAGTGTCCAAGTTCTGTATCTGAAGGTAGAACCAATGATTAGATCTTCTTTCAGTCTAGAAAGCAGGTTTCCAACTCAATTTTTATTTTATTTAATTTCTTGACATAGGAAGAACGGGTGCGGTTGAGATTTATATTTAAATGGCAAATTGAAAAAACTAAAAAAAATTCCTTTGATAAAGTTGTGAAGGTGCAAATGCTTCATTCCTCTCTTTTTTGATGTCTCAAGCTGGTTGCTGGCCACTTAGCCGTGATCAGTCAATCAATCAAAATTTATTAAGTGCCTCCTTTTTGCCAGGTACTGTGTTTAACTAGGCCTTGGACCACTTAAAAAGACTAAGTCTGTAAGATTAACATGATCTAAACTTTTTCCTTAACACGGCTTGAATGGTGCCAGCTCCAGGAGGTATTGGGGTTTACTGTCTCAGAAACCCAGCAAAGGGTTTGATTCTTTCCCTTCCTCCTCCCCTTCATTTTCCATCCCTCAGCCTTAACTCCACAGAGTACTCTGTTTTCGAGTTTACTGAAATTCAACCTTCTTTTTCAGTTGCTTTGAATTTTAGGTCATTTACTTATAAATATAGAGAGACCTTTTTAAAGATAAATGTGACATTTGTATCAGAGAAGTCTATTAAAGATTATAGCAACCAAATCCAAGTGAAGTTCTATCTTTCACTTGCATCTGAAAAATGTGGGTTTTCTTCTGTTTTCGTAGGTTCAAAAAATTAAAACCTACCCTATTAAATAACCTAGAGAATGAAATTGGGGAATTTTCCCCGTAGTGCCATGGGGCCCAGTAAGGGGACTATATAGTTTGAGGACTCAAGGTCTCATGCAGTGTCACTTCCTAGCTGATTTTGTTCTGGGGTTTGTGATGGTTTGGTTTTGACTCTAGGCTTTTGAATAAGTGTTTTAAATATGGTTTGTTGTATGTTTTTATTGCTTCTGAAAAGGGTGCAGGTGCAAATATCAGGAAGTGAAACTCTAGGAGCCCTGAGGGATCCTTACTCAAACTGTGCCAAGCAGGTATAGTAGACAAGTGTTATCACCTTACTGATAATCTGGCATCCTGTGGATATTCACACGTGCCGTGTGGATTACCGAGGGTGAAGTCATCCAGGAGTTTGGCACCAACCTCAACTGTTCACAGGAAGGGAGACACCAAAGACAGACACGGAGAGGAAAACTGCTTCACGTTCTTAGAGGTGGCACAAAAAGTAGTTTTCCTGCCACATCAGGGGAAGCAAAATTACAGTAGCTCTTTTGTCTGTTCATGTTTCACTTTGACTTTGAGGTTTTGTCAGTTGTGTGCTGTGAAGGTTTCCTTGATAAGGGTATAAGCACCATGTTTCTAGGGTTAAAAGCCTGCTGTTGGTGCCTGCTAGCTCTGTCTCCAGGAGACAGGTCTAATTTAGCTCAGGTTAGACAAGTGCACATATTCTGAAATTACTATATAATATAGAATAATTTGAAAATTGGAGACCTAGTGTTGGAATCCTAAGTGTAGCCTATCAGGACAGAGGAATGTAGTGTTTGAGCAGGTCCCAGATATAGTCTAATATGAGCCAAATTTTGTCTAGTGCAAGCATAGACTAGTTGGAATCTTAGTTGCCAAGTTCATTCTGCATCCTTTAAAATAAAATGTTTTTTTAATATTTTCTCCCTGAAATAATCATATGTGAAGATAATAAATATAGACATTAAATTTGTTTTTTGACTTGTTCTTTCAAAATATTTTAATTAGCATTTTTGATTTTTATGTCATTTTATTTCTGAATATGTTTGATTTCATCCTCTCTCTAGCGAGCTATCCCTTGTAATAAAGAATAAAGAAGGAAGAGAAAAATAAGCAGTTTAGCAAAGAGGGAAGAGAAAAACAAGTAGTTTAACAAAGCTAACACATCAACCAAGTCTGACAGTATATGAAATACCACATACCCATAATCCCCCACCTTTGCAAAAAAAGAAGAAGAGGGAGAGAGAAAAGGAAGTGCATTTTCTTGTTTCTTCTTTGGAGACAAACTTGGTCATTAGGATTTTAAGACTTTTATTACATATTATTTTCCTGGTTATACTTGCTTCACACTGAATCAGTTCTTAAGTCTTCTCATGCTTCTTTCTACTGTGATATACCACTATATTCATGCACAACATTTTGTTCAGTCTTTCCTTTATTGATAGGCATATGCTTTGATTCCAGGTCTTTGTTCTAACAAAAATGCTGCAATGAATACTTTGATTTATTTGGGGCTTTTCTTTCTGCTTGTGATATCTTTATGTATGTTCCTAATAGTGGGATCTCTAGGGTCAAAGGAGTACATGCATTTTAATCATTTTCTTAGCATAATTCTAAATTATTTTCTTCCTTAAAAATTATGTTTATTTAAATCAGCAAAAGTCTGCCTTCTCATCCTCCTACCCTGACTCCACCAAATGAGAAGTAAAGAAAAACAAGCCCTGTTGCTAATAGTCAATCAAAACAAATTTCCACATTGGCCACGTCCAAAAAAAGTATTTGTCTCTTTCTGTAAGGAGTCTTTCATTCCCTGTCAGGAGGTAGCTAGCATGTTTCACCATAAGCTTTCTGGAATCATGGCCTGTCATTACACTGAAAAAAAGTTCCTGTTTCTTGAAAAGTTATTTTACTTTCACCATATTGCTGTCATTGTAGAAATAGTTCTCCTGAATCTGTTCACTTCAGTTAGCATAAGATCATAGAAATCTTACAAAGTTTCTCTCAAGTTATCCCTTTCATCATTTCTTATGGCTAAGTAGTATTCCATCACATTTACATACTATAACTTGTTCATCCATTCCCCAATTTGTGGGCACCACTTCAGATTCTCATTCTTGCTACAAATATTTTTGTATGTCCTTAGAGTTTGTTTTGTTTACAACTAATTTCTTTCTTAATCTACCTTCTCTTTAGTTATCTCTACCCTTTTCTTTCTTTCCGGTTTCCCTGTTAAATGAAATGTATTTCTGCGCATGTATGTGTGTGTGTGTGTGTGTGTGTGTGTGTGTGGGCTTCTTTAACTGATTCAGGTAAGAGTGAGTTTGAATTGTCAGCTGCTTTTCCCACTCCTTCCTCCTTTTTGGTATGTGTGTCTAGTCATGCATCCTAATTATGTTAAGTAATTTTCCCTAACCTTTCTTTCTGTCCACTGACGTGGATTTATTTTCCTTTCTCTTTACATTCTTCTCTTAAGATCATTAAGACTTAACGGAATAACTATCAAGCCTTGTCTAATTACATTTCCTCTATGACCCTTGATGGTGATAGGGCTCAGAGGAAACACATGTATCATATCCCTCTATTAGAATGTAAGCAGTTTATCAGTCATTTCTCATTGTTCATTCATGTTTACTGTTTCATGTTTCTCTTAACTCCTGTGTTTGAACTTCAAAGTTTCTATGCACCTCTGGTCTTTTCATCAGGAATGCTTGGAGGTCCTCTATTTCATTGAAGTTCCATTTTTCCCCTGTAGCATTATACTCAGTTTTTCTGGTTAAGTTCTTCTTAGTTATAAGCCTATATCACTTTGTTTGCTGTAATATCATATTCCAAATTCTCCACTTTATAGTGGTGGCTGTGAAGTCGTGTGTGATCTTGACTGTGCCTCCTCAGTACTTGAATTCTTTCTTGCTGCTTGGAATATTTTTTTCTTGAACCTGGAAGCTCCGGATTTTGACTATAATTTTTTTTTGATCATGACATTCAGATAGTCCAATGACTCATAATTTTTTCTCTTCAATCTGTTTTCCAGGTCAGTTGCTTTTACTATGAGACACAGTTTTTTTCTATTTTTTCATCCTTTTGACATTGTTATAGTACTTTTTGTCTCATGAGATTATTGGTTTCTGTTTGGTTTCTTGTGTCAAGCTGCTAATTCCTTTTCTAATTTTTTCATTCTCCTATGCCTCTCATGTCTTTTCCTGACTATGTGACCCTGGGAGAGTCACTTAACTTCTATCTATAACAATCTCCTCATTAGCAAAATAGGGCTCAAAATAGCAATATGACAGGCTTGTTGTGAGTATTAAATGGGATAATATTTATAAAGGACTTAAGGCATGATAGGCACTTAATAAATGCTTGTTTCTTCTCTTTCCCCTCATAGTTGTTTTAATTTATTCTTCTGATGTTGTTAGTGATTTGGAGTAATCTTTCATAAAATTTTTAAGTTTGCCATTCTTTTGAGAACTGTTTGTTCGTATCTTTTGTTGGTTGCTTTTTAATAGGGACTTGGATTTTGCCATCTGTCCCTTATAGATGTGATAGACTGATATATTTATGCAACTAATCTTACCATACTAAAAAGACCAATCTGGGCACCTGACTGCCTTGTATTTTAGATCCAATCCAGAAAGTCAGCTACACATATCTCATTTGTGATGTCTGGGACAATTTGACAATCATATATCCAGATTCTGCCAAATAAACATGTCAGATGTCACCTGATACCCTCTAGTACCCATGTACCCTTTCTTCTTCCATCTCCCACGTGGTTATGTTCGAACTCTATTTTTAAGTCTTAATCCATTGGGCATCATGATAGCATTCTCTAAGCACCATTTTCTGCAACATACCTACCTTAATTTTTCAGTACTCTTACTGGACCTAAAACCTGAACTCTCCTATATTTTCTTTTTTTTCCCCTGTCTTTTTTCCTTAATATTTTTCCAAGTACTTGTAAAGATAGTTTTCAACATTCATTTTTATAAAATTTTGAGTTCCAAATTTTTCTCTCTCCTCCCTTTTCCTCCTCTATCTGCAAGACAGCAAGTAATCTGATATAGTTTATATATGTACAATCATACTAAACATATTTCCACATTAGTCATGTTGTGAAAGAGGAATCAGAACGAAAGAGAAAAACCATGAGAAAGAAGAAAACAAAAAAAGTGAAAAATAGTATGCTTTGATCTTCATTCACACTCCATAGTTCTTTCTCTGGATGTGCATAGTATTTTTCATCATGAGTCTTTTGGAATTGTCTTGCATCATTGTACTAGTGAGAAGAACTAAGTCTAGCATAGCTAATCATTGCACAGTGTTGCTGTTGTTGTGTATAATGTTATGGTTCTGCTCATTTCACTCAGCATCAATTCATGTAAGGCTTTCCAGGCTTTTCTGAAATCTGCCTGCTCATCATTTCTTATAGAACAATAGTATTCCATTACATTCATATACCACAACTTGTTCAACCTTTCCCCAATTAATGGGCATCTCCTCAGTTTCCAATTCTTTGCAACCACAAAGAGAGCTGCTATAAAATTTTTGTACGCCTAGGTCCTTTTCCCTTTTTATGATTTCTTTGGGATACAGACCTAGTAGTGCTATTGGTGGATCAAAGGGAATGCGCAGTTTTATAGCCCTTTAGGGATAGTTCCAAATTCTTCTTCTCCAGAATGGTTGGATCAATTCACAACTATGCCAACAGTGTATTAGTGTTCCAGTTTTCCTACCTCTCCAACATTTATCCCTTTCCTTTTCTGTCATATTATCTACTCTGATAGGTGTCAGGTGGTACCTCAGAGTTGTTTTAATTTGCATTTCTCCAACAATAGTGATTTGGAGCATTTTTTCATATGTTTATAAATAGCATTCATTTCTTCATCTGAAAACTGCCCGTTCATATCCTTGGACCATTTATCAATTGGGGAATGTCCCATATTTTCAATGTAGGAATCTGGCAGGAGAGAGGTAGATTGTTCCTTTTCTGTTAATAAGAAAGGTGTGTGAAGAGAAGAGAGTACTAGGGATCATGGTAACGTCAGTAGGTTGTAAGCTCCTTGAGGTTACCAACTGTTTTTTGTATCCACAGTGCCTCGTACTTTGCAGTTACTTACTGAGACTTAGGTGCAACTAAGTGGTCCAGTAGATAGAGTGCTGGCTTTGGAGTCAGGAAGAAGACTTGTATTCAAATTCCCTCACTTAGTAGTTGTGTGACCTAGAACAGGTCATTTAACCTTTCTCACCCTCTGTTTCCTTATTTGTGAAATGGGGAAAATAGTAGCTTCTACTTCATGGGGTTGTTATGAGAATGAAAAGAGATAAAATTGTGTAAAGTACCTAGTAAACTCTGAAGTGCTATATAAATATGATTATTATTATTATAGTAAAAGAAGAATGAGAACTCCCTATCTTAAATAATCTTAATAAGAATAATGTCACAATCATGGGTTTTTCCTCGATTGACAAATTATAATTTAATTTTAATTAAATGATTCAGATTAGCTGTTTGCGTGGTTCAGAATTATTTGATGACTGCTCAGTTCTCCACTTTACTTTCAGATCATAAACTTGGTCTCCAGAAATTAGACAGAATTGAGAAAGTAATTTGATTATTGACATACATTATGCTGATTTAAATCAGAACTGTGTGAGTGCTTGTTCTTCATTCTGAAACTGTTTTTGTTTATTTATTTATTTATTCATTCATTTATTTATTTTAAAATCACATCTCCCACCCTCTAGGAGGCAGATTGGAGTTCCCTCTGAGAGTGCTGAGAGCCAGTATTCTTTGAAGCACTTTTGTGTCTTGACAGCTTTGGGGGCAAAAGAATTAAGACTGAGCACAGGTTGGCTGACCCAAACTTCTATCAATAGTCTGGAACATTTGGCTTTTTTAACTTTTTTAATTTGATGCAGCCACATGGAAGTAGTTTGTAACAATCTGGTATCATGACTTTGCTCTGCTATGAACCATTCAAAGAAAAGATGAAAAAACTTTTACTGGTTCTTGCCACAACTGATTTTTCCCTTCTCTATTTTCTTTCTTTCTTTTTCTCATAGAGAAAAGTCAATGGGGACAACTTTTTGAGCTTAACTAAATCTGATTTGAAAATTGTAAGTGGAATTAATGAAAGTACATCATACATTGGAACCTGACTGTAATTATTGCTTATAGAATTTGACATAAAGTAGGCCTGTCTGGGGCTGCATTCACAGTGGTTAGTTAGCAAAGTGTCCAAAGGGCCTCGTTATCACAGCCTGAAGTTGCTGCTACATGGGGTAGGTTCATAAAAAGAGATGACATTTACAGAATGCTTTAAAGGTGGTAAAGTGGTGAACAAACATTCTCTCCTTTGTGCCTCCCAGTAACCTCATGAGGGAGTTACTCCAAATAGTCTGATCCCAGTTTTGCAATGATGAAGCTGAAGCTTAGAAAGAATAAGCGACTTGCTCATGGTCACATTCCTAGGATGTGTCAAAGGCAGATCCAAAGCCAGATCTGCCTTGTTCCGTATCTTGCATTCTATCCATGACGTTACAGTGTTGCTTCTCTAAATCAAACAATTTGGAACAAGAAGAGATCTTAGGAATCATGTGATCTGTGCCTCTCATTTTCCAGCTGAGGAAAAGGAGACCCATGGAGTTAAGGGGATTGCTCAGGAGTTAGTAGACCAGCCTAGACTTGACCTCTGCACTCAGAGCTCAGATTCCAAAGGTCTTTCCTTATACAATCAATGTTTTGAGGCTCTAGGTTGAGAAGGTGATTGGCCAGAGAGCTTTATGGTTCTTTTTGCAGTGGTTCCCAAATTTTCTATAACAGCACCACTTTTGGAAAAAAATGTCCCGTGTACACGTTTTCATAAATGAATTTATGTGAACAATTTTGTTAGCATCTGTTTTATTAAAATAATATTATTAACTAATGACATTTTTTTTGACCAGACTCCGATTACATTGGCATACGCAACTCCCTGGTAAGGTAATTCCTTCCATGAGTGTAGATGTGCTGTAACTTAGAGTCCCAGGGAGTTTCCTGGGTGGGGCAACAAGCAGATGAATGACTTGCTTGGGGTTCCTCAGGCAGTATGGATGGGAGGTGCTGCTTAAGCTGAGGTCTTGTTTGGAGGATACCACGTCTGTGTCCACGAAGCAGTTTTCTCTAGTCATTCCAGATTTTAAATGGCCACAGTCATGGGTATTTCTCAGTTGATAAAATTCTGTTCATCTTATGGAATTTATAATTTATACAATAATAACTATCATAATATTAATGGACTGTATGGACTTATTTTTAAGCAGAAAAGTTGCTGAAAGTATGTTGTCATTGATGGTGCCAACTAGAATTATTTTTAGACTACTCATTGAAACATAGTTATCATTATAAAAGCCTCAGCAGAAAGCCTTATTTCTCTCAAATAAGATGTTAGAAATTGTAGTAACATTTGTATCCATTTGTTTGATAAACAAAATATCTCATAATTCACCTGAAACAAAAATATAATTAAGATTTGCAAGTTCAAACTTACGTTTCAACTTACCATCACAAGGAAAATCTCTTATCATTCTTGTTCAGATGGACTGAGACTAAATGAATCCTTTTTGTCTTTGGAAGGTGAGTTCCTTATCCACTTATATTGAGAAACATTTGTGTCATTAAAATAAAATGAGGATTACTTCTCCTGACTGGTCATGAGACTATTAATAAGTGAGAATTCTGTTTTTTTACAGGGCTGGTGTTTTCAAAATAATGATAATAATAATAACCAATATTTATGTAGCTCTTTAAGATTTGCACAGCAATTTATAAATATTATCTCATTTGATCTTCACAATAATCCTTGGAGGTAAGTGCTATTATTACTCCTGCTTTATGGATGAGGAAACTGAGTCTGAGAGAGGTGAAGTATCTTGCCTACAGTTCACAAGGTCAAATAACATTTATCAGGTGTCTACTATGTGCCAGGGATAGCCAGCACTTGTTATACAAAGAATTAGAGTGTCTGAGACCATATTTGAACTTAGATCTAATCACTTCCTGGTCTAACTACTGAACCACCTAGCTAGCTGCCTCCCAAAACATCAAAATTTATTTTGTGAATTTATTATTAGTAGTCCTAAGTTTTTCATAAATGAACTCACTTTATTTTTGTAGATAAGAATATGAATTTGAAATCCTTGTACTGTTTTAGAGTACTAAATATTTCTTTGATTGCAACCATATCAGTAGCTGTGGGTGGCACTGTAACAACTGTGCTACTGGCTGCTACTGTGGCTGTGTAAGGCCAATAACACTAGCACGCAGGAAGGCTACTAGCACGGGTTTTTTGAAATGCTTTTCTAAGTAAAGCAACTTTAAGGGGTTAACAATCTTACTTTAATTAAACATACATATATCATTCACTTGTTTCAGGGGAAAAAGTCAGCACCCTGAACTTCAGAGAAAACACAAACAGAAATTACATACAGAAATTATATAAACAGAGAAAAATAACACGAATCAACAGATAAGCTTCTAGCTGTCTGATCAAGACATTACATATATAGTTACCAGAGAGAGAAGGACCAACATCTAGGTTTTTCAAAGCCAGGGGACTCCTTAACAGCTACCCAGAATTTTGTTTGGTCAACTCACATGTCACTCTTCCAGTGAGTGAGTCCCAAGCAAAATGCTAACCTCATAGTACATATATGTGTGTGTGTGTGTGTGTGTGTATGTGTATATGTATATGTATCTATATATATTTATAGATATACATATATATGTATATATATAGATATATATACATACACACACACACACACACACACACCTTCAGGGTCAGAGAGCATCACAACCATGTGACTCAAACCCATGTAACCTTAAGCAAGTCATCAAAGATTCCCGATTCAATCAAAGACTCTTGATTGAAACAAAGGCAAGGCTCAAAGGGACTTGATTGTCTTAGTGCGGAAAAGCACTCCAAAACAAAAGACAACAAAAAGTCCCACTTTACTTGCCATTACAGTCGCCAACATCTCTCCCATGAAATGAGTCTTTTTATGCTTAATGACTCTATAAACAACCTTTTATGCCACAGGCCCAGTTTTACAAATTATTTTCATAGATGACAAGTTCATTGATTTAAAGCTAAGAGGCCATGTAATCCAATCCCTTCATTTTACAGATAAGGAAGCCCAGGCCCAGAGTGGGTAATTGATTTGCCCATGGTCCACAGAGGGAGTAAGTGGGGGTAATGGAATTTGAACCCAAGTCCTTTGACAAAATGTACTTCTCTTCAGTACGTTGTACCCCACTATCTCTGTTTATTAAAAACATCTCATTTTCTCCAGAAAGTTTCTTGTCTTGCCAATATATTGGACATGCTTGTCTCAATTTATTTGGTTCCACTTACCTGCAGTTAAAGCATTCCTGTTATGCCAACACAATAGACATTCCTTTGGCAAAAGCGGTATTTGTGGATCAGTGCAAAATGTGGTAGAATCTATTCTTTGGTCCAGTCCAGGACACATTGGCAAGCATGTGATGATGGAGTGGAAGAATTTACAGTTGATACCTCAGACAACTTCATTTTATCAAATCTGTGGGAACAGACAGTTGTAGCGATGGTACTTCCTTGATTTCAGATTTTCAAAATATTGTTTTCTCCAGCAATCCTTTATTGGTAGTAAAACTCCATAAAAAGATCTAAGTAAAATTTTTAATAAATTTCATAATTGTATTATTTTGAGCAGAAAATACTTTGGTGAATTTCTTTATATTGACTCTACCCGTGTGCCTCTTCTATCTCCCTGTAGAATATAGTCTCCTTGAGTCCCAGGCTACTTTTGTGTCCTCTTTCTTTTTCCCTTTTTAAAAATATTTGTGGCCTCAACACCTAGGATGGGGACTTGATGCTTAATAGACACTTCATAAATGATTTTTGAATTTAATCAAGAGCTGGAAAGGTTATGGAAGAGAAATGTGGTAGCCATGCTCTTATACAATGGGATCTCTTACTGTAGGTGTACCAAGGCATTGGTTCTGGCAGGTATCCAAGGATTTTCATTTGACTAGACCAATGGCACTTAGTGCAGAGGAAAAGCCCCTTTTGACTGTTCTCTTCTCCTTTAGCCTTACATTTTAGTAACCCCAGGAGGATTCTTGAAGCTTGCTGGTCACATAGAGTTCTACTTGGAATCTGTGAATAGGAATGTAATTTGCATCATTTTGTTTTATAGCACGCTTTTCTCTTGTAAATGTCTTGAAATTTTATAGAATGTTTTTGTGAATGGTGCCTTGATGGTTACAGTTGTATAGACATTGCTTCCTTTTGAAAAATAATTGTATTTAGCTCCTTTTAGAGATTATGCAAAAGCTTGAAAGCAAGGGCTTTCAAAAACAAAACTAACAGACCAGCTCTTTCAGATACACTGACCAGAATCTGAATCTAAGGAGAATTGACATGAGAAAAGCCTATTTTATAACATTTTGGGCAGTACTGTCACATTAAGCTTTGTTGTTCATGTCTTAGGTTGTTATTAATTTCTTCATTAAAAACAAACCACAGAAAGGCCTGGTATAGACCATGGAAATTTGTATTTTAAATCTGAAGATGGACAGAGACATTGGCAATGTTAAGTAGACCTCAGAATGTTCTCTAAGAATAAAGTACAAAATCCTCTTTTTGACATTTAAAGCCCTCTGTAACCTGTCCCCTTTCTCCATTTCCAGTCTTTGTATACCTCACCCCCTCTAACTCTGCAATCCAGTGACGCTAGCCACCTTGCTGTTCTCCCCCCCCCCCCAAGAGGCTCCATCTCTGTACTCTGAGAATCTCCACTGGCTCTTTCCATGCCTGGAATTCTCTCCCTCCTTTATCAGGGCCTCCTGGCTTCCTTCAAATCTTAGCTAAAATCCCACTTTCTACAATAAGCCCTTTCAGATCTTTTTTCTAGTTCTGTTCCTCTGTGGGTTATCGCCAGTATGTCCCGTATAGATTTGATTTGCACATGCCTGTTTCCATGTTCTCTTCTTCCTCATTTGACTCCTTGAGAGCATCGACTATTGTTTTTGTTACTGTCATTGTGTCTGGCATATAGGAGGAGCTTAACAAATGCTTCCTGATTGACTGGTGAAAAACATTCTTAGGGAAAACGTAGAGTTGAAGTCTTTAAGATAAATTTCAGATTTTTTTTCCTACCACATTAGAAGGCAATACTCTTGGTGAACTGATTTCTAGCTTCAGTTCATTCTATTCTTATTTACTATTCCAGCCATATCTAAATAATAATAGCTCTCACATGCCCCTGACTTCTCTTTTTGTCCTGCCAGCTTGTCTTTTTGCCTTTGATCAGGTGGTCACTCATGACTGCAACAGAGTCCCTTGATCCCCAACCTCCTTATGTTGAGCTCTTCTCCATTCTTTAGAGCCCAGCTTAGGGACTGCCTCCTCCGTGAAGCCTTGTCCAGCTGCCTTCCCTGTACTCTCCCTTTACTTCCCTCCACTCCACATGAAAGTGATCTCCCTTGAAAATTCTCCTAACATTTGCTAGGACTTCTCCCTTGTATCCTGCTTCCGTATATAGGTGTCTTCCTCCTCTCTCCCTCTGCCCCTCCTTTCAATTCTAAGCTTCCTGGCAACAAGACCTGGGTCTTAACTATCTTTGTTTTCAACCCCTCCTAGACAATACTTTGCATGTAATTGCAACCATAAAATGTTTGCTGAATTTATTTTTTTTAAGTAGAGAAACCACAACTTCACTTGTAATAAGATCTAAAAAGAAAAAGACCACCCAATGCAATTTTGGCTAACTTCTGGACATTCTTATTGTCAAAGAGAAATCAATTTACTACCTGTGTGATCTTGGTAAAGTCACTCAATCTATTAGCCTCAGTTTCCTTATCTGTAAAATGAGGGAGCTGGAGTTGAAACGTCCTTCCTAGCTCTAAGCCATTGATTCTAAGACATAACGTGGCAAGAATGCCAGGGTTGAAATGTCCAAGCCCTGAATTCCCAGTCTTCCTGAAGAAAGCCTTTTTTAATGTAGAAGCTATAGGATAACCATAGGACCTATGATGATGATCTCCAAAAAAGGGTTTGTGGCAGAGAGCAAGGGAAGGAAAGGAAGACCTACTAAGTTTTTGGGCTGTTTCTTTTTGTTTTCTATTAATGTTTTATTAATGTATTTTGATTTTTATACCACCTTCACTACCTAATATTACCACTTGCTGTCTCTCACAGGAGTAACATCTCTTATAACAGAAAAAAAAGTAAGCCAAAAGCAATTTCAGCTGACTGATTTCAGCAGACAGCATATATAACTTTAGACTATGAGCTCCCAGAGAGTAGACTGGATTTTGCATTTCTTTGTATCCCTAGTGTTTAGCATAGTACCTAGCATGTAGTAGGAACTTAATAAATGCTCACTGATTGACCTTCCATACCCAGAGTCATTGACCTCTCTCTCAAGAAGAAGCTGTTATGTTTCAACAGTCTTATGGACCCAGTATTGATTACTGCATTTGATTGAATTTTGTTGCCTTTGTTTGTATCATTACAGTCATTGCCTGTATTGTTCTCCTGGCTCTTTCTTTACATCAGTTCATACAAGTCTTTTCATACTTCTCTCTATTCCTATATTGTACATTATAATGTAATACTATTCCTTTGCATTCATATGCCACACTTTCTTTAGCCATTCCCCAAATGAATGCCACCTCCTTTGCTTCCAGGTTTTTGCTTCAACCAAAAGAGCATCTGTGAATATTGTGATGTATATGGGACCTCTTTTCTATCATCAGCCTTTTTGGAGTTTATGTCCAGTAGTAGGCTTGCTGAGTCAATAGTTGACTAGTTTTATAAGTTGATAGTTAAATAATTTTATAATTTTATCACATAATTCCAAATTAATTTTGAGGACAGCTTTAACAGTTCACCAGCAACATTATATCAGTGTGTCTGTCATCCCATAGCCCCTCCATTTCTGCTTTTTTTTTAAATTGCCTTTACTGATTCTGTGGACAGTAAATGTTACCTCGGAGTTGTTTTTTTAATTTCCATTTCTTTTATTAGCAGTTTGGACAATTTCCCCCCACATGATACTGGATAGGTTTGCATTTAACTGGTATCTTTTGGATGTACAAATTCAAATAATGACAACAATAATAACTTATATTTTAATACTGCTTTCTGATTTTACAAGTTGTACATCTTACAAATGTACAGTTTATGATTTATGAAATTAATTCATGTCAACAACCATTTATTACAGTTCTTTCAGGTAGTGCATTATGCTAGGCCTCTGAGATAAAAAGACAAAAGCAAAATTATCTTTGCACCCTGGGGGCTTACTTTCTCCTGGGAATACAATTTGTGCACAGGTAAATAAATGTGAGGTAATTTGAGGAAGGAAAGAGTACTAACAATGGGGTGGTGTCAGGAAAACCTGAGAAAAAGGAGTTAAGCAGAAAGTCCATTCCTCATGTCTGTATGGATGTGTTTATGCCAGAGACGTTATATCTTTATCTCATCCTGGGATCTTTCTCTAGTCCAGCCATTTTCTGCTTCGTGAATTGAGTAAGTCACTTACAATTTTCTCTTACTCTTTCAGCCTTGGTCTCTCATATGTAAAGTGGGGTAATACTAAGACCTACATCACAGGTTTTTGGAGATTGGGATAACATATAATAATAATAGCTAGGACTAATAGTGCCCTAAAATTTACAAAGCGCCTTACAAATGTTACCTTGTTTTATCCTGAAACCTTGGGGGGAAGAGGTTATAATTATCCCTTTTTAGAAATGAGTAAACTAAGGCAAAGTAATTAAATGACTTGCCCAATATCACATGATGTCAGAATAGAGTCAGTTCTTTCCACCTCTAAGTCCCATGCTGTGTACAGCACACCCCCAGATGCCTAGTCCTCCCAGGTACTTCAGCACCACCTCATATATAAAGGACTTTGCAGAGTGTCAAGTTTTCTAGAAATGCATGCTGTTATTTCACCATTAGCACTGAGCTTCTTGAAGGCAAAGACCCTGTTTTTGGCTTTCTTTGTACCCTTAAAGCTTAGAGCAGTGCTTAGCCAAATACTTAATGGAGGCTTGTTGACTGACCAGTGTCAGTAAGGGTAAAGGATGATGGAAAAAAGCTCCTAGAAGTGACAGGAAGGAATTATCAATCAGTAAGCATTTATTAATTGTCTATTATGTGACAGACTGTGTTAGGAGCTGGAGATACCAAAACAGAAAGGAACCAGACTTTGCTCTCAAGGGGCTTACATTCCATCTTGGCAAACATCGGCCACATATACAGTTACATACACAGGATAGGGATAGGGAGAGATACTGGGGTTATGGTTTTATGGGTTTAGGAAATTCCAAGTGAGTAAAATCCTTCTAAAAATGCAGTCAGCAACTTCTCTATAAATGAAGTCTTAGAGCACTGAGGAGTTAAGTCACTTTTCTCAGAGTCACAGTGTGTATGTTATGATAATCTGTATATCACTTTAATGTAACAATAATAATAATACAAGTATTTATATATTTAATGTTTGCAAAACATTTTATAAATATCTCATTTAATCCTCATAATGAGCTGTGGAGGTAGGTACTATTTTAATACTCACCATACATACAGAGAACTGAGACATAGAAGATAAGTGACTTGCCCAGGGTCGCATAAATAGATGCCTGAGGCTAATTTTTTTCCCCAGCACTTTTTATCAAATAGGGAGTTTTCCCCCTATATAATTTGTGTTTTCTACCTTATCAGACACTGGATTATTGAGTTCTGTTATTTTTATCTCTGTTTTTACCAATGCTAGATGGTTTTGATAATTACTGCTTTATAATATAGTTTGAGATCTGGAAGTGTTACATCTCACTTTGTCCTTTTCATCATTTCTCCTGATATTCTAGATCTTTTGTTTTTCTAAATGAATTTTTTTATTATTTTATCAAGCTCTGTAGAGTATCCTCTTGGTAATTTGACGATATAGCATTAGAAGTGTAAATGAATTTTGATAGTATTGTCATTTTTATTAGATTGGCATGACCTAGCCATGAGCACTGAATATTTCTCTAACCATAGAAGTTGTCCTTTATTTCTCTAAGGAGTGTTTTGTAATTGAATCTATACAAGTCTTTTGTGTGCTTTGGGAGGTTGATCCCCAGATATTTTGTGCCTTTTGTAGTTTTTTTGGTGCGAGATTTCTTTCTATTATTGCTTCATTTGTTTTCTTATTATTATATAGAAATGCTATTGACTTTTGAGGATTTATTTTATAACCTGCAACTTTGATGAAGCTGTTGTTTCAATTAGTATATTTGGTGATTCCTTAGAGTTTTCCAAGTAAGCCTATCATCATATATCATCAGCTAACAAGGATAATTTTTTTTTCTTCTTTACCTATTTTTCTTTAATTCTTTTTTTCTTGTCTTATTGCTATTGCTAACATTTCCAGTACTATATGAATTGATAGTGGGGAGGGTAGACTTCCCCATTTCACTCCTGTGTTTGTCATAAAAAGTTTTAGCAAACCCCCAGAGCATATGATGTTTTTGGTATTTTTTATGGTATTAAAAAAGGTCCCTCTGAACCTGCCTTTTGTAACAGTTTTTTTTTTTAGCATAAAACAGTATTGCATTTTGTCAAAGATATTTTCTGCATCCATTGAGATGGTCATGTGGTTTGGGATGTTTGGGGTTTTAATATGTTATTTATCTTGTTTTCCTAATGTAGAACCATCCTTAAATGCCTGGTATAAATATCATTTGATCATAATGATTTTTTAGATAAATCACTGTAATCTGTTTGAGAGGATTTTTGCTTACATTTTTCAGTCAATATCCATTAATGATATTGGCATAGAGTTTTCTTTCCACATGTTATATTTTTCCTGGTTTAAATATTAGACCTGTGTTCGTCTCATAAAGGATTCCGGTAGGGTTCTTTCTTAATTTTTGAAGTATGAGTACTAGTTGTTATATAAAAGTCCCCTCAACCTTAACCTCTTCCCCTGCCCCCATTAGTTCTTTACAGCTAGAACTATTCCTTTTTTTGAGTTTGGGTTAAGATCTCTATATGGTCATCTGATACTATTAGCATTTTATGTTTTGGAAGATAATCTTTTATTTCTTTCATGTTCTCAGTTTTGTAAGCATAAAACTGTACATAATATCTTTTGATTATTGTTTTTATTTCTTCTAGTTTTGTTATGATTTCAACTAACTCATTTATTATTTCATTGATTTGATTTTTTCTGCTCTCTTTTTAATCAGATTAGCTAAGGGTTTATCAATTTTACTAGTGTATTTTTAAAAAAGCTAGATTTAATATCATTATTTCTATTTTTGTTTGCTCTTTATTTTTCCTCTAATACTTAATATCTCCTCTTTTCTGCTTGTTTTAGGTTTGCTTATTTGTTGATTTTCTAATTTTTAAAAATGCAAGTTCAATTTGTTAATCTCTTCTTTATTTATTTTGTTACTATGTGATTGTAAGTATATAATTTTCCCCTGCAGACGGCTTTAGTTGTATTTCAGAAATTTTGGTATGTTGTTTCATCATTGTCATTTTCCTATTCCTAGTTATTAATTATTTCCATAATCTGTTATTTAGAGTACATATTAGTTAGGACTTCATTGTTAAGTCTCCATTTAAGTCTGTAACTTTGGTTTGTGGCCTCTGAACCAATTTCTGTACATACTGTATTATAGTTTGCATGTCAGGGCAGCTAGGTGGTGCAGTGAGTAGAGCACCGGCTCTGGAGTCAGGAGGATCTGAGTTCAAATCCGGCCTCAGACACTTGACACACTTACTAGCTGTTGTGACCTTGGGCAAGTCATTTAACCTCAATTGCCCTGACTTCCTACCTCCAAAAAAAGAGAATATGTCAATTTTTTCTGCATATTTATATTTATTTGTAATATTTCTGTGCCCTAGTATGTGCTCAATTTTTAGAAAAGTTCCACTTGTTACAGAAAAAATATATATATATATATATATATCCTTTGGTGTTCCATTTAGAGGATACCACAAGTCTATTAACTCTAGTTTCTCCAGTATTTGTTCAGTTTTTCATTTTCCTTTTTGTATATCCTCGTGTTAGATTTCTCTAAAATAGAGAGAGGGATATTGAAGTCTCCTGTCACTGTTCTTTTACTCTCTATCTCTTTGCATCTCAAATAATGTTTCTTTTATGAATTTGGATATCAAGGCATTTGGAATATATTCATTTATTACTGAAATTGATTGTTCCTTTTAGCAGAATAGAGTTTCTTCATTTATCCCTTTTTATTTTTTAAATGTTTGTTTTTGCTGTGTCTGGTAGCATGATGGCAAGTCCTGTGTTTTTGGGTTCACTGGATGTATAGGAATTTTTTTTTATCTCTTTAGTTATATTTTGTGCATGCCTTTGTTTTTTAAGTGTGTTTCTTGTAAGCATGGTTTATAGGATTTTATTGTTTTATACAGAGTGTCCCTCTTTTTCTTTTTATTGGATTGTTTAATCCATTCACACTTAAAATTAAGAGTTATGCTTATATTTCCTCCATCTACCTCTAAAATTTGATTTTTTCAAGTTATGATCCCCCCAAGCTTCTGCTGTTAACACAGTATTATGTTCCTGCATTTATTTTATTTTTAATCTTTTTTTAAAAAGGTGGCCCTTTTCCAACTAGCTTTCTTATCCTCACTTCTGATCCTCTTTTCTTGTTTGTTATTCCTTTACTTCAGAGTTTTGTTTATTAGTTCCTCTCTGCTGCTTTTATCTAATTATATTTTTCTATCCCCCTCTTTTTCCTCTAAGTCAAATGGATTCCCCTTTCCTTCCTTTCAGCTAATTCTCTTAATTAGTTTTTAAAATTTCTATTTTTGCGTGTCTTTTTAGAAAAAAAATTCTCATTCTCTGGATTATCCATTGTCTCTTTCTGTTAAATCTTGAATCTCATATTCCAAGTCATGGACCCTTTAATCGTTTGGTCTCTTACCTTTCTCATCTTCTTCATCCAATCAAAGCTTCCAAGATATCCATCATTAACTTTGCCCTCTAGGTGCTTTCTGCTGCTTTTATTGTGGTTTATTCTCAGAACAATGCCCGTTATTGCAGGTGTTAGAGAGGACACTGTCTCATGGCAAGGCACCACCCTCCCCACTCTCCACTGATGTATATCCTCTCTTGTTGGCCATTTTTTTCTTTAAAATTTGCCTGAAAATCTCCTCCCTGGGTCTGTGATCTATCACCTCTTCAGGTTCCAGTTGCTTCTAGGGGTTTTGGCTCAACCTATCCTTCCCAGGTACCCAAGCCCCTAGACCTCATCCAATGTAAAGTCTTCACCTCCCTTCATCCATAGGAACATTTATCAGTGGATCCCCCTCCCATTTCCAAAGTAAGGCCTCCTTCCTTTTCCCCCTTTTCAGCTTTTCCCCACTCCACTCACTTTGCTGTAGGTTCTTTCTTTTTTTTTTGAGACTATGAAGTAACCTACACTTTGCTAGCCCTTGATTTGACCCTGGGGCATCATTCCTTCCTCTCTGTTCTCCTCATCTCCTTGCTTCTTCATGTATCCTCCCACATTGTAGTATAGTTCTATAAAATGTTCACCTGTAGGCATGGCCTTGCCAGGTTCTGTCCATGATACCCCTTCTCCACCTCCTCAATGATGCCTCTCCCAGATATCTGCCTTTACCCCTCTCTCCTTGTGTACATTTAGAAAGAAGTCTCTTATTGATCTTTCTGTTGTTATTCTGTTGCTGTTTGCAGTTATTCACTCCATTTCTGTTGTCTGTGGTGTTGAAGATGCAAATAATCTCCCGTTCTGATATTTTTCTTCTAAAAATGTTTCAAATTCTTCTTTGTTATGGAATGTCCATCTTCTGTCTTGTACGATTAGTCTCAGAGTTGTGGGATCAGTCACTCTGGGCTGTATCTAAGCTCCAGTGTTCTTTGAAACACATTATTCCATTCCTTCCTCCTCTTTCTCTAGCATTATTTGAATGTCTTTCTCTGTATTTGATGGTCTTTTTCCTGATGGCTTCCCAAACTTGTTTCTTAATCAAATTGTTAAATTTAACCACTATGTGTTTTGTAGTTGATGGTCTTGGTTTTGTATGTATATGCTTGTTTTTCTTTTTTCCTGGTAGCTGTCTGTGAATTCCTTCAATTGGAACTTCAGTTTTCGTGTTCAGAAGTTCTGGGTAGTTCTTTTCTATTATTTCCTCCATTGTAGTATTAAGATTTTATGTACTTCTATGTTCTTCTGGAAGACCTGTGATCCTTAGGTTGTCTCTATGCATTCTGTCTTTGAGATTCATATGTTTTCTTGTATAGTGAACATATTTTTCTTTTAATGCTCTTGCGTTTTTTTTTGCTTCTCTTTTTCTAGATGGTTTTTATTTCTGGGTATTTGCATTCCCAATCTTTTGTTCTCTCTTTTATTTCTTTGGTGAAGCTTGCCATTGCAGATTCAAGTTTTCCTTTTTTTATTATTTTTGATAGGCAGAACAGAAATTCTGCTTTCATAATTCTCATTTCTCTTTTAAAACATTCAGAAACAATGTATGGTAGTTCCATGTTCTCCTCAACCTCCATAGAGTCCTCTTTGTAATCCAGTATTAGATCATTTTCACAGATTCCTGAACTTGCTTACTAGACCTAAAGACTATACTTCCTTCTGTTGTCACTTTTTTTTCTTTTGATTTATCTGTTTATGTTCAAAGTCTTTGAGATTTCTCCTCCCAGGAATCTTTGGTACTTTGAGTCTTTCTTCCTCCCACCCCCTGTTATTTTCCTTATTGCTCATTTTAGACTCCCTCCCCTCCGATTGCCATTTTCTTAGTGTCTGCATCTCAGCGGGTTTCAGCCTTCTCCCACAGCAGACTGGGAGTGCTGTGTTCTTCCCTCCAGCTTAGTGCAGTGCTGCGAAGCTCCCTACATGCACAATGCCTGGCCCTGGTTACCTGTGCTTCTCCCTCTGTTCCTTAGTTCTTTGGCCTAGCACCAGAACTTCAGAGCCATCTGGTATCAGCTGTTCAGATCCTGCTTTCCCTGACACTCAGTTCAGAGTTTTGCAGCTTTGTTGCTTCCTTCCTTCCTTCTTTCTCCTCTCCTTTCCAGAGTTACACAGCTAGTAAGTGTCTGAGGTCAGATTTGAACTCTGGTCCACCTGAGTCCAGGGCTGGTGCTCTATCCATTGTACCACCTAGCTGCCACCCCCCCCCACCCTTAAACCTTGTTTTGGATTCATGGTGTCTTAGACTGTGGAAACATCTGAAGTTGCTTTATCTTTTGTGCATTATTTTTGTTTTGGGGAAGTTTGAGAGGTCCTGGGAACCAGAGACAATATCTCAGCCATCATCTTGTTTCTTTTATGTGTCAGAGGCAAGACTCGAACCTAGATCTTTCAGGGTCTGAGGACAGGTTCCTATTACTCTGCTTGTGCACTTCAAGTATATACACAACATACACCACAGAAGTACTCATTTTGAGCGGAAAGGTAACAGCATCTGGAGGGATCAGGAAAGGCCTCAGACAGATGAGGGAAACAGAAGGAATAGTTTTGGCAAGGATTATGGACACTTCTTCCTCAGCGACCATGCTCAAGGAGGAAAGGCCAACTGAAGGTGTAGATGATTTTGGAGGTGCAGAGAGTAGAAATGACCTTGATGTTCTTAAGTCATAAAAACCAGCCTGACATTCCAAGCCAGGATGCAGATCTAGGTTTCCTGCTTCCAGATTATAATTTTTCCCTGCTAAAGTAACATCCTTTAGTTAGCTTAGTAATTTATTTGTAGCATATTATTTATGATATTTGGAGAAAAAAATCTCCATACAGGTTGAACATGCTACAAAAAAGGTTTTCTATGAATGATTTTTTTTACCTTTTTTTTTAACCAGACCTGTGATTTCATCAGTGTAGGTACGATCTCTATACACTCCAGCCCAGTCACTCCTCTGTAACTTCTTTGGTGTTAGAGAAATGTCTGGGAGGCTCTGCCAGTACGTGTCAGAAGCCAGACTTGAAATCAAGTCTCCTTGACCCTGAGGCCATCTCTCTAGCTGTCATTCTAGGCTGCCTTTCACTCAGCTTAATTTATTCCAAATAATTCCACCCTCCTTTATAATAGTCTTTAGTTACGAAGTACTTTACATATGGAGATGATTTAGCTCATCTGTACCTCACACCAGCCCTATGAGGTAAGCACTACAACTACAACCTTCATTTTGCAGATGAGAAAGCTCAGGCTTGGAAAGGTTGGTCTAGTGTTGCACAACCAGCAAGTAAGTCACACAGTGGCTCTCAGCCCTAGATCTTCTGGACCCAAGTTCATGGCTGTGCTCTCTCATGCTGCTTCTTAGTCAAGTCTGCTCAAACTGAATCACTTTTGATTTACCTCATTAATGAGAGGGAAGCAGTCATGACACATTGGGCTTCTGAGATTGGTGAGAATTCACCATATCTTTGTTGGACCCAAACCCATGATGCTAATCCTGGGCCATCATTATTTTTCAAAATAATAAATAATAAATTTTTCAAACTTCAAAAACTTCAAACTGAATGATGAAATGAAATAATGAAGCTTCCATTGAAAAAGAGACAGATCTTTTGTTTTGTTTTTAGAATATTTAACCTAGATAATAACAAAATGAGATGGGAGGACAGAGAGACATAAAAGCATTAGCTTAAACTATTTTCAGAACCGTCATGTGGAAGAGAGGCTTTGGTTGAAGTTATAAGGTGGTAGATTTCAGTTTTGATATAAGTAAGAACTTTCTATTAGAGCTGTCCAGCAGTGAAATGGGCTTTGGGAGCTATTGGACTTCACTAGAAGTATTCAGGCAGCAGCATAATGGCACACCTGGCAGGGATATGGTAGGAGAAAATCCTGCATTGGATGGGAGTTATACAAGAAGACTTTTGAGTCCCCTTTTACCAGAATTTTTGAGAAATTTCAAATTTTTGAGAAAACTTCTAACTTCCCTTTTTCCTTACTTCACACTGTAGCCTAGGGCCCTGCATACTGGAAATTCACTATATATTATTAACTAAAAAAATTCATCGGGGTAATAATGATATTAAAAAGGAATTACAAGTAAAATAGATGCACCATCTCTCCTGACCCCACCAGAGAGAGCTAGAGCTTAAAGATTTGCTACATATAAACCACAAGCCATGCATTAAGTAGATTGGTATGTAATTGTGTCAAAAGTGATTTTGCAAGTTTAGTTTTTGTGTCATTAGGCAACATTTACCCTTCCCCTGACTCCAGACTTGAGAATATCAACATGACCTTTGAATTTACAGAAGGAAGGAAACACTCCCTGTATACCTTTTTTCTTGATTCCCTGATGTGAATGACCGGGTATATGGTCATAACCACTGGTTAATAGAAGAGCCACCTAACAAGATGTTGGACTGGTATTTCTGGGAGAACACTTGAAGGTGCACCCTGTTGGCCCTACCCTTGCCCCACCTCCACCTATACCCTATACTAGGGCTTTATATCTTTATTTGTGTTTACAACTATCCTTCTTGGAACTGTCTGCCATGCCTGGAATTCACTCCCTCCTCAACACAACCTTATTGAATGCCTCTCTTCTTTTAAGACAAAGCATTGCTTTCTATACAGAGCCTTTCCTGATTCCCCCAGCGACTAGTTGTCTCTGTCTCCCCTTGCATATATATCTATATATATCTAGATAGATAGATAGATACATATTTGTCCCTTTCCTTTTTCTCCCTCCTCCTATTTCTCCTTTTCCTTTCCCTCCCCTTCTGTCCCCTTTCCTCCCCTTTATCTCTATATTTCTGTCACGCAGCAGAGTATCTGGCACACAGTAAATGTTTAGTAAAATGCTTTTTAATTAATTTAATTAAATGCTATGTTTGCCTTTCTGCAACTTTCACCCATTGTTTCCAGTTTTGCCCGCCAGGGTCAAGCAGGAGAAGTCTGATCCCCTGTTTCATGTGAATACACTCTAGATATCTGAGGCAGCTCTCATGTCTTCCATAGTTTTCTTCAGGATCAGTATTCCCAGTTCTCATCAGAGCGTTTCAATATTCAAATGTGCAAATGTGGTTTGATCAGTGTAGGAACTCTTGATGCCAGAACTAGCCTTACCCATGCAGAGCCATCTTATCTATGACTTAGTAGATAAGGCCTAGACAATGAGTTGCCGTAGGCACTAAGAAGTCATAGAGAATTAATCATTAGAAGCAGGATCTGAACACTGGTCTTCTTGACTCCAAGCCTAGTATGCTCTCTGCTATGCTATGCTGGCACTAAATTGCAGAGCATTCCATATATGCTACATTTGAAAGAGCATATGTTGAAAGTACCTTTTGGTACTTACCTTTTGATGGAATTACAATCAACAATCATTTATTAAGCACCTGTTGTATACAAGGCACTGTGCTAGGCGTGGAGGACCTTATGATCATAGGATTATAGAATCAAAGATATTGAGCTGGAAGGGACCTTAGTTATCAGCTCGTTTAACCCTCTCATTAAAGTGATGAAACATATCCAGAATAGGAAGTGAAATGAAATGACTTGCCCAAGGTCACACAGTTGTCAGAAGCAGGATTTGAACCCAGGTCCTCTGACTCCAAATCCATAGCTCTTTAAGAGTGCTTCTTAAAGTGCCTGACATTTCCAATAATTATGATGTTTCTAGCTTCAAGATGAATGGAAGGAGTCAGGATTCTCTTCAGTGTCAGACTGAAAATAATGGGTACAGTCTAGCACCCTGAGAGTATGGTCTTGCTAATTGTCCTGCAAACCTATAATTTTTCGCTTTATGTAAAGTCCAGATGTCTTGGTTTCTACACAGACCTTTTTTTCCTTTGATAGGAGATATGTTCCTGAAAACTGACAGCAAAGATAGTTGTGTTAAAATTTAACTCCAAGTCTTCTATCTAGGTTTTGTAATTATCTTTGTCTTTAGACCAAGAAATTATTTATTTTTTTCCTTTGTTCTGGAGTTAATGCTGAAAATGGATCTTTTAATTTTTTTTTTCAGATGAAAGCTAAAGGAACAAGCCAGTGCTTGGAACCATTAGTGACTCTGTGTAGCTCCTTGTAGTATAAATTACCATCATTAAACATTACCCATATAGTGAGTAGGCGGCAATGACTTGGCAGGCAGCAGAGAATATTGCTATCCAGGAAGCCTATTAAAGATGGGCCTTGGGACTTTAGCTCCTTCAGCCCCTGGTGAGTGAGCATGTTTTAAAATGGGAAAGCAAGGTGCCATGGTTTGCTCGTGGAAAAACTCAAGTTGTTACCTCACCACGTAAAGTGGTAGAGGCTCCACTTGGTGACTTGTGTCTTTGTGGAAAGGGATCCAGTGACACTCGCCTCATCACATGTCAGTGGCTCATCATCAGCTTTTCCTGATTGAGTCATTTGCCCTCAATATCAAAAGGTTAGTATCTTGCTGCTGTGCTTCGTATATATTCTATGTCTGTCTCTCTGTGTCTGTCTTCTCCCCTTTCTCCCTTCTCCTCCCCTCCTCCCACCTTTGTTTGTAAACTAAAAAAGTTATAGTGGATGATTTCTAGTGTCACTTCCTTTTCTGAAACCCCATAATTTATTATTTCATTTTAAGTGACACTAGAGAAAAGGAAGGCATTTGAAAAACGTGTGACATTTTTAATCATGCCTGCTATAATTAAAATGTATATATTACAGCTAAATTCCAAAGTTTGCTTAATTCTGAATGTTTTTTTTTACTAAGAGCAAACAGAAATGTCCAACTTTGTTGTCACTAAGAGTGATTTAGAACCTGAAATTATTAGACCTTCCAGTGTGTGAATTTTACAGTTGGTGAGCAAACCGTTGATTCTTTCCAAGATTGGCTAGATATTGCTGACTAATATTACCATTCGGTTTTGAATTAGTAATTTACTTGCTTGAGGCCAGAGTTATATGTTGAATTCTTATGCGGACCAGCAATTTCTATTTCATGGTTATCTTATGATTCTCAGCCATTTAGTTTTGCTATTGGTTATGAAGGGAGATGAGAAGGTGGGAGCAGACCAACACAAATACATCTCTGATATTGAAAGGTAATTTTCTATTGGCTCTAGATAAGATTTGTGCTATCCATATATCAAAAAAAAATCCCAATTTCAAGATTAGCTAATATCTAATGTTGATGTTAGACTTTATACTTCAGTAAGACCATATGCAGCATTTACTGGAATGAGAGTTTATACCATGGTTCACTGGCAGAAAAATTAAAATTATTGACACATCAAGGAGAATCAGTCAGTTGACAGGCCTTTATTAAATGCTTACCGTATGCCAAGCTGAAAGACAAAGACAGTCACTATCCTCAAGGAACTCACATTCTAAGAAGGGAAGCAACATGTGCTTAGAGAATGGATGGAGGGTAGCCTTACAGGGGAATACTGGAGGAACCCGAAAAAGCCTCCTGCAGAAGTAGGATTCGAGCTGGTTCTTAAGAATTAGGCATGCCAAAAGGTAGAGGTGAGAAGGAAGAACATTCTAGGATGGATGAAGTCAGTTAAAAGGCACAGAGTAGGAAGACAGGATGTCATGGTGGAGAAAGACCATGAAGAGCAGTTCAGCTGGATCATAGAGTATACGGGGGCAGGAAAGTGTGAGAAGGCTGGAAAGGTAGAAAAGGAGTGAGATGATGAACTTTAAATGACAAATATACGTTTATATTTTATCTTAGAGGTGAGTCAAGGGCAGACATGATCCTACCTGCACTTTAGGAAAATGGAGATTTGGTAGTTGTGTGGAAGGTGGCTTCCAGCGGGGAGAGATCAGGAGAAAACAGGGAGTCAGTGAGAAGGCTTTTGAAGTTGTTTAGGTGACAGGTATTAGAGGCCTGGAGTAGAGATTATGGGCTGTATTAGATGACCTTTGATCACTTCAGATTCCTAAATTTTAAGGATGCTTGATATTGAGGAGTGAAAATAGATATGTTGATACTGTGTACAAAGGAACTGCAAAATTGTAAGATGATCAATTGCGAATGACTTGGCTTTCTCCGCAATACAGCGATCCAGGACGACTCTGAAGGACTGAAAAATGCTATCCATCTCCAGAGAAAGAACTGATGATGTCTGAATACAGATGGAAGCAGACTTTTTTTAAACTTTCTTAATTTTCTTGAGTTTTTTTTGGTATATTTTCTTTCACAACATGACTATTATGGATATGTTTTGCATGACTACACATGGATAACCTATATCGAACTGCTTGCCTTTCTCAGTGAGAGGGGTGAGGAGGAAGGAAAGGAGAGAATTTGGAACTCAAAAGTTTTAAAACAAATGTTAAAAATTGTTTTTATATGTAAGTGGAGAAAAATAAAAGTAAAATACTAAAAGAAAAAAAAGAAAATAGATATGTTGGGTGCTTTAAGAGGTATATAAAAATGGAGTACCAGTTTCTACCCAAAGATGGGTAAGAAACTTTTAAAGGGAACTTCTTCCTCCTTCAGGAGTTCACAGCTTGATTGCAGGTGCCCAGACTGGTAGACCCAGATCAACAGGATGTAAACAAACCTGAATGGTAAACAACCTTGGGTGTGGCCCATGATGAAAGAAGATAAACTGCCACCAAAAAAGCATAGGTAGCCTTCGCCACCTACTTTAGGGATTTAAGCCCAGAAATCTGAGTTCAGATTCCCCTCCAGAGGATGCCAGGCTACCTGTGAAATTTCCAAGATAGTACATTGAGGTACTCAATAAAGATCCCTCATTAGCCTAGTGGCTTCAGCAGGTTCTTTGCACATTGTTGGGGAGTCCTTATAATAATGTACATACTCTAGTAATGACGTTTTCTAAAATTACTCTTAACAGAGAATAGTTACCATCATGTGTTGGATTGATCTTTAGTTTCAAAACTGATTTTTTTTTGGTACTTTGTTGCTTGCAGATCTACTTTTAATGGAAATGGCCATATGAATTATTTGAGTTACTTTTATACTACTTGACTTTAATTAACTTAGCAAATAACACATAGAAATCAGAAATCTTGAAATAGATTGGGAACTTTGGGGATTTTAAACAGTTTCAAAGTAATGTGTAATATCATGGGAGATAGATGTCTTCTCAAGACAAATTTAATCTAATTATGCTGTTTTTCCTCAAAGAAGCATTGATACTTCACAGTACCTGTAATTAACAAAATAAATTAAACACGTTTTCAAATAATTTGTATTTTCAGATTTCATGTACATTTCCAAATGATTTGTAAGCTGAATTTATATCTCTGGGAAGGAGTTTAATTTTTATTTAAAGGTTTTTAAGAATTAAATTCTTATGATATAATTTTGGCCTATTTTCACAGATTAATAGAATTTTGTTAATTCAGGATTTGTTAAATAAGCAGAAGATCTGAGAGTGATTATAGTGGTTATCAAGCTAAACCCTCTTATCTCACATCTCAGGAAGCTAAGGCTCACAGGGTTTAAATGACTTTTCCAGAGTCTTTTAGATAAAGTGACAGACTTGGGACTTGACCTTCCTCAATCTTGCTTCTAGCTCTTCTTGCCACACTATATAGGGTTAATTATAAATTGTGGATAAAAATTAATAAAAAGGATGCACATTTTTGTTTTTTCTCATTCATACACAACAGTGGTGATTAATTTTTTTTTCTTTAGTCAATCATGGTCAGGTGATTTGGCCAAGGTCTCTTTGCTAGTAAGTGACTGAGGCTGGATTTGAACTCAGGTCCTCCTGACTCCAGGGCTGGTGCTCTATGGACTGCACTGCCTAACTGCCCGCTGGTGATAAATTTAAAAATAATTTTCCTCTCATTTATTTTCATTTTCCCCTTTATGTGGGTCAGACTTGAATCATTCCCACTTCTGTCCACAGAGGGTAAATTGAGCCCCTTCTTTGTCTGACCCTAACAATATAAGAATGCAAATGCAAATGCCAAGAAGTAGATACCAAAGAAAATTGAATCTTTTGTCTTTCTTGACCATGGTGCTTCCCTGCAAATAGGTATTATTACCAGGGCTTTACATAAATATAACACAGATGTACAAATGCTTTGGTTTGTAAAGTCTGGGGCAATTCACTTACTCCTTCCTGTCTTCCATCTCCAGAGTTAGAGGTAGCAGGATGTGGTGGATGGAGAGCTGGCCTCAGACTTAGGAAGTCTTGGATTCAGGTCCTTCCTCTTGCCACTGGCTGTGTCGCCCTTTTTCCTCATCTGAGAGTTCCTTATATCAATGAAATCACATGTTCTTACGTTATTCCTACATGGTGAAGTTAATTTCTGTCACATCATATGATTCTATCACATCATGTTAACATGGGGAACAAGTACCCTACTACATGTGTTCAGAGTTTCATTTAATACTAATTGTTTGAAATAATGTTTGTACTTTGAAAGATTCCTTTAGATGGCCTTTTCAGGCACTGAAAGGGAAGGACTAGGCTGCATGTTGTTTTGTCAATGGTGGTCCTTGATAGTGCACTTAAGGTTGGGTCACCGAAGATGTTAAGATAGTCTTTTCTTTCTTCCTTAAAGAAGCTGGTCCCTTTATGATATAAAATAGGTACTCTATGCCAAAGTGAATGCTTCTTCATTGTTTTAGAAGGTTACTGTAAACTTCTTGAAAGCAGGTGCCTTATTGGATAAACCTCTATCCCCTAAAATTTCTACCGTAGAACCTTTCAGCTACATGTTGAATGCAATTGCATCATATGTCAGTGACCAAGAATACTTATATTCCTTTTAAAAACTAGGTTTAAAAGCATAGCTTTATTTCTTACAAACATGCAAGAACCTGTTTAAAAATGAACCCATTTCAAATTTTTTTCCTTATTTTATAGTGAACATCTTGTTTTAGTGAGCCTCCAGCTAGGATTTCTGCCTTTTTTTTAAATACAAAGTTATTTGAAGGCAATCATGTAAAATATCAAATATTATAGAAATATTGTAATCACATGGTTTGGGCCCAGAATTAGAAGGGCATTTATTTATCCATCCAACAATCATTTATTAAATATCTCCTCCTCTTTGCCAAGTACTGTGTATTAACAGTGCTGGAGGTACAAAATGATATAGACCACCTTCAAAGGGCATACATTCTACTAGGCCAGGGATGGGGAATTTGGGTCCTCAAGTATAGCCCTTTGACTGAATCCAAACTTCACAGAACAAATCCCCATAATAAAAGGATTTGTTCTGTAAAACTTGGACTCAGTCAGAAGGCTGTACAAGGCAGCAGGCAGTAGTCTTTAAGGCCTGTCTGCTTACCTGGTGTGCAGCCAGGGTCTTCATGACCACAGGACTCTTTCATTTTGCTTGTTCATTTTTTTTAATTGATGCTTTTTTCTTGATAACTTATCAGTCATTTCCTGATAAACTCCCTCTGGCCTTCTTTGTAACAAAGAAAAACAGTTCAGTAAAATAGAAAATAAAAGACCTACCTAATAGTGTATTCAGTATTCTGCTTCTGCATTCCCCTACCTCTTTACTGAGGGGAAAAAAGCATATCTCGTTTTATTTGCTGGCACCCATATTGATTATTGAATTTTAATATGTGTACCTTAGAGTATTGTTTTCACTTCCCTTCTTAAGTCATATGACTGTTCTTTTCTTGATTCTGATAACTTCAGTGTTACATTAGTTCATAAAAGTTTTCTATTATTTTTATGAATTCTTTGTATTCATCAGTATTTCTTATGATCTACTCCATTCATATATCATAATTCTTCCAGCCATTCCCTGATTGATGGGCACCCATTTTTTGTTTTTCACAAAAAAGTCTTGTTCTAGGTATTTTGCCACGAATGGGACTTTGCTTTCTGTCTTTGACATCCTGAGAGTATATGACCAGTGGTGATATTGCTGGGTGAAAGGCTTTATATTTCTGCATCAGTTTTATTTATCCATTCATTATCAATGTCACTTACCACGTTGGCTAGCCAACAGGAAGTAGAAAGATGTTTGTAACAAACTCCTCCAAATGAGTTTATCCTACACGTAGGTGATCACTGCCCCGAGACACTGTGGTTTGCTGGGACTCAGTGGCTCATCCACCCGACTTGATTTGATCCCTATCCCTCTTGAGCTCATTTCAACATCACCCCCCCTTGAATCACCGATGGTGAATTCTTTAGGCTACTACGCATTCTTCCCTGATATTTCTTAATTTATTTTAAAGTGGAAAGTTTGCAAGTTGACTTTTGTAGCATACGTAGTACAATTTGGCTGACAGCAGTATCTGGCAAAAGAAATAACCAAATTATTATTCAGTCATGGGTTTTTAACAGCCGCAAAAGCAAGTGGATGTTAACTAAATGATGCAATTTATTCCCTTCCCTCTTATTGCCAGCCTGCCTATTACAGAAAGAGTGCCAGTTTTCAATAAGTGGTACCCAGATGGTATTCACATGACGCCTACTTGGTTACAGAGCCTAAGCAGGGAATAACTCGGCAGCCACTACAAGCTGTGGGTCAATGGAGGGGGAATGCCTGTTGCTTCACAGTTTTGCATATGTAAATCTGTTAATGTTATGTCAGTATTGTGCGGTCTAAACACAAGCATTCCCTTTCTCCGGGGCCCAGATGAACTTGGATTTCAGCCCAGTTAGCGAGGATCTAGGAGAGAATGCTGCAGTCGGAGTATGCTGCCACGGCATGCCTCCTCGGTGAGAGCGCCCCGCTTCCGGGATGCTCTCCTTTTCTCCCCAGCTGAAGCTGTGTTCAGGAAGTGCCTGTGATAGGCTGGCTCCCTAATAGGAGAGCCAGGCAGGGTTTTCTAAGGTTGGACGCAAAGATTGTCTAAGTGTGAGCGTTCAGCTATTTTTAGTCCAGCTTCGAAGACAATTCATTTGGCCTAGCCTGGGTCTGTTTCCCTCACACTTTCTTTCTCTGTCTGCCACACTTCGGCACTCTATTTCATCAACTGCAGATGTGGCACACAGCCGTCTCCGAAAAGTCATGAACTGTGTCGTCTGTGCTGTTTAACAGCCAACATCTGCTGCAGCAGCCTGATGGAAACAGCATGGAAATAATGTTTGGGAAGGCACTGGAGTGCCTTAACTTTGGCTTCAGTTTGGCCTGGCCAGACAATTACTTTACATTAATGACATCAAGATAGGAGCTATAAAAGCAGATTCCAAATCGTTCCTTGCCACCTCCCTTCCCATTTTAAAAGTTGCTCTTTAAAATTGTACTTTCTTTTTATAGTTGATTATTTCTTGTTCTCAAAACCTTATTATAATGGGTGAAAACAACAACCAAAAATGCTAATAAAAAGGCAGAATTGTAATATGTTTAAATTCTCAAAAAGACCTATGGTGCTGGTTTAACCAGTGAAAATATTCCTGCAGGTATTGTAAACTTTATGTGCCATATGAAATGCATTAAGTGGGTTGTTTTTTTTAACGAAATAAAAAGTACATATTTTAACAATTTTGTAAATTTTTAAGGTTGTATTTCTGCTTCAGTCTCATGATTTTGATCTATAAACCAGTGTAATGGATTTTTTTCTGTAGACATAGGTTTTCTTGAATTTTATGTGTTGAAAACCTTTGTTTGTATTGGACTCTTTGGAGTTTTTTTTTCCTAATCAGAAAGCATCTATTGAGGGGCAAAATCGTGTTTGGTTGGTAACAGTCAGATATTGTGTGTTAGCACAACTTAAAACCTAAGCAAGGCTGCACCATTATAAAATGTTTTCAGCAGGAAGTCATTTGGTACTACTAAGGCTAATGAAATCAAATGTTCTTTATGCATAGGAGTATTCCAAACTTTTAGTATGTTAATAAGAGAAGTTTCATTATTTTTATTGTTTAGATTTTACTGTTTGCTCTGAAAGTGCATTTTTGGTTAATTAAGTATTCCACATCTCTGGTTCTTGAGATATATTTGTTTCTGTGACATTTTGCTGTATCTGTTGTACAGACAAAGTAACATGCTTCACTACTCACATTTCAAGTCACTAGACTTTGTTCTGAAGGACCAGATGGAACAATGCAGATTGTTTTTATCTTTTGTCCTTCATACTGTAACCTGATATCCAAGATAGCTAGACATCTAGCAGAAAATTTACAGTTTGAAAGAGAGTAAAGGACTTAGGCTGTGGATCAGCAGTGGTAAGAAAAAAAAAATCATAGAATCAGTAGAATCTCAGAACTGGAAGGAACTTAAAAAAATCATTTAGTCCCAGTTCCTTAATCAAAGCATTAGTTTCCCCTATCATATCCCAAACAAGTTGTCATCCAGTCTCTCCTTGAGCACATCTAGTGTTAGAGGCTCATTACTTTTCAAGCTGCCCATTATTGGACAGTTCCAGTTGTTAACATGGTTTTAGTTAAGCCCAATTCTGCCTCTTTATAGATTTAATTCAGAAGTTCTAGTTTTGCTTCCTATGACCAAGTAACATAAGTCTAATGCCCATTCCTCATGAATATTCTTTAAATTATGAAAACAGAGATCATGGTCCTTTAGATTTTCTCTTTTTCAGACTTACTTATAATCTGACTTCCTGGAACGTATGTAGCTCAGTTTCTGTTCCCCTTGTCATCCTTGCTGCCCTCCTTTGGTCATACCCAGCCTGCCAATGTGCTTCCTAAAATGTGGTGTCCAGAATGAAATATATCACTTTGGTTGTGTTATAACCAGGAAAAGAATACAGTGGAATTATCACCTCTTTCCCTCTGGACAGTATCCTTTTGTTAATGTAGCCTAAAGTCACATTAGGTTTTTAGAGGAATCTCTGTCAGAGTGTTGACTTATATTGCCTTTACATATTTTATTCCACCAATATTCCCAGTTCTAATTAACAAGAACTATTGTCTGTCCCTCCTTTCCTGTCTTTGTACAGTTGATTGTTTGAACCCAGATTCAGGACTTTGCATTTATCCATATTAAGTTTCATGTTAGATTTGGTCCTTCTTTTCAGCCACTAAAGATATGTTTGAATCCTGTTTCTGTTACCCTTTGATTGACTTTTCCTCTCAGCTTTGGAATATCTGCGAAGAAATTCATACTATTTACGTCTTCATTTAAATCACAGATAAAAATATTGAAGACTGATCTGTCAAGGACAGAATCGTATGGTTCTGGAGATTTTCTTCAACCGTCTATTACTAAACATTCTTTTAATACAGTCATTGAACTAGCTTCTGTTCCACTCCAGTGTTCTAGTATCTAGTTCACATCTCCATCCTGAGATATATCATGAGAAACTTTCTTGGATACTTTGTTAAAATGCAGATATACTTTGTGATATTCCTTCAACCTACTGATCTTATAACCCTGTTTAAAAAAAAAAGAAAGAATAAGGTTAGTCCGCTGTGATAAAAACCCAATGAACCTATGCAGGTTTGTGGTAATCATTACTTCCCATTCCAAGACTTCATAAACCAAATTTTAAAATAATCAGTTACAGACTTTTTCTGGGAATCAGTGTGCAAGTCATTATTACATATTTTGTAGAATCTAGTTTCTTGATTCTCTTTCTCACTCCACTCTCCTTGCTCAAATTTATGGTTTATTAAAGATTACTACTAAAAGTAATTCAGTAATCACATCTTCAATACTTGGGTAGGTGATTCGTCAAGGACAGCTGTCTTAAACTCTTTGAAGGCAACCAGGCTTTCTCACTATTTCTCTTTTTTATTTGGATGTCAGTTACCTCATAACCTTTTGTCTGTTCTTTCCAGTTTGAAGTTCTCTTTCTACTTGATACAGAAACAAAATAGGAGTTGAGTAATTCCATATTTTCTCTGCTAATTTACCATTGTTCAGTCTATTGTAAAGAGCATCCCAGAATCTTGGCTGGAACAAACCTTGGAGCCATTTACTTAAGTCTATACCTGAACAAGACCTCTTTAGTTTTCCCCAACAAGTGGTCATCTCCACTTGAAAATCTTTTGTAAGGGGAAACCCACTGTCTTTCAGGATATCTCATTCCATTTTTGGACAGTTGTAGTTTTCAAAATATTTTCCCTTACCTCAAGCCAAAATCTACCTCCCTGAATTTTCCATCTCTGGTTCCTAGTCTTGTCCTTGGAGGCTAAGTAGAAAATATCTAATCTGCCTATCTACAGAAGACCTTAGTGACAACTCTCACATCTTCCACTATTTTCTCTTTTCTACACTAAACATCTTCAGTTTTTTCAGCTGATAGTCATAAAGAATGTTCTTGAGACCCTTCACCTTTATGAGTTCCTTCTTTTCTTCTTTATCTGGTCAGTCACCTTTCAAAAAATGTGCCCTGAGAAAACCACAATACACTATGTGTAGTCTGACCAGGGCAGAGTATGTCTGGACTCCCCCTACTATCAGACACTACAGTGTGCCTGTTAACATGGCCCAAAATTGTGTTAGGTTTTTTGGGTTGCCATATTGTACTGTTGCATTGTCTTGAGCTCTGCACACAACTAATCCCCAACCCCTAAAGCCCAGCATTGGACTTCTTCCTTCCTTCCTTGTTTTTCTCCCCAATGTAGCCTTTAAAATCACACCCCCATCCCTTTTTGCTCACCTTAGCATCTTCTACAAGCTTGAGCTCATGAGGTTTAGTTTCCCCATGGCCTTCTTTTCTGTTTGTCCTCAGTTGCACGTCCTTGCTTCCATCTCTAGAGCATAGCCTTCGTATATTTTAGCTCATTGGAGAGCTCCCTGTGCCAGCCATATTGGATCTGGGGTACCTTCCTCTTTTCTTTGCCCTTTCGAATGTTCTCTTTATATTGTCCTTTGAATAGATGTCTAAAAATTGAATACATTACTGTTGCAATCATCCATATGATGACATTACAAAATGGGAAGGCTGGAATTTAGAACAACTTTCTTCTTGCTTTCCTACTCATACTCCAAACTTTCTTTTGGTTTCAAAACTAGTTTAATTGTCAAACATAGCCAGGCCCTATCCTGGGTACCATTGATGTACAAACTACCCCACTCCCCATCCTCTACCCCTACTTCCACCCCAAGGTTTTTATTGACTCTGTATTAGCTTTTATAATAAAGGGAAGATACCAAAAGCCCTGGGGTGTCCCTAAAGTCTGGACACATAGGCAATGTGGAGTTGTTGCATTGAGTTCACATGAATCTTGCAAAGCACGTCAACCTTTGCATCACAAATGATGGAAATCATATCGAAGATGTCATTTGTTAATATTCCAGTTAAATAAAATGTTGAAAATTTCATTCATTTCATTTTTTGAAAATAGGCATTTTTGCCTATGTGTCCAGACTTTAGGAACACCTCATACAGCAAGTAATGGGAATTCCTTCTTTAGCAGTTGGCTTCAAATTTCTCCTCTGCTTATATAAAACCAAATAGTTTTATTTAAGCTTTTGTTTCTTCTTTTATCTCACTACCACCTTCTTTCTGCATTCCCTGTTTTATTACTAGATTTCAATGTAAATCATTTACATAACAATTGAAATGGACTGCTACAGTTTTCCAAAGGGTCAGAGGTTTTCCCTTTTCTCCTTAGGAGATCATATGTTTACGTGCACGTCTAATTCCATGTTCTAGAGAAATTTCGTGCTAAGGATAGGTGGTAGGAAGTAGGAATGACTTGGAGAGGTGAGCAGTGGTTGGCTGTTTGTGTGTGCATTTCAAGTATCTTTGTGTTACATAGATTGAATATTTAGTACTCCTTAAAAATAAGAAACTAAGAAATGTTTAAGGGCATATTTATTGCCCAAAACAGATAAGGTAGACAATAAAAAATTACCTGACCACATTAAGTAGTTGCAGACCAAACAAAACTTCTGACCAGTACAATCTTTCATAGCTTACAGTGATCTTCTTTGCCAGCTGCTATATATATATGTATATATATATATATATATACACACATATATATGCTATATACTATAGCATATACTATGCTATACTGATGTGACCTTTCCCCTTAAACCAATTCACAGACCTTCTGAACTTCCTGATTCAGCTTTAATGAAAAGAGCACCAAATCCAAATTTAGGAGATGTAGATTTAGGATTCATCCGCCTTGTATAGAGCTCAGTTTTCTTACATGTAAAATAGGAATGGATGAAAATGTCAATGTTGGTGTCCTAGCTAAATAGGAAATTCTAGATGGAGTGCTTGGCTAAACTTGAAAGGCTGCTGGCTGAATTCAAAATATTATTACTTCAAGGTTCTCCAACTTTACACACTAGCTCCAGTCCTCTTGGTGCTTCCACTAGCTTGCTTTCTCCTTTCAGTCGTCACGCCTACTTTCTTTCTTCTCACATTTTATTCCATATTGCTAGAACAACCTCCCACATCTCATCTGGGGGGAAGAAAAAAAGCTACCTTCCCTTCCTTGAAGATTTTCCTTATGACTCACTTCTTCTGGGAAGCCATTGCTTCAGCAATCTTATGACCCCAAATACAACTGGAATAAATTCAGCTCTGCTGAATGCTACATCACTCCTGTCATCATATGTCTTTCCCCTTTCTTTCTCCAAGTTTCTTGGCCACTCGACATGTAAGCCCTTTCTGAAAGGACTTTTCTTGACTCTCTTTTGCACAGCACCCAGAACTTGGTTAGGATATTCGAGAACATTAAATAATGATCGAGCTTTTCCTATAGTGGCCACCTATTTGCTCGAGCTGAGTACCACCTCTTCTGTGCATCTCCTTGGATGCACACCCACCCTTCCCATGATGGCTCAAGTAGGCAAATGGCAGAGGCAGTGGCATGGTGAGTACTTTAAGATGAATTCTCTGCATGCTTTTCATAATGATTGTTCCTTAATTGTGGTACTCTCTGAGAAAAAGAGAAGTTGTAGTTTCTCTTTCCTATGTCTTTGTTCCCAAGGGCATCACCTTCTTCAACATGGTGGGTTCTAGCTTATAACATCAAGGAAATAGAAAAGGCTCCCTTTGTTTTTAGATGCCTGCTAGAGGAGAACTGAATTCTGCTTCTGAGAGGAGAGGGCTCGGTGGTCTCAAATATCTGTACATTTTCTGATCTTCAGCTTGGAGTCCTCTTGAAGCCTTCCATTCTGTGTTCTTCCAGGCAGGAGGAAAAAAACAACATAAAAAAGGTTTTGAAATGCTTATTTATGACTCATGATGTGGTTGAGAAAAGAGCCTGTGACTTTAACCCTTTCAGTTCCAAGCAGCTTATGGACTGTGTCAGGCACTATATTTTAGAGTTTTATCAAAAGATAATTTGATAAGTAAACAACTAGAACACTGAGTTGTGGAGGAGACAACTAAGTAACCTTAATCTCAGGGCAAAATACAGGACACACTGCATAGCCCTTATTTCCTTTACTCTGAACTCGGGTGTCATATAGTGAATCCTAGCTCATAATCTCTTTGTAGTTGGTTCTAAAGATTAAGATAGTTGATAGTGGAAAGTTGGAGGAGAAGGGAATCCAGAATCCAGTTCTTTAGCATTTTTATCCTCTGTACCCAGGAGTGCATTTCACATAATTCATGACAATCTAAATTACTTTGGCTCTGCCCCAATGTCTGCTGCTAGCCAGGTATCCCTAAGGCCTTCTCCTCCAATTGGTGAGTTCCACCCTCAGAACCTCCATTTAAGGAAATGCCCACAGTAGCTATGCTCAGCCCAAGATTTCCCCACCTCACTTTTTCAACTTTCTTTGATGTGTTGCTTTCTCCCATTAGAATTGTCGGCTACTTGAGGGGAGGGACAAGCTTTCTTTTTGCTTGAAATTTTATTTTGAGGGCATAGTACAGTGCTGGACACAAAGGAATTGCTTAATAAATCTCTCTCTCTCTCTCTCTCTCTCTCTCTCTCTCTCTCTTTCTTTCTCTCCCTTTCCCTCTCCTCCTCTCCTATTTTTCCCCCCTCTCCCTCCCTCCCCTCTGTCTTCCCCATTCCTCCTTCCCCCTCCCTCTCAGTGCTCTTCAATGGTACATTTCGAGACTTTCTGTTATGGTAGAGATTAGCATACTTACCTAACTCCATAGTTCTTACGACCAGCAGAGATGAGTAGAAAAAGATGGGACACAATAATGAGTTGGCGTTATTATTATTTAGTGGCAGAGTGCTTCAGAATAGTAAGGAGAAAGAGAGACACAGAAAGAAAGAGAGGGTAGAATGAATCCCGTGATTATTTACATTTTATCTTGTTGTTTCCAAAGTCCAAAGTGATTTCTCCACAATAATTTTGTTAGGTAGGTAGTACAAAGAGTCAGTCACTAAACATTTGTGAAGTGCCTACTATGTACCAGGCACTATGCTTAGAACCAGAGATACATGGAAAGGTTCAAAGGCATCCTTATTCTCAAAGAGCTCAGTCTAATAAAGGAGATGTGTAAACAGTTATGTATAAGCAAGCTATTTATAGGATAAATAGGAAATAATCAACAGAGGGAAGGCCCTAGAATTAAGAAGGATTGGGAAGGGCTTCCTATAGAAGCTGGGGTTTTAACTAGGATTTGAAGGAAGCCCAGTAAGCTAGGAGCAGAGATGAGGAAGGAGAACATTCCAGTAATGGGAAACAGCTAGTGAAAATTCCTATAGTCCCTTGATGGCATGTCTTGTTAAAGGGACAATAAGGAGAATGTTGTCACTGAAAGGTACTTGGATGGGGTGCTGGTGTAAGGTATAAGAAGACTGGAAAGGTAGGGAGGTGCCAGGTTATTCAGGGATTCGAATATCAAACAGAGGATTTTACATCTGACATTGGAAGTAACTGGGAGTCACTGGAGTTTATTGAGTAGGGGAGTAAAATGGTCAGGCCTGTGCTTCAGGAAGATCACTTTGACAGTTGCATGGATGACCTGGAGTGAGGAAAGACTTGAGGCAGGTAGACCCCACAACAGACTATTCTAGGAGTAAGGTGAGGAGGCTCCCAGGGTGGGAGCAGTGGCCGAGGAGAGAAGGGAGCTCATGGGAGAGAGATTAGAAGGGTAAACTCAGGAGGCCTTGAAAACAGTGTGGATGAGGGATGAGAGAGAGTGAGAACTAGAGAGAGAGAGAGACAGAGAAAGAGAGAGGAATCTTAGATGACATCTGTGGTGGTACCCTTTAAAGAATAGGGAAATTTGTAGGAAGGAGAGGATTATTCCCATTTTGTAAGTTAGGAAATTGAGGTTCAAAAAGTTGCAACATTTTCTGAAGGTCACACATATAATGATTAACAGATCAGAACCAGGACTCAGATCTTCTGACTTCAAGGCCAATGTTCTTTCTGTTACATTGTTCTGCCTCTCACCTACTCACCATCAATCAATAATGCAGAGAGTAAAAAATTTTGATTACTTAAAAGTAAAGGAGAAAGTTGAAAGAAGCCAGATGTAGAAATTTCAGAGGTGAGGAAAAACACCTAAAGAATTATCTGGTTTTTTTTTAAGTCCAAAATGTGCAATAAGATGACACCTAGAAACACTCATGTAGCATGGACCAGGGATCACAAGTACATGAATGAACATGATATTTATTTCATACTTTTATTTTGTCCCAAGTTCTGTCAGTAAAAGATGAGAAATAAAGAAGATGAGTGAAGCAGATCAGGTCCCCCAGTTCAGCACTCTGGTCCTGAAAGACACCTCAACAGAGAGAGCATCCATCTAATTGGATGACACCAGGCCATCCAAGAGAATGATAGTTAATTGTTACTGGCTCTTTTTAAAATGTTGGGGTTACAAATCCTGGCCAAAATGAACACGAAGTAACTTAAATAAATGTGTTTTTAGGGACAATTGGTGTCTCTCTTTAAGCTAACCAAGAATTCCTTTGTGGAGTTAGCCCAATTCATCCAACTTTTATTAAGCATCTACTGTATGCTCATTGAGAAGTGTGGCTAAGGCGATAGAGAGTGAGTTCTGTCATGAGTGATGGGAAGATCAGGGTTCAAGTTCTGCCTGTGAGGCGTTCTAGTTCTGTGGCCTCATTTGTAAGTCACTTAAACATTTGTTCTAGGTCCCTTTTAAAGACTAGACAAGGTACTGATCTCTCTCTCTCTCTCTCTCTCTCTCTCTCTCTCTCTCTCTCTCTCTCTCTGTGTGTGTGTTTCTAAATTAGAAATTATTTTTACCCCCTCACTTGGCACTTAAGTGACTTGGACTTGAGACAGTGTGACAGAGCAGCAGAAGCAACACTGAATTTAGGCAGCTAGTTTTCTGGGCCTGGAGTTAGGAAGGCTTGAATTCAAATGTGGCCATAGATATTTACTGGCTGTGTGGTAATTTGTAGTTATTATCATTCATTTGTTTTTAGTCATGTCAGACTCTTCCTGACCCCATTTGGGGTTTTCTTGGCAGAGGTACTGAAGTGGTTTGCCATTTCCTTCTCCTGCTCATTTTACAGATGAGGAACTGAGGCAAGCAGGGTTAAGTAACTTGCCTAGGGTCACCCAGCTAGTAAGTGTATGAAGCTAGATTTGAACTCAGGAAGCTGCCACCTAGCTGACCTCTATAAGATGAGGCAGTTGGATTTGATGGCTGCCAAGGGCCCCTCAACCTCTAAGTCCTATGAACCTGTGAAATGACTTCTTTTGAAATAATTTCACTGAAAGTGTTCATATTTTATTTTGCAAATTTCCCTATAGACTTTGAATCTTGAAACTTTTGACAGTAGATTAAAAATGATATTCCTTACTTCTAAGATGGAGGAAAAGCAATAAAAGATTTGTTCAACATTATTGTAGAACCGAATCTGGCCTTTGATCTTATGACCAACATTGCTTAAATAGGTCTTATTTTGACTTCTTTCCAGAAGGAACTTGTGTCTTAATCGCTTTTGCTTTTCTAACTATGAAAGTTTACAATTAAAAATTATTAAATACTTGCTTGATATCTATCAGGAGGTCAGTGACATTGGTCTACTCTTCCTATCTTTGAGAGAAGGGAGGGGCTTTATAAGGACATGAAGAGAAGCTTCACTCTTTCCTTATGCTGCCAGATTAAGTAAAAACACGCTCCACCTTTTCTAGATCTCCTCTCTGAACAGTGGGGCATGCTTTGGGAGGAGCTACTGGCACAGAAGGGCTTTACTGAGCAAGCTCTTTTTGGAGGCATGCTTTGAGACTTCCTAACTTCTTAAGGCAACCTAGGCTGACACTAAATTGTAAATGCACACACACCTGGAGCTCCTCCTGTATCAAAATGATGGGTGTTCTTTCCAGTGGCCGCGGACGAACGGAGAGGCCTGTTCTTGGGCGCTGCAGACTTTGGGTTTTGCCAGCCCTCCAGGGTGTGGCTTTCTATTTGTGTGGCCATTGAGTTTTCAGTTTTTGGTGTCTGCCTGCATTAATAGGACATTGCTGAGTCAAAGCTTTTGAAGAAGGGGGAAAAACCCCAAAACAACTTTCCTTAAATTGTATTCTCTGGAATGCAAAGCTTCACTGGAAGCAAAAAAAGGAAATAAACCTTGCTTTAGTACCCATTGTAGCTTTGGCTGTTATGAATTCTTACACTTTTCTTTCCTCATTTTTGTCCTGAAAGGCAGTGAGACCAGGCTGTATGACCTGGGGGCAAATTGCTTAGTCTCTCTATGCCCCAGGTAGGCTCTAGCAAAGGCTAACTAGCAAATGATGTGCATGATTGAAGGGAGTTTCAACACTGTGAGTGCTTAGACCAGTGAGAGCAGCTCCCTCCTTTATCCTTCCTTTCCCCACCTTTCAGACCATCTCCAAAACAATTACCCATTGAACTAAAGCTACATACAGGGTTACCCTGTAGCTGCTCTTGTAGTTTTGGAGTATTCTATAGAAGCTTCTCTTCTCCCATCCCTTCAGTCACCCTTTCCCCACAACTACCCCCTCCCACTCCCTACCTCCAAGTTTGGGTACAGATACTCATATTAAAAAAAAAAAAAACCTTTTTTGATCTATATCAAGCTCTCTGGCCCAAACTGTCTTTCACTTCCAAGATAAGATGGCAGTGATAAGTCCTTACCCTTGTAATTGGTCACACCTGAGGTAATGCTGCCGGTGATTCAGAAACACCAAGGAAAGGTCTTAGATTGTCCAGAGCACTGTGGTGCTGGCCTGGCCTCTCCTTCCACCAGAGGCTTTCTTGAGAAACCAGGGGAGATAGGGATTGGGCTGCTCCTTGACCTTACCTTTTTAGCATTCCCACTTCTCCTCACAGTAGTCAGTTTGAGACATGGCTGGAGCCACTCAAATCAGTGAGGGGCTTTTCAATGCTGCTGCTCAGATCACTTCTCAGGATAGGAAGGGGGCTGCAGGGGAAGGCCTCTCCCAGGCCACCCAGCAGAAACCTTTGAAATCCTCAGCTCTTGAAGCCTAAGCCTAGATTTGAACTTGTATCTCCTGCCTTTCCTGGGTAATACACTGCCGCCAAACCACCAGAGAGACATTACATGCTATTACATGTGGCCCACTTCATCTGTATAATAGATGCTATTTTGAGGTAGAGATAGTTAAAAAAAAAACCCTAATAAAAGAGAACAAAGGCCATATTTGGATGGGAACTATAAAATTCCAACATAGGAAAACTAAGTATCAGACAAGATTCTGCTGTACTGTTAAAAGTTGTAGAGTGCTCTTGCTGGGTTAGCCTGGAAAAATCTTAAGGAAAATTGTGGGGGCAGGGGGTGGGTGGGAAGCAAGTTGAATTAAACGCAGACCACTTGGGAAAGTCAATCTTTGCCAGACATCTCCTCTCCATTTCTGAAAAGAAAACCCCCCAGATATTAACTTTCATTTTTATGCGCTCATCGATCTCGAGTCAGAAGGACCCTTAGAACTCATCACGTCCAGCCCCTTCCCCCCACCTTGGCTCATTTTCCAGATTAGCAAAGACATTAAGAAGCTTTGGGTCACACAGGTGGACAGTAGCAACAGGCTAGGATTCAAATGCAGCTCTGAGGGACTTGGGTTCTGCATCTCAGGTAGGCCCCCTTTCCACTGTAGCAGGAAGACTCCTTAAGGTTCACAAATCTTTTTCCTCATGACAATATCCTGTGAGGTCAGCCATGTAACATTAATAGCCATATTTTACAGGTAAGGAAACTGAGGCATCTGGTAGTGACAGAGCTAGGGCTCAACCACAAATCTCTTGCTTCTAAGAATAGTGCTGTTCCCGACACACTACAGTGACTCAAGTCGCGTGGGTGATAGACCATCTTCTCTATCAGCCTGTACCTTGACCAAAGTGGAAAGAGGTTTGTGAGCTTGAAACATTTTTATTTGTATTTTTCGCCCGAATTCTGGTCTTTCTTCTTTATAATATCTACTTTTCCTTTCATACATGGAGTTTGTTTCTGAAATGATCAGATGAAACTGCCACTTCCTTTCTCTGGGACACAGCCTCCTCATCTCTAAAGTAAGCAAGTCGGGCAGACAGCTTCTAAGAGAAGAATGTCCCATCATGAGTAATTCATCTCAACTTTTGAGTTAACCTTTCCTAAAAGTGAGAAGATAGTCTTCTGACGAATGATCGTAGGAAAAATGTCACATATACCAACAAATATTATTGGTGTCAATATCAAAACCTAGAAATATTTAAATCATATTACTTCAGTCAAAACTTAGAATTTAGGTCCTTACTGGAAAATTTCTTTAAAATAAACAAACATATTAAAAAGTCTTACAGGCCTTTAAAAGCATATTCTAATGAAAATGATGAGTAAATTTGGTTTTAACTCACCAGTCTCCAATGCCTATGTCAACCCCTACAAAGCATATTTTCCTCAAAACAATTAAGCAAGGTCTCAATTGGATGATTTGATGTCACTTTCCATTTTGGAGTTTGCTGATTGTTAATCCAAAAGAACACATTCTTTTGCTAAGATGCTCCTAAATTGTTCCATTCCATTGGGCCCAGGTTGTGTTGTCTCTCCCTGTTGTCTTTGTTTACCTGGTTGTGATAATTACTGTTTTTTCAGGTTCTGTTTTCTTCCCTCTGTATCACTACATTCAAATCTTTCCAAATTTCCTTGCTTTCTTCATATTTCTCAATCCCATTGGCATATTAATATTATATTTCATTCATATCCCAGTTTATTCAGCTTTCCATCAAATATGGGAGCACATTTTGTTTCTAGATTTTTGTAGTATCACAAATAAGGCTGTGATGAAAGTTTTTCTGCATTTGTGTCTTTGCTTACTGTTGTTAACCTCTTTAGGATACAGTCCTGATGCTGAAATCTCTGGATCACACAGTATAAATAACTACATAATTTTTTTTGTATGACTCCAACCCATTTTCTAGAACAGTTAAACCAATTCCTGGCTCCACCACAAGTAAATTTTGTGTCTCTTTTCTCATAGGCCCAACAATAATGATTTTTTTTTCCACAGCTCTTTCCCCACATTTTCTTTTTTGATAGTTGTAAGTTATACTTTGGGGTTGTTTTAATTTACATTTAGTGATTTCAAATACTTTTCAAAAGATTTTTTTATACTTTGTATTTCTTTTCTTGGAAAACTTTTCATGGTATTTAAATATTATTTATTTTAATGGTCACAATAATATTTAATAATAACATAATATTTTGTTTTATTTTAATACTTAAGTTTGAATGGTAAACTTCCTGGGGGGAAAACAGTATGATCACATAGCTTACAACATTGTTAAATCACAGCCTAGCTTGTGAGAAATATTATTTCTTAACTATGGATTTTCAAACTCCAGCTGAACTGCTAAGTTTAAAAAATGAGTTCGGGGCCTTCAGGTTTACTTTTCTTATGACAAAAGTGTCTTTTCCTTTTTAAGTCACATGGCAGGTGTTTTTCTTTGTTACAAAGGAAGGCAAGCTCATATTGTGTGTATGCGTGTGTGTGTCTGTGTGTCTGTCTGTCTTGATGTACAGCATCTGGAAATGACTGTAACTTTAGTTTTAAATCAATTACCTGGCATCCTCTTTCAAAATCAGAAATGGATTAATAGCAAGATATGTACATATGAAAACACCATTTGGTGAAGGTCATCAAAATTTTAGAAACTTCTTGAAAACCGGAGCATACAGTGTATTCCTAGATCCAATAGATTACCATCAACAGGATGTAAAAATAGTTGCATTGTTACTTACCTCTTTGTATTCTTTTTCTGTAGAAACTTCAGCTATCAAAATTTAAAAAAATATTCATTTTTTGCCATACTCTTTTAGATTTCTGTCATTTTTTCGGGTTACTTCCTTCTTGTCTTTTTAATATATTTATTTCAAAATATTTTCTTTCTTCACAATTGTGATCTCCATGAAAAATTAAGATAAATGCATCAGATTATCTCTGACTTTTAGGCCTGCTCTGATCTTTGTGGCCAGTGTTATTGTTTTTAAGGAACACTTAGCTCTGGATGCTTGGGTATTTAAACTTATATTTTAGGTCCCTAGGAGGTCAAACACTATTTGTCACAGCTCCCTGTATTTACATGCTGATCACAGTTCTGAAGAAGTCAAAAAAATCTCATGATAGTTCAATTTAGGCAAGTACGTAATTGAGCAATTTTTTTTTAAAAAAAGGATGTTTGAAATGAATTGTGTTTCCTTTGCTATGCATTGCACATTCTCTTTGGGAAGGGAGCTATTTACTTGACTTTGGGGAAATTTTTCCCTTGGATTTTTTTTTTCCCCTGAGCAGAGGGCTCAAATGTGTGGGAATGTTTCTACTTGTATTACCTGTTTGTCAGCAGTATACTGAAGTTGTTTTTATTTAACACTGGGCAAGGGCTGGGAGGTGAAAGCACAAACATGTTTTTATAAAAAGAATGAAAAAGAAACCACAACAGTGCCTATATTGTTGGGCAGCTCCATTTTGGGTGTGCGCCTTTGTTTTAAAAACACACACACAACACCTTTTTTGGTCTTTTCTTCGGTATTTTTATATCTTTAAAGCATCCCAAAATCTTCCTTTAATGACCCCAATTTTGACTGTATCATTGTTAGAGTATTACTATAAATAACCCTTAGAAAAGAATATTTAGAGGCAGAAAAAATCAGCACATATGTATAGCAGGCTCTATTGCCAGATGAAACCAATTTCATTTTAAAGCAGACAATGTGAATGATCATACTACAGGATGAAACAGCAAATGGCTGACCAAAGTCTTTTGAGTTTTAAAAGCCATATTCCCAGTAGGAGATCCACTTCTGAATCCATGGTCACAGTATGGATGGACCTATGTGCATATGAAGGTGGGATTTTTTTTTAAAAACTCTGTTGCACATTTCTTTTCTTTCAACTACGACTCGCATTTTAATTCAGTGAGCTCTTGTTCTATGCCTCACCCCCCACAAACACATGTGGTAACCTCACAATGACACTATTTATTTCCTTGCTCTTCACAGCATCATTTCACCTTTTGATGAAATGAAGAATGGACTTGAAATTTACAAAAAATGTCGATTGCCTTTTGAGATGATAGTAAGGGGCATAGTATGTATTCAGCATGATTATTTCTGCCTAGAGTCCCCAAATTTCAATCCATTGTAAGAGCTTAAAAGGAGGGGTTGGATTCATAATCACATTTTTAGTACCTTGCTATTAGTGAAAACTCTACTAAGGTAGCTGCTAAAGATAAGATTTGTTTTGTCTACGTTTTGCATGCTTTGTGTTTACTTAATCACTAGCTTTGGATGGAATCAAGACATCTGTGTTTGAATCATGCCTCTGAACACTTATTAGTTGTATGACTATATAAAGGAGGGTCCTGTCATATAGAGTCATCCAATTAAAGCCCCATGCAAAATAATAGGATCTTTCCCTTCATGCCACTACCAGGCCCAGATCCCATGTGGCTTCTGCTTCATAACCTCCCTTCTTCCCCCTTATCCCATCTTCTTCCTATCTTTTCCCATTGCCGCTGCCGCCTCCTCCTCCTCCTCCTCCTCCTCTTCCTCCTCCTATTCTTCCTCTTCCTCCTCCTCCTCCTCCTCCTCCATATGTCCAGGGTTAAAGTGCCGACTTAACCAGAAATTGTTGACTCGATAGAAATCTATCAACATTGCTTTGCCAGAATCCTTCCTTTCTTTTTAACCCTATCTAAAGCCCTGGAGGCATAGGAGTTTCATCCAACATTGATGTTTCCTTTCATCTCTAAAGCTAATTTTTTTGTGCAGCAGTTTTGGTGAAATTATGTATCACTTGTGATAATTCATTTTAAAAATTCCTGAGCTGTGTGGCGTACTTTCATGAAAATTCATTTAGATAAAATTAGATATTATTGTTTAATGAGGTGGCATTTCAATTTAGACCTTGCATCATGCATATACCCAGAGTTTTTTATGGAATGGTTAGGTTCATTTGAGTAATAAAGGCTGAATCATGGGGGCTTTAATTCTTAATCGCTGTGAGGATTGTTATCTGTGGGATGTGAGCTGTCTTAGTGGTATTCAATCAAGTGTCCACTTAGCCATGACCAGAAGTAATTGCTCCCAAGTGGGCTGCACAATGACCTGTTAATACTTGTTTTGACCCTGTGACCTTGTCTGCCCCATTGTTTAGGATTTTATAGCAAGCGAGTCTGCATTTCTGTGGGGTCAAGTAGATATGGGAGGTCAAACATTTTCTGATTACTGCATAGTGTGTGTTCACTGTAAGGCTCCCAGAAGCTGCTGGGTGGTTAATAGGTCTTGCTTCATAGGAGAACATGGACAGTTTGGAAATTGTCTTCCTGACTGCATGTAAACAGTTTAATATTTTACTGAAAGAAGTACATCTTGTAAATTAGGTATGAATAATACATTTGTAATTACTCCTCATGTCTTTAAACATTTGTGTCTTAATTGGCATGGGTATTTTTTTTAACTTATTTGCATTTTGCCAAGAAGTTCCTTTCCACTTGCACAGAGAGAGGGCGAGGTCAAGGATGAGGAGACACCCCATCCCTCTGTGCCTTGAGAGCCCTCAGTCCTCCTGAGCTCTGGGACACTTATACATCAGTCAGGGTTTCTTCTCAGAGACTGGAGAAGAAGCTTCATTCTTTAGAAAACATGGCTCAGGCAGGACAGTTGTTCCATTGTTTTGATAACCTTTAGGAACCGTTTCCTCGGAGCTGGTGAATAGAATAGTTCCTATCTGGAGATTGTACTCTTTGTTATTTTATACGGCTATACCTTTTTATGTGGCCATGTTTGTTATAACGTCGAATTACTTCCATGAAAGTGAACACATGCAAAATTCATTGCATCCCAAGAGCCTTGCTATTGCTACTTAACTATGCAAGCGATGATGGAAATAGTTTCATTTTAGCAACTTGATAGGTTAGGAATGCTGATCTACAAAACAACTAAAATGTGTGGTATAATTTAACAAAGCCAATAAAGTATTGAGTTTAGATGAAGAAACAGGAGATACTTGAGGATGAAAAATACAAATTGTAGAGGGGAAAAGAGGTGGGTTTTTCTACATTCTAGATGCGTTTTATTGTTGTTGGTTTTTGTGACCTCATAAAATATAAGGTATAAATATGATATCAGGTTTGACTGATAAGTAAAGATTTTAATGATTAAAAATGAAGGGCTATTTTTGTTATCAAAGGTATTTTGATATTTTCCTGTATTTCTTTGTCTCTGGACTTTCTTTTGAGGTTATTTTCAGGAGATTAAAATTTTAGAGACTTGTACTAACATTTATATATATGTGTGTGTATGTAAAATATGTATGTAGATCTGTCTATGTAGCTCTGTCTGTAGATCTATCTATAGAACTAGCTATCTATAGATCTATCGACAGATATCCGTTTGAATATATACTTTTAAGCCTTAATAATAATATTGACATTTTGCTAAGTACTTTCAGTAGCCTTGTGAATAAGTTATTGTAATTGGTATTATTCATTTTCCACATGAAGAAACTGAGGCTCATTAATCTGCAGCGATCATATCATCTAGCTAATTAATGTTAGAGGTGAGATTCAAACTTCTGTCTTTGTTGACTCAAAGTCAAACATGATGCAGCTTTACTGTATCATGCTGCCTCACTTTGCTAGTGAAGAAGTAATACCAGTAAACTAGCCTATCCTTAATAAATATGGATGTTCATATCGTATTTGGTCTGGCTGTGAGTTTATTGGCATAGGGAACTTCCAGTGTGGAAATTCCCTCCACCAATAGCTATCTGGGAGCACCAAAAAGTTAAATGACTTGTCTGTGGTTATATAGCTAGTATGTGTCAGGGTCAGAACTTAAACCCAGGCCTTCTTGACTCCTTGACTGGACCTGTTCAAAATACCATGATATCTTCTAAGATAGAGATATATGTGCTTAAATGAAACCTAGACTCTATCAGATTACGAATTAGATTCCTTTAAATGGTGTAAATCCTTGTTTTATATCCTGAATAATATAATCCATAGAAAGTGAGAAGTGGAAGGTACCTTGGAGTTCCTGGAGCCCAACCCTCTAATTTTACAGATGAGGAAATTGAGTCCTAGAAATTTTAAGTGTTGTTGCCTAAGGTCATACCAGGAGGCAGTGGCCTCTCCCAGTCCATCATACTGCCTCCTAACCATGCTGGGTTCTTCTTGTGGCCCCTGGGTTAGGAGTTTCCTTCAATCCCAAAGCTGATAGAAATGAAGCTCTATAAGCTACAATTAGGGCAGCTTGGCTGGCTTAGAGGGTTAGTGGGCATGTGGCAGGCAGTGCCAACTTATCCCTTAATATGAGCTTGCTACTGTGTAGTGAACCACAGTGACCCGGCCAGAACATCATACACCTCCTCTTCTTTGTAAGACTTAACATCTCTTCTTTCATCCACGTGTGTATGTATGTATGTATGTGTGCGAGGAGAGGAACATGAAAATCACTGAGCTCTGGTCAGTGCTCTGCTCATGCAAGGCTGTTGTGGTGTGTGTGCGTAATCTAGAAATCAGGGACTGCAGCGTATGATCACGTTGGCTGCTGCAGATTTGCTTCCTAATTATGTTTTGTGTTTAGTGTGTTATTAAAATAAGTATGTGCTCCCCTTGCCCACACCTCCTCACAGAAGTGGGAGATTGCCAAGAACCTACAAAAGTGGGCACCAGGAGGAACCAGTGTGAAATTAAGTGTTTGCCACAGATAACAGAGAAAGTAGATATTGCACTCACAGATAATTGAGAGTTTATCATATTCTATTTTCCCCTCTTCTGCCTCAAAAATAGTAAATTAGATTTCAGTAAAGTTTAATAATATTACTGTATGATATTATTTAATGTAAGACTACATTTAATTAATGTCTAAGTTTAAAAGAAGATTAAGCTGCATTTTTCTCTCTACCATTCTTTCTCCTCCGTCCTACTACCCTTATAATGTAGAGAAAGAGCAAATAAAAGCTAAGGGGTAGAATTGGTAGAGTACTGGGTCTAGATTCAGGAAGACCTGACTTGAAATCTGACCTCAGCCACTTACGACAAGTGTGACCCTGGGCAAATCATTTAACCTCTATTTTGCCTTAGTTTCTTTATCTGTAGAATTCGGATAATAATAACACTCACCTCCGAGCTGAGTGACACAGTGGACAGAGTGTCAGGCCTGGAGTCAGAAAGATTCATCTTCTTGAATTCATATCTAACCTCAGATCCTTATAAGGTGGATGACCCTGGGCAAGTCACTTAACCCTGTTTGCCTCAGTTTCCTCATTTGTAAAATGAGCTGGAGAAGGAAATGTTAAACCACTCCAGTATCCTTGTGAAGCGTTGGATAGGATTGAAAATGATTGAATAACAACACTTCCCAGAGTTGTTGTGAGGATCAACTGAAATAATATTTGTAAAGTGTTTCACACAATGCCTGACACATAGTAGGTACCATATAAATGTTAGCAATATCTCTTTCATAGGTGAAGGAACAGATGAAGACTGTGATCAAATGACGGACTGGGACAGAACGAAAAAGTCAGGCCTCAAAAGGAGCCTCACTCTGCCACCTCATCCCATGTCATATTTAAGCAGCTTGTGGTTGTTGGATCCTAGGATTTAGACTAGAAAGGGCTGTGGAGATCATGTAGTCTACCTCCTCATTTTATAAAAAGAGGAAATAGAGGCCTCAAAGAGATCAGTGGGTCATCCAGGTGTTTGGTATCGACACCCAAGCCTTCTGTATTCGAGCTCTCTGTGTACCATTTTATGCCGCATCCCAGGACTCCACACCTTCTGTGCAGTACATGAGTATAGGGTGATGTTTTCTACTGCCTAGGTATTTCCCAGGGCAATCAGTCGTTGGCCAGAGTCTTATCAAACACCTGCTGTACACAGACACTGAGCTAGGTGCCAAAGCCACTGTCCCCAAGGAAGTGACCCCTCAAGGGAGATGAACTGTGTACGAACACAAGAAGATAACAAACAACTCCAGGCTGCTGTGGTAAATAATGGCCAAAGGATGTGGTTGATTATCAGGGCTGCCCAATTCCCAGGCCTCTTGGGTTGTTGTGAAGAAAGTCTTATGTGAGCTGTCAGATGTACACTGTGTATTCCCTTTGCCTCCCTTCCCCTCTCCTCCCCTTCTCTCCCCTTCCTTCTCCTCCTCTTCCCCAACCCTATGACTCTAACACTAATTGGACTTTCCTCTCTTCTCCTTTCTCCTCCCCTCTCCTCCCCTCTACTGCCCTCTCCTCCCCTCTCCTGCCCTCTCCTCCTGTCCCCTTCCCTCTCCTCCTTTCCCCTTCCCTCTCCTCCTTTCCCCTTCCCTTTCCTCCCCTCACCTTTCTTTTTCTCACTTCCTCTTCCCTCCCATCCCTTCCCTTCCCCTCCCTTCCCCTCCACTTTCCTCTCCTCACTTCCCCTTCTCTCTTCTCCCCTCCTGTCCCTTCTCCTCCTCTACCCTAACCCTGGGACTCTAACCGTAACCCAACTCTCCTCCCCTTTCTTCCCCTCCCCTCTCCTTTCCTCTCCACTCTTCATCAGAGTTTAGGTCTGGGAAAGATGAGTTCAGACTGGAGCTGAGATGGTCAGGGAAGGCCACCCTGAGAAGGTAGGATTCAGGTTGGGTCTTTCCTTGATAGATTGTAAGCTCCTTGAGGGCAGGGCCCCTTCTTTATGTCTTTGTATTTTCAGTGCTTAGAATCCTTCTGGGCACCTACGAAGTACAGATTAAATGTTTAATGCTTGGCTGAAAGGTCAGTATAGTCCAGACAAGAGGGCATGATGGAGGAAGGCAGGCTGTCTATCATTTCCCTTCATGCATTATGAATTCCAGTCAGACTGGTTGGTTCCATGTTCTTCCAACCCTTTCTCCTGCCTCTAGGCTTTGGAATACATGATCCTCCATGCCTGGGAAGCGCTCCCTCCTCCCTTTTGCTTCACAGATTTCCTCTTCCCAGTCCTGCTCTGGTGCCCCCTCTCACACAAGGCCTTTCTTTCTCTTATTCCCCTAACTCCGAGTTAAACTGCTTTGAATTGGGATGCTATGAGCTTGCTAGAGCTAGAAGGAACCTCAGAGGCTAGCTAGTCTGACTTCTCTATTTTGCAGATTAGGAAACTGAGGCTCACAGATGTGCGATGACTGGTTAGCATCAGTGGTAGGCTCTGGATCCAGAGGTGGGGCTCTTCATTGGACTACAATGCCTCCACAGGAATGTACGCACTCTTTGTGGTTACTTGCCACTGTTAATATTGTTGCTCTCCAGTAGGAAAGGGGGAAGAGAATGTGCGTTTGCATAATGCCCACTTTGGGCCAGCCCCAGTGCTGAGTACTGTATAATCCTTACCTCACTTGATCCTCACAAGGACCTTGCAGGGTAGGATACTGTTACTATTCTCATTTTACAGTTGAAGAAACAGAGGTTATGTGACTTAGCCAGGGCCACACAGATAATGAGCGTCTGAGGCTAGATTGGAGTGCAGGTCTTACTGACCCTAGGCCCAGCACTCTATCCACTGCTCTACCAGCTGCCTCTCATGGAATGTAAACTCCTTGAAGGCTGGGACTTTCTTTGGCCTCTGTTTGCAGTACCGACATATGGTAGACCCCTAATGATTGATTACCAGGAAGAAGGAAAACACATGATCCAAAGACCAGGTGAAGAGAACCAGGGCGACCAAAAGCTACATGTTTGTTGAATGGCCTGTGAGGAGCCAAACTTACCTGAAGGTCACATAGGGGAAGAGTGGCAGATAAAGTTGGAAAGAAAAGTTAGGACCAGATTGGAAAGGACATTCAATACCAGTGTAAGGAATTCGTACTTTGTCTTGTAGGCATTGTCCTCTAGACCCAGGAAATGCTTAAAGGGATTGACTTGATAAAGAGAGGATTTTAGCAAGATCCCTGTGGCAGTGGTCTGAAGCTTGGGGTTTTGGGAGGCAGATGGGAGAGGAAGAATAGGGACAGGAAATGATAACAGGGAGACAGATGAGGAGGTTAGTAAGATAGCTCAGGCATAAAGCATTAAAGGTCACAGAAATATGAGTTTAGAGATGGAGGGGTGGGGAACCTGTGGCCTCGAGGCCCTACCCCATCCCAGGTTAGACCTTGGAGATACTTTAGCCTCACTTAGTCCTTTTATAGAAGTGACATGCAAGGTCACACAGGTAGTAAATAGAGATGAGATTTGAGCCCAGGTCTTCTGGCTCTAAATCCAGGGGTTCTTCCACAAGAATTCGACCTGGGATGGGAACAGTAAAGAGGAGGATGGATACGATGGGTATTTTTGAAGTAATAATCAAGACTGCCTGGAAGGGGTATGAGAGAAGGAGACAAAGGTGACCCCAAGCTTAAAGCCAATCTGACTGGGAAGAAGCTGGGATTAACTAGAATCTGGAAATCTGGAAGGAGGTTTTAGGGGAAGACTATGGTTTAAGTAGATGCACAAGATGACATGGTATGGTTCTGTCTAATGTCCTGCTAATGATTGGAAATGAGAGACTGAAATCCAAGAAAGAGATCAGTTCTGTGGATGACAGATCAGGGAGATATTTGTGTAGAGTATCGTTAGAAATCGTGGGAAGCATGGATTTGGACTTGCCAAAGGGCTAGTTTTTTTAAACTGTGAGTCGAAGAATAGTCATCATTCTACTTATCTTTTCATATGTTTTTAGTACTTTCTGTAAGAAGAAAGGCTATAGATGGGGAGTAAAAAACCAGACCTGAGGCCAGAGGTTTTGATTTCCAGTGCTGGCTCTGCAGCTTACTGTCTGTGTGACAAAAGGTGTAAATAACTCCCCCTCTGAGAGCCTCAGTTTCCTTATCTGTCAAAGAGGGATAATAGTACTTGCATTTGCCTTTCACGGGGCTGTTGTGAAGAAAATGCTTCATAAATCCTACAGCTACACAAACATGTGTTTTGTTATTGGCATTCTTGACGATACCAAGGATGATGATGCACTGAAGAGATGATTGTTAGAATGAATAATTACGCCATTGCCCATGGCAAAAGGCAGAAGTATGTTCTTTTTGGGGAGGCCTTTAGTATTTTAAATTTGGGAGCTGTTTCTATGAGGGAGTTAGTGATAAAATTGATGGTGGCCGTAGGATTTATCACTTGGGTGGATCTTAGCAGTAGGATCATCCAACTCTTTCATTTTCTATATGAAAAGGTCACTAAGTACACTGGTAGGATTCGAACCCAGAGCCTCTTATTCCAGTGTGACATACCATCTTAAATCCCTCTTCCCTTCACATAAATTACCAAGTACTTTGACTCCCTGGCTTCTGTAGGACAATACTGGTCAGTGGCAGGAAAAGGGTTTGACCATCATACATCCTATCTTTTGATGTCTTATATTTGCTTCTTTAAAAGAGTAGATTTTATCTCAAGAAAACAATAAGTATTTTTTAAAAAAAGCATTTCAGCTGATATTATAATTCAGCTCAGGCATCTAGCCCAATGGGAGTTTAATATTTTGGGTGCCATGCAAGCCACTCTATCTAAATACTCTTGCTACTTGGACTGCCAGATCAAAGAGTTTCTTTCAACTGTGGGTGGTTGCTTTTTGGGTGTTTGCTGGTGGCTGTTTTTAATTTTAATTTTTATCTGCCCTTTGTAGTATTTTGGCATCCTTTATTTCTGCTCACATGTTCTATTTCTTGTAGACCAAGCATTTTGAAAATGTACCAAGTCTGAAGAGTTTTAAGAAGGTTGGGTACATATTGGAGCCAAGGTTTAATTAGCCTTCGCTGGCCAATGGGATGTATTATAATGTTCTAGGAGCCAATGGGAATACTTTTTAAAATGTAGAGTCCCTGGTCAGTGTAGTTGTCTTTATTTATCCACTCTCATTTGCATACATACCAGGTGGTGCCTGTGGTGATGTAGTTGGGTCACTTTTATGCTTTCAGATGACAATTACCAGTGTCATTTTGTGTTGTGATTTACCTGAGAACATTTAGGGGAAAAATCCACTTGGTTTATCAGTGCCAACTCTCTGGGCTATTTCAGTCTTCTTGGAGACAGAATACAGATGGAGTTCTGGGGGACACTTTCCCACATTTGGGGACTATCCCTTTGTTATTTATTCTTCTTCTAGAAAAGTTCAAATTTGAGTCACTTTTCTGGTGAATTTGAAGATGAAATTTCCAGGGGTCAGTTGGTATAATTTTATTGAAAAAAATACATGGGAAAAGGAATAGTTTATATCCCACAGTTATAAAATCATGAATCTGTGAAGATATCTTCAAACCTACTCATTATGGATGGATTATTATAATTTTTAATTACACGGACTGAGATTCTCATTTGATGCAATTCCATGAGAATTCCTGTGGAGTTAGGCAGGATGGAATATTTTCCCTATACTTGGAAAGGGAAAGTGTAGAGGGTCAGCCAGTTTCCTGCTGGGAATTCACTATGCACATATGCTAAGAAGTAGATATATGTTCAAAAAATGTGAACCATTCTCTAGTGCTGGAAAGGAATGTAAAATGATCTATTTTTCTAAAGGTGTAGAATTGATGAGGCAAACAGAAGTATATGAGTGGTTCATTTGTGCTTTAGTTTTAGATATACATAATAGGATGGAGAAAGGGCTTATAGCAGTCCCAGGGTAGTTGGTGAGATGTTTGAAGATAATAGGGGATTATACTAGATTTGCCTTGGGTTTTTCCTCCCCTACTATACCTAATGGTAAATTTGTCCTGTGCTCTCTGTCAAAGCAGAAGATTGTCTATTCACATAACTTGGTTCTCAGATGTGAAATTTTATGTTCTAAGAATTTTTGGCATATGCATGGCTCATTTTACAATGGCTCCTCTTAAAAGGACATCCCACTGAATAGCTAGCTCCTGTTCAAATTTGGCCAAACATGTCCATGGAAAGTCATTTTAAAAATAAGGAGAGGACAAAGCCTTTGTTTATGACTCAGCAGAGCAGGCTAGCTCGCTTTTTGAGATTATGAGAAATGGACTTTGTGGGAAAAATGAGAGCTTTTCATAATTTTCAACACTTTCTCCAATAGACTTTTTAAAAATGTATTTGTAACTTTTTGATGTGGGAAAGGATGTACAATAGTCTTAGAACATTTGTCAGTTTGTCCACCTTGATGTTTTCAAAAAGTTAACCCTAATTTAAAAAAAATTCTGTTGCTTCGTACCAGGTCCTTGAGTTAGAGAAACCTCTAATTTGGGAAAATAAAAGGTTTCTTTGATTGGATCAGAGAGTGCAGCAGAGTCAGTAAAGGAAAAGGCAGGGACAGGTATAGATGCAAGGCTTCTCAAGAGGGCATGATCTTCCCAGAGTAACATTAAATTTGTTTAAAGTCTTGGATATCATATTTGGCAAAGGCGAGAGAAAATGTGTTTAATGGAAAGAAGAGATGGTGATCAGTCATGGCAGAGAGCAAGGGCTAGATGTTTTTCAGAAGGTTGGCAGGAATCGAAACCATGTTAGAGAAAGTCATAGAAAATTGATAGTGAGATAGCATGACAATGTTCTTGCAATAAAGGGAATTTTGGACCGGTAGGTTCTACTTGGGCCAAGTAAATAGAATTTCCTCTTAAGCTTTGAGTAGCTTTGCTGTTTTATAATTTTAGGGGGAATTTCAAATGACCAAACAACAACAATAATCTGATTGCTAGGGGCACAATCCAAAATATCTTACATTATATTAAAAATATGATGGCAACAACTATAAAATTTTGTGTTGGAAAGAACTTTTCAGAGACCATCTATCTACTCTATCAGCTTAATTTTACAGATGAAGAAAATGAGTACTAGTGAAGGCAATTACTATACCATGAAAATCCGACATTTAGGATACCAATGTGTAACATGATGGATTTTCCTATTTCTGATTTGATGAGAAATATTTTACTTAAATAAAAGTGATGTCAAGTTTATTTTTCATGGATAATTGCTAAGAATTGAAATAATAGGACTAACTGGATTATTTGAAGTTAAGGGGAAAATAATTACAATGGAAATGCATTAGATTTTTAGTATAAAAGGTACATTCCTTTTATTAACTCTGTTATAATCTTTTTTTT
>CM053624.1:350606241-350645501 GCA_028646595.1 Phalanger gymnotis
TCAGAGCCATTGTTTTATAGGTTTTTGGAGGAACTTGGTGGGGAGCTCACGCCAGTCAGTGCTTCCCAGCCGCCATCTTGGCTCCGCCCCCCCGTTATAATCTTTAAAAGAACTTTTTTCTTGAGGAAATGTATTGTGTGTGTGAAATAAATTAATAAAGAAGAGTGGAGAAGGAATGGCAAGAACACAGTCTAAAGATAGATTGTAAATAGCTGAAAAGCAATTCTACTGGATTATGATATAGAAATACAATGGAATGTTACTGTTGTAAGTAATGGTGAATGTGAGGAATATAGAGAAGCTTTAGAAGATTTACATGAACTGCTACAAACTGAAGGAAGAAAAGTAAGGGAAAATAAACAGAAATGGCAGCCATGATATATACTGAAAGAATCAAAAAATCCAAACCAAGTCCCACAGTGACTAAGCTTGTGCCAAAAGATAAGCTGTCTCCCTCCTTTCTTGCCAGAGGCGAGGGTGCCTGGTTGTGGAGTGGCTCAAATGCTGTGTTGGTTAGTTGAGGTAAATATATATTTTATTTGCTTTCCTTTGTTATTCTTTTTTTATAAGGGATTGCTTTCTGGGTGGGGAAAGCAGGGAGGGATGTATTGAAAAATGAAGGTGATGCAAAGTGTATCTATATTTTTAAAATAAAAAATGAAAAATGGATGAGGTAAGGACAGAGACTGTAGACCTAAGAGAGGCTATTTCCAATTGCAGAAATATCCTCTACCAATACAGGTCAGTATCTTCTATGCAGAATCAGCCCAGGTCACTGAGAAGTTGAATGACTACCCAAGGGAACATAGCCAGTATATATCAGAAGCAGAGCTTGCACCTAGATTTTCTTGCCAGACTTTGAGTCTGGCTCTCTACCTACTGTACCACACTGTCTATAAACTAATTAATAGATTAAAAGAAAGGAATTAGAGTACTAAAGTATGCAGCAAATGTGTCACTGATAAAGTATTAGCTTCCTCCCCTCAGTAGCCAGATTGCAAACTTATTAAGGGTAGTGTTTGTGTTGCATACATATTTGTATTTCCTATACTGCACAGTACAATGTTGAATACTTAATAGGGACTCAGTATTATTGTTTAAGTCTGTCGCTCTTTCTTATCCATAAAATGAAGAGAGGGTGGGTTCCTAGACTTACATAGAGAGAGATAGAAGGTATCTGGCAAGATCATCTGGGCCAGCCGCCTGCTCTCATTAATTAAGGTTGTTAGACAGCGATGACAACACTGCACATGAAAGCTTCACAAATCAGATCAAATGCAACAGACAGTGTTAGCAACAAACTGAAGTTAAAGAACATGTCTTTCTTTCTGCTGAAAAGGGATGAACTACAAAAGTGGTAAGTGACGCATACTATCCATCAGTTACAAACACCATTAGGTGGTTTCGCTTAACTCTTTTGGGGGAATACAGTCGGTATTGGTGTTTGTTGGGGGTGTTTGTTAGGAAGTGTCTGCTGTGTCAAAACAAAATGTTATCAATGCAGACAGAAAAGAGAAAAATAATTAAGATTGTTAGATAAGTACTTTGATAGAACATGAAACTGTCTGCAAAACATCCTGTAAGATTCTCTGCAGTTTTCAGATGCATTTATTAGTTAAGATTATGTCAAGGAACTTAGGATGTATTATGGAGACAGTACTATAATTTGCTGCACTGGAATTGTTCTGTCAGTTTCCTAAATGCCTTCATTAACAGTGTGGCCCCTAATTTAAGTCATGGTCCACAATACCTAGCATTCTACAAAGAAGCAACTTGTGTACCCAGATAATGTAAAATGTTGAATTCCTTTCCTCTCTCCCACCATGTGATTGGAAACATTAAAACTCACAATAAAAAGCAATGACACCACTGGGCCATTGTTCCTGGAAAACTCTCCCAACTCTGGAGATAACAGTACTAACATCTACATTTGATTGGCCAAGGTGCTCCACTGGTAGTCAAATAAACATTATTTCGTTGACAGTTATTGTAATCGACATTTTACTGACAGTTAATAAAGTGATGTAGAATCCTACTTGATAATGGAATCCCTGGTGCCAAGTTGGTCACTAAACCAAAGAAAGCCCTGGGCATTTGCAGACAACTTCATTCATGTGTCGTTACTTATTTTGCCCCTGTCACAGGTGACTGGACAACATTTATATCATTTGGAGGCATCCTGCTATTGCATTCCCTTTGATGCTTTGGTTTTATAGGAAATAGTTAACTTGAAGACTTGTTTTGTCATTTGTATCTTATAAGTCACCTCCGTGTGTGCATGCACGTAGATGCGTGCATGTGTTTGTGCATGCTCAAACATTGTCAGTGTAACTTGATCCCAGTTTTAGTCTATTCAGAGTACACTAATGTGGAGCAAAGTATTTTTGTACGGTTCTCTACATTTCAAACTGACTTCTTTTCCAATTTGGTAAATTACACTTTTTATGGCTGGGATCAAAATAGTTGTTTTAATTCATTGGAGGTGGTAGTGGGGGGCAGGGTAAGTTGACAAGTGCCCAGTACCATACTCTGGCTAAATTGTTTCGTTTTACATAAAATATCCAAGACTATGATTTGGGGCTAGGGCTACAATTTTTGTGTCCCTATTCAAACATTTGTTACAGAATTGTCTCTACTATTATACTATCGTGATACTTTTTCTTGGCCTGGAGGTGATCTTGGTTTCTCTGAGTGTCTTATCAACAGAGTACAAGCCTTGGCAGGTTCTGCCAAACTGGAAAGACCTTTGAGTGGAGGTCTGTGACTGATTCTATCACTATCACCTGAGAACTAGCCTAGCCAATGTAGGGGAGACTCATCACCAGATTGTCTATAGGAGGATAAATATTTTTGCCATCACAACTGATGCACATCATCTGCCTCAGTGTCTTTAGCTGTAAAAACGAGGTTATTGGATTCAGTTTTAGCTCCTTTTGGTAGATCATAAAGGCATTATGATCTGTGCCAATCAAACACACAAAAAGGTAACATTTAGAGTCTTGGGATATTAATGCTTTATAGAAAGAGGTTGTTTAGGCTGTCTCTCTGCCACCTCCCAGATAAGGTCATTTATGATCTGCTTCGTTAAAAAAAAAAGAGCAAGTTTCTGAAACCATTAAGACATTCGTGCATGTGTGTGTGTGCGTGTGTGTGCATACAGTTTATGAATTTGGCTTAAAAACTGATAACTATATAACTGTTTTCCTTTATAATCCAATGTATTTTGTTTTATGTATTTAAAATGTTGTTTTGAGAAGGGATCGACAGACTTTTCCAGACTGCCAAAGTGCCATGTGCTCCATGACCCAAAGCAGGTTAAGAAACCTGTTCTAAAGTCTCATTATCTGAGTAATCAGAACCTTTTTTCTGTGTTGGACTTAATAAAATGGAGTTTAAGGTGGGTTATAATAAAATGGTAGTATTTTCATTAGGGCACGCCTTTCTGTTTAGTGTTTTTGATTCTACACGCGCGCGCACACACACACACACACACACATCTCACTTTTCCTTCCCTCCCTCCCACCTTGATCTTTTTATTTTTATAATGAGATTATACAGTACTATTATATTGGTTCTTATAAAGGCATTTTGATGACCTCTGTCTCAAATCATTATATGAACTAATAAAAGCTAAAAAATTGCCACTGTCTTGAAAGTGTATTTCCAAAGACTTTGTATGAGCTTAGTAGAACAAATGGGAAGCATTTTTGCTATATAAAATGAGATCAGTGAAAAATATACACATTATTTACCTAGAAAAATTTCCCTTTGGAGAAAAAAATTGAATCATATTTGTATTTAAAACCAGTGAAGTGAAATTGTATTTGAGATGTGAGCTTAAAATTCGGAAAGGATGTGGTATTGGTAGTAAACATAGATATTTCCTCTAAAAATTATGCACAATATTTACGTTTGGTGTTAAAATACGCAGTACCCAGAGACAGGTGGCTTCAACCTTAAGGTCGTGATTATGTGTACAAAATTAAGTAGAGTTTTAGAGTAATTATCTGAATGAGTATTTCTTGGCCAGATTGTCAAAACCCAGTAGTGCTGAGCATTCAGAAGGCTCTTAAAGGCTTGTTGATTGCAAGGATCTTTCTGGTTTTTCTTTTGTTTGTTTGTTTTTGTTTTGTTTTTGCCTTTATAAGCTTAGCTTATCTTGTAGTTTTTCCTTCGGATTCTTCCTGTGGACACCATCACTGGCCTTACTCTTGCCTCATGGTTTTTTTTAATTCTTTCCTCTTTTATTCATTCTACTGCGTGTGTGTGTGTGCGTGTGATCCCTTCTCCTGTTCTCTTCATTTGAAGCCCCAGTGGGACTTTACTTTGGATATAAGCAATTGTGGGCATCTAATTTAAGGTCTCTGTGGCAGACTTCATTCACTCTTTCTTCTTTTTGCCTTAACAAAGTTTGATTTTTCCAATAATTATTTTTAGATATTTTCTTTCCTAACAACATTAGTCATACCAGATGTTACTAGGGAGCATATGAATCCCTTAAAATCTTTAGGTATATTGGTACAAATCAAATGCCCTGGATTCAAGGCCCAAATCTGCCACTTAACTACCTGTATGATTTTAGGCAAGTTAGTTAATCCCTCTGGCCTCAGTTTCCTCATCTGTAAAATGAGAGCTTGGACTAAATGACCTCTGGGTTCACATCTAAGTCTAAATTGGTGAAACTATGATGTTTAAATATTTATCAGTATGTGGATGGATATTGGGCTAGGAATAATTGATGGAGATAATTCAAGGAAAAACGATGTTTTGACTCACATTGAAGCAGATTTGGGGGCTTCACTTGTCCTCCATTCTCTGCTCTATAGAGATAGAATGTAGTGGGAGGAGCAGTACGTTAGGACTCATGGTCACTAAGTTCTAGGCTCACATTTGTTTTTTAACTGGTATGATCTTGAGCACATCTTTTTACTTCCCTGGGCCTCAGTTTCTCTGACTGATCTCTGACATCTTTGTCAGTTCTCAGCTCAGTGAGCCAACAATCAGTAGTCATTCTAGATATTCTTATAGAGTTGTCAAAGATGTGTGTTTAGATAATTCCTAATGCCCCATGCTTTGTGGGTGCTTAAGTGTGTGCAGCGTGTGTGTGCAGAATTCTATTCCTTAATGATCTAAGGGTAGATTAATGGAAGTCCTCTGAAAATTTGGCCCCCAAACTAGCTAGCCAGATTATAGTAAATGTGTTTAATGTTGCTTGCCAGGACAGCATGGGGGTTGGGGGAACTCAGCCAAAATGCTCACATTTCCAAATGGGATTGGGAATTTTTTCATGATATTTAATTTAGAATTTATTCCAGTTTATTGACAGGTGTTCTGCATTTCACAATTCTAGGTATATAATTACATAGTCTCAGGTACCAACACTTTGCAAGAACCCAAGATTAAAAGAGAGAGAAGACCCATTTCCCTTTGGCTCTTCCATGGGTACAAGGCAGTATTTCTTTCTTTTTGCAGAAGGGAGAAAGCCTTTCTCCAAGTCACTCCATCCAGGATCAGTTAATCCTCAGGTCTAAACTGTGGCAGTGCAGGTTGGTTATTTCACCCAAGTCAAGCTTAGAAAAAGTGTAAGCACACTTTAAATAATATCACGTGTGGTGCTCATCCCACAACACCCTGAGCCATATTCCTTTTTACCTTGGGGACACTGTTGCCTTTTCCCTTAAGTCAAGGCTGGATATTGAATCACAAGATTTTAGAGCTGTAAGTTCATCATTTAGAATTCTTCAAATGAGATGAAGTGTGGAACAGCGCTTTACAGTTCAACATAAGTGCTAGTTATTTTTGTTATCTTCAACAACAATAGCATATTTATGGACCACTTATTTACTAGGCACAAGACACTATGCTCAGTGCTTGGGAGATGAAGGAGGAAACAGATGAGTCCCCTCAAAGAATTTCGAGTCTAACAATGAGGTTAAGATGTACATAATAAAATATGATGATACCATGTAGGAAGTAATGAGGACAAAGGTGAAATCTAAATAAAGTGCTATCATATCATTTGAGGGGGGAAGGACATTACTCTCATCTGGGGAATAGCAATGAAAGCTACTGGAATACAGGAGCATTCAAGCTGGGCAGCGAAGAGTAGGATTTCCACAAGCAAAGAGGTAGAACAAGGTTGTTTGAAGGATGGGGAGAAGTGCCTCGTTATACATGGGAGAGAACGGGACAAAATCAAGAAGCAGCTATATGTTGACTTGAGATGGAATGTAGAGAGTGCATGAAGGGGAAATAGAATGGGAAATAAGGTCAGGTAGGTAGGTTGGAGAGAGGTCAATTTTAACATCTTTTTTTAAAAATCTTTAATGTTAGATGAAGAAGTTTGTAGCATCCTAAAGGCAGAAAAATCTGACTTCCAATATAGCTGCATTTACTAGCTGTGTGACCCTGGGGAAGTCATTTAGCCTCCTTCAGCCTCAGTTTCCTCATCTGTAAAATGGGAATAATAATAGCATCAACTTTACAGGGTTGTTGTAAAGATATGTAAAGCATTTTGTAAATCTTAAAGTATTATGTAAACGCTAAGATGATGATGATGGCAGCAGTTGTGTAAAGGAAGTCTTTAGAGAAGTGAGAGCACTTCGTTTTACAGCTGAAGAAATTGGAGCTCCGAGCAGTTGAATGATTTGCCCAGAATTACAGAGCTGGAACTGACATTCACCTCTTCTCATTTGGTCTTCAGGACTCTTTTAACTATACTTGGCTCCTCCCTTCTTGTAGTTAACTTTTCCTATTACTCTGTGGACATGGTGCTTCTAAGATTATGACAGTCCACTCCAAGGAGGGAAACTCAGGCCTACTGCTTGGAAAACAAATTAGAATTCTAGAAAACTAGCATGGCTTATTTTTTAAAATAATTTTATTGATATTTTTTATCTTTTTATATCACCAGGATTTCTTCCAGCATCTTTCTTTTTCTCCTCACAGACAGCCATCTCATAACAAATACTTTTTTTTAAAGAAAAAGAAAGAAGACAAAGGAAATCAGCAAAATTGATCAGCTCATAAAAAGTCTGAAAATCTATGCCATGTGCCATACCCACAGACCTCCTACCTCTGCAAAGGAGGGGGTGTAGAAGACTCCAAATTAATTCGATTTTGCTTCTTTCATTCTTTTGTTTATTTTTATCTCACTTGGAAAATTTGGATTTTGTTCTGCAAAAGGAAGACTTGAAATGGATTTAACTTCTTAAATATTTGTTTATTGGCATTTTTGAACTTTATTCTATGTTAAAATTATGCCAGAATATTTATGTATATATAATCATGACTCTTCTATTGAAGAAAGTATGTTTTTGAGGCATGTTGCATTGCCGGAAAGTTACAAGAGATAGGATTAATACAGAATGAGATCCAGGACTTGAATTTCTCATTGCTTTGCCTCTTTCTTCCTTCAGGAAAGATAGACCTTGACTCCACTGCTAGGATTGTCTCCTGGCCAGGTCTCAGTGCCCCCTATGGTCTCTGGTACCTGGACTATGAGAGCCCCCTTAGTAATAGCTTTCCCACAGCCCTGGCTTGCTCTTGGGACCTTAGTACCAAAGACAGCAGCAATACTGTTTCCTCTAGATCAGTCCTTCCACATACTCAGGGCTGAGCAAACTAGACCTTCCCCTGAGCTGGTTCCATGCCCAAGCTAACTCTGTGTTTCTGGAGGAGTTTCTGAGTTGAGGTATCACTGTGTACACAGGCATATATTTTTATGTACTTTGGTACTTCAGGAATCTTGGATGTAATCAGTTTGGGCATTCTCTTATGCCAGTGTGGATCCTAATTCCTCAGAGTCTCAGTGGCCACCCCCTTCCTGAAAAAATCACTTCTTTATTGCCTAGCCAAAGATGAACTCCTGTGGTCTTAGCAAGGTTGGTCCTTGGCCAACATACTTATAGTCTGCTGGCCTCATTTCCAGCTTCCTAGGACGTGGAAGAGCACAACTTCCATGGCTTTCAGGAACCCAAGGTCATCTCCATTTCATAATGAATGAGCGTGCTATAGTAGAAGGAACTGGAGTCCATGGTTCTAAGGTCCAAATTTGCCTCAGAATACCAGCCTGGCTGTAAGCAAGTCCCTTAAGTTCCCTGACCCCCTGCTTCCCTCTCCCCTTGATCGCAAAATTCAAATCCAGCATTTAAAAGTCTTTAAGAACGACATTTTTGAATATTTGATCCTGTCTAGAAATTATAAAAGAGAGTAATTGTTGCTTGATACATGCCGTAGTAGAAATTACTATTTAGAATCTAAAATTTGCAACGGGTATGTATTCCATTACTCTAGGGAGGAGGCTTTTAACCTGTTACCTGTGAGCTTTTTTTTTTAAATATTGAGATAACTGTATTTCAAAATAATTGATTTCCTTTGAAGTACTATATATTTCACTTTATGCACTTAAAACACTGAGACAGGGCCCATGCAACAAAATGGTTAAGAGTGTCTGCCCTTGGATAATCAGAAGAATACCTACTTTCTGCCATTGGTACCTTTTTAGTATCAGTTCCTACACTCTCTGGCTTATATGACACAGAAAAGGTTGTTTGCATGTTGGGATAAATCTTTTTTGATTAATAGTACAACTTGTGGACTTGTAATCAGGAATGTCTTATCAGCAGCTTTTCAAAATTTGACATTCCGCATGGAATGTGCCAGTGGCAGAAATTTAGCACTCGGTAAACGTTCCAGTTGAATTCCACACACATGAATTATGACAAGTCCGACTGCCTGTGCTGTGGTTTGTTGTGTCTGCCTCGGTTCCTACTTTGAAAGTTGTAGTTGCATTTGGTCATTGAAGTTTATTTTCATAGTCTGGCCAAACCAGCAGGATCCCCATGCACTGCAGGGGAACAAAAAACATCAGCTGTAGAGTTAAAATGTGTAATAGATAAAAATTTCAAGGCTTTGTTGCATCATATCCAGGGACTTATGGGCTTATTTAAGATACACTGCTTGATTTAATTTAGATATCTAATGGATAGAAAAACCTTTTAGTATCACTCAAAAAAGAAATGCCAAACATTCAACCCTGCTTGGTTGAAATATTGTTAACGGACGTGCAATGTGCATATATATCTCACTGCCTTACATGATGGGGTGTTAAACATTGGTATTTTAAAGGTGGTAAGGATAGTTTTACTATGTAGATTATGCTATAGGGTAAAACATATTCACTTTTTTTAAAAAAATCTGTTTTATGAAATATTTGTTAAATTCCTTTAAAATGACTTTAAGCTTTACTTTAGAAATATTTATTTCAGGAATTTTTTCTTGAGTAAAATATGCCTGGAACACTTTCCCTCTTTTTCAATTACAAATTTAAATGGTAAGTAGCTGGGCTGGGGAGCTTATATATCAGCATTTACTGAGGATCCTAATGTTGGGGAAAAACTTAACTTTTCTTTGGATCATTTGTAGCAAAATAGAAAATTGCTTGAGAGGTGTGGGTTCTATTTGGATAACTTCCCTGTGGGAGGAGAGAAACCCTAGCATCTGTGCTTGCAGTAAGGGCTCTTTGGTAGGAGAGGAGCAGTTGTTGTTTAGGAGGTTGTAGGCTTTGACTTTCTCACTGACTTTAAAGAGGCTCTGGAGGGTGATGAGTGTGGTGGTGGTATTGAGAAGCAGATTGCCGGCAGAAAGTTTGTTATGCATCCTCTTTAACATTTCAATACTTCTTCACTAACCTATGCTTTTGCCAACATGGGCACTGTTCCCCTTGATGTCAATCATAATCCCTTTCTGTTTGGGGTGGCCATCTTTGAGAGTTACTCAGTTGTCCTCCACATCCATCAGCTGCTGACCTGCTTAGATGAGCATCTTCAAACCTAGCTGGCCTGATTTTTGGATAACAATCTGTCTCAGAGCCCGTGTTCAGACACTTTTTTGCATGGATAGACCTTTGAATTTTGGGGTTCCACTGGCGTATAGCCACCTCGTAATCCGAAGAGAACTTTAGAGGAAGTTTTCTACATCCCAAGTATTAAAAGCACAGTGACTTTTTAAATAAAGCTTCACCGTTAGATTGCCATCCAGTTGCTCATTCAGTCTCTACAGTGGGGGCAAGAAGGAAAGGGTTGTATTTGTAATTAGGGGTTGGTCACCATTTTTATCAGAAAAATATCCAACTTGTTTGGTGGAATCAGCTGCGAACTTCCCAGAGATGAGTTCTTTTAAAAGGACAGTTGAACTGTGTTGGAGCTTTTATTTACGATAATAGTAATTTGAGTATTGAATATTAATACACAGCCAGTATTAGTGACTTTATGCTCACTTATTCCTTCAACAAGTATTTCTTGAGCGATGTTGCATAATTTTGGTGTGTATGTCAAGTCAGATGAACAAGCATTTATTCCCTGTCTGCTCTGTGCCAGGCACTGGGTTTAAGCACTATGCATAAAGGGGGTGGGGTGGGGAAAAGCATGCAGGGACAGAAAGAAAATGGAAGCCCCTTAGTTATTCCCATCAATTAGGGAGATGTGCAAAAACCAAGGTGAAACAGTTAAATGCAAATTGATGGCACAAGGTAAGTTATAAGTGAAAACATGTGGCACAGTCATTGCTCCAGAGCTTCAAAAGTGGTATTTGGAGGAGATGGACACCAGTGTGTCTTGGAACAGAAAGAACTAGCCAGAACTCCATAATATAACACAATTAGGTTTTTAATTAAAAAACTCCTTCCTACCAAATTTAGAATATTCATCAACAATAAAGCATCATCTGAATGTAAAAACAAAATGTTACTACACAAAAGCACAAACTTCCTTTATTTATGAGGGTCATTGTTTCTGTTTACTTTTTTGAGTCAGGACCTATGATTTGATTGGTGTGGGGAACTCTCTGTGTGGACATTTGCTACATTGATACATATCCCTTGAAACATAGTATACAGAGTGGGAAGAGATTTTGATTAGGCCACATCTGGAGTATTTAGAAGGATAATTGATACACTGGAATTCATCCAGTAGAGGGCACAACAAGGATGGTCAGAGAATGGAAACCAGTATTTATGAGGGTCAGTTGAAGGAACTGTGGATGTTTAGCTCTAAGAAGAGAAGGCAGTGAGAATTCTCTTGGTCTTTCGATATTTGAAGAGTTGTCATGTGGAACAAGAGGTAGGAGATTGATTTGGTTTGTCTAGGAGGGCAGACGTAGGACCATTAGGCAAAAGATGTCAGAAAGCAGATTTTGGCTAGCATTAAGAAAAAAATGTCTTAATCTGAACGATACAGAAATGGACTATTCTAGCCTTTTGCTGGAGGTCCGAATTCCCTTTAACCTTGAGGTTTTTTAAACCCTGAATGACCGTCGTTGGTAGTGATACAGATTTCATGACTGTGGTAGGAATTTAGCAAGGTGTCTTCTGAGGTTCCTTCCAACTTCTATGATTTTTTCTTATACCTTTTACTATGTCATGATATACCTATGTCAGAGTGGGACACCAGCTGTCATTCTTAAAGCAACAGTGAATATCACAAGCTCCCTTGTACAATAACGACTTTTGGGCCTACCAGAATCTTTCGGTATATGTAATCTTTTTCCCCTCAGTGCTTTGTTGTTGAAGATATTTATCATCATACACTAAAACCTTAATTAACTGGGAACTGAATTCATTAGAACCTTGCATCTATTTTGGTTTTGTTTTTAATCTTTTTGGATGTGTTTAGGTTTTAGAAAACCAAGAGAAATGACAAGGACCAAAAAAAAAGCTCATATCAGGAATTTAAAATAAGTAACTAATAAGACCAAAATTTGTATTTTAAATTTGTATTACTTTAAAATTAACAAATCACATTGCTTCATTTTAGTCATTGAAGCAATTACGTTGCTTCATTTTAGTCACATGACAACAACTTGGAGATCAAATATTGGAATCAGCATATACCTAGTCCTGTTTCCTACCCATTCAGCAGTTAAAAATTTCAGAGTTATAGAATGCTTCCTGATCCTCAGAATGATAACTTTAAGGCATTGCTACATCCCCAGTAAATTTATTCTTTCTCCTTCATATCGCCTTCCTTGCCTCTTGGGAAAAGAAAAAGAAAAAAAAACCCACCAAACCCTTATAAGAAATATGGTCAAGCCAAACCAATTTGCACATTGGTCATTATCAAAAATATGTCTCATTCTTCCCCTTGAGTCCATGACCTCACTGTACAGAGGTGGGTAGTGTGTTTCACTGTAGATCTCCTGGAATCCTGGTTGTTCATGGAGTTGATCAGAATTCTTAAATGTTTCTGAAATGCTGGTCTTTACAGTGTTGTTATTGTATACATTTTTCATCAGCTCATACATGTCTTCTCAGGTTTTCCTGAAATCATCTCCTTCAAAATTTCTTAAACTACAGTAAGTAGTTCCCTTACAGTCACATAATCAGTTTATCCATTTCCCAGCTGATTAGCATCTGCTTAGTTCCCAGTTCTTTGCTCCCACAAAAAAAACGCTTCTGTAAATACTTTTGTATACATGAGTGCTTTAAGTGTGAAATATTTTCAATGAATTTTATTTGCTAAGACTGAACAGCAACTAGCTATACTTCAGAAAGAGTTTAGCTAACAATATGAGTTGAAACGAAGTAATTCTCAGATTAACACTCAAAAACACTGACTTTGGTTTCAAGTGATCTGACTTTCTAGCTTCATTGTATTTATATTTAGGCATATAGGTGGCATGGAGTGCTAGACCTGAAGTCAGAAAGACATAAGTTCAAATCCAGTCTCAAACACTTATTAGTTATGTGACCCTGGGCAAGTCAATTTCTTGGTTTCTTCATTTATAAAATGAGGGTAAAAATAGCACCCATCTCCCAGGGTTGCTGTGAGGATCAAGTCAGATAATAATTGTCAAGCACTTAGCATGGTGCCTGACATGTAATAAGCACTATCATAAATATGATGATGATGATGATGATTCTAGCCTCATTGTACTTATAATTAGGAAACAAGGTGGCAGAGTAGATAGACTTGAAGTTAAGAAGACCTGAGTTCAAACCCAGCCTTAAATATTTACTAGCTGTGTGACCATGGGCAAGACACTTAATACCTGTCAGCCTCAGTTTCCTCAGTTGTAAAATGGGCTTTGTAACAGGCCCTCCCTGGCAGAGTTGTTGCATGGATCAGCTGAAATAATATTTCTAAAGTACTTAGCATGGTGCCTGGCTTATAGTAGATGCTTTATAAATGCTTGTTATACACTCTGCCATCTAACCAAACTGGCCTTCAATCTGTTCTTAACACAGGATACTCTATCCCTTTGCCTTGTCCATCTTGTGCACTTTGCAACTTTATCGGAATTCTCTGTGCCAACTCCTGACTTCCTTATTGAGATGATGGAAGAACATAGGTTTCCTCATCAGTTCTCTAGAACCAAGATTGTTTATTCTAATCGATGCTCATTTGACTGATTTAGTATTGTTCTTGTTTAAAATATCAGAGTCATGTTGTTCTCTGGCTTCTGTTTTGTTTGTCTTCAGACAAGCCTAGCCATGTTTCTCTGAATTCCTCTATTTATTATTTCTTAGGGTGAGGTAGCATCTCCTCATATTCATGTCCCGCAGTTTGTTCAGCCATTCCGTCGTCAATGGGCACTCATTTGATTCTAGTTGTTTGATACAACAATATTGAGAAATCATTCACATTTTATTTATGAGCTAGAAACTTTCCAAATTATACCCTTAAATGAAGCTCTTTTTGGCAGCTGTTGGATGACTAGAATGATATCCAATGCCCTTGAAAAGTTCTATGGCGGGGGAGGGGAGGGTTGGTGTAGCTCCTTCCGCCTTCTTTGTTCTATTTTTTTAAGCCCTCAAACCAAAGGAAGACTAATTCACTAATGATTAGGCTTCAGCTCTCACAATTGTGTTCCTTTCTATTGCACTCTAGAACCTAATAAGGAAAATATGACCGCTGTACCTTGTGGGGCATCAGGGATAAATGAGACATCTGGGTCAGTCCCATGGCATACTTCTTCTGGATGGTTTTGTTAATCTACTTACAGATCTGATATAATAAATGAATCTATCATCTGGTTATGTTTATCATTATGTCTGTCTGTCCACCTGCCTTTCTGTTTTTTGAAACCTGGATAGATCTTTTGGCTGACCATTTGAATTGTACCTCTTTCTATTAGCTCTCAGGCCAGAGAGGTACTCTGCACTCATCCAGGTAATCCCAGAAAAAGGAGGAGGGTTTGGTTTTTTAAGTTTAGTGTTTGTTTTATTTTTCCTGTTACCTCGGTGCTTATGATTGGCCACTTTGGGCTTGAGAAGGGCTTGTTAGAGGCCTAGGCGGTGTTCCTTTGGTTGCCACGACCAGACTCTGCTTGTTCTAAGGCAGGTACCCATCAGCCATTGAAGGAATCAAGTGCTTGTGATTTATCACAGTTCTGTTGCCAATGCAAACAATTCCAAAAGTGACATCAAACAAAATATGTTCTTTCAATTTCAATTACTCTTTTCTGCATCAATGAGGTTTGATAAATGCACCAAACTTTTGGTAGCATTGGCTATTCCTTTTTTATTTTTATTTTTTGAAAAATGACCTCTTCGTGGTGGAAGATTTTTGTGTTGTGAATCTGGGTTTGTTTTTGTTTTTGTTTTTGCTCCATGGTGGTGTTTTGTAAACAACTTGATTGCTAGGTAGTGGCCTTAGGGAGTCTGCAGCTGCTCCTTCTCTGTTCCCTGTAGACAAATGTACAAAGTGAGGATTGCTGCAGGGGAAAATAAACAGGAGAGAACAAAACTAGAAAATACCGTATATTTTATTACAGCCTCTACCTGTTTATGTGCCTGAGTTGTTTGGTAAGGATATTCCCTAAACATTTGGTGCCTTACTTAAAACAAAAACCCACCAAAAAAACAATTCCAGGAGAATTGAATCTTAGACTCCTCATTCTGTGCAGACTGTATTATTTTAAGTAGCCACACAAGTTAATAAGCTGGCTGTTATCTACCAAGAGAATATATGCATTTTAGCATGTAAATAGGATTGAGAGAGAGCCTCATGCTTTTTAATGATACCCAGGATAATAATTTGGCTTTTGAAATCTCTATGAAAACAGATTGAGTATGGCACAATTAATGTTTCAGCTCTTCTAGCCTTTTCTCAAAAATATTTGAATGCTATTTTAATTTATTACAATTCTTGATTAGTCCATTGGAATATCACTAGCATGCTGGCCTTCCAGTTCATGCCACAGGGTACGTGGCAGTAGCCAGGTCCTTGCCAGCACTCGCTCCAGTTGGATGGGCTCTGTTCTAGTGTCCCTGTCACATTCCATGTTATAATGAGTAGTAGTTGAGCAAAGTGCCAGCATATTGCAGTTGACCCGAGAGGTATTTATTTCTTTGGAGAGGGCATATTTACTGATGTTTTCCCTTTATCTTTAGACATGCCCACTCGATTTAGTTGGAATTGAACAGATAGCAAAGCATCAGTCAGAAAGCAACAAGGATCATTTTCTTCAAGTGTTGTCTGATTATATCACATCTCTGCTACGAAAACTGCCGTGACTGCAAATTGCTTCCTGAACCAAAATTAAACATCTCATCCAAGTCTTTCCTCCACCAATTGGCCCTCCTACCCTCCGCTCCTATTATGTCTCCACTTTGAATGAATGGCCACTCCAACAAGGGAAGCCTGCCTGATGACTCTCATATATGGCTTGCTGACTCCCACCCCTGGGCCTTTGAACAGCCCATTCCCTCTTGGAGAAATGCTTTTTCCTTGCCTCCTTTTCTCTCTCTCCCCTCCACAGGAAGCTTGTTCAATATTTGTTCCTCTATGAAACCTCCTCTGACTAACCACTAGTAAGCATCACTTGAATTTGTCTACCATCCTTTTGATACTTGTGCCTGTATTTGCATATAGCAGAATTAATCTTCACCTAGTTTATTGATATGTGGGATTTTTTTCTTTTTCATGTATTTTGGTCCTCGCTTCCCATTTAGGTCCTAAGTAACATGGTATAAGCAGCAGTCACTTCAGTGCTGGGCTCAGGCACTCTAAATGTTCAGCCAAAGCAGCCTTAACGTCTTCTTCTCACAGATAGCATTCTATCTAACATCTCTGTGTCTTGGCTCAACTGTCCCCTGTGTCGGAAGTGTATTCCCTCCTCCTCTCTGCTATTTAGATTGCTAGTTTTCTTTAAAACTCAGTTCACACATCACCTCCTACGTGGGGCTCTTCCTGATAGCCAAAGCTGCTAGGGCTTTCTCCTTCAAAATGATATTCTATTGATTTTGAATATTACATTTGTGTTTATTCATATGGGTATGTGCTATTTCCCCTGGTAGAATGTAAGTTCCTTGAGGGGAGGGACTGTTTCATTTTGGGGCCTATTCACAGTTCTTCTTGGAGAGATGGTGCTTAGCAGATTGCTGACAGTCTTGATTTACCGCAAAAACTTGCCATGGGCTAGTCATTTAAGCTCAGTTTTTTCATGTGTAAAATGAAGAGATTGGATTAGATCTGAGTTATTAACTGGGGACCATGAACTTCTTTTAAAAATATTTAAAAATTAAAAGTATTTCAGAATAATGAATTTCCTTTGTAATCCTCTTATTTTGTATTGTACATTTAAAAATTAGGTCCATTGGTTTCACCAGATTGTTAAGGGAGGCCATGGCATTAAAAAAAAAAAAAGAAGGGTTTAAGAACTCCTGGACTGGAAGATAACTTCCAGTGCTTGTCTTCTGTGATGTGTGATCTCACACCCTTGACAGCAAGAGATCACATGATCTATTTCCTCTTACTTTCCTATCATTCCGAATACAATCTTCTGACCCATGCTTCACAATGAACAAATGTTGTTGATTTCAAATAGCTGGAAAATAGTTTGGCAGAACGTTCTAATAGTCAAGAATGATGAATGAACTCATCCTCTCTCGCCTCCTCTGCACATGGTGAGCTGTCATAAAGCTACAGTGAAGGCCAGGAGAATCAGCGTGGCCTGATGGAGGCATTGAACTAACTACATTTTCCCTAGGTAGAGCGTTGCTGAAACAAGACATAATCCTTGGGCACTTTGGGGTAGAAACTTTTGTTACCTTTTTTTTAGGGGGGGAGGGGTGATTTTGCTCTATGCACAGGAGCATGCTCCTTATAGACATTTTGTTGTACAGTTAACCAGATACTTTTAACTCAGCCTAAGTTGTCAATTTATGGGAAATATCATGAAGATGTGTCATTAGCTTGAAACTGAGAAGCAAGCCGACTGGTTGCTAAACATTTTTATGGACACAAAAAGCCGCATAGAAAATGAAAACAGTGTAACACTTACCTGATAGTGAATACTTATTTTGATGAGTTAGTGAGACATGTTACAAGTAATACTGCTTTTTAATGAGGATGATGAATAGTGGAAACTAACAGTTTAGATTTTTAGAAACTGTATCCTTTGCCAAAGGAAGTTGGTTTGCTTCAGCGAAAACAAGAACAGATTTGCAGGAGTGGCCTAGGGTTCAGATTCCAGATTGGTCAGTCACTAGTTCAGTCTTGTCACTCGACCTTTAAGTTCTAAATAATTACAAACCTAACCAATCAATAAGCCTTTATTAGGCTCCGATTATGTGCCAGGATGTCTTATGCTAGGCATTGGGGATTCAGATACAAAGAGTGAAACAATCCCTGCTTTCCAGGAGTTTTCGATCTAGTGGGCTTTTGAGATTGTCTGAAACTACCTGTTGACAAACTCCTTTGTGGAGCCTTGGAATTCCCTATGCTGTGAGGAGGCCTTAAATAATAAAGGACCAATGTCTTTCTTTTAAAATATTAAATGTGAAATTATATATATATATATATACACAAATAGTTATCATGCGTGACAATTTTTCAGTTTGAAAAGGGGATTCATCTATTAGAAAATTTGCTGGATCAGCACCTGTGGTCAGTGATGCATTTCAAGCCTCAATTTCCCTGGCTGAGTTAGTTGAAGAAAGACTGGTATTGTCTAACTTCTTCATTTTATAAATGGTGCAAAGGAGACTCAGAAAGCAAAAGTGATCTTGTTAAGGTTATATAGTTAATTAATCCTTGAAATTTTTAAAAATGAAAATAACCTTTGGAGATAAAAAGAATCAGGAGTAACTGTTGTGGTAGCCGTGGAGTTCATTCTCCTTTTTTTGTTTGAGATATAAGAGTGTAGCTGCTGGATTTCACTTTGAAAATTAGTGATTCTGAATATTTTCATGTTTTCTTCAACCTATGGAAAAATATCATTACCAGGGTAGAAATAATGCCCTTTCGCCCTTCCTGCTAAGGCTTGAATTTAAAGCAATTTTTTTTTACTATTTAAAAAATAAAGCCAAGGTGCTATATTGTACCAATAATGCTAGACTATATGCTTAAATGCTTTTTATGGGAGAGCTTTCTTTATTAGAGAATAGCAGCTTTTTAATCTTTGTGCTGAAGTAGTTGGTAAACATCTTTCAGAGTAGTATTTCCGGTCTATTTTTTTTTATATAATCACACTTGGTGTATTGAAATAGTCTAGCTACAAAGGTGTTTTCCTCTTGCTTCTATACTCTTTGTCTGTTTTACTGTTTTCATGTTTAAGGAAGTGGTGGTTTGAGAAGTCACATCTAACTTAGGTTTAAAAAATATTTTTTTATGTGTTTCAGTGTCCCAAGAGCCTTTTCTGATCAATTCCAGTTCCCCAAAAAAAGCATTTGGCAATGGTGAAGCTTCCATGGCTCTGCTCTGAGCTGTGGTAGACCAGGAGTGCAGAGGTGTGATGCCCACTAGCAAAAAGGGTAAGTTAAGAAGTTTTCTTTTGAAGTCTGATATTTCTATTGTTGTTAATATTAAATGAAAAAAAATTCTGGTAGCGAAGGACTAGAAAAAATTCACTGCAGAAAGTATACAAAGGCCCAACGTTATCTGAATTTCTGGCTATCAGGAATGTAATCATCATTTTGAAAGAAGTAGATGCTAAACACATTTTGGTTGTATTGTTTTTTTGAATAGGCATCGAATTTATCTATAACAGAGGCATAATGGCAGACTTAACAGTCATTGTAACTTACAGTTAAAGATGACAAATGAAAGACTTTTTTTTTAATTCAAGACTCATGGCTTAACTTTTTAAATATGCCACATGCAAAATATGACAAGCAGTTGTCCATTGGTTTCCATTACAACTCAGTGATAGACAGAGATCATGGCATGCTCCACGCCTTCTGAATTTTCCTGTGGCCCTCTTAAGGAATGAAATGTAAACTTTTGAGGCAGGGAGGACTGGGGTATGTGCAAGTTAAGGCTAACATTTCCCCTTGTAGAGAATTCTCTCCAAAGTTTTTAATTTCCTAGGACTCAGAAAAAGGCCTTAGTGACCAGATCCTTGGAAGCTTTAGCCTCTGGGAGCTCTCTTAAAAGAAGAGGATTTCCTTCCTTCCTTCCTTCCTTCCTTCCTTCCTTCCTTCCTTCCTTCCTTCCTTCCTTCCTTCCTTCCTTCCTTCCTTCCTTCCTTCCTTTCTTCCTTCCTTCCTTCCTTCCTTTCCTTCCTTCCTTCTTTTCTTCCTCCCTCCCTCCCTCCCTTCCTTCCTTTTCATCTTGATGTACCCAGTTAACTGTTATGTCAAATGTTCAAAGATTAGAAATAAACTGATGAAAATAAACCCCCCAACCATATATATTTTAAATTTTGGATACCGACTATAATGCTAGGTTGAGAGACAGCGTAACAAGATATACAGAATGCTGGAAGCCCCTGTTTTTTCTGTTTCCTATCTGTGTGACTCTGGGCAACTTCTCTGGGTCTCGGACAGCTCTCACTGAGCTTATAGACAGGTTGTAGTCTGTGACGATAGAGGGTTTGATCCTGATGAAATCATAAATCCTTGACCTATTGACATATTATCTTCATAAGACTCTGCATAATAGATGTAAATAATGTCCTTTTATAAAATAAGTGGCTACGATTGTTTTTAGAAAGTCCTTGTGTCTTTTGATAACAGTTCTGATCGTGTGACTTTGCCAATGTTATGAGGTTATCTTCACAGGCTCATATTGTCAAGTTTGGTCTTTGAGTTTGCTACTGTTGGAAACCAATATTAGTAATTTGAAATCTCTAACTGTGGGTACCTGTAAGAAATAGGTTTTATTTAATTTTAGGCAATGCAGTATACTGGACTTGGATTCAAATTCTATCAGTCTTTTACAACCTCTTTACAACTCATTTTAAAAATGAATTTTATGGAATTTTAGATTTGGATGTGATATCAGAAATCATCCAGTGAACACATTTCCCAGACACAGAGGCCCAGAGAAGTTTTGTGCATTGCTCAGAGTCACATTTCCAGTGAAGATCTGAACTCTTGTGACTTTAATGGGGCAATTTGGTAATCTACCTTCCTGTAATTCAAACTCCAGCATGCTAAAAAAAAAAAGATTACATTTGCGTTATTGATAGCATTCTGTCTTTACTTTAAAGGAAATGGGGCAAATAGAAAATTTTCCTTTTAAAGAAGAATTTAGAAATCATTAATGAAAAGAAACAGATTCATTTTTGGATGTGCCTTTAGATCAATTAAAAAACCAAACAAACGGATCTTTGAAATAATTTAGTCCACTCTGCTCATCTTAAAGGTGATGAAAAGAAGCTCAGAAATGTCAAAGACTTTAAAAGTCCCATATCTAGCTAACAGCAGGGCCAGGAGTGGAACCCATATCTCCTGTGACTTTAACAAGAAGGAATGGAAACTTTATTGAGTGTGCATGGAGATGAACGTTGACCAAATTTAGTCCTTCTGCATTCGTGTGCCTTCCTTTTGTATTCATAACAAAATGCCTTGTGAGTACTAGAATAACATGGAATTTCCCCATTAGCCAATACAAGGTTTTAAAAAGTTGTTGTTTTGCCTACGTAGCATGAGTAACATGTCATTTAGCAATAATTATAGTAACTGCTCATTGTTTTACTGACTGGAAGAGTGAGCAGTTGAATAACCTCATATAGCATTGCCTGCATATCAGAAAGTTTTCTCCCTTTCCTCTTGCGCCATTCTTACAAGTATAAGTAAGAAAGTCTGAAAACTACTGATTGGTGATGTCTTTTTACAGGATCTTTTTCTTGATAGTGCAGCCTAAAGACCCCTGGGTCTTATTTCCAGGCCTTCTTTTCATCTCACTTCCCTTGAACTCTCCTATATGTTTTATCTCCCCTAATAAGAAAGGAAGCTCTGGGAGGGCAGTAACCGTCTCCTTTTGGTACATGTATTTCCAGGGCTTAGCAAAGTGTTTTCTTGGTGCAGAGTAACTTAATAGACACTGTTTCGTCCTGTTTGAAGATTATTTTTTTTAAAAAGGGGGGTTGACCACAACTATTATTCTATGAGCTAATAAGCAAGTGTTTTTTGGGCATCTGTTAGTAGAGAATTTGGTGAAACAGAAAGATAGACTTGGAATCCACAGCCTTAGGTTTCCGGCTTGGCTTGCCTTCTAACTGTGTAACTTTCATTGTCATTGAAGCCCTTTTTTGTTTCTTCACTTTAAAATAAAAGCGTTGGACCATATGGTCTTTAACGTAGCACTCAGCCTCAGAGTCGTGTATTCCTAGTATAGGTTAAACAAAATATATCCATTTTAATCACTGTGCTTCATCAGTCAATTAACCAGCCAGCAGTTTGCAGGAGCCTAACAAGTGTTAGGTACTAGGCTAAACAGTGGAAATACAAAGACAGAAATGAAATAGGCCCTGACCTTAAGGAGCACACATTCTCTTAGGAGAGATAATAGGGACATGGATAATTATAGGCTGGGATTGGCTCTGTGATTTCATTGATATCAGGAACCTCCAAGAGGAGGAAATTCACTCTACCAACACAAGTTGGCCCTTTCTCTGCCTCTTAAAGATTTAGAAAATTCTGTACATCATTGCTTATTAGTAGGTATCAAAGGGAGGACATAAAAGCAACTTTTCCCCAATCCATGGCCAACTCCATCTATGATATCACACTCATTCTCACTTAAATAAATTTACACCATATATATTCAAAATAAATACAAAGCAACTAAGAGAGCAAGAATGCCAGGAGAGAAGGGTGCTAGATAAGACTGGCAAAGGTGATGCTTGAATTTTTTTGAAAAATAATATTTTTAATATTCTTTTTAAAAACTGAATTCCACAGGACAACCAGAATATATGCCATCTTGGAGTGGGGGGGTAGAAATGGGGAGAAAATTTGTAATTCAAACTCCTGTGAAAATCAGCGCTGAAAACTAAATATATTAAATAATAAAAAAATTTAAAAAAATAAAAAATGCATTCCAGATTCTCTCTTGCCTTACTATACCTACACCATCCACTGAGAAGGCAAACAATGTAATATCAGTTACCAATATGAAATAATGCAAAACATATTTCCATATTACAAAAAACAGCATTCAATTTACACTCAGAATTCATCAGTTCTCTCTCTGCAGGTGGATAGCACTTTTTCATCATGAGTCCTTTGGAACTGTCTTGGATCTTTGTATTGGGCAGAAAAGCCAAGTCTTTCATGGCCTGTCATCATTACAACATTACTGTTACTGTCCCCAATGATCTCCTGGTTCTTCTCACTTTTCTTTGTATCACTTTATATGGGTCTTGCCATGTTTTTTTTTTTTCTGAAACCACCTCCCATCATCATTTCTTACAGCACAATAGCACTCCGCTACAATTGTATGTCACAACTTGTTTAGTCTCATTCCCCACTTGATGGCCATCCCCTTGGTTTCTGATTCTCTGCCGCTGCAAAAAAGAGCTGCTATACATATTTTTGCACATTTAGGTCTTTTTCCTTTTTCTTTGAAATCTTTGGGATACAGACCTAGTAGTGGTATTGCTGGCTAAAAGGGCATGCATAGTTTTATAGCCCTTTGGGCATAGTTCCAGATTGTCCTCTAGAGTAGTCAGCCTAGTTCACCACTTCACCCATAGTCATTAACATACCTGTTTTTCCTTGTCCCCCCATCATGTCATTTCTGATAGATGTGAGGTGCTTCTTCAGAATTTTAATTTCATGTAACTAAAGGTAGCTTTGATTTCTTTTTCTAAAAACTCTGTTCATATCCTTTGGCCACATATCAATTGGGGAATGGCTATTTTTTTTTAATTTGACTTAGTTCTCTATATATTTGAAAAATGAGGCCTTTATCAGAGAAACTTGCTATAAAAATTTTTGGTATCACTTCATTGGCTTCAGTACCATTGAACAAAATATAGTTTCTCTGATTATCTCTTTCAGTTAGTCTTCCAGTTGCTTTGATTGAGATCATGATTGCCAAGGTTGAATTGAGTCTTAAAAGATGCAAGGTTGAAGTGAAGTTGAGTGGAGGGGGTTCCAAGCATGAGAGATAGACAGGACAGACGTAGAGAGTCTGAAGAAGGAGTGTCATGTGTGAGAAACAGCGAGTTAGAGGCATGATAGTTTCTCTGTTTCTGTTTGTCTGTCGTTCCCATACACATAGAAGTGGTTAAGATTCTGAAAGTGTAGAAAGAATATTTTGATCGAAGTAAGTTTCTTGGTTACTTGTCATCTCTATGTCTGTGGCACTGAGAGAGTGTGACTCAATTTCACTATTACAAAATGGATTTACGAACTGTACAAAACCACATGAATGGATTTACTGTCTGCTGGACTAATTTTACTCATTTCAGTTGAGTGTAGAAGAATAGTTTATATATTTTGCAAATATGCCTACATTTTCAATGTTTCTAGTGAATGAAATATACCATCTGAAGGCTGATGTTAACAGTTTGTAGTAAATATTTGCTGACACTTTTCCATAGCACTTCAAAATTGATAAATCACTTTCCGTGTATGATTTCATTTCTAGCACACCCTGTGAGGTGCTCACTTTTACATATAGGGATACAGACTCAGAAGAGTTACATGAATTGTTCAAGGTCACACAGACAGTGTCAGAGGTGGGATGCAAACTCTCATAGTCTTGGTTCAAAGTTCAGTACTCTTTCCATTATATGCCACCATACTTCTTTCTAGCTGATGGGTGATAATAACAGGAATATCCACCCACTCCTTCACTCATTCAGTCAACAGGTATCTAGTGAGTGCCTCCTCTTTGAAAAGCACTGGGCTAGGTTGTAAAGAAATATAACAGTAAATAATGACATAAATCCTTCCCTTAAGGGACTTATAGTTTAGTAGGGGCAATGAAACACGTACAGTAGTAGATTCATTATGAAGTACAGTGTGACAAAAGGCATGGGAGAGAACAAAGACTGTGCCAGTTCAGAAGAGGGGGAGCTTTAGGGCCTCCCAAAAGGCTTCAGATGGTAGGTGGGTTTTGAGCTTGGTGATTTCATCAGCTCCCATGGGCTCAATTATCATCCCTATTTAGATGATTTCCAGATCACTATATCCAGTTTTAGGTTTGCATCACAAACTGCCTGTTGGACTTCTTGAATTAGATGTTCTGTGAACATCTCAAACTCACCATGTCCAAAATAGAACTCATTATCTTCCGCTCCAAACCTGTTCCTCTTAAAAAACCTACCTATTACTATAGAGAATATCATGTCCAGGACTGCAATCTTGGTATGATTCTAGAATCTTCTTTCTTCACATCACACAAATCCAAATGAGTTGCCAAATCTTGTCATTTCTCTTGGCTTTTTCTTCTAGGGACTCTGATTGCAACTCCTCCTATGCATTGGTAGGTGGTCTTCATGGTTTACTATGATTTGAAAAACTAATTCCCATAAGGGTACAGTGGAATTAGAAAGAGAAGAGGATCTGGGTTTAAATCCCACTTCTGGTACTTATTTCTTCTGTTACCCAGAGCAAGTCACTTAAGGACCCTGACAAAACTGTGCATAGACCATTGGTCATGCTACACCAGCTGAATCTCAGTGAACAATGGTTTAGATGACTTCTATGGTATCTTTCAGCTCTAGACCCACAGTTCTATCATCCTAAGCTACTCCAAATTTAGTTTGGGTGGTCTAAGAGGATAGACAGGGCAGCTAGGTGGTGTGATGGATAAAACACTGGATATGGAATCCAGAATGCTCATCTTCCTGAGTTCCAGTCTGTCCTCATATACTGCCTAGCTTTTTGATCCTGGGCAAGTCACTTAACCCTGTTTGCCTCAGTTTCCTCATGTATAAAATGAGCTGGATAAGGAAACAGCAAGCTACTCAAGTATCTTTGCCAAGAAAACTGTAAAAGGGGCGGGGTGTCACAAAGAATCAAAACAACTAACTGAAGGATAGACCAAGTACGTAACTAGGCTTATACCTACAAATTTCTAGCTTGTTTTAGCTCTTCTCTACTTTATGATCCCTTCCTATGGCCTTCAAGAAACCAGGGTTGTTTTGGTACTATAATGAGGCACCAGAGGAGGACTTTAGTGGACCTCATTAATATAAAAAAGAAAAGAATTGGGAAGATAGATAAATTTAGAAATATCAAGGAGCTGAGATTGACAGCATTAAGGATGAGTCAAAGAAAATTTGGAGTTTTTGATCTGTGCAACTAATAGATTGTTCATAGCATTAATAGAAAAAGGGGAATCAGGAAGAATGATTTTAGGGCATCCATATTGAAAGTGGTTACTGGTATGACATCAAGGCTGTTTGACTCTATAGGCAGCTAGAAAAACTAGTCTTGAGCCTTAGAGAAGCAAAAGCTAGGGAGCAGAAAAAATAATTAAAGCATTTCTGCTTAGAGGAGAGAGGTGAAGCCATAGGATTAGGTTAAATTATATAGAGATAAAATCGCAAGCAGAATTCCCTTCCTTCCCTCCCTCCTTCCATCTTTCCTTCCCTTTCTTCCTCTTTTTCCTTTCTTTATCCTTCTTTCTCCTCCCATCTCTTTCTCCCTTTCTTTCTTTCTTTCTTTCTTTCTTTCTTTCTTTCTTTCTTTCTTTCTTTCTTTCTTTCTTTCTTTTTTTCTCTTTTTCTTTCTTTTTCTTCCTTCCTTCCTTCCTTCCTTCCTTCCTTCCTTCCTTCCTTCCTTCCTTCCTTCCTTCCTTCCTTCCTTCCTTCCTTCCTTCCTTCCTTCCTTCCTTCCTTCCTTCCTTCCTTCCTTCCTTCTGTCTTTCCTTCCTCCCTTCCTTCTTTCCTTCTTTCCTTCCTTCCTAAGGGAAGATATGAGAGGTAATGATTAATGGACTATAGTTCTGAAGAAGATGGAAATAAATACATGAAACATGGGCCCCAGGTAGAAGGGTCTTGGTAAATGGAAGGGGAAGTTCTTTTCATGTCAGAGGAAGAAGAGTTAAGGGGATATGAAGAATTTGACTTAGGGTTCAAATTAAATTAGACCTTTCGGTAAAGTAATAGGCGAAGTTATTTGTTGAGTATTAATGGGTAAGCCTATGACTAAGGTCTTGAGGAGAATGAAAAAGGTTTGGAAAAAAATGTTTGAGGGAGTTAGTAAGAAAGAAATAAAAAGATTATTAATGAGCTGTGTTTTTGTCATGCTCTCCCTTTCAACCTTAGACCCTGAACATTCCCAGCTTCCTCTAATATTCCTTTCATGTAACACCCCATTCAGAAGAGTTTTCCTGGTCCCCTTTAATGTTACGTTCCCTGTACTCTGAATATCTTGTACCTTCTGATCTACCTATATTGTCTCCCTCCTTAGAATATATGTTCCTTGAGAACAGAGAATGTTGATGCTTTTTCCTCATCTGCTGAGCACTTTGCGTATAGTAAGTGCTAGGGTTAGGGCATGCATTTAGGGTTAGGGTTAGGGTTAGATTTATTGGCCCTGATAAAGTTAAGCATCGTGAATTTTCATTTGTCTCAGTAATGGCTATGTGATCTTTTTTATGAATGCCCCGTGGTCTGAGAACAAGGGTAGTGAAAGCAGATGTGGTGGTTTTGCTGCACTGATGATTTGACAAAAGTAGGTGGCCAAAGGAATCAAAGATACTTAGGTAATATTAAATACATTTTATTGACATGGCAGATCATGATATCTGATGGGGGAGAGAGGCAAATGGAGTCAGAAGGAACCAATGGACAAAAAGACTGGGCAAACAGCAAGGTTATGAAGATGAAGCACAAAGTGGAGCCTGTGGCATTGGTTGAGAGCTGAGCTGACCACAGCTGGTCAACAGTGGGGATTTCTGATTTTTGCAGTCTTGGAGGAAGAGTAACAGTGAGTTCTGGGGTATGGCTTTGCTTGTTGGTAGTAGAAATCTAGTAGAGATGACACACACCAGAGCTAAGGTAATCAGAGAACTGTGAGGTTAGAGTGTTGAATGGCCATCCAAATCATTGAAGATAATGGTAGGGAATGTGAGTGGCAAAGAAGACGGAGGCACCAGCTTCTGAAGGAATTGAGGAAGGTGGGAGAGCCGTTTGTAAGTCAGAAAACAATAGCAACAAAGATCGGAGGTGAGGGTGGTGATATAAACACACACACACATACATACATATATACATATATACGTACATATATTGCATTCAGTAGGCAGTTTCTCAGGGAGTAGGGCATGATGGAGGTGTCATTAGCAGCTAGAGGAGATGGGAAGTGCAGAATGACATTATGAGGAATGAGGCTTTTAGATGGAGCTCTCCAGGAAGCTGGAGATTCCCAGTGTTGAAGAAAGAAATGACTGAAATTCTGGTCTTTGGTGGGCAGCTTTTGCAAAGGTAGAGACAGAAGATGTCATGCCTTGCTTTAGGGTGAGACACTATGTGGAGTGCTCTCTTCCCAGACCAAAGAAACAAATTCCAGAGGCACAAAGTCGCTGAGCTGGTACCAAGCGTTCTGAATTTCTGTGCTTTCACTTATTTTTCCCTAGGGGACATCTCCAAGGTTGGATCTAAGGAATAATTCCCTTCCCTGAGGCAATAAGTTCCCCTTTTCGGCAGTGTGTGTCTGCTCACACATTCTGGTTTTCAGTGTCAGAAATTCATTCAGAGTCTTTTGCCTTTTAGAACTTTACAGTTTATTGAGTAACCAAAAGTAGCTCCAATTAATTGTTTCAGCTGATAATTTGGAGTCTTTAGGCTAGAAATAAACTACATTTTTGAATAAAGAATTTCATGGTAAGCTACTTCATGGTAGACCTGGGTCACTGGGGGCAGGCAGCCAGAACAGCAAATTGCTTCATTGAAAGAGGTGAGGAAATGAAACAGAAAGATAAAGGGTTTGCACAAATAGCTCATTATGGCAAATTTTTAAAGTCGGAAAATGGGTGCTGTACACGATTTATGTTGAAGATAGCCATGCTTGCATAATAAATTAACTTAGGGACAAAATGCAGAGAAAGGATGGCTTAGCACTTAAAATCTGGCTTTGTGATGCAGTTCTTTAATAGATCCATGCACCAGTGGTGATTGACACGGGTTTCCATTTCTGTGACATGAAGCTTTAGTAATTTAATTTTTCCCCCGTTTTATTCAGTTTCATAGGTAATGCATATCTCTGGAAGTGAAGTATAAAGAATGGAGAAGTGTATGGTATAGATGATAGGCAGTTTGCCCCACCTCTATCATAATTGTTGTAATAACATCAGCATGGATTTGCATAGTGCTTTCCTTGGAAAAACTCGGGGTAGATGTTGGACTATAGTAGCTCGTTTATAGATTTTATCTGCCAACCCTTTCTCGTAGCACTGTTTTGAGAAGTGATTCCTTCCTTCCCCCATCTCCCTGCCTATTCTGGATTCTGTTCCCTAGCCTGGCACAGCTAATCAATAAACAGTGGTCTTATTTCAGCTACTGAATCTCATGGATTCCCTTCTCTGTAACCATTGGATTAACTTGATAAGGACCATATTTCCCAGCTGTTCCTTTTTCAGGTGATACTGTGGCAGGCATGGTAGTCCATCTTTCCCTAGTGGTCCGTGGAGGTATGCCATCCCTAGTCCTTTCTGTCCCAGGGATCAAGAGCTCAGCTTCAGGAATTAGTTCTCTGCCTTTGGGCAAAGCAGCTTAGAACTCTGCTGCCTGGTTCCTAACATTGGGCACTCCCAGGTGTTCTGAGTTGGAGTGTCCAGCTTAGTTACTCCTCTGTGCTACAGACTCAGAGGGCCAAGCTGCCTTGTTTGGTTCAAACTTTTCGTCCATGAAATTTTGACTTTGAAAAGTAATTTTAACAATTTAATAAACTACATAATATGTTTTATAAGCTGGAGTGAATGATCTTAAGTATTTTGGTCTCTTTCATAACACAATGAACCTAATATTGGTAAAAATACAGATCTTAGCTAGCACCATAAAGAGAGGCTAGATTTAATAAACAGTTATGAATGTTGGCAGCTGCCTATCAGATTGTATAACATTGGCTAGAGCACATGAAGACAGTGTCAACTTACATTTTATCTCAGAAGTCTTTTTCAAGGAGTTTATTTTGCTTTCTCTTGAGTCTTTAACTTAATTCAAGTTATATAATTGGCTGAATATTTTTCCTCACAGCTAATTGGCTAGGTGCCAGGGTGGAAACCATTGTCTTAGCTTGGTGATGATCAGAAATTAACATGACATTTGCTTGGTGGTAATGGGATATATTAGTAATGTAATTCATGACTGTGAGAAAGAGTCCATCATCCCCCTCCCCCACCCATGATCAGCAGGAGGGGCTCTAAGGTGATAAAATGGTCCCAGCAGGCACCTCACAGCAGTGGAAAGCCAGTCTCCACGGCAAATTTAGTTTTAAGTTCTTCAGACCAAACTGTATGACTTAGAATTAATGACTGCAAATGTCATTTTAAAATCTCCCAAATACTATAGTAAGATTAAATTTCAATTAAAAATTACATTTAACACAGAAGCTATAACATTGTTTTAATGAACTCTGCTGAGAGTGACAGTTTATATAGATAAATTTATATAGTGTAGGAGGATATAAATTCATTGGATAATGTTAAGCATGTTGCTCCATATATATTAGCAGTGAAATTTATTTCTACTCTGGTTTGGTCTCGAAAGAGGTGGAGTTGGGGGCGGGGCATATCTTTAAAGAAAGTGCCCTTTTCCATCCTTTCAGATATTTGCTGCAAAATGGTCTTTTCTCATTTTTGTTAGGAAAAAAATCTGTTTTTTATTAACAGGATTTAACATTCTGAGTTTATATTATTTACAAAATTGAATATAGGTTTTATGATATAAGAAATCAGTCTAGGAATGTGATAAAGAGAATCCACATTTTTACTGAGGATACTTTCCATTCCTCTCTAAGCCTTATATAGAATTATGCATGCATGTTTCTTTGGACATACACATTCACTAGGGCAAAAACTTTGAAACTCACTCAGTTCATCTTAAATCAAACTCTTTGCTTAAACTCTTCTGTGGAGAGTTTAAAAATTCCCCAGCCAGGTGAGGAGGGTCAGACTAAACCATTTGGCACATTGCACACATGGCATCTGCCCAGAGGGCAAGATTAAAAAAATATCTGACAAAAAAATATCTGTGTTTCCAACTATCTGGATTTTGGCTTTAGGTAGGCAAAACATTAATATGATTGGTTGATTTTTCTTCAGTTTTCATCCAGATGTTTTGACACGGTGCATGTAGTGAAAGCCTGTGGGATAGACAGGCTCCTTCAGTGTATAAGAGAGAGCACTAACAAGCAAACAGCAGTGTATATATGGTACTTTCAAAGTTTGTAAAACAGCTAATGTAGATTATTTCATTTAAGGGGTATAGATAGGCCTTTGTAGGGGCAGAGAAAGGAGGGTATGATTCATGTATGGAACCATGTAGTATGGGATCTTATGAATTCTTAAAAAGGACTGTATTTTGTGGGGTTCACAACATAACAAAAATCTAAGTATTAGGCTCATAGTTCACCTATGTAGTGATATGAACTTTTGGTTCACAATTTGAAGGTCTACTTAGTGACTTCTTAGTCTGGTTGTTAGTGTGCTGGGCAGATATACCCTAAAGGCTCACTCAGATTCAGTATTCTGTGTCTCATTTTTAGTTTGCGTTTTTCTACAGTAAAGTTGAGTTTTTAATATAAGACAATGAATTTAAGTTTTACTTTCTTCAGTGTGATGAATATAATAAAATAAAGACATTGGAGGATCAGGATCTTACGAGTTAATATTCAATAAATGCCTTAAAAAATGAATTTCACTAAGTGTAAGCCTAAAGTGCTGGGCTTGGAGTTATGTCCAAGTAGGGAAAAAGCATTTTTTATTTTAAAGAACCTCCCCAAATGTTACTATATGGTTTTTAAATATCATTGTTCACTCGAGACGATGATGATTTGGGGGCCACAGACCTTGGAGCTAGAATGGTTCCTTGAGGTCATCCGGTCCAGTTGCCTCATTTTACCAGTGAAGAAACGGAGGCCCAGGTAGATGTTAAATGACTTATTCATGGTCATCTAGAGAAGGAACAGAAGAATGAGGATGAAAACCCAGGTCTCTCACTATTCTGCACTGCCACTAGTATTTATAAAAGATGCAGAATTATTTTCTTCTCAACTGCATCCTTCACTTAGGAGACGTGGATGATCTATATGGTATGTCATGAAATCTCTCCCTTCTAACGAGCTCTCTGCTGGCTGTTTGCTAAAGCTGGGTATACTATGCATCTTTTCCAGTGGGTTAACCATTGCTCTCTCCTTCTGGTCCTTTTTTAAAATGCAAGGCATTCCTGGTAGGTAACGTACATTAAATTAGTAAATTCATGGTTGTTAGATTCTTTTCCCCCCTTGATGTAAGGGGCAGGTCAGGGCAGTGCTAGTTCACTAGGCATCTAATGAGGGCAATGGGTGCTAAAAGTAGGAAATGATATAGAAATAGAAGTTGGGAAAGTATTGAAACAAACTGCTTCGCCATTTTGTCTGAGGCTGGTAGGTGTGGGTGGTACAAATGTAAAATTATATTACCATAGTGCTTTTTTTGTGTGATATGGACTGGCAGTCTGTGGAAGGTGATGGATCTCTTCTCAGAAAAAAATGTTCTTAAATGCATGAAATATCTTAATGGATAAAATAAATACAAAGGATTGCAAAGGAAATCAATTATATTGAAAGTCATAATTTTTCAAGTTTTTAAGTTAGGTTAAGAACTCGTTTCTAGTGGGTAACTTAGACCTTGCCTATGGACAGTAGAAAAAATAATATTTGTGTAGTATTTTAAGGTTCGCAAGGAGCTTTACAAATATTATCTTATTTTATCCTCACAACAAGCTTGGGTGCTAGATGGTGTTATTACCTGCACTTTTTCAGGTGCAGAAACTGAGGCAAATTAAGTTAAGTCCTCAACAAATGGTGTCTAGCCTCTGCTTGAAGACCTCCAGGGAGAGGCAATCCATTTCGCCTTTGCAAAGCTATAAGTGTTCATTTTTCCTGAACTAAAGCTTCACTTTGGTTCTTCTTAAGTTGTATTTGTTACTCCTAGTTCTTAACTTCCATTAGGACCATTGGATTATGAGCTCCTTGAGGGTAAGGCCTCTCCTGCCTTTTTTGTATCCCCAGTGCAGGACAGTGCCTGGCACATAGTAAGCTCGTTATGAATATTTATTTATTGACTGATCTCTGGGGCTGAAGCAAAATGAGTCTGTTCTCTCTCCCATGTGATAGCCCTTTAAATACTTGAAGTCATGTATGATGTCTAGGTAGCTAGGTGGGGCAATGGGGATAGAGTGCTGGGCCTGGAGTTAGGAAGACCTGAATTCATATTTGGCTTCAGACACTTAATATAGTTGTGTGACCCTGGGCAAGTCACTTAACCTTTGTGTCTCAGTTTCCTCATTTGTAAAATGAGCTGGAGAAGGAGATGGCAAACCATTCCAGCATCTGTCAAGAAAAAGCCAAATAGGGTCACAAAGAGTCACACATTACTGAAACAACTTAACAACAATAAAAATCTATCATGTCCCCTCAATTTTTTTTCTCTGCAGGCTACAAGACCCCAGCTCCTTTAATTGATGCCCACATGATATGTCCTCAAGTCCTTCTCACTTCTTCATTCTTCTCCTTCAGATTGTTTCCAGCTCATTAGTGTGCCCTCTCATATGTAGGTAGAGCTGAGATAAAACCAAGAGACAACAACAAATACAGTCTGATGAAGGGATGGTACACTGGTATCTTTGTCTCTCTACTCCTGGATGTGATGCCTTTCAGTGTAGCCTCAGATCACATTGTTTTGGCTTCCATATCACACTGATGAATCAGCTCCAACTTGTCTACTCTGATTGCTATATTTTTTTTGTTTCAGACCCTCTAGCCACATCTCCCCCTTGTTGTACTTAAGAAGCTGATTATTTGCACTCTAGTATAAGAGTCAAACACTCCCTTTTAATCATCTCCTAATTAATTCCATGTTACATCACTCCTTTCCTCAAAATTCCTTAATGGCTCCCCATTGCATCCAAAATAAAGTATAAACTCCTTTCTCAGTTATTCAAGTCTCCCACAAACTGGTACCAAACTACCTTTCAATCTATATCATACACTCCTAGCTGTTGTTACACGCTTAACGTCTCATCTAAATGGGAAGCACCGACAATTTTCTCTTATTCTGGTTTCTCCCATTGCTTTCTGTTTGCACAAGCCATCTACAATCTCTACAATCTCTACAGTGGATTTCCTTCTCTCCCACTTAATACTTGTTGATACCTCTCCATCTTTTTCATAAAGGCCCAGTTCTGGTTTCACCTTTTCCATGAAGCCTTCCCCAATTTCATCTCTCCCTCCTCAGATAGATCATGGCATGTTGTCTAAGCATCTTAGTGTTTTGTATGGTTTGCCTTATTCCGAATTACTTGTATGCTGTCCTTAATTTCCTTAATTTCCCTTTCCTACCAAAAATTCCTTGATTATAGGTGCAGTGTTTTACTTATTCTTTGTATTCCAGAACCTAATATGGTACCTTCCAGATAATAAGTCCTTAATGTTTTTGTAATTGAATTTTCCTCTTTTCATGACCGTGAATAGCACCTCTCTCCCTGACTATCCATGTCATAATGTGATTTGGAAACAAAGGGGACTAAACAACAGAAATTGTGGATGAGTCAATGCAAATTCAATAGATCTTTTGAAAAACAAAAAAGCAAAACTAAAAACTTGTCCAAACACTGAGGGGTTAGTAAATAATTGTGTCTGCAAAGCACAGAATTACTTTTGCGTGTTTATTTCATGGTCGTATCTTTTTTTGCTGAATCTATGATCTCAATGTGAGTATTACTTCCTGTTACACACATTGCAGCCCATCCATGCTTTTTCACCTTATACTCTTGTTCATGCTTTCCTATAAATCCTCTAGACTCTAGAGGATGCCCACCCAGCATGGTGGGGCTCAAAGGATTATAGATTCAGAGCTGAGAGAGACCTTAAAGGGCATTAGCTTATCTATCTTATTGTACTGATGAAAAGATAGGCCCAGAAAGGATAAGGAGGATCAATGAGTTGTCCAAAGCCAAACAGGTAGTAAGGGGTTGACCCAAGATTTGACCCCAGTTCTCTGACTTCTTTGTCTCCCGTTACGCTGGGTCTTCTTTAGATCTCTTGACATAGAATGGATAACAGTAGAATACATGAACTCTTCATCTCCATTCTCTCACCATGTGGACATCTTCTTGTGACAGTCTTATCTCTCTTTGTTGAAAACTTTGATGCCACATCTGTGTAGTCCTTCACTGGCAACATGTTGCAGCACACTTTGGTTTGCCATGCATCGATGTATTGCCTTTTGGGTGACCCTTGACTTGAAATCTTTGGATACTATATTATTGCATGATTCACAGCCATGTAGTTTCCCCAAAAGAATATTGTTATTAAAAAAAGGATGAGTCTTTGTTTCTGGGAGAAGCTTGGGGTTACTCACAGCCCTGTGCATTTTCCTTAAGGCAATACATAGCCCATCTCTTCCTCTTATTCTGCTATGGGATCCTCTCATTCATTGTCAAGGATATTGTTTACCTAGCATAAATTATATGTGTATGTATGCATATAGTTATTAATGTATGTGTGTGTATTTACACATACATTTGTGTGTATATTGATACATGTGTATATATATATGCATATATATATGTATCCCATTTATCGACATACTATCATCTGTACAAAAGTATGACCCATCCACTTGGTTTTTTTATGTAGAAAGGCGAGCTCCTTTGAGTCATCATGGATCTTATTTAGAACATTGCAGTGTTCTAAGACTTGAATCAGCCATCACAGCTTCACCCTCAAATAGGAGCCACAGTTAATTTTATTAATTGGAAAGAAAACATTGGGTATTGATGCTAACTGTCACTGGACAGAATGTGTACAGCCATTTTTTATTGTTTCATTTTACCATTCCCTTTTCTACTTTGGAGAGCTCTGTAAATATATAGGCATAATTAGTTGTTGAATTGAGAGTGATATAAATATGAGATCTTGATCCATAGATGAAGTATATAATATTAGGTGGATTGTAGTTAAGCCTGAACATTATTCTACTGTAGTTTTCTTTGTAGTTTTATCACCATTAGAATTTTTACAAAGTGGTTGGAAAAAGAATTCTATCTCTGAAGTATGTGAATTGACAAGTGTAAATATGTACTTAGACAATTTCAAAAGTATATTATTTACTGATCAACTGTAATGGCTCCAAAGGAGCCATTATATTCAGTCATATCATGTCAATCTCTAGAAAGCTATTATGATCATAATATAGATATGCATATTAAAATATGAAAAAGTTATTGTGCATATGCAGTGGCTGCTCTCTAATTGTCAATAATGTTCTTACTTTAAAAATACATTGAATAAATTTAATCATTATGATAAATGGATGCAAAATTCTGTAAGAAATAAATGGTACTTAAAACTGGGATCCCTGGAAAAAAGGTCTGAGTCATCCTAAAGTCTCTGTTCCCATTCTTTTCATAAAGTGCTCTTTTCACATTTTCTTTTCTTTTCCTTTTTTTGGTGGGGGGGGGAGGATGGATTTTAGACTGGATTTTCAACTAACTGTGTGTTGTTTTTTTTTTTTTTTAAACAGCCAGGAAGCGGGGAAAGGATTTGGGAAGGAAATAGAATAGCTATTTTGTCAATCATTCCACTGAAACAGTGCAGAATATTTTCCCAACTTCAAAAGCACTGTGAATTTTTTTTTGTTATTCAGGGAATAATTGTGTAGATACTATAATGCAATGGAAAAGTCCAGTTATTATTTCCAGTTTGTGGTGGGCTAAAATTAACAAATGATTTTAAGAAAACAAAAACTGCTTTAGTTTTTTTTTTAAACTTCCATGAGCTTTTATGTATTTTCCACTCTTTGGGAACTTAATATTATGATTTGGCCTAGACTAAAAATACAGATTTTTTTATTTTTCTTTCATTAAAAGCATTAAAAAGGTCTCATAACTAGATGTCAATTAAAAGGTGGATCCAAAGGTATGGTGATGTTCATTTGGGCAAAGAAACCCTAACCAGAAAAACAAGGGGTAAAATATGAGAGAGGGGGAGAGAGAGAGAGAGAGAGAGAGAGAGAGAGAGAGAGAGAGAGAGAGAGAGAGACAGAGCCAGAGACAGAGAGAGAGAGACAGAGAGAGAGAGACAGAGAGAGAGAGAGAAGAAAGAGTTTGCAGTGGTATAAGGTAGGAGCCCTTTCTTAAGTCACTTTTTGCCATGAAAAAATAGCAGCAAGCAACACTATGGCATGTTTTAATATCATCAAATGGTTAAAGGAAGTGGGACTTAAGGGGAGATTTGAAGTGATAACAACCAAATGGATTGGAGGGACAAAAAAAGGAAGACAATTTAGATGAATTGTTACCACAGATCAAAGATCCTCTCCCCCCACCCTCTTCTCCAATCTGTGATGTCATGGAGAGTCTGAAGGATTTTTTGTCTTTGAAGCATGGGTGGTTGGAAGTTCTGTAAGCAGAAATACATAGTCAAGACAGGGAGATAGATAGGAAATAGTGGATTCCAAGAATGAGTCATCTCCATAAAAGTGAAAGCCAAGGTAGAAAACTACACTGAGGCATCTAAGAGGGGAAAGATGTATGGAGAAGGGTTAAGACAAATCTTAAGGTATTCCATATTGTGAGGGATGATGTCAGCCTATACCAGGGATAAAAATAAAAGAAGAAGATAATCTTTGAGAACAGGTTTAAAAATAGGCCAGAAGTATTTCTTGTTTTCAAATGTCACTCTGAACTTGACCTGGAATTGAGCATCTTTAACTGACAACTGGGGGTTGGGGGAGGCGACATGTGGGCTAAGCTATTGTTTTTCTATGTGGGGAATAAACACTCCCAAAAGACAAAGTCTTTAAAAAAAAAAAGAGTATCTGGTTTTCATGCAAATGTTTATTGCAATACAAAATGGTTCTTAAATGAAGAAAACACACAGAATTATATCTCAACAGAACACTTTATAAGTGTTTCCTAGCAATTTATGAATGGGTAGATATTTTCATATGAAAATTAGAAATAAAACTGTTCTAAGACCAAGACATTATATGCAATGTTTTTATTTAATATAGACTTTATGTTTCATGTGCCTATCTATATGTGCTAGTTGTTATGCACATCGATAATAATTTGTATTGATGCATCTGTAAATTGGGTCTGCATAGCTGCATTCATTTAAATACGTTTTAATTTTTTTTACAAAAGACATCAGTGTAATTAAGATTTTGGAATTGGAGAATAGGAGAAAGAAAGAAGAGGGAGAGAGATAGAGAGCAACTTATATTGTTTTTTTTCTCCTGTCGTCCTAACCAGGGTAACTACCAACCCAAAGAGCTGCTGCTGAAGAAACTTGAATTTTCCTCTGAAGCCAAATGCAATGTGTGCTAAGAATTCCTTTGTTTGGGATCATTAAACTGTTAAAGGAATGTCAGAGTGAGATTGTTTCCATAGCTTGGGAAAAGGGGGTCTTAGTCAAAATGACTCCTACATGTTGCCTCAGCAGCCACAACACCAAATCACTAGATAATTTGTGACTTGCATTCTGCATTACCTACAACCCCCTTTCCCCTAGGAAGAAAAACAGGCTTAGTATTTTTGTTGCTTTGTTTATTTTTGGTTTTAAAATTCAGGACTGAATGCACAGAGCCTTTAGAAATACCCAGAAGTCACAGCTGCTTGTTGCTTTGGATGTGATTCTAGTGGAATCATTTAAATTTATTTCTTAAATACTTGTGTCTGAAATTGGTAAGGAATTTGCACTCGGAAATTGTGGAAGGTTTATAAAATCATAATTTCATATTTGCTGAAGAGACTTCTTCCCCTGCCACTCCCCGAAAGTAAGCCAAAGACAATATTAACTACAGAAGGAAAAGATATATGTATGTATGTGTGTGTATATATGTGTATATATGTATATATGTATATATTTCAAGTTCTGCTTGCCCATGAAAACACTGTAGCTTGGGAGATGGCTCCATTCCTTCGCCAAACTTAACACATTTCATTAACATGAATATTTACCATGGCAACAGCCATGTCACATGATGTGGGTGACACATGTACATTGAACCAGGTTGAATGTCTGTGAGTCATTGTTTCCATTGACACAGTGAGTACAGTAAGTTGCAGTAGGATGCTTCAAGTGGGTGGCAGTGCCAGCGAAGCCTGCTCCCCTAGCTCTCTGAGAGTGGATGAAAAGGAACCAGTAGTAACTCGACAGGCAATGGAAACTTTGCTTTCCTTGGCTTTTTGGAGAAATATATGTTTGACTAAAAACCTCTTTGCTTCTTGCATTCATTTTTAAGGCAATTTTTGTTTGTAACAACCTCTTAGAAGCTTGACAAAGAAACTCCTTTCTTTACCAGTTGTGCCCGTTTGCACTTGGCAAGCTTTGAAATCCTCCTTCTTCTGATTATCACATTTTTTTCTGTTTACTTAGTTGTTTATACTGCAGATTTATTGACCAAATCAGCATGATCCTGGGAATAGTATTTTATTTTATTTTCAATTGTGAATTTTATTGAATTTTTTTGGTGTAAATAAAAGAGAATGATATTTTGTTCGTGTGCTCCTGTGGAGAGAACTGGAGAGTAGAGCACACAATAGTATTTTCTTAGAAGTCCTAAAGAGGTAGCAGTTGAAAATCTTTTAATTTTTTTTAATTTTTTTTATAAATTTTATTTAATATATTTAATTTTCAGCATTGATTTTCACAGGAGTTTGAATTATAAATGTTCTCCCCAATTCTACCCTCCCCCACACTCCAAGATGGCGTATATTCTGGTTGCCCTGTTCCCTGCTCTGCCCTCCCATCTGTCACCCCACTCCCCTCCTATCCCCTTTTCCCTTACTTTCTTGTAGGGCAAGATAAATTTCTATGTCCCATTGCCTGTGTATCTTATTTTCTTGTTGCCTGCAAAAACTTTTTT
>CM053624.1:350646001-350705545 GCA_028646595.1 Phalanger gymnotis
TTTCCCAGAGACTATTCAGGCTGTCCTGGGCTAGAGCCCTGCTTCCCTCTGCTACCCTATGGGTTCTGCAGTTCTAGAATTGGTTCAGAGCCATTTTTTATAGGTTTTTGGATGGACTCAGTGGGGAGCTCATGCTGGTGCCTGCTTTCCAGCCGCCATCTTGGCTCCACCCCCCTCCTTTTAATTTCTTAGTAATGACATGAGTGAGGAAAAAAAAATGTGGAATCTGGAAGGCATTGAATAGATGACAGAGACACATTTTGATTTTTAACCAAATGAAATATTTTGCCAATTTTGTTCAGTTTTATAGGATTAGAACTTTAATCATTTGGTTGTATTTCTGGCATGGGAAGGTTATCCCTGTTTCTGTTTAATGATTAATCCAAAGTGAAAAGTGAATAATTTTTAATTAGTAGAATCATAAAACCATTTGAAGCCAAATGTTACTTCCCTTATGTAAACTGTGAGGTTTCACATTTTACTTTAATCATTCTAGTGAATTTTATTTTCTAAAGGTATTTCAGTTCACTGCTGCACAGACATATAAAAAGAAAGAATATCAGTAATTAACTAGTCACCTTCCTTAATTGTTTTTATTTTTTAAAATCTTCTTGAATTATTTATTACACTAATGTAAATATCTTTGATCCTAAGGGATTGAGGATACAAATTATATTGAGACTACAGGCACTATCCTGTCCTGGATAGAGTCCTAGAATTGGAATAAAGAAGACCTGAGTTCAAATTTTGCCTCCTACGTTTACTAGCTCTGTGACAGTTGTCATGTCATTTATCTGCAGGCAATGTTTCTGAGAATTATTTACTAATATTAACCTGCCGATAGGCTGTGGACTGCATATTCTTGACAAATCATAATAGGCCTTATTCCAGTGCTCTCCACAGTAGGGCTCATGATGGTATATCCCCTGTGGCTTGTGATAAGCCAGTCGGGGTGGGGGGGAAGATGGGTCACATCCATCTTCCCTCACATATCCTACTAAGGGGCTTATCTCCAACCCAGTTACACTTATTCATAATTCCAGAATTCCGTTACTCTGCTCCCTTCATCTAATGTGGAGTCTGCCAACTTTCCCCCTTTCTGTGCCAGCCTTTAGTCTTTCAGGGCAGTTATAACCTAATGGCTACAGAGGTGGCATTGGAAAAATCTTCCCTCTTTCCGCCTCAGCTGGTGGCCTTGGTAGAAGCCCTGTGGAGAACAGAATGCACTCGGTGGGGCAGGGCTAGTTGTTTCTAACCCCTTCCTCTCCGAAAACTCACACCGTTTTAGTTTGGGGTGGGACAAAATTGAGTCATCCAAGATGACCCGGCATTCGTAGGATTGCAATAGATCACAGACCTCATGATACTTTCTTCCCCTCTAGACCTGCTGGCCACCTGAGCTTCACTATCACCGTTTTCCTTTAAATCAGCCAGGTTTACAACCTTGTTGTCACTTTCACTCCTCACCCACCCTTACACAGTTGCCAAACCTTGTCCTGTCTCCCTCCACATTCTATTCTTCATTTTTCTCCCCGTTCTCCTCAAATAACTGCTGTTCTACTTGAAGGCATTATCAGTTCACTAATAACAACCTCCTCGTTGGTCTTCTTGCCTCAAATCTCTCTCTTTTCTAAATCATCTTTCCCATAGACGTCATAGTGATTTTCATAAAGTTCAAGTCTGGCCGCGTCACTCTCTCCAGCTCAGAAAACTCCAGTAGCTCTTTATTGACAGTAAAATTAGATATTAATTCTTCATTTTAAAATGTCTGTTTTTGTGTAAATTTGATAATGTATATAATCATTAATACGTGTACGCAGTCTGTAAGGATATGGACTGTACTGGTGATTTCATTGATAGGTAGAAATTGTTTATGGGGAACTCACTGGTAAGGACTCATTCATTCTGCCAATGAAATGGACTGTCTCTGAGTTACCTGGGCACCTGAGAGACTCAATAACTTCCCCAGGGTCTCACAGTATGTGGCAGAGGCAGGACAATCCCAAGCCTTCTTGATTATGAGACTGGTTATCTATTCTGTACTGTGTTCTCTTATATAATTTATAAATAGATAGCTACATATATGCGCCATGTGTAATATTGATAAATATATGTTTGTCTATCTAAAAGTACATGCTTAAAATATTTTTACTGCTGGGGAAAAGTGCATGACTAAAACAATTTGAGGACCATTGCTTTATTTAGCTGACTTCATTGACTCTGTTGAGAGGCTGTTCTTAAGAGGAAGCTTAATAGCACCAAGTGTTAGACATAGATTTATAACACTGAATTTCAGTCTTGGCTTTCTACTGCTTATGAGCTGTGTGACCTTGGGTGAGTCACTGAGGCTGCATGTGCCAAAATTTCTTCATCTGTAAAATAGAGATAAAGAAACTCTTCTTACTTCAAAAACTATTCTGAGGATTAACAGAGGTAATGTATGTAAAAGGAGAGGGAGAGACAGAGAGAGACAAAGATAGAGACAGAGACAGAGACAGAGACAGGGAGAGAGAGAGAGAGAGAGAGAGAGAGAGAGAGAGAGAGAGAGAGAGAGAGAGAGAGAGAGAGAGAGAGAGAGAGAACCATCATGAAATGGAAAAGGGATCAAATTAAGAATCACAAGTAGCTGAATTTGGGTCTCGATTCTCAGCAATGGGGCCCAGAGCAAGTCTCTGTATATTGTTTGGTTTGGTTTTGAATCTGTAAAATGCGAATAATGATAATTCGACTCTTTAGCTTATAGAGTTGGGGAGAAGGTACTTTGTAAAACTTGAAAGTATTCAATAAAATCGGGCTGTGATTATTGTTACTGTAATGATCACAGAAGGTAGTTATGTGAAAGTGCTTTGCTGGTTTTCTTTATTTTATTTTCTAGTAGTCATCCTTTTATTTAGGTAGGGTTCAGATAGAAACATTCTGAGGACAAGTCTCTAGCCTTACTATTATTTTCTCCTGTGCCTTCCTATAATTCTGTCCTCTTCTTATCCTAATATTATTTTTCATATTTAATATTCTGCACACTCTTGCACAAGTGGATGAAATGATTGCTTTTTGTAATTGAATAAGAGCATGAGGATGTCAGCTCATCTTCTGTAGATTAACAGTAGCAGTCAGGAGGATAGGGAACATATTCACCTCATCCTGTTCTCATATGGTTTTAATTTCTTTTGCTGGGTCTCTATATTTTGAAAGCTTTTCACTTCATGTGTTTTGGAGATTAGATGTATTTGGTATGGCCACATTTATTAAAAACCATTGTTCTTAAATTTTGGTGGATCAGTGTGGTTTCCAAGCAGTTGTAGGCAACAATTGTGTCTGTAATGATACTGTAGTTCTGTCTAGTCCATTTTATTTGTCGAATTCTCAAGGATGTTTATGATGATGGTGGTGATGATAATGACTATGAGAGATAATGTATGCTGAACTGCTTTGGGGATGACATTAATAGTATTATTATATGTGCTGAATGTACTATTCTTACAAACACAAAGATAATAGAAGAAAAATAAGTCATATTGAATTTTAAAAATATATGCATAGTTTTAATTTACTGAGGATCATGCAGTTCAGAATTGTTTTATTGAATTATATAATGATTTGAATAAAAATGTTTTATAACACTTTTCAAATATGTAAATTCTGAGTTATTTTAAAATTTTTTCTGAGTTATTTTTAAATAAACATTTATTAAGGAACTGAAAATAATGAGACAAGTCATTCGAGCCAGCAGAACTTGCTTACCCTTTCATTGGATAGTGCCTCAGTTGTGTTTGATTCTCTGAATTGAAGTCTTCACCTTGAAGAGGAATCTTCAGAAATGCACCAAAAAACAGAAAGGTTTGGGATTGATAAGATAAAATTGTGAGAAATAGGCAAAGCTGGCAGTCTCTTGGCAACAGAGATGTGTGGCCAAATGCCCCTGAAAGGTGTAGCTACCATGTATTTTAAGTGTCTTTGTGTGGGGTCGTGGAGATGAGGACAGCAATGGAAGCCATTAGGAGGGAGGTGTTACCCACAGTGCTCAGTCAAGGCTGTGGTGATGGCTAGGTAACAGTGCAAAAAATACTAACCTTTATCTTGTCTTCTTTGACTTTACCTGTTTGTTTTATTTTATTTTTTAACTTCGTTCAAGCTCATACATCAGCCAACTGGACATAGTAATTCAGATGTTATTTTAATGGAGCTGAATAGAGCAAGAATGTCAATCACATCCTCTGATTTGGACATAATTCTACTGTTTATGGAGCCCACTGTGCCTTTTTTTCCCATTTCAATGAAGCAACTTCTGAATGAGTACCAGTTATAGGTAGGATAATAGAAATACAGATATCAAATCTGAATTAGTCCTCCCCTCATGGAGCTGACATTCCACTGTGCCGTCACATTTTACATATCGATTTTACCAGGTGTCTTATCAAAAATGAGACTTCAGAGTTTTTATGAATTTATTTTTGATTAGTTAATTCAGTGAAATAGACTCTCAAATCAGTGATGTTCATTGTTGTTCAGTCATTTTTGAGTTGTGTCAACTCTTTGTGCCCCCATTTGGGTTTTGCTTGGCAAAGATACCCGAGTGGTTGTCTGTTTCCTTCTCCAGCTAATTTTGTAGATGAGGAAACTGAAGCAAATGGGGTTAAGTGACTTGCTCAGGTAGTTAGTGTCTGAGACCAAATTTGAACTCAGGAAGGTGAGTCTTCTTGACTCCAGGCCCAGCACATTATCCACTGTGCCAGCTAACTGCCCAATGATGTTTAGAAGGTAGAGAATAAAAACCCACAACCCTAAAAATCTCATGGTTGAACAGAATACAAAACCAAAAGACCACCCAGACTTTCATTTGATAGGTATATAAATCTGATTAATCAATCAATAAAGCAGCATAAATTTATGAAGAATCTCCTTTATGCCAGCTGTAGTGCTAGGATCAGGAGCTATAAAGAGGGAAATGAAATTCTAGTCCCTGCCTTCAAGGAGGTGAGGTATTAACAGCATTTAAAGAGTTATTCAGAGGTGCTGGGGAAACCCCAAGTATAATTCACAGAAATGACTTAAAAATGAATCCCAGCTTCCAAATCTTTTGATCTGATGTTATGATCTATGTAGACTAGGTTTCAGAAGCATGCATAGAACCTGGGAATTGTGATTATTTTCTAAAATGAAACAATACCAAATTAAACCTTCACAATTAAGTCTGAAGCACATATCTGCATGTTGTATTACTGAAAATACTGAGAGAGATAAGACAAAGCTTATAATGTTTTCTTCCATTACTTTTCTAATGTAATCACTGCATAGGTGATTCACCTTAGTCTTTTAATGAGAATGAAATGCTATTATTATTACTTGGCCTTTTGAACCTGATTGAAGGAAATGATTTTTGCTTTCTAATGTCTTTTTAGGATGCATGTGGCATCAATACAACCTGTTAAAAAATGAAAACTTTTTTTAATGGTTCAATGGATAGAATTCTGGCTGTGGAGTCAGGTTCTAATGCCATCCCCAATACGTAGCTCTATTATCATGGGCATGGCAGTTAGCCTCAGTTTTATCATCTGTAAAATCATGAAAATAACAACTAGGAAACTATTCCTTTTCGAACCATACAGTCAAGATCAAACGAGATCATGGATATAATGTATTTTGAAAACCTTGCAGAGCTATAGAAGAGTGATACAGATATAGATGTAAGTATTTTGGGTTTAATTTTAAATTTGGCTTAGTTTGGCATCATATAGCCTTAGAATATTTTACTTTGTTACTATTTGGTTTTTTTTTTCAAGACTGGGTCTTTTCTCTCATGTAAGGAGCTATACAAAGATAGATGTTTTTTATACAGAGAGAACAAGTATCCTCTATACCTGCGAGTTCTCTAATGAAATATGCTAAGCAGCAGACCAGTTTTACAGTCTAGTAACTACATTCCTGTACATGTTCAGAACACTAAGCCAGGGCAGTTCAGGTAAGCATTTGATTATGTAGACATAGAGGAATCTTTGCATTTGGACTCAGCCTTCTCAGTAGACCACCTGCCATATGATGAAGTGGAAGAGCCACTTAGAAAGAAAGTTATTGAAGTTCACCGGATGAAAGAAACAAAGAAGAAATTAAATGTTAGAAATGGCACAATTTTAAATGAATGCATGGATTGATTTTTAAAGATTGCTCAGTGGAAGAAATTATAAAATAATGTAATAGATTATAGATGGCAGTATTACTAAAAATGACTGATTAAAAATGAGCAAATACCAACCACTATGTCCATTTTTTAATCTCTGTAAAATCATCATGACATTAGTCCATGTACATATTGATGGCCTCCTTGTTGTAAACATGAGAAGAAAATAGGTTTTTGCAATGAATTTTCTATATCAGTTCAAATCTTACAGTCACATAATCAACAGGAATTTATTATGTGGTCATTATATGTCAGGCATTGTGCTAAGTGCTAAATGGGGATACAAGAGAAAACAGTTCCTGCCCTCAAGGAGCTTATAGTCTCATGGGGAAAGACAGCACACTTTACTGAGAATCCTAAGGGATATGATATCCTTCTATATTTATTATTTGTTGATGTGAAGCAAGAGCAGCTTTAAAGGACCTTCAACAGCATCTTCCAGTATTCATGCGAGATGCTAACTACCACAGAGACAGTTTTGGCCAGTGATCTTCTTATCAGTGTCAAACAAAGGATAAACAAGGAGACATTTGCCAAAGGAGTTTTGCCAGTATCATGGAGGATGTCCTGAACAAAATCCAAATATAAGAGCAACCTTGGATTTTCTGTGGATTTTAACAGTCTTCAGATACTCTTGTTTGCAGTTGAGAGTATGCTGCTTTCATCAGAGTATGCAGTCATCCTAGCAAAATTGAGTTTCCTAGTCACATAATGATGACCCCTCTTCCCCCAAACCCATGTAGATGAAGAATTTTTATTTTCCAGATTATGAAATACCAACTGAGTAGGCTGGCAATCCATTGAATTAGCCCATCATTAAATTTATCTTGGACAGTTACTGGAGTTGGGAAATGAACTAGACCCAGAATTGAAGAAGGCAGGGAGATGGGAAGGGAATACACATTTATTGAGCATTTACTGTGTGCTAGGCACTGTGCTAAATGCTTTTACAAATATCTCATTTAATCAGGAGAAAGAGATCCAGCTGGATCACATTTAGAAAGTTACATAGCACTTTTAATGACTCCAAGCTGCTTTCTGCCACAAAGGTCTTTCATTTTAACACAGATATGCTCTCTGTGACTGCATAGAATTGTAATTCATGAAACACGACAGGCTCTGAAAAATCAAAATTGCAGGTGACCCAGAAGGAAATGGAAAAATACATGAGTATGTGGCTACATTTTTGCAAATGTTGACTTGCATGAAAAAGTGGCATAAGAGCCATCATCTTAAAAAGCCTACGTAACCAGGAGAAGAGGTGAGCCAGTCATGGTTCAGTGAGGGATAATATGCCACCTTCTTGAGGACTGTTCTGAAAACCATGCAATATTAAAAGAATCAGAAGAAGCCTTCCACTTCTTTGATTATATAGAACCCCCATGGAGGATTTGTCAGAAAACATGTTGGGGAGAATGGGGGATACAATTTGGACCAGCTAAAGGAGGTAGTCACATTGATGGGATCAGGGTTCCATCAAAGTATCAGTCTAAGTAGACTTGGTAGATCATAGAATTTAGAGCTAGAGTGGATCTCGGAGTTTATTATTATTTATTGAGTATTATCTTGATTTTACAAATTAGCAGTCGGTCAGTATACATTTATTAATATCTGCCATGTGCACAGTTACTGGGGATGCAGATACAAAGGTAAGATCATCCTGTCCATGCCCTCAAAGTGTTGCCCAGAAAGGTTAGTAATTTTCTTGAGTAGGTAGGAATAAAGATTATATTTTGTGTCAAACTGTTGATGCCCAAGTTTTTATAGAAGTGGCTACGAACACCACATTTAATAAATTACTAATGATTTCCATTTAAAAGGGTCTTACAATAATCAATCACACGTGTTTTTAGATCATTGTAGTCTCTTTTGATAGGCCTGTGGAAGGAAGCCTGAAATAGTGGATAGAGAACTGGCCTTGAAGCCAAGAAGACCTGGTTTTAAGACCTTCCTCTGACACATGCTGACTTTGTTACCCTAGACAAGTCACTTTACCTGTCAGTGGCCTAGGGAGTGCTCTAAGACTGTAAGTTACAGAGAAGGTTATTGGAAGAGGGAATTTCTTTACATGAGAATTCCCTATGAAAGATGAATAGATAGATAGATAGATAGATAGATAGATAGATAGATAGATAGATAGATAAATAGATAAATAGATAAGACAGACAGACAGACAGACAGACATGTGCGCGTCAGGCAGTATATTATAGGTCCTCTGCCCTTCCCTATACCCCTTGGGACTCTGCATGATGTGGGGTGGTGGTAGTATTGTGGGGCCATCAGCAAACAGATAAAACGGCGGTTGAGGAACTTTGCAGATAGACGTTAAGAAAGGAGCTATGCAAAGTTGGGGTTGGCTGGCTGAGACCACATTAGAGGGAGAGAGGACCTCATGGCTTGAAATATAAGAGGAAAGAGCCTGACTAAATTACGTAGTTACTGTGTTGCTTGTTTTGATTCTTGGAAGTAAAACCATGAGTATAATTGGCATGTAAGTGTGATGTAATTGATGTAGGTGTATCATAGGACGTCCCTGGATAAGTGCGTTTGAGATAGCCAGCAGTACAAGGTAAAGCATGATAAATGCAAAGTGAATTACATGGACAAATAAATATTATAAGAGTTCAGAGAATGAAATGATAACATCAGCTTATTTGGCCCAGGGAGCATCATGGGTGAGGCTGAATTTGAACTGGGTATTTAAAGATAAATAGGGAGATGGAGGGACAATTTTACAGGTACTTAAACTATTTTGAGCCAAGGAACAGAGGCAGGCAAATATTTAACATATTTGGGAGAGGATGGGTAGTAAGTAGATCAAATTGGATAGAATCAAAGATTTGTGTAAGAGATAAGGGCAGATAAATGTCAAAAAGTGCAATTTGGCAGGGCTAGATTATGCAAGGCATTGAATATCATGCTAAGAAATTAGGTTTTCAATGAAGTGTTATTGAAGCTTTCTGAGCAGGGCAATTACAAAAATAAAAGTGTTTTTAGCAAGAGTGTAATGAAATATGGATGGAAGGAGGCTAGAAACTAGGGGGTCATTTTGGAACTCTTTGCAGCTGTTTAAAGGTTAATGTCTTAGGGCCTGAATGAATTTGGTGGTAGGAACAGAAAGAAAAAAAATGGAAGAGGGAGATATCATGAAAGAATGCATGCGACAGTGACCCATAAATACTGGATCTGATTCCTCTCTAATGTGATACAAGGCAACCTTAGTTTCCTTCTAAGCTCAGCAAAATACCGCCTTTTACATAAGATCTTTCTTCATCCCTGCCCTGGCCTCTGTCAGATGCTGGCTTACATTCCTTTTGTAGATATTTTGTGTATGCTAATATATTGTTTTATATTGTGAACTTTTACAGAGAACATATGCTCCTTGAGGGCAGGGTTGTTTTTGTTTTCTTTTTTGGTGTGTATGTGTGTGTGTGTGTGTGTGTGTGTGTGTGTGTGTGTGTGTGTGTATCTTTATGTCCCCAGTAGCCTACACAGTGACTGAACATCATTTATGCTTAATAAATGCTTGTTCATTGATGATCAGTGAAGAGTCCAAATGGAGACAGGACCCCCAATAGATTATGAGGTCCTCTAATTACTTCTATATGCAGGTGGCATTGTATAGAATTGATACACTGCCTGACACATGCACATGTCTGTCTATCTTATCTATTTATCTTTCTATCTGTCTATCTACATATCTGTCTGTCTACCTACCTACTAGGATATCTTGATCATTATTAACCTGTTCTGGAAACTAAGGACAATGATATATAGATGCTAACCAATACTCACATATAGACATTTGAGATGACCACTTTGTGCTCTGTAGTCATAATACCCATGACTCTACAGATGAAACTCCCCTTGCTGGTTTATCATCCCATACACGGGCTGTTACTCCTTATTACTGAGTCAGGAAGGACTGGATTCACGCTCTTACCTCTGACACATACTGCCTGTGTAACTCTGGAAAAGTCATTGATCCTCTCAGTTTCCTAAATAACTAAAACTGTAAGTGTCAGACGACGACGTGACAACCTGCGTGGGTAGAAGAAGCTGCTTAAGAGGAGCTCCATATACCACCTAAACAATGGCCTCATTTGAAAAAGAAGAAACCGTTAAAACAAAAAAAGATATTTAAGGGTGGGGACTGTCTTTCACTTTTATGTTTGTATACTTGGCTCTAAGCATAGGGCTTGGGACATAATAAGCACTTAATTTTTTTTTCATTCATTTATTCTATACTCAAATATTATAGAGTCTCCAAAGTGAGATCTTTAGCAGCTTGCATATTTATTCTTACAATCCACAGAAGAGTAACCAAATGGGCCCAAATGCCTCTAGTATAATATGTAGTTGGATATGTAGCCCACTGAAGAAGTTTATTAGTCATTAAATGAGGCAGTAAACATTTATTAAGTGCCTACTATGTGCCAGACACTGAGCGAAGTGCCAGGAATAACAAGAGAAGCAAGTGGTGGGCCCCTCTCTCACAGAGGTCACCATCTAATGGGGAAGATGAGATACATACAGCTACGTGCATACAAGCTACAAACAAGATAAACTGAAAATAATCAACAGAGGGAAGACCCTAGAATTAGGAAAGATGGGGGCAGAATGTCAACAGCAATTTTAAGGAAGTCAAGGAAGCAAGAGGCCATCATTATGTATAGTTTGGATGGCCCTGGCAAATGAACAGCGAGCTAGGCTCAAAATGGAATAGAAAAAACAGAGTGGTTAGATTGCATTTGGAAATTTACAGTGCCTTCAACAACCCCAAGTTTTCCCTAAAACAAAAATCCATCATTTGGAAATATTAGTATTCTATTGGTAATGTCTTATGACTTAGGAATCATGGAATACCAACATTTCTGAAGAATCAAAACGTAGATGAGTCAAAGAAAAAATAGGGGGATCTAGATGCTAGTTATAAGTAGATCGTAGCATAGAATGAAGGGTGATGTGCATGTGAGAAATAGCATAAGAAACATCAATAAGGAAATGTGTGATCGGAAGAAGAAATGGGCCAGTCAAGGGAGTAAGAGTGAGAGTTAACAGTTGAATGAATACCTTGTATACTATCAGTGATCGTGCCCAGGATATGTTCAAAGGTGTGTGGGCAGCGACAGCTCTTTGGGTGGAGTCCCTATGGAGCATTTATAAGAAGATGTGAGGAAGTTATATGGGATAAGAAAGCGTTGATGGGTTGTGATTCACATCATTGGAGCAACATTCACATTGATGAGATTGCAGATAAACTGAAATTTGAAGATCGGTTAAAGAAAAAGCCAAATGGAATCCTACCATTGCTGCTTCATGCTGGCTTAGAGAAAAGTTGCTACTCAAAGGCTATGTCCAACTAGGTGGTGTAGTAGATAGAGCATCTGGCCTGGAATCAGGAAGACCTGACTTCACATGTGGTCTTGGACACTTACTAGCGCTGTGGCCCTGGGCAAGTCCCTCAACCAGTGCTTGCTTCAGTTTCCTCATCTGCAAAATGAGGACCATAATAGCACCTACTCCCGGGCTAGTGAGGACCAAATGAGATAATCATTGTAAAGGCTATATAAATTTAGCTGATATTATTACCTGATTGTAGACATAATCATTGTTTTAGAATTCTCTCTGTTAATTTAACTATTTAAAGCAATGATAAAAGTCAACACCACATTTTTTTTAAAATGGATAAAGATGAAATGAAAACAAGTGCATATATTTACAGTAGCTCCACCATGACCTGATTTTCCTTCAAATCCATCAATTAAAAATGTGAAATGGACTAAAGATGGTGACTTGACTCTCCCATTTCTTAGAGAAGTTTAACTAATAAAAATGACGACATTCTAGAAAACAAAATAGTTTCTGCTCTTAAACATTTAATATTTTGGCTAAAAGTAGAGACCTGGCAGCCAGGAGCATCCCAGATTCCGATCGGCAATTCATTTGCAGACATTATGGCAGTGGATGGTAGAAACAAGCCTGTGAGACTTATCACCTCACCCAACCACCAAAAGCATTTGAGAAGAGGGTTGTACAGAGAACTTGGCTGGAGATCTGAGTGAGAGAAAAATGAAGCCCATCACTAAAATTGGAAGGACTATGTTGAACAAAAGTGAAATAGGAGTGATGTACTTGTGTTTCTGTATTGAGCTGTTCACATGAGTGATAACAGTTAGACCACCACATTTGAACTCTGCCACATGAGTAACCAGTGGATTATAAAGTGATATCTCGGAAAGTCAGATTAAAAAAAGAAAGAATAACTAGAAAGATCACTATGCATTATGGAAGATACTCATGTGTAAAGTACTCAGGGACTGATTTTTTAAATTATATTTTTAAAATTAATTTTTATTGATAAATTTTGTTTTTTGAATCATCTACATTTCCATATGTATTTCTTCCCTACTCTTCCCATAGAGCCATCCATCACTTGTTTAGCAAAACTTATAAACATACCTAAAAAAAAGTCTGCTACTACACATGGTGTTCCACACCCATGGCCCCCACCTCTGCATAGAGGCAAGGTGGGGTAGGGGGGCATTTTCCCATATCTTTTCTTTGAGGCGAAGCTTGGTTATTATAATTTTTCAATGGTGTTTCAATTGTATTGTTCCTTCCATTACGTATTTGTAGTCAGTGTGTATATTATTTTCCTGATTCTGCTTATTTCGCTTTACATCAGTCCATATGTTTTTCCATGCTTCTCTGGAGCACTAGGAAGGTAGATATGGATATAGGTGGGCTGGTGTGTTGCCACCTCACTTTAGATATGAAGAAACATTGATAATTCCAAGCTAGCAAATGAATTTGAAAAATAAAAACACCTTCAATATTTTGCTGTGTCTGGAGATAGGATAGGGGCATAAGCTAGGTGGCAGTAGATAGAGGCGGTATATTTAGGAGCACCTGAGTTCAAATGAGGCCTCAGGCCCTTACTAGCTGTGTGACCTTGGGCTAGTCACTTAATCCTATTTGCTTCAGTTTCCTCATCTGTTAAATGAGCTAGAGAAGCAAATAGCAAACTACACTAGTATTGTTGCCAAGAAAACCCCAAATAAGGTCACAAAGAGACAGGACAGAAAAATGACTAAATAACAACAAAAAAGCTCACGAAATTTTGACTGCTCTAATGTTCAACTCCCTCCCTTCCCACTATGACTTTATCTCTCCAAGTTAAATATCCTATCATGGGTTTATGGAAGGTTTGGTGAGGACATATCAGTTAGGAAGCTGTCAGTTAAGGGAGTACCTATTCTTGAGGACATCATGGATCCAGGAGAGGACCATTAAAGTCATTTTAACAGTGTTTACCACTGTCCTTTTGTATTTCTTGTAAGCGAGTGTTTCCATTGAAGTCAGTGGACAAGAATCCTATGCTGACCCAGAGATAAGCCTAAGTTAAGAAATTAGTATCTGTAAATAATATCTATTAAAGCAAATAAAAGGTATATCCAGATACGCTTGTGACAAACATTATTCTGCAAAATATGGAAGAATTTCAGGAGTATTTTCTCTTCATGGACTTATAAAAATCCTTCTGAACTCATTTGGGCCTAATGATTTCCTTTCTTTAATCAATCACTCATGTTAATTTCCTATTATGTGCTATTAGGGTTTGAAAGTTGTTTTTTCCCTCAAAGTCTGAAATCTTTATTTTCTATCAAGGATAATATACTATACTTACATATGGAGTTCAAATGAAGGTAGGGAAAAAGTAGTTGTATAAAAATATTCTGATGGAAAAATATGTCCTACAAAAAAGTATGATTCCACAGTTATACTTCCTCCCTCGACAAAAATATCACCCTAAAAGCAATGAAGCACACAATTACATAATGAAAAACAATAAAACGTACCTTCTAGCATGTACTTTCAGTGACTCACTGACTTTATAATAAAATTTAAATGTAATTACATTTGTAGGACTTCTGCCATTAGACAAACTAGAAAGAAGGAAAGAAAACTTTACCCATTTAGTTGTACCTCATATTCAGATTTTAATTTATAAATTCGTAAAACAGCATGCAGTCCTTCCTTATTTATCTGAGGTAAATGGGACCATAAGAACTTTAGTTTGTCAAGACTTTGATCCATATACTATTCTCTTGGTATCATTGAAAATGTGAAGATGTGTGTTGTGGAATGGTATTAAAGTTAGTTTATAAAGATACAATATAAATTTCCTTTATATTTTTTGTATTTATCTAGCATTTAATTTTTCCCCAGTTACATGTAGAAACAATTTTGTAGCATTTATTTTTAAAACTTTGTGCTCCAACAATTTAAATTGATTGAGTGTATAGATGGTTTTATGTATTGACTTGTATCCCCAGCACTCAGCACAATGCCTGGCACATAGTAATGACTTAATAATAAGTAATAACAATAATAAATAATTAGTTAATAGCTTAATAACAACCGATAGATTGAAGATGTTGGGTCATGATAACTGGTGTGTAGGGAGGGCTACACATTTTACAGAAACACGTAATCTTAGATTGGAAGGAACCAATCTTGGGTGCCATTTAGTCTAATAAGGACTTTCTCATGAATCCCTTCTACCACTTTCCTAATCATTCATCCATTCTTCTCTCCTCCTTCTCCTCCTTCTCTTCCCTCTTCTCCTCCTCCTCCTCGTTCTTTTCCTTCTTCTCTTTATCCTATCTTTTTGGCTTGATTTTGTCTTCGTATCCTTGGTGCCTTGATGCTTAATAAATGCTCATTGAATTGAATTATTAAGGTTTCCTTTATTTGTGCTTACCTGCCTCTGCCTTTTCTGCTTATTGCTCCTACTTCTGTCATTTGGAACCAAATCCAAGTCTAAGCCCTATTCCTAATGACATTCCTTCAAATACTTATCAATAGCTACTGTTTCTTCCATAAGTTCTTTGTTCAGGTTAACTCTCCATATTTCCTTCAACTGATCTTTTTATGTCATATTCTCCAGGTCTCTCACTATGTTGGTTGTCTTCTGAAAGTCATCTAGCTTGTCCGTATCTTTCCTAAATTGTGGTATACAGAACTGAAAATAGATTTAGCCTGAATAAGACAGAGTCTAAGAGAGTTCGTACCTCCTTTGTTGTACAAGTCATTCTTCTCAATGTACCATAAGATGGCATTAGTTTTCTTTCTTTTTTAAAAAAATATTTATTTTATTCTAAACTTAAGGAATATGCAAGCATTTCCATATCCTAGTAGAATTAAAAAAAGATGATTGATGGGTTTACTTTTCTGTGTTATTATTGGCTCATGTTGAACTTATCATCCACTAAAATCCACCAACTCCTTTTTGGGGGCAAATGGGGAGAAAGAGTATTGTTTATTAAAAGAGTGCTCTGTTTGGGATTAGAAGACCTGAATTTGAATCCTAGGTCTTTGGCTTTCTACCCATAGAACTGAGCAATTCACTTCACCTCTATGACTCTCAATTTCTTCATTTGAAAAATGAACCATATGACCTCTAAGTTGCTTTCCAACAATAAATCTATTATCAGACATTAGGACGAACTCTGGTCTAGTCATGCTTTCCATAGCATATACTTTTGAAATTAAAGTGTAAATAATAGACATTTAAAATTATCTATTTTGGATTGGAATTTAGCTTTTCATTTGATTGGAATTAGCTCCTCCTTCTACCCTGTTTCTATCATTTTGGGTCTGAACTCCGTCACCCAATGTTAGTTGGACTCTCCCAGCTTTGTGTCATCTGTGCATTTGACAAGCATACCACCTATGGCTTCATCCAAGAGACTGATAAAAACTTTGAGCAGAACATGAGCAAGTACCTTTCCTTGTGGCACTTTACTAAAGACTTCCTTCCAAGTTGATAGAGATCCATTAATGATAACTGCTTGAGGAAGGTCATTCAACCAATTCTGAATCTGCCTACTTGTACTATCATCAAGCCCATACATACCTTTCCCTCTTATCTATGAGGATAGCATGACAGATTTTTTGGAATACTTTGATGAAAACTTAGTATACTGTGTATATAGCATTCCTCTGATCTACTAATTTAGTTATCTCATCAAAACAGGAAGTTTGGTTCGTCTAGCATAAACTGTTCTTTATAATTTTTTTAAAAATCTATGTATACATATTTCATTAGCTGTTTTTCAAATACTTTTGTAAAAAGTTTAACATTCATTTTTTTAAAAAATTGAATTCCAAATTCACTCCTTCCTTCTTGCCCCTTCCTCATTTCTTCAGAAGGCAAACTGTATAATATTGATTATACATGTAAAGTCATAGCATTATCTGTTCTTGTTGGAGTAAGTCATTTTGGTGATTACTGCTTCCTTTTCTAAAAGCTCACAAACCATCCTTTTAATAATGTGTATTAGAACTTGTCAGGAACAGATGAAAACCTCATTGACATATAATTTGCAGACACTATCCTCTTCCCTTTCTTGAAAATTGAGCCAAATTTGCCCTTTTCCAGTCATACTTGATGTTTTCTGTTCTTCAGTCTTTGAAAGTTTCCTGATTGTGGCTGAGTAATTACATTTGGCAGTTCTTCTGCTATGCCAGGTCTGGTGACCTGAAGGCATGTCATGGAAGGAAATTAGTTGCCTATCTTCTCACTTATCTAGGTTTACATATCCTTTTAACAATTTGTATTCTATCCTTCCCAATTCAAAGACCTTGGAAGAGAAAACAAGCATAAGTAGAGTTCAGTCATTCACTCTGCTCACCATTATGCATTATTTTCACCTTGAAGAGTGAATGCCTTCTTTGAGCATTCCTTTGTTTTCCCCAACATAGATTTATACTCAACAAAAATGCTTTTCTGTTTTTCTGTTAACGTGTTCAGTTTTCATAACTTGGGTGCTTAGATAATTGAGGTCTTGGACCAGGAAACATGTTCTTGAGATATAGAGCTGAAGTGATCTTAAAAATTACGTATTTTAACATCTTCCCCTCCTCCATAGCCCCCATTTTATGTTTTGGAAAGTCCTAGAAATGAAATTAAGCCCAAGATCACTGGATTCCTTCAAGTCTCAGCTTAAATCTCACCTTTTACAAGACTTCCCTTTCTAGTTCATCATAATGCTAGTGCCTTCAAGTATTCACATGGTGTTGGAAGAAGTGTTATAAGGACACTCTCAAAGTCTCTCTTAAAAACTTCGGAATTTATTAGTGATGTAGAAGACACTGGCACAAGATTGCCCAGCATGGTATGCCCACATCAGAGAAGGTGCTGTGCTCTATGAGCAAAATAGAATTGAAGTAGCTCAAAAGAAACATGAAATACATATATTTAGAGATCCACCTCAAATGTTCATATGCATTGTTTGTGCCCAGCTTGTGTAGAGCATTCCAAGCTCCTGTTGGTTTGATCAGCCACAGTCAGACACACTGTAACTTGACTCTAACGTAGTGATGTCATTTTGGTCCTCTTCAAAAACAAAGGACAATGACCAAGGTCTCATTTACTCATTTGTATGTAATTGAGTGCTATCTACTGTTTTAGGATGTCAGCTACTTGAGGACAGGGGCCCCTTTTGATTTTTTGTATCCACAGAGATCAGTGTTTAACAGATGCCTATTTTACTGAATCACTGACTCCATAATGACTACTTCTTTTCAATCTATTTTGCTGCTTCTTAATCCATGTCACAGGAACTACTTTTCATCCCTAGAGGGTCTGTCCTAGGACTCCTTTTCTTTTCTCCTCTAATGTTTCCTTTGTGGATCCTTGGGTTCAGTTATCATCTCTACTGCCAGTAGACAAAATATAGATACCCTTAGAAATTCCTCAGGCTATGGCTATGTGATACTAAGTTATCGCATAGGAACAAAGTAATTGATATAAATGAATATCGACAGTGTTCTTGAGAAAGATTTTAGCCTAGGCTCTCTCTCTTTTTATTTTTTAAAGAGCATTTTTATTCTTTTTACGCTGTGGGGAACGTTTCATAGACAAGCCTTCTGATTGACTGTGAATGAGATCCTCCTAGTTTTAAGAAGGTTATAGTAACTCATCATATCCTGTTGAAGGATTGGAAGTGAATCCTCAAAATAGAAAGTAGTCACTACAACTTAATATTTGCACTCGTTTAGAATATACTGAAATCCAAATTGTGTGAAAAGAGGACTAGCCAGAGGCATCTTTTCCAAGAAGACTAAGACAGTTGTTTGCATAGTCCAGTTCTGTAGCAATCCAAGCACTCTAGAGTGGTTGTATTGTCTTTCAACTATAGGTATACAAACCATTTTTTACAATATAATTTGTGATTATAAAGCAAAACTTACAACACTGTGTGTGTTGTACTTGTGCTTGTGGTATACACAGCATTGGTTTTCAGTAAGCAGCAATGGGCATTTGATAAATTACAGGTAAAGTTTCGCAGTAGATTCTGTTAATGGTGGTAAATGATTTTGCAAGACTATCCCCTTGTTTTTTGTAGGACTAAATCTCCAGTTTTTAGCTTCAGATTTTTGTGGCATTTCTTTCATAATGTTTACTAAGGGAATCAATACTGTAATATGATAATCAAAGTCTAATTAAGGATTCATAATTGCTTATTGGTAAAATTTTTTGAATTTTGTACAACTTGCGTTAAATAATACAACAAGATTTTATTTTTCTCCCTACTGAATTCCATATGGCTTACAGGTAGGACTTGAAAAATTTGCCTCTTCAATTATAATGGAAGCAATTCTGATGTTTATTCTTGGTAGAAGGCTGATACTAGACTTATTCTTCTGGAGAAAGGAGTAAAATGTATAATAGTTTTTATATATTTTTCATGTAATAATGCCATGTTTTATTTATGCTGCTTTTTTGTTTGATTTCTATCCTCTCTAAAATCTTCCTCTCCTTTTTTCTTCTTTGAAGTATGCCAGTTACTATGGAAACAGTGTTGTTTTGGGTTTGGGTGGGGCTGGATCCATAAATGCTCTATAAAGTACTTTGTAAAATGGGTTAATATTCATTCTGACTGGGTATGTAGAGAACTTTGTGGGATGATTATCAAGATCAGAGGAAGAATAGATTTTCACTTTTGTGATGATTTTACTAGTTTGTCTAAATGTATGCATTTCCATTGGACTGCATTGTCATTTCCTTTTCAGTTTGGATGGTGTAATTTGCAAGCCACTGTCCATGGTTATATATGGAGCTATTGAGTTTTCACTTAAGTGAAAATACTCAGTGGGTTTCAGTCATCTCACAGTGATCCAGCAGCCTCATCTGTTCCTCTGTACACACCGCGGTCTTCTCATAATTTCCTTTGCCGTCAGTGTCCTGGATTGGGACAGATACTCATTGTTTAACCCAGAGATGCCCAGCATCAGGCACTTCCATGTTTGTACTTGTATTAGTTCTATAATATTGATATTAAAACTGTTTTGATACAGGGCTGTATTGATGAGATTATCACATAGAGTTCAAGAACTAAAGAAAAAGACAAATAACATGAATATGAAATGCTTCCAGGGATGACCAAGGAAAATAATTAAATGTTTTCCAAATAGGGTCATATCTCTGCTTCTGTAAAAATGTGTTAAGCATCCATTTTATTTCTATGCATATCAGTGCTTTTTGTACGTATGTGTATTTCTGTCTTGTTTTTAATTTTGAAAAATCATTTCTTAACCATTTTGAGGCATGCTGGTACTTTTAAAAATTCAAATAAATGGACACAGGGATAGAAACCAATGTTCTTATTGTCAGATCTCACAGAGAGGCTCATTAGTATCATTTTGGAAGAAATAAGTTCTATAATCTTAAATTTAACCCTACTGCATATGTTTCTGATAATTCAAGTAGTAGCATCATAGCAACTCTTCAGGGTTCATTTGTCATAGTATAGTGTTTGTGACTTATGAATAAATACAGGCTCCCAGAATTTTGCTGTCCAGGTCTTAGGGATAACTTAATTTAACTCCCTTATTTGATCACAGACATCTGGATATTTATGCAAATGAAAGGAAACAATGCATGACAAAATGTTTTTGGACAGTTAGCAGATTCAGCCAGTAAGTTAAAGTGGCAAGCTTAAGCCCCCCAACAAACCAGTTATCCTTATAAAGAAAAGACTGATCTGTAGTCACAGACTACCATCAGCTGACACCAGCTGTTGATCACAAGGAAGACTCTAGTGTAGGAGAGTCTGGACTACTCAGCCTAACCAACCAGTACAACCAGGTTAATGAAGAGTCTTGAGTCTTTGCTATGTGATATTTGGTTGAAAGACATGGAGATGTTTCGCCTAGAGCGGAGATGACTTGGAAGGTGGGGTGGAGTTATTAGGAGGATACATGATTGTCTTCAGTTCACATAGAAGGAGGATTAAATTCATGCTGCTTGCCCCCAGAGGACAGAGATGGGAGCAGTGGGGTGGAAGTTGCTTAGAGGCATTTTTGACTCATTGTAAGAAAATAAATTCTTCTGTTCAATTCACCCTATTAAAGAATGAAATGGGCTGCCCTAGGAGGTGGACACTTTCCACTCTCTAGACGGGGCGACCACTTTGGGGCTTATCGTCAAGGAGATCCATGTTCATATATGTTACATGCACAGTGACCTCTTAGATCCCTTACAAATCTGCTATTCTGTGATGCTGAACTTGTCAATGAAAGAAAAATCCTTCAGAGGGCACGGTTATCCTTTTGACAATAGCTCATCATTTACTGGAATAACGCACTTTATCTTATTGTTGCCTTTCACTATGATCAGGAAGGCAGTGTTATCCAGAAGCTGAGGGTTCAAATTCTCACTCTGTTGCTTAAGAGCTGATATTTGTACAGTGTTTCCTATGTGCCAGGCACTGTGCTAAGCACCTTAAAATTATTGTTTTATTCGATCCTCACAACAACCCTGGGAGGTAAGTGCTATTTTAATCCCCATTTTACAATTTTATTTTTCTTACCTTTTCTCTGTTTTGTCAAATAGTTCCCATCTTATCCCCATTTTACAGATGAGGAAATTGAGACAGACAGAAGTTAAGTGACTTGCCCAGGGTCACACAGCTACTAAGTGTCTGATGCTGGATTTTTTAACGCATAACATACCCTTACTAATGTGTTTGATCTTGAACAAGTCATTTACCTCTCTAGGCCTGTTTTCTCAAAGAACATAGGATAGATAAGATAATTTCTAAATCTCCTTTCAGCTCAGAATTCTGAGTCTCTGATTTTATAGGTCTTTTAAAATGAGAGTCACCACATGTATAACCTACGTAAAATTGCTTGCCTTTTCAGTCTGAGGAGTAAGAAGGGAGGGAGAGAATTTAGAACTCAGAATTTAATAAATGAATGTTTAAAAAGTATAAAAATAATTGTTATAAAAATGAGTCGCCTAGGCTTGAAAACTTGAAGTTATACTTAAATCTTGTTTCTCCTGCATCCTCTGCTCTGCCCCACGCCGCAAATCAGCTGCTGAATCCTGCAGATTCTTTTTCCTAAATATATCCATCCTCTTCTTTCTAATCACTACTCTAACTCAGGCACTTATCTCCTCTTGCATAGAATATTGTAATAGCCTCCTGATTAGTTTCTGTCCCTTCAAACTCTCCCTTCAACAAAGTGTCTTTCTACCACTGCCCAAAGGATTCTTTCTAATAAGCAGCACTAATCACATTGCTTTTTCCCTCAAAAACATTCAATGTGTCCCTCTTTCCTACCTAATAAAATACTGGCTCCCTACCCTGGTTGTCTGTCTGAATCTACTTTCCTAGACTTACTTCTCTTGACTTCCTTTAAACTTCAGGCAAATTGAACTAATTGCCATTGTCCAGGCTAAGCCCCATCCCAGTCCATTTGTATATACTTTTCTTGTTATTTGGAATGGTCCTTCTCTTCCCTTGGTATGCCTCCTCTCCTTCTAGTAAGTACTCTCTGTTTAGTGGGATCCTTCTTCAAGGCTTGTTTTGGGTGCTACCTCCTCCATTTTGGTTTTCCTTATTCTACCCCATTAGGAGGAATGTCCCCTTGTTTGAATCTCCTATGATCTCTCTTATGCACTTAATGGTTTTTTTTTAGCTTATGTTATGGTTATTTGTATTATACATGCCCAACACATAGACATGTATGATTCAAAATTCTTTGGCTTCTAGGATCTTGTTACCTTTTTCATAGCACTCCTTGACAAATATTCATTAAAGTAGATTGTAATGTTGTTTTTCAATCACAAGCCCTAGACTCCTTCACCTCCCTTTTTAAAAATTCCTTTAAAAAAGGCAATAGTACCTTTTAGCAGCCTAACTTTTAAAACTACTAAATTCCCCTATGGAATCACAGTACTTCTCACAGGTGCTAAGTATTCATTAAATTGTAAAAACCAAAATACGTGTCCAAAGATAGGTATCACTTGAGGAATACAGATGTCATCATTCTTTCTAGCGTGTGTTATATTTGAATTTGTACCTGTATTTGAGGTGGAATTATATGTTTGGGAGATAAAAGAAAACACAACACTTGCCCTAACAATACGCTTTTATTGCTCTCTTGGCTAGTCTTTTTCTTTCCCAGTTGTGGTTGTTTTTTCTCCCTGCTACTTTATCTTGGCCCTTCGAAGTTGTGTATAAAGATACCTGTTTTACCGATAGGAAGGAAATCGATACTCAGAGTCTCCTGTGAGTTGGGTCTTCCCAAGTTCAAATCTGGCCTCAGACACTTATTAGCTGTGTGACCTGGGAAAGTCACTTAACCTCTTTTTGTCTCAGTTTCTCTATCTATAAAGTGAGCTGGAGAAGGAAATGGCAAACCATTCCAATATCTGCCAGGAAAACCCCAAATGGGGTCTTGAGGTATTGGACAAGACAGGAAACAACAGTAGGTTAGGCAGCAGCCAACCCAATCCATTTTCATTTGGTGTTTTTGATTTTTCCCCCTTCATGAATTTATCAGAATAGAATAGGAATTTTGTGTTGCAAACAGTCCAGGACCAATCAGATACTCGTAGTATTATAAATACGTATTTGTGGTCATTAGGTAGACTGTCGTTTCAGCCAGTATCTTCTGTTTGATTAACTAGCTCTTCTGTAGTGAACAAAACGAAATTTATGTCATAACCGATATAAGTAGCCGATGACTCCTCTTGACTGCATTTCATTACAGATATACATTTGTTGGTGGTACAGCCCTTGGAATGACAGAAGCTGACAAACAGCTTTCAAAAGTACCTAGCTGGGAAGAGTTAGTAGCAGCTTACACTCTTGGCTTTTGCTGTTCCCAGTGGTAAAGAAGATGGGGGTGGAGACGTTTACTCCCCAGTAAAGAGAGCTGGGGGAAGTAAGGTGTGAGGTCGGAGTATTCTGAGAGGACCACCAGAGTTGGGCCTGAGGCTTTCATGAAATGCTTGGAGAATATCAGAATTACCAAACATCTGTTTTCCAGAGAGGAGTTTAGCTAGTTATTAATCAGCCATAGATATAATGGCATTATATTTGTTCACCAGGACATCGATGGACTTACTTTCTGTAAGTCAAAGGGAACAAGACTGGAAAGAGAAATGACTTTCTGAGACTATGGATGGAAGGAAGAATCAAGCAGGCAGGACAGTGACTGAAACTCAGGGAGCAACATCATCTGCCCTCTTGACAAAACAAATCCTATATAAATGCTAACTGCCTTTTGCTGGTTGCCCCCATTTCCCAAGTACAAGGATGGGGGCAGGGGGTAATTCACTAACATTTATGGAATGTTTAAAGGCAAACAAAAACTTTAGCATTTTTTTTATCTCATTTGATCCTCACAACAAGCCTGGAAGGTCACTGTGGCAGCTTCCAAGATTCCATTTTATAGATAAGAAAGGAAAAGAGGCTAAAGTGACTCCCTCAGGGTAACACCACTAGGAAGTAACAGAGAAAGACTGGAACCAAGTTTTTTTTTTTTGCATCCAAGACCAGTATTCTTTTCACTGAACTGTCCTACTGAGGGAATTTGGCCTCTGATCTCTCCCCACCCCACCCCTGACCACCCTTAAAAGTATTTGCCTTTGGATCTGAGACACTCAGCCTTGTGGGAAATTGGATTATTTTCATTATGTATTAATACAAACAAACCATGTAAGTGAGGAAAATATGCCCATTTTCAGGCAGTAATACTGACTGCATTCTCTCTCTACACTTCTATCCGCTTCTCCTAAATAATAGAGGGAGCAGTTATGCTCCATCTGGCCATCTCTTTCTCGCCCTGTTTAATGCTTTTATTCTACACTCACTTGTCTTGGTGTGTACTCAAAGTCCAGCATTTCTTATCGACATAAGCCGTGATGAAGCAGACCCTAAGATTCCTAATTGAACAGTGCTGTGTTTGGGAGTGGGGATGAGGTTTGGGTGGAGGTGAGGGTGGGATGGGGGTACCAGTAGTGACAACATTGCTTAGCACTCCTTCATCACCTTTCATCCACCAGTGCCTTTAATCCAAGGATCACAAAGTGTTTTACAAACATTAATTAAAATTACAACACCCCCAGTGAGGTAGGCAGCATTATCATCATTTCACATCTTGAGAAACCAGAGTCCAGGGACGCTGAGGAGCTTTTTGGCTGTCTCTTTCCACTGATGAAGCTAGTCCTCCTTCTAATGAAGGCTGTGTCAGCCTTCAAGGTGGAAGGCTTCCTCTTAGCTATCTCAAAATATCTTCAAGTGGCACCTTTCGGCATAACATTGGCAGGGAGGTGCTTTCTTTTTGGTACTGTAGTCTGCTGCTGCAGTTTTCCTGTAGTGAGGTGTGAGAGTAGCACTGCGACTGAGGAAGATACTTCGGCCATGGGGAATCATAGGGAAAAGCTGGAGGCCGGGTGGTACTAAGTTAAGCAATCCAACTGTACGGCACATTTTGGGGTGGGGGGGAAGGCACAATTAATTTATTTCATTTGAGGATTAGGATGCTTGTTAAAGATGGTGCTGAGGAATGCCAAAAAAATGTTGAGAGCAGCTCGTTGTCAGTATGTTAAGCTAGCTTTGCTACCTTTGGCAGTGAACTCTAAAACCAATGCTAGATTTTTGGGGGTCCTTAATGGGGACCAGATGAAGCCGTACCACATACAAATAAAAAACATGTTGTAGGTGGTGGGCTGGTTTGAATTTGATTTCATTGAATAAATATGGGAGACAATGCATCTAAATGGAATTTATTCTGAGCCAAGTGAAAGATCTATGACAAAATGAGCTTTCTTTCACATTCTCACATCTCAATTATTAATCCTTTTGAGAGTTTCATTGTGTTATAGTCAGTGCAGTTTGTATGGTAAGGGATACTTTTGTCCAGTTCATTATCTGTTTTTGGAAGTGCGAGAGGTATCTGGAGTCTCCAAAAGGAAAACTCTACCTACTAGGCTAGACTGCCCTGTCTCCATGACTGCATCATGACTTGAACAATTCTGAAGAGCCAAGGACTCTCCTGAATTTAGATGGAAGGTGTTGTTTGAAGTTAACCATATTTTATTTTTCTCAAGTAATCCTTGGCCTGACTTTATAATGTCTTGTGACATGAACATTTAAACAGAGTCATCAGATTTCCAGCTGCCTGGTTGAAATAGGTATACAGAGTAGTTACGTGGTGGGGGAGGGGGAGGGAAGGAAAAATTGTAATTTAGCTTCCTGGCAATAGCATTCACATTTCTTACCCAGAATTGTCTTTTTTTTTTTAATGAGCAATTTACTTTATCCAGTAGTACATTAGCAAAGTGTTTCCTGATTTTTATATACCAAGTGTTTACACACCAATTCTGTGGGGTCCCTCTCTTAATTCTTTCCCCACAACCCCTTGTAGTGAAACGTTTGGAGCTTCAACTGTCAACACAAGATCCTGATATTCCTACTTTATGAGGAGGCCTTGTTAGAATTCAGGTAGCCTTCCTATACTCCCCTGCTACAAGATGAGTCAGTTATTATAAAATGGGAGAATAGCTTGGTCTTACTTCTCTTGCAGGAGAATACAAAACCTCTGCCTAACTCCACCGGATTTACAGGATTAGTTTAGACAATTTTGCGAGGCACACTGTAGCTATCACGACTTCTAAGGCTATTATCATGGCCTGTAGCACCAGCAACCGGGATGCCTGTGTCAGAGTTTTATTGGGTTACATCCTACATTTATGGATGTTTGTTTATCTATAATTCATAGAGTCTATTATGTTTTTGTCTGTTGATGTTAGTTTGACTTTTTACATGAGCCAAAAAAAAATAGATCTTCATCCATTTTATTGCCATATGAAACAAAAGTCATTGTGCTCTAAATAGTGAGTTCCTTATGACTCATACCACCATAAAATGGGCTTTGTACCTAGAGATCCAAAGAGATTTATAACTTTTAGACACCATTTCATTATAGCTGGTACAGGTGAAACTGAACGAAGTGAGTACTTTAATTTTTTTTTTTATTTTTTAAAAACATGTGGATTTGAAGTTGGGCAAACCTCCTGCCAGGTTGCCCATCCTGGTTTTTGTAAGCAGACCAAATGTTGTTGCTCCTGTGGTACCCACAAAAACTGTCATTCCCAGTAGAGACCAGCATCCTAATCTGAGAAATGTCCAACTAAAACCTTGTATTCATGTCTCGTATCCCCCATTAAGTCCCAGGGAACGTCAAGTCATATTTGGCTATGCTTCCAAGGCTGTCACTTGGAGTCATTTGTCTCTCCTAACTACCAGCATACAGTGCAAAACTTTTATTTTTCCTTGTGTTTGTTTTAGGTTAAACATGTCTGTCAGGCTGGCTGTAGTGTTTACATTATATATCGTTGTCAAATAAAAAGCAGTAATGTCCTGTTCTGTTGATGTGTCATCCACAATGAGAAACATTCCCATTTTAGCAATGCTATTTATGACCTGAAAACCCTTACTTCTCTGTATCATACACAAATTGGACTCCATGGCGTCAGGATTTCAGGAGAGTCGAGGCTGATTTATTATTTTAGGATCCAATAGCATGTTATCTTACTTGTTATGTTCTAATGGACCCGAGGACTATCAAACATTGAGTAAATCAAGCTTCACTTCTTATGGAAATTGAAATCTACTTTAAACCACAGATAATCTAAACCTCTAGAAAGAATGCATGTGCCTTATATGTTCTGTCTTTAGAAAACAGGAAAGCAAATGAGCAATTTTCATAGTACTTGTCCTAAAATGATTTCATGAGGACTAGAATATGCCTTTGAAATCAAGGTAATGCTTTTCACTTATCTGTATTTATTTTATTGCATAAGGATCCAGAATGAAGAACATGATTTCATTTTTCACTTGGCAATCTGTTTGTGACAATTACCGAAATTTTTATTAAATGTGAATGGAGGAAAGCTGTATTAGGAGATGTGGAGAGATTTCCTTCATATCTTGCCTTGTAGGTAATTTGGATGATTCTTTTTTCTCCTAGTATTTAAGCACCTCTTAACTGCTTGCTGTCCATCTGTATACCATTCCTAGTTCTGTAAACTAGTATATGTCTCATGACCTTGTAACATGCTTTGTTTGTGCATCTGCCGGTACAATATGTTGTCTTTCCTTAAAAATGCAAATGCGCCACATGCAATCCAGAGCCCCTTAGTCAACAAATAAAGGGAGGTAAAGACTGTACCTAATACCCATTTAATTTAAATTCATTTTATAAACATAAAGACGCCTTTTAAGAGCAGCTTTAATTCAGACTAGCACCTTGATTTGTGGTTGCCATGGAGAATCAAATCTGTCATTTGACAAGAAAAGTCACCCATTTATGACAGCACTTTATCTTGTCTCTCCAGGGGAAGAAAATGTCAAAAGTGAGAGCAGAAAAAAAAATCAAGCCTTGAAACACCAGAATTTCTTGATTTCATTTTTATTATTCAGCTATCATATCCTTTCTGATAATAGCAACTTGGTGAAAATAAATAATGTTCCTACAGTAAAAATCAAATATTTCCTATTGGAATGGACAAGGCTCTTTGTGACTGTCAGTGCTATGAAGTCTGGCGAGAAATAGTGTTATTAGATAAACCGACGGTGCCCAAATTCCATTTTCTTTTCATTATAGTGTCAAAATAATTATACCTGTGTAATTTGGGTAGGAAATTGTAGAATAAGTAAAATGGTCCGTCGCAATAAATTGCTGTAAGCTTGTGTTCCTTCCAGGGCGGGGTTTCCACCAGCTCAAGAAAGAAATGATCAGAAAAGTATTTTCATTTGAATAAAGATGTCGACCATAGTTAGTCTTTCATGTGATTTCTTGAAAGGAAAAAAAGGGGGGGGGTGAAGGGTGGAGTAGGTGACTGCTGTGTTGTGTTACTTTTTATATATACCCATTTTAAAAATCAGAGTCAGAAGACACAAGCTATTTCTTCCTTATCATATTGGAGTCTCACATTTATCCAAAGCTTTTCACAAAGATTTCCTAAGATCTTGTGAGGTTTGGGCTTTTGTAAAGAGATGTATCTTGTAGGATGAAACAGGAGATGATTAGATGATTATTAATTAAAAATATGTGTATGTGTATAGGTACCTACTATATTGTGTCTGTTCATGTGTTTGCCTGTATATTGCTTTGCTGGATAAACCAGAGAGGACAGTGGCTCTTATTTCAAATATGCATCACATTAAACAAAAAATGTTGGCGTTCTGCTTAAATAAGCATACTAAAGTAATCCGTGTTACCCATTTCTCAGGGACTGTGTTTTCTTTATTGTTGTAGTATTGTGCGGATTGATGTGGTTCAGAAGTGAAGTAATCTTGTATCAATGAGATAGCATTGTAATAGAAAGTCCTTTAGTGAAGGTTTAGTGTAAATATTGGACTGGTAGGGGAGCTGCTTTCTGGAACAGTTGTGCCTGGGAGAGATTACAAAAAATGGAGAGAAAAGAAAGGGTTGAACTCTCATTTTCCTGAAATTGGCTCATGGTGCTGGATTCGTAGCCAATGCTAGTTGGGATCTGCTGTGAGAAAACAGGCAGTACAATAGTTATCTTCCTATATACCCATGTCAGTTTTTGTATAATAATGTGTTTTATGTTAAAAAGAATAAAGAGGTGGGAAAGGAAGGGATATATGAGGCATGTGGGAAATGAATCCACCCTCCCCCCCAAAAAAATCAATGAAAATGTATTTGCGTAAGCATCCCCTACTGATTGGCTTTACAGAAGAATTGGGACATACTACATGTTAACCTGTGGTTTCTCCATTTTCCCTACCAGTTTTGCACATGGAGATTCTACATGGGAGAAATAGGTAATCCAAAACACCAAAATATGCCATTTAAATGATGTGGCATAAATACAAACATATAAGTAAGTGCTTAATAAATGCTAGTTGACATTGACTTATCTGTTATGATTATGTGTGAGAGCTTTACTTTGCTCTCAGCTAGGACACACTGATGAAGATGTGGCTTTTGTTGAATGAGATGGGATAGGAGGGTAGAACTCTGTGACTCTGGGAATAGAGATTCTAAACCGGGTGTAGGGTGGCTTCCCTGGTGTATTAACCTTAGTTTCATATGGTTTGGAATGTACAGTACACTGCGTTGTCTCCAAGTAAGGACTTCATCTGAATTCTTTCTCAGCTGGTACCAAGTTGATCATGTGCCTTTTGGTGCAGTGGATAGAGTGCTGGCCAGGAGTCAGGAAGACCTGAGTTCAAACCCAATCTCGGACACTTACGAGGTTTGTGGCCCTGGGAAAGTCACTTTACCCTGTTTGCCTCAGTTTCTTCATCTGTAAAATGAGCTGGAGAAGGAAATAGCAAACCACTCCAGTATGTTTGCAAAAACCCCAGATGGGATTACAAAAAGTCAGACCTGACTGAACAACAGAAGCAGGACTATTGTATTAACTTGTCTTTGGATACTCCTCTGAAATTTGGGTACAAAGACAATGGGGACTTATCTGAAGCCGAAGGAAATAAATGTAGGCTATTTTTTTTTCATTTCTTCATATAGTTTATTTCATATTACTTTTAACATCACTGTTGTTTCTCATACTTGTATTCATGGATTTCCACTGTGAGAATTTGACGATGATGACAATGAAAGAAATCTCTTTAAGAACATGGTAGAAGTACAGTGAGAATAGGTGCACTATTTTTCTTCGGTGACTTAACATTCTGTGGACATTTCCAACTGCCTACCTCCAAAGCATGATTGAAGAAGTCAATCTTACTGTTTGTTTAGGCAGGGTTTATTGAGGTCAGTAAGAATAAATAAAATTCGGGTGTAGAAATCATCATCGGTGTTGCTGGCCTCTTGCCTTTGTGACATCCTGAAAACATGTTCTTCTTTAAAATGATATTAAATAATCACTCCAACTTTATACAAATCAAACTTTGCTTTTGATGTTCAATGCTGTGGTGTCTGAGAGGAAGATTTAGTCCTCTTGTTAGAAAAAAAGCAGAGAAAGAAGGGAAGGATTAATGGTTTAAAATAAGATGTGGTGAACAATCCAAGTTAACAACTTGTATATGAAAATATCAGCCTGATACAGTATGAAATGGCAGTGATATAATATCTCGAAAGTCAGACTTTATAATGGAAACGTCAACTCAGCCTAGGCTTGAGCTGCTTTGCTTCTGCAGAAATGAAAGTCACAAGCCCGCTTCTTTACGCTTTAGAAATTGTTTTCTCAAGTTTCCTGTTTTGCCAGCTTTTTGCATGCATGCCTACATTTTGGTTGCTGCTTGTTGCCTTGCCTTTCACAGAATGAAGTCGACTCCTTTGGAAGTTTGGGAGGAGATGCTAAATACACCTTTCCTGACATCTGCTGTGATAAGGCAGTACCTGCATAAGTGAAACAGCCATCACTGTTTGATGCTGTTTTCCCTGGCATTGGCTCCTTCCCTTAGGCTTGGCATTATGTGGCTGGACTTTTTGGAAATCCTTTGTCTCTCCAAGTTCTCTCACCTGAAGGCTTTCTTCATTGTTTTATTAATGTAGTCAAATTATATTCATGTTTTAATGACTTAATTGGATAAAAACACTTTGAACTCAAAAGAAAAATAGTGGTATTTATTAAATTATACCTGTAGATGCCTGCAGACCTGAGGTAGCAGGTTAAACCTTCTGAAGTGAGATTTTGGAAAGGAAAACAGATTTGAGTTCTCTTACTGGAGAGCCCTATTTAGCCCTCGTGTCTTGGTAATTATACTTATTCAGGCTTTTTTCCTCAGATAGTGTCTAGCAAGAAAATCCAATCCAGGAAGAGGGAGGCTTTAAAATTGCATCCTTTCCATATTAAAAAAGCTATTGTATTTATGTATTGAAAATAAAATATGGCTCTTTAATGTATCTTATGAAAAGAACACAGTCAAAGCATCTTGATGTTTAATGCTAGAAGACATTATAATCTTGTACATCTGAAATTAATTTAGGTTAATCACTCATTGTATCAAAATGTTATCAGAAGCAATATCTTCCTAAAAGGGGTACTGTTATTTCCGAGTGCTTTGAGAGCAGCCCTTCAGATGGGCTGTAATTAAAAAGGGACTCATTTAATGACTGAAAACTTAGTTGTAGCTGCCATACTACCAATTGTTATATAAATTAATTCGCTATTGGACAAGTCATATTCTGAGTTTAAAAAACAATATTATGAATTTCTTCAGCATAGTAGGATTTCTTTAAAGGGGAAAGCAGCTAGTGATGTATTCACGGGTTTACTCATTTCAGCCCCAGAAGGGGGATATGTGCTCACAGAAGCACTTGTTTGCAAGTCTCTAGTGCTGTTTGAAGAAAGTTTAACACTCCAAGAAATGATTTGATGAATTTCTGAGAATGCATGTTTCCTTTTTGAGAATGTCTCTGTTGGCAAAGGATAGGTCTTATTTACAAAGACTCCAGAAATCATGGTGTGTTCAGTGCAGGTATTTTCAGTATGTCCCAAACTCACTTCTTTCTTTGTAGAAGCCATCTAGTGCTTTGGAGTTTTTGACAATTATGTAATTGTTAATATTGTGAAGTTTAGCAGGCTTCTGCATCGATCACATCTGCAGCATGGAAAGGAAGGTCTGAGTTTCCAGATATTATGGAGGCTTTTAGTCTTGTCTTTGTTGGCCTATGTCTTCAGATCTATTGAGTCAACTCCTTTCACAGAAGGTGCAGAACTCAACGGCAGCTGTCTGGAGGCAAAGGTGGCTGTGGGTCTCTAATCCTCTGCTCTGGAAAGGTCGAGTCTGGTGGCTCTCTTGAGACCAGGAGGTCTGAACCATAGTGGCTTAAGAGTGGATCTTTTGATAGCACTTTAAAGTTTGCAAAGCATTTTAGAAATATTATTGAATTTTACCCTTACAACAACTTTGTGAAATAGGTGATATTATTCTCTCCATCTGAGAAATGAGGACATTGAGGCAGATGGAGATTAAGTAACTTGCCCAGGGTTAAACAGTAAACGTTTGAGGTCATGTTTAAATTCGTGTGTTCCCTGACTCCAGGTCCAGCATTCTATTCACTCTACCACCTAGCTGGCTAAGCCAATCTAGTATCTGCACCTAGTCTAGTACTGATATGGTAAAACCTTTGGTGGGGTAGCCAGTCACCAGGCTGCCCAAGGAGGGGCTATTAGGCCCAGGTTAGAAACAGAGCAAGTCAGTATCTTATGCCAATACTTTGAGTGGCCACTGTACTTTCATCCTGAGTGATATAGGAAGACCCAGCCTCAAAACAAAAATAGGCAAACAAATAAGGCAACCATTTGACTCTGAATTTTGGCTTTTCAATACAGTGTTTCCTCTGCTTTGTGGTACAAGGGGGAAGGGAGCTAAATTTAGAGTAAAAGGTTAGGAAAGCAGCCTGGCGTAGTGAATGGGAGAGAGCCAAGGAGTCCTTGGTTCACATCTTACCTTAGACACTTAGCTATATTCTTTATCTGTAAAATGAGGGGGTTCCTCTACTACTTCTGCCTGTGTGACATTGAGTAGATCACCAGCCTCTCTGAGCCTCTGTTTCTCCTTCTGTAAAATGATGAGTTTGGGCTACATGACTTCTCTACCCCATTCTAGGTCTAAATCTACCAAAGATCTTAGTTCTCTTCAGCCCTACACCAGGCTGCAATCAATCCCTCACAAATTTCCCATCATCTCCATCTAAAGGGGAGGGGATCATGGAGTTCCAAGTGTATTAAGTTACAAACACTGTAAATTGACCTTTTACTCCCCTTCTAGAATACTTGTGATTTCAGCTGGAAAATGGAGACTCGCTCCTCACCCTCTGCCTCTACTAGGAGAGAACAAAGCCGAATGAATATGGTTCTCCAAGGTCACCAGAGAGGGAAATACTGTTTGGAACTGTGGAGGAATAACAGTCTAACTCAGGATTTTTACTGCTAAAATGTAAATATTTGCTTTGCCGAGCAGTGGACAGCAGAATAGATGATTTGACTAAAATGCTCTAAATCATTCCAGGTCTGCTTCAGACACAGGGCCCCTTCTAGTTTGACCTGCTCATTGTCTTAAACACATAGGCAGTAATTCAGAAAGAAACTGTAGGATTTTTTCTTAAAAAAAGTGGGGGAGTATGTGTGTGTTTACTTTGAAGAAGAAAGATATTAGAGCTCATCGGAGACACAGGTTCCTGGAATCATGTCTGCCTTTCATTTGCTTATCTGTACAGCCCCTTGTTTATAGAATGGATCTTTTGAGGAGGAGAGGTATGAATGCCAGGCCTACCTCTGAAGCTCATTTGCTGGGGAAGGGGTTGCAGTTCTTCAGTTTTGAATATGCTGCTAAGACGCAAGTGATCATTTTTTGTGAATTTGGGTAAATCGTTACTTCTCAAGTTTTAGTCTCTTCATTTGGCACTGAAGGGGTTTGACTCCGTAGATCATTTCTTCAGTAGGTTTGACATATTTTCCAAGATTGAGAAGGCATACTGGGTTTTCACCTGCTAAACAAAGGAAAAATAGAAGATGAAGGAGGAAGGAGGGGATGATAGCATATTGAGAAAACTCAACCTTGGCTTGAGCCCCAGCCTAGGATCTTCCAGGATCCTTCAGAAAGACTCAAAGAGCAGCAAATTAAATATATTGACTCAGGGTGCTTCCTAGGTCATAATCACACGTAAAGTACAAGCCCTAAGGGATATCTCCTCCACCTATTCCACAATTCCTTAGAAGGAAGAGAAGGTGAGAGGAAGAGCTGAAGCCTCAAATTGAGCAGTTTACTCAGTTCCTGAGAACCTGAGAATTCTCCAAGCATATCCTGTTCACAATCCAGTCGAATAAAGCAAAAGAAGGCTATTAATTTAGGAAAGGGCAGGCCAGGTTATAAAGAGCTTGAAATGCAAAGCCTGGGAGGCTGTATTTAATCATAGTTGAAACACTGAACTGCTGTAGCTGCTTTGGCAGAGAGGCGACATGGTAGCACCTACACTTTAGGCAACTGACTGGAGGATGGATTGGGAGTGGGGAGAGGCTGGAGGCAGGGAGACCATTTTGAAGTCCATTGCAGTAGTCCAGAATAGTGGGCTTGAATGAAGGCTCTGTCTGTATGAATGCAGAAGAGGGGACATAGATGTCAAATGCTTTGAGGGTAGAAATGGCAAGATTTGGCAACAGATTGGATATGTGGAGGGAATGAAAGTGAGAGAGTGATAGGCTAGGTGGAGGATGGAGAAACCCTCAACGGAAGGGGGTTAAATTAGGGGAGAAAGATAATGATCACTGCTTGGGACATGCTGAGTTTCATACGCTCTCAGCAGCCTATCAAAGGATGAAAACACTTCTTTAAAACTGACCTGGGCAGGAGCCAACCTTGCATAAATTATATAAATAGAAAGATGTCGTTATAGATGTAATATGTAACATATGATCACTTGTATTTAGGGGTAGATCTAGCTAGTGTTGCACACACTTCTACTTTAATGAATTAAATACTTATTGTCCTTTAAATTCAACCCAGTTTTGGATAGTGAAGATCTTGGATTTGGATAATATTTGTATCGTTAAGCCTCTGAGGACCCTTCCAGCTCTTTACATGTATGATCTTGTGGTATGTCCATGCTTTCATTTTATAAGAACTCAGATCAATGAAGTGATTTGACCATAGTTATGTAGTCAGCAGATGCCAAGACTAGCGTAGGCAACCCAGATCTGACTTCTCAGTGGGGAAGAAGGAACGCTAGAGGCAGAGAGCCCATGTTGTACTCCTTTTTCCTTTGCTTTGTTGATTAAGGCCAAGTTTCTTAACCTCTCTAGTGCTTATTCTCCTCATTTGTCAAACAGGAGTGGTGGACTAGATGTCTGAGGTCTCTTTTTGATTATTCTTCCTGAGATCATAAACTTTATTCTCTTGTTCCCCACCCCCTTCTGTGGCTTACATAGAATTCCATCTGCAAGACATTCCCACATATACCTGTTGTTCTTTTTAATTCCATTCAATAAAAATTCAATTTAGTGAATATTTGTTAAGTATATACTATCACTAAGTCATTGTTTCAGTCTTTGGGGTAAAGAGAAAAGAAAATCCAAATTGTCCCTGACCTCCATGATTTTATATTCTATTGGACCTTGGGGCAGAGAGATAGGGACAGCCTGATTAAATTGTGTGTGTGTGTGTGTGTATGTGTGTTTGTTCATTTTCCAAGTGCTATTTAGGAAAAGCAGATCTCAATCCATTTTAAGGGGTGGCAGAATTTTAAGAGCTCATCATTTTAGAGATATCAAAGGTAAAATATTTGAAATTGCATCCACATCTTTGCAGTTATTGGTACTATCTTTTACCACATAGATGCATCTGGCCCCCTGCGTGGTAGATGCAAATCTTCATAAAAGACAGAAGTATATTTGTTTTTTTTTTCCCTTTGGAAGGATATATTCTAGGAAGTTATTGTTATGCTTATAGAATTATGAACCCGAGATGGGTCGGAGTTAGCCCATGCATTTTTATTTTGGAATTGGTCCATTCCTATCCAAGACGTGTTCTCTCCATTTGTGAGCTACCATGCATTTTAATATTGCCTTCAAACGAGACACGGCTTCTTTTCATGTGCATGCCCAGTGTCCTGCATTCTTTTTTTTAAGGGGAGAGCCACTTGATGCTCTCCTCCTCCCCTTTTTGAAAATCCTATGCAATATTGATGGTATCTCATCACAGCTGTGTCTTACAATGTCTCATCCTGAGCATTTTCAAACTACTGAGTTTTGAATTACTATATTGTTCATTAGGTTAAATTGGATTTAATGGGCTTTGTGTTTTGTCTTTTTGTTTCAGTGAAAGAATTATTAGTGGTGGAGGCGAGGGATTAAAAAAAACAACTTTAAAAACTGAAGCTTCATCATTTAAAACACACATAACAACTCTTGAAGATGCCTTTTCTTCCAGAGTCCTTTATCTGCCTTCACAAGCTTTCTTGCATGTTGAGGTTTATCTTTGCTTTCATGTGTAGGAGACACATGCTTAACATTGAGCCCGTTTGAGTTGCAAGGCCCAGGGCTCTCACAATCCTTTTCTAAAGGGACTGATCTGTTAACATCACCCTCTTTAGATCTGGCAGACAGGAGGTTCCTCCATACAAAGAAGTGCTCACAGTCTTTCTTGCCAGACCAGTAAGTGAATGATTTCAAGCCTGGTGGGCAATACTTGTGTCCATGCGTAACCCAGACAGACCACAGTAGTAGGCAGCTGCATGTAATTTTGAACTTCACTCATTGAACTGTAATAAAACAATATAAGCACTGCTTGGGGGAAAGATTGGATGCAGTTATCCTCACACAAGGCTCGGGCATATGAAGGCAGTGCTGGCTGACAAGAGGATTTTGAGATTCGATTTTGATTGAATTGCAGAATTGAACAGGCCAGGAATGTCAGCGGAAGGCTAAATGCCTGTCGTGCCATAAAGTTTTATTCATGTGAGGCTTTCCAATATAAAGTAGATGGATTATTGGAAAAGGTGTCAAGGGACATGAGTTGGAAGTGCCCAACACATAAAATGTGGGCAGAAGGGTAAAATTACTTCTTGCTTAGTGTATAATTAGGTCTAAAAAAGAATATTCCATAGGATTGTTTATTACGTAATCTTTGAAAAAATAACAAACACCAACAACATCGGAATTCATCTTTGTCATTTTGCTTCTTCAAGAGCGTCTGAACTTCTCTTGAAATCAGCCTGGAAGCTTCTGTGCCGCTGTCTCAATCTTAATCAAGAATCAGTTTGTTGAATTGAATCACATTAGCATAGGGCAATGTGCTTTTCTCCCTCCTCTTTATTTTTTTCCTGAAGACCGCAATATAGTCTGTGACTGTTCAGTAGAGACCGAAAACTATTATGCTCAAAAACAAGAGAGGGCCATGTAGTCACAAATCCCAACACACTGACTTATTTCATAGCTCAGTAACGCATACATAATAGTAGTCACATTTGCATAGGACAGCTGATAACAACATTTCTATGCTTATTGGAGACAACTTCATTCATTGGACATGAGCAGAGGGAAGAACAGTGGGAAAGGTTGCTGAAAATTGACCGGGGGCGGGGGGAAGGAGGAAGCAGAAGGGTCTCTATCACTTTTGTTGTCTGCATTCTCATCCATTTACAATGTTTTACCTCAACTGTCCATGCATATTCTAAATCACTGGCACAGCTGCAAAGAGCTAGCTGCCTATATTTTTGTTTTTAATATCTGTCTTGAGAATTTCAAAATAAAAGTGTTCCAAGCATAACATTGTTTTGTCATTCTAGAATGGATTAACTAATTACATTTTAAATATTTTTTTAAAATGTGTGCATCTTTTTTTCTCCTTTTTCCTTATTTGCCTTTTTAAAAAATATATTTCAAATATGTTTATTTGCAAAAAAGGTTTTGTGAGATTAAAGAGACTACTAGAAAGGGTTTTTAAAAATATCTAGGACCTTGTTATTGTTTTTAAAACTTTCCCTTCCTTTTAGTTCTGATTTTGTAAACACATTGGAAAAGTTATGCTGTGTCCTGTCATTGGAGACACCCTCTGGGATTTAGAAAACTTTAATTTGCCCCATGTTCCATATAGCAATGTGTTTCAATTTATTTAGTTATACTTTATTATTGTTTAGTTCTTCCAAAAATAAACTCTATGAATATTTATCTAATCACAGAGTGACTCATTTACAAGGGAACTCTTGGAGATTTGAAAAAAAAGGAAGAGTCCTCAAGTGTGGTCAGATTGTATAATCAATAAGAAATCCCTTTTATTTCTTTGTTTTCCCTTCTTTTGGGATGTAAGATGAAAATATAGTCTGAGGGTTGGATAGCTGTCATTTGTGGAAGTGATCCTTAAATTTGGATGGTAGAAGAAAGGAAGGTATTCAATAGGATAGGGGAGAAGAAATGCCCAGAAATGCTAGAAGGAGGCAAACCGTGACTTGGGAGCAGGTTGGCTGTTGTGCAGCTGGATCTCTTGTTCCCCTTCTTCTCTATCAGCACTCTCTTCAGTGGAGCTTTTAAGCAGAGATATGATATGATGTCATCATCCATCTGTCCAGATGTTGGTGCTTTGGTAAAAGCACCTCCTGAAAAATTAAAAAAAAAAAGCATTGAAATCCCATTTCATTTCAAACTCTCTTTGAGCAACCAGAATGCTAAAGTTTCCACTAAATTTTGGAAAGAAAAACATGAGTCTCATTCTCTCGACCAAAGCCCATCTTCATTTCAAGTGTTTGTGTTTACTTAGCCTGTTATTCTCCCAGAAATCAGTAAATGACTGTGAGTGGTGTTGCAGAATATTGTTTCATTAACATTTCCATGGAGCTATCATAAATTGGCAGGAACTCAGTTCTGACCTAAAAAGCAATTTTGATTTAGGTCTGGTCACAACATGTATTTTTTTTCTTTGATCTCTCTGTAGTCAAAGTTTGACATTAGCTAACAGACTCTGCATGCCGCCTGCATTTATTAAGTTGTACAGTTGTGAGTGTGATGAGCAAAAACATGTACTGGCAATACCATGTTAAAGATTGCTAAGCAGGTTTTCTAAGGATTAATACTCAGCAATTATTCCCTGAAATTGTGGAAATAGCCATTTGAATTGGGGGCCTAGACCAGAGCTGTTACTGGGAAGATTTGGGGCAAGAACAGTCGTTCTCTGAGCCCCTGTGCCCAAGAAAATATGGTAGCAGTAGTTGCCAAGGAGCCCTTTGAAGTGAAGCCATGAAAAAATGTGTTTTGGGGGCAAAATACCATGCTTACCTGTTCCAAGACCATAGGCTTTATGTGCAAGAGAGATGTGACCTTCATTCGTAGCACTGGAAAAAGCACAAGTGTAATGTCCTGAGTTTTTTTGCAATAATAATGGAGTTGTAAAAGTGTTGACAACTAACTTCGTTCTCTCCCCATTTAATGTAGTGGTGGAAGCTAGTAGAAAAATGCAAACAATCCTTGGTTTTGTAAATCCTGTCTGCCAATGTCATCTGAATAGAGGATGCTTGTCAGTCACTAGAAATAGAGTCATTTAGCAGGTTAGCTCCTGTAGGAGAGGCTGCATTGGCTGCTGGAGAGGGTATTGTACTTGGAGTCAGAAGACCTGGGTTTTAATCCTTTCTTTTCCACATGCCCCCACTTTAATTTCCTAATCTGTAAAGTTGGGGTATTGGTATTTTTGGTACCTACCTCTCAAGGGTTGTTGTGAAGTGCAGACAAGATTAATTAGAGTCCTTTGCAAAATTTAAATTGCTCTTTGAATGATGTCAATCATTGCACTTTTGCAATTTTTGCAAATATATTCCCCTTTGATTCTCAAAGGCCAGTTCATTGATCACATTAATTTGAAGGAAGGTTCTTCATTGAGAAGTACTAGCAGAAAGGGTGTCACTGAACACAAGTTCAAATGCATACATGAATCTAAGAACTGAACTGGGAATCATAAAACTCTGAATTCTATCATTGATTCCTTGTATGGCCATGGACAAGTCAATTGACTCAGCAAGCATTTATTGAGCACTGTGCTAGCCACCGAGGAAATAGAATAGTACCAGGCACATGACAGATGCTTAATAAATGCTTATTGCTTGTCGCCTTGAAACAGTCCCTGTCCTTAGTGAGCTTATGCTCTGCTTAAACTCTCTGAGCTTCAGTTTATTTAACTGTGAAACGTAGATTATAACACTCGTGCTGCCTGTATGCTTATTGTGAGGAGCTAATATGATAATGTATGAATGAAAAGCGCTTTAGAACCATAAAACGTTAAACAAATGAGTTACTATCATTCTCTTATAAATAAGCTTGCATCAAGGAAAAGAGAAAATACAGCAATGCATGTTGATTTCTCAGGAGTTCTGAAAATGCACGCATGGGTCAGTTTGGCTTTGATGTAATGAATTTTTTTTTTACCATGAACTTGAAGTGGAGGAGGACAAATCTCTAGCTCTCAAACCTCCTATTTCCCTTCCCCTCATCACTATTGGGGTAAATAGCTTGATAAAAATCCAAGTAGATTGAGTTATCTGCCAGGTTATCTAGAAATGGAACGTTGGTACAAACTCAGTTTGATGGGCATAGTTAATGGATTGACTTCCTAAGAGTTGGCTTTGAGGCCCTTCAGGAACTTTGTTGACCAAAGGTACTGCTGGCAATGTTGCTTTCACCTCCCAAATTTGAGTTGGTAACAATAGATTATCAGGCCATGCTCCATGACACATGATTCTGGTAGCAAGTCACTCTGGGGTCAGATTGCAGCCCATCAGAGCTCCTCCCTGCCTTGGTTTGCTCATCTGTTAAAAGGATATTAATAGTATTTGTAAACCCAGAAGAGCTCTGTGAAGCAGCTCATTAATGTTTGTATTACCCTTTGGAGTTGAAAAGAACCCTGTAATATTATGGCTTCTAAATAAATATTAAGTATTAACAGTATTGTATAGACACATATTACCGTATATAGATTCATATATACTATGATGTGAGTGTGTGTGTGTGTGTCTGAGAAATGGAGCCAAGTAAAATTATATAAGATGTCTAAAAACTAAAACTTTACTCTCTCATAATTTATAATCCCTTTAATGATTAAACTTTCTCGAAACTATGTATCACATGCAAACAATGCAACACTGAGAAGTGTACCCACTAGTGAATTACAAGGCGTATAATTTTGTCTTTAAATTCTTACAAGTGAATTGTAAGAACATGACTTCATAGCAACCTCTGAGACATTACAGCTTTTTAATAATACTTTGCTGCTACATGTAATGCTTCATTTTTGCTTTTATTAATTCAGCCTTTTTTTCTATGTGTGGCAGTGGGGGCCCCAGGCACCCCAAGGTCTGTCTCCTGCCCCACCCTACCCCGCCTCGGGGAAGTGTGTGCCAAGTAGACTCTCACCTCCCCAAGGCAGGGACTCCAAGATCATGTCCTGTCTGAATACAGTTTATGAGCGTTTCACCCACTCCTTCATCCTGGAACATGATTTTCCCTGCTCATTACTCTCTCTTCTTCCCCTGCCTTTGCCAACAATGAACTATATTACCTAAGTCTTCGGCCAGGGAATCTCATCTTCTCATCTGAGCCCATATTACCTGTTTCAAACCAAAAAACCAGGGGATGCTCCTGAGCGGAATAGTTACAGAAGCTGAGAGTTCTTGGTCTACAGAGTCCCCATTGGTTTCCAGGACCTTCTCTAAGGAAAGGAAGAATCACTGTCCAAACCATCTGGAAGATTCACTTCTATAGTGTAGCTGATCCTGGTGCAGTTTGTTTATTAACATTAACAAGGAAGGCGCTAAGGACACTTTCATTAGCAGTTACGTTAGCACATATTGGGAGCAGTTTATTGGTAGGATCTCAAAGAGGGTTATTTTGTTTAAAATTATCACCCATTCCAAGTCTTCTCATAGTCTGCCTGCTGCTGGGCTGGATCCCCAGAAATTGCGAACTTTACAAAGGCAGGGGGCAGGAGGAGAGGGGTTATTTACTTTGGGTTAAAAGAAAATAAAGGCTACCAACTTTCACTTTTTAATTCTCTTCCACCCCCATCCCTCAGTCCTGTATTTTAAACACCCGTTAGTTCAATAGAGCAAGAGTGATTGGTAGCAGCCCCCTTTGAATTTGGCCACTTAGCTGAACTAGGAAAGGGGCTGTCCTTTTTGCAGCTTTGGGAGCACGTTTGTGGGCTGGCCCATAATAATACAATTATGAAGGTTAACAGGAAAAAGCGGGGTCTAGGAGTGATTCCAGGCAGCTGGCAGTCCCGGCGAATTGGAAGTACACCACCAATGAAAACTGCAGCGAGAAGCAAATTAAACCTCCTATCTGCCATCTCACTCTCTTTTCTCCTCTTTCCTGTTTGGACTTGAAAGGTGACTGGAGCCAAGGCAGTGACAGTTGACGGAAGTGCTGCAAGGAGAGAGTATTTATTTACAGTGAATCGCGGTGATGCTTGTTCAGGATGCGGTTTCACGCAGGATGTTCTGTCCCCACCCCCGGTTTGATCATTTCTCCCAAAAAAAAAGGAAAAAAAAACCTGATTGTTTGAGGCCACAGCTTACACTGGGAGAAATGCTGTGCAACATGCCCAGACTTGGAATTCTCTGCTAATGCACCATCATAGGAAGTTCCTGTATTGAGTATAGAGGCAAATACCAGGACTAGCTTAGATCCAGATGTGCGCAAACCCAACAATAATCGTTAGACATTTAAAATAGGGAAGTAGTCTGACAGCCTACCCAGCAAGCTATGGTTCATGAAGGCCATTGAACCTATTTCCAGAAAATAAATGACGGGGGAATGGCATTGTCATTGGTATTTTTAAAAATCACTTTTCAACTAAATGAGTGTTAAAAATTTCCTTATATTGATTCCAAGTGTTGGATGGAAGAGAAAAAATTCTCTTTAAGTTGGAACTCCCCCAAAGCATGAATGGGGTGGTCACATGTCATCGCTCAGCTGCTGCTGGAAGAAAGCATGTTAGGAGGTTCCTTGGGATGTGCATCCATGTTTGAGAATGCTTCTTGGGCCTTGAGAGAAGGAGCTTTCTGACTTTCCTATTTGTATCCCTGGCACTTAAAACTGTGCTTTGCATATCATAAGCACCTAATAAATGCCTTTTTGTTCATCTCCATCTAACTATGAAGGTGACATATTGGGGAAGAGGTGCATTGTTTAATCGACAAACAAGAATTTATTAAGCTCCTACTATGGGCTAGGTGCTGATGTAGTACAAAGAATGAAACAATACTAAAGAGGAGTTTACATTCTATGGGAGGGGGAACCAATGCACTCAAATATATATAGCGTAAATGTGAAGTGATTGAAAACAAGTCCTTACAGCGAAGCTTCTTAATAATCCTTTGCATTTTTACAATCAAATACAAGGTAGCTGGGAGTGGACACTAGCATTTTGGGGAATCATGAAGGGCGTCATGGAGAAGAAGCCGGTGTTTGAGCTGCCTCTGAAAGGAAGAGAGCAGATCCCTGAGGCAGAGGGAGGAGAGAGTGTGTATCCCAGGAATTTGGGATGGTCAGTACAAAGAGAGAGAGAGATGAGAGATGGAGCGTCATGTATTGGGAAAACAGAGAAGGTCAGTTTGGCTGGGTTACAGAGTATGGGAGGGGGAAAAAGGTCAAAGCATCTGATGGGATAGATTGGGGCTATATTGTGGAAACCTTTAAACAGAGGAATTGATATTTTATCCCATAGGCAGTAGGAAAACTAGCTTTGATTAGGAGCTATATCAACACTTATGGAAAATTATTTTGGCAATTCATCCCAATAATTCAACAGATATTTACCAAGCACCAGCTGCATGCAAAGTGGACCAGAACTGGGGAGACTTAGACAAAAAGCGAAAGAAAATACAAGCACCTGCCCAAAAGGTGTTTATATTCTCCTTCCTATTTTTGTGGACCTGTCTCTTTAATTGGCTGATTTCTTTAATTTCTTCTTGAAAGTGGTCAATATCTTTCCTATATGTCATGAAAACCTAAGGAAAACCTTTGTGCGCTGTGTAGAGTGAGACACTGTGGAAAAGAGGGACAAGCTTTAGGTAGCATTTGCTTATGTTGTTTCGGTGAAAGGCTCTCGCCCCTTATTTTGTGAACTGCTCAAGAGGAAGGGCTTGTCTTTATTGACCTTTCTTTGCATCCCCGGCACTTAACACAATTCCAGGCACAGAGCAGACACTTCGTAAGTGTTTATTGACTGACTTAAGGTTTACTGAGCATGTTATGTGTCTTATTTTATCTTTACAACAACACCGTAGAGTTGTGGCTCTTACTTTTCCCAAGTTACAGTTGAGGAAACCAAGGGTGAGAGAGGTTAATTGTCTTGCCTATGTTCACACAGCGTCAGAGGCAGAATTGAAATCGAGGTCTTCCTGACTCTAGGTCTTAGCACTCTTATCTAAAAGCCAAGATTTTTGGTTTGGTTTAGTTTTCATTCGGGAATAGGAATTTGTTGCCTTTATGTCAGGTTTTGTCGAAACTCTGTGTCGTTTGATGGAGGTAATAGAGGAAGGCTTTCAGTATGAGTTCACTTAATTTCCAAGAGGAATATGGAAGATGGGGGGATGGGAAAGCTGTTGTACCCCTGAGGGGAAGCTAGGGCAAGATGTAAGAAGTTCAGAAAGAAGGCAGGATTGCCTAGAACTGAAGGTATTTGGGTCAATGCCCAGTAGATGAAACAAGTATTGTGCAATCCGGTGGTAGTGAGCTTTGAAGGTCACAATCAAAGGTTAGCATATTTATTGGTGGTGCAGTCTATAGAGTGCTGGGCGTGAAATCAGGAAGACCCACTAGCTGTGTGACCCTGCTCAAGTCTCTCAACCTGTTTGCTTCAGTTTCCTCATCTATAAAATGGTGCTAACAATACCACCTGCCTCCCGGGGTTGTTGTGAGGAACAAATGAGACGATAACTTTAAAGCACTTAGCACAGTGCCTGGCACGTAGTAAGCTCTATAGAAAATGTCAGCTGTTATTGTGATTGTTACTATTGCCTAGACTTGAGGTCGATGGAAAGTGCCCAAGAAAGCCTTGAGTAGTGGAGAGAAACAACGGTAGGATAGAGAAAATCACTTGCTATAATGTAAAGGATAATTTGGATCGTAGGCTCCGGCAGGGTCAGGAGGGATAACGGGGAAAAGGGGGAGTGGAGAGAAGTAAGGAAGAATGACCAGGAAGGAGACTCTGCCAGGTCATTCAGTTAACAGATATTTACTAAGCTTCTTGTCACTGTGTGACCATCACTGCCCTAGATCCGAGGGATGTAAAGACAGAAATGAAACTGGTCCTGGTCTTCAAGGAGCTTATATTCTTTTGGATGGGGGAAACAATATGCATATGAAAGCATATAGAAGAGTGAATTAAAATATATATATGTGTGTGTGTGCATACATACATGCGCATACACGCACATATATAGAACTAATTATTGGAGTGGAGGGTGATAGCAGCCGGAGAAGCTCAGGATAGGTTAGGCATAGAGGAGCTAAGGTTTTGATGATAAATTTGGAACTTGGGAATTATTGTAGAAAAGGAAGAAACAAGATTTGTGACTGAGTTACAATAACAGTAATGACAACAGTAATAAAAATAACCATACTACATGTCAGGCACTGTGTTAAGTGCTTTTGTAAATACTATCTCATCATCTCACAACAATCCTTGGAGGCAGGTGTTATTATTTACCCCCATTTTACAGATGCAGAAACTGACTCGGGTAAAGTTTAAATGACTTGTCTAAGGTCATATGGCTGTTAAGTGTCTGAGATTCAAACTCAGGTCTTCCTCTCTCAAGGCCCAGAATTTTATCCACTGCACCACTTAGCTGCTTGAGTAGAATGGTGACCCTCAGTTATTTGTGAGAGAAGGGAAAAGTGGGGCCATGAGCAATATGACAAGAAGATGGTACAAGAGATTGGAGAGGCCTGGGTATATACACTGAAAGATAGTCTGTAAAAGTTAATCCAATGCCAAATGGAAACTTCGAAGAAGGTGGAAAAGGTCCTGGGAAATCCAGTACTTAGATCACTCTTTTCCCTACTTTTTGGGTTTTACTTTTTCACACGGGTAGCTATGTAAAGTACTCTGTAAACCTTAAAGTACAATGTAAATTGTAAATGTTATCACTAAAAATTTATATAGAAAGGTTTTTCTTACATTTGTACTGGTTAGTTACGAAGGATGATCTTTAAAAATGCTGAATTAAGCTTTTGGTAATCATCAGCTAATGGCTGTAGGGACCCGAGTACTATGTGTGCCCATATATCCAAAAAGATATATCATGAGGGGATGCTGAACTGTGGTCCTTTATGGAATCATAGAGAGTTGGAACTGGAAGAGACCACAGAGGTCATCAGATCTAGGGCTCCCACATTTTACATGTAAGGAAACTGAGGAAACTGAGTTCCAGCAAGTTTCTGTGACTTATGGTTAGCCACTGGCAGAGCTGAAGCCAAGCCTCCTTCTCAACCACTCTGCAGCATCTCTCAGGTTACTTTTCTGTCGTTTTACCCGAGTTACGAATCCTTGGAGGCATTACTGAACTGGATTTCAGATGATACATTTAAAATAAGCAGAAAGTGCAAGAAGGTTTGGAGAGTAGAGGACTTGGACCGTACATTTCCTTGTTCATTAAAGGGAGGGATTTTACTAGATCAGGGCTTCCTGACTTTTTCTTATGTCATGGACCCATTTGACGGTGTGGTGAAGCCTATTGACCTCTTCTCATAATAATGTTTTTTTTAATTCATAAAACAAAATATATAAGATTACAAAGGAAGACAGGTGTCTTGAAATAAAGTGATCAGGGTTTTATAAAGTTCATGGACCAAAAGACCGCCCGTACTGGGTGATCTTTAAAATCCTTTCAGCTCTTGATCTTTGACAATAACTCACATGATAGGGATTTTAGTTAGATAGTAATCCAAAACAATTTCTGAGGGACTGCTGTGTGCCTTGTGAAGATGGCAACCCTCCCTTAACAGAGTTTAATCTGGTCGAGGACAGGCACTATTGCATTTCTTCTTTATATCTCCAATATCTGACCTGTTAGTAGGTACTTAATAATAAATATTTGTTATTGATTCATACCTGCTTTTTATTAGATGCTACTTTCACTTTAAAGTTCAGAACGTGAGGTATTTTTGTTCTTCGGTGTTCCCTACCCCACCCTACCCCTAAAGATTTTTTCTGTCATTTTTTTTCAGGCTGGAGATAAAGAAATTGATGAAGCCTAGGTTTCCACTATTTGCAGCTTTTAATTACATCATTGCTGTCATTGGGCCTTTTCTACAGCTCCCACATTGTGCAGTAGACACAGTGAAATGTTTTTAGGAACCTATAAAAGCCAGTAATTTGCATCCAGAGGCCATGGTTGTAGTCAGCACTCAGGCAACCGAAACAACTGCCTCGATAACTTTATAGCCTGGCCCTGTTCTGTGTTCTGTCTGGTGTAGCATGCCAGCTCTCAGCAGCCTCAGAAAAACGGGGCCAGATCGAGCTCCATCATTGGGTGCCTCCCTCATACACTGGCTAGTACATGTGCAATTTAATAAAGTAATGAACGGGAAGATGTGTCGAGCTCTGGGAGCTCCTTTCTGCCTTCCAAATTGTGTATTCTGAGAGTGCATTCAAACTCCAGCCTGCACACTTTCCATTGCACATGTCTGAGACTTCCCCAGACTTCTCAAATCCTTCCACCTTCTCAGGTAGACCTTGACCTTCAGAACTTTCGAGGGGGTTGGGGTGGTGGGGGTAGGGAGGATGAATGTATTCAGCAGTTTTATTCATTCCAAGTAAAGCCCTCTATCTTTCTCTTTAGCTATAGTCGAAATAAAAATAATCTGGGCCTGAATTGACATTCTCTGTGTAAGAAAACAGGAGAGCAAAAAAGCAATATGTTAAAATGCTTGTATCTATGGAGACTGGCTTTTTTTTCCTAATTAGACTGAAGCTTCCGAAAAATTGTGTAATTCTGTTTGTGGTATGGTCTTATCAAGTCTTGTGTTTGAGAAAGATAGATCCCGCCTTAAACATTCCTGAGAAGATACATATACATATATGTATATATATATATATATGTATACACATACATACACACACACATATATATACACACACATACATACACATATATGTACCGGTACTGATGCCACAGCAGGATGCTTTTAAAGGTAGATAAATAATAGAAAATAGAAACAGTCTTGCTGTTTCACATTTTAAAAAGTAACCCCAAACACAAGCTCTTTCAAGTCAACGAAGCTAATTTTAAAAATGAGCTTAAAGTAGGTTGCTTTGAAGAAAAGAATGCACAAAATATTATCGCGACGTCCATCTTTCCTAATATATATCACGTAGAAGGTAAATAAACTGTGTAAATTTTCCTGATGGCAGATAGAACCCTTTTTTGGTCAATATCACAATTTCTGTTGTGAATTTCATAGACATGCTGGAGGCCGGCCGTAGCTCAGTAACCGCACTGAGGCACTCACTATACACCTTTAAAACAGTCATTTGGTTGTTTTAATCTGCTTGCTTTTCTTTCCCCCTCTTAACGAAGGACCCGAGGAACTTCTGGCCTCCCTGGTACTGCATCTCTCCTAAATAGGCTTTACCCGCCGTAGGATATCCTTCCTTTCTCGGGCTTCCTTCCGTGCAGCAGGGGACCCCTTCTCTCTGGGAGAACTTTAACCCCCTCTTCCCTCTGACCACCTGTTTGTGGGCTCAGCCTTCGAGAAGCAGGCAGCTGCCTCAGACCCTTGAAAACACCAGTCTTCTGTCTTCCCCTTCCCTCTCCCTCTCCTCTAATAATTCTACTCGTACATTTCTGATTGTGCCCACTGCTGGAGAGGATGCATAGAGGAACCGAGAGAGAGAAAGAGACAGAGATGCCTGTGACTCAGTTTTCCTTGGTTGCTCCTTCAAGATTTGAAACGTGTTCTTGGGGTAATGAAAAGAGTACTGGGCTTGGAGCCAGAGGGTCTGGGTGAAGTTCCCAGCTTTGCTACTTGCTACCTGTGTGACCTTAGGTAAGTCATTGAATGCGTCCGTGCCTCAGTTTCCTCAGCTATAAAATGATAGGGTTAGCTGATCTAGCTGTGTTTCATGTGGATGTTCGGCTTCCTTTCCTCAGCATTCTCAGCCCTACCCGCCTGACACGAGACCTCCTCGCTCTCCAGCATGTGCTCTCAGAGGGATCCCGGGCAGTGCTGTCGTTCATTCCTGAATTCAGTGTAAACAGTCCCTGAAATTGGAAAAAATGTGTACATGGAAAGAGAGTGAGGTAGAAGAGCTCCCCAGGCTGGGGCAAAATAGAGTTAAGGTAGTGCAAGCCACAATTTTAAAAAATGGAGCTGCCCTCCCTGCTCTTGCTGGGACTGATTCCAATGGGACATGGTTTAGTGTTGTAGAAAGTGTTGGCTTTGAAGAGGAACATGGCTTCTAATCCTGCCTCTGCTTACTGATGAGAGAGAAGAGAGGGAGAGGGGGAGGGGGAGGGAGAAGAAGGAAGGGGAAAGGAAGGGGAGAGAGACAGAGACAGACAAAGACAGAGAGAGAGACAGAGAGAAACAGAGAGAGACAGAGAGGAGACAGAGAAACAGAGACAGAGAGGAGACAAGACAAACAGAAATGGACACAGACAACACAGAGTCACAGGTGTAGACATAGAATGTTCTCTCTTTGTGGAACTACTTTTAATTTCTGGACAGTAGAAGAGAGGTAGATTTTTTTCCTAGGAAATTAATAATTAACTTTCTGAAAAAAAAACTGTAAAATTGGAATATTATAATGGAATATATGAGATACTCTATGCTTGGCAAACTCATCCAGTCTGGTACAACATTATGTCATACCCACTAATATCAATGAGAACAAGAAATCTGGTTTCTATATTGAAAGTTAAACTCTCTACCTACAGGATGATTGAAGAGACATCAGTAACACAAATGCTCCAGACCCTTCAATTGCAACAGGAGAAACCTGCAGATTCTCTGTCTCTCTTTAGATAAGAGGCTGCACCACAGAACTGCCAGACAGCCTCAAAGTCAGGAAGACCCGAGTTTGAAGCCCACCTCTGAAATAGCCCTACCAGATCACTTAGCAGCTGCCTTGGGCAGCTAAGACTTTAAGTCGCAAAAGAGGTAGTTATTAGCTTTAGTAGAAGGAATTTCCTCACCTGGAGTTCTCTATGCCAGGGAAATTAGAGGTCCGGTTTATATCTTTATCCGTATCAGCGTCCATGTGAAATAACTGCCACCATTACCACCAATAATACTAACAGCGGCAAGAATAATTTGCGGACCACCCCAGTTGGGACTGCTTTCCCCAGCTCTCTCTCAAACCAACATGCTGCATCCCATGAGTATGACTGATAACTTGCCTTCTTGGAGTTCTAGCAATAATCACGAGGGGTTAGGGGGCGTGCTCTAATATTATTGTTCACAAACCCACACTGGTATACTCTCCCCTGATTACCAGCCAGCCAGTCAAGTTTAAATAGATTTTAGAAATGGGGGAAGGGCAGACAAGAGAAGGGAATAAACATTTAAATAGCACCTACTACGTACTAGGCACCGATCATGTCAAGTGTTGGGTTTTTTTGGTTGTTTTTACAAATAATCGTCTCATTTGAACCTCATGACAACCACATGAGAATTATGTACTCCATAAAGATTAATAATTGTGTTTCAAAACATCCCCACAGGCCTGAGGCAGGCTCCATTTCAAGGATGTACAGAATCTAGGACTCGGTGGGCTCCATTTTCAAGCACAAGTGGCTGAGGGGTGGATGTGGGGAAGACTCAGAAGTCTTGGTTGCCGGAAGTCCTTTTCTCCCTCTGCATGCTTTTCCTGAAATTTCCCTTAGGTATTGACCTCCGCTGGGCACTCCTGCACCATCCCAAAGCTCACAATGTCATCCTCTGGTCAAAGATGGGGAGAGCGACTGTCACCCTCCCAACCTCCCAGCGACTCCCCCTCCAGGACTTAGCTGGAAGTCTTGAGCACTAGAACACCCTGCTGTTGTAATACCGGATTCTGACCTGACTTGTTTTACCCAAGCCCCATGCTGTGTGATCAGCCATAAGAAATTATTTCCTCTTTGGTCACTTATTTTCATCTAGTTGCTCCAAGCATTTTGACCCTCCTTTGAGTGATTGCGTAAGCTGGTGCCTTTGATCAAATTGCTTCAGGACACTTGTGGGTCTTGTTCGCACCTGGGTCGTACTCTCTTTTTGACTGAGTCCTGAGCCTTCAGTAACTACTTGGCTTTAAGGTTTGCGATGCACTTTACATATATTATTTTGTTGATCTTCACAACAAATCCATGAGGCAGTGTCTTTTATTATCCCCATTTTACAGATGAGGAGACGGAGTTTGAGGGAAGGTAAAATAGTTTACTCCGGGTTACAAAGATTGTCAATAACTGAGGTAGGTTTCAAGCTCCTATGTTTGTGATTCCCAAGCCTGGGGCTCTACCCACTGCCTCTATAGCTTGTCTGCCTCTATAAATATGATGTAGTAAAGAACTGACTCTGAGGTCAGGGTTCAAGTATTGCTTCTGACACCTTTTGTGGGACTGTTTGAAAGTCAGCTAACCTCTCAGGGCCCTAGACTATAAATGACAGGTGATTGGCTGATTGACATTGGCAGAGGCACTATCCGCTCAAATAGTTCCTTCCTACTAATGAAATCATAGCAAAAGGCAAACATACAAAGTCATTGATAGATCTCCACTGTTGGAATTAGGGGGATTGATCCCGGCTCTGCTATGTATAAATTGTAAAACCTTGGGCAAATAATAAACCTCCCTGGGCCTTAATTTTCTCACCCTTAAAATGAGGAGTTTGGACAAGAGGATCTTGCTCTAAACCTAGGAAGCTACAATGCTAAGAGATCCAAGTGCCTGTTCACATGTCCCTTTTTATTGTTGATTGTTTTGCAGTCATCCTCTGGGCGTATGTTGACTTGAATATCGGTAACACTGTGTTTTCTGATGAGGCTCGTCTATGATCTCTTCCTCAATTCCACCATCACTAAGATTGTATTGTTATTTTGGCCAAGAATGAACTTCCCAAGAAAGGCTTTTGGTGTTGAGCCCTTTTCAGATTTTTATTTGGAAGTGGAGTTTGTCTTCATTCTTTGAGGAAATGTTAAAGCCATCCTATGCTTCCTAGGTTTGGGCAGCACTTTGTACTTTGCTGAATTGAGTGTTAGCATCATTAAGGGCCTTGGAGATCACCTAGTTCAAACCTCTCCTTTTAGTGGGAAAAAATAATTCCCTGATGTATAACCTCTTCTTTGTCATTGCTAGGACTAAAGCAAAGCCCACCAGTTGAAGAAAGTAATGATGCCAACATAGAGTTTACGTGTAATCAGCTTGGTTAGGAAGTGAGAATTTTTCATTCCTACGTGACAGGAGGTTTACTAAACAGTTTTCCCCCCAGGGTTTCAAATCTGGAAACTCCTGTGAGTTACAAAATAAAGAAATATTAATTTTATGGTTTTTTAAAGAGACATTTACTTTGAGCACTGAAGAGGAAAAAACTCCTGACTAAAAATATTATGTAGAATAAAAACACTCCCTTTGATATACAGCTTACTATTTCCTATTTTAAAGACATCATTCCAGGGGAAAGCTGTCCAATTCATCTACCTTTAGAGTGTTTTTAAAGCTGTCTCAGCCTAAACTTTATTAAAGCAACTCAACAATTTGAATTCCCGTGCTAAATGCTACAGGGTATACATGTGGAGCAAGGCAAAGGTCCTGCCCTTGAGGAACTTAGAATCATATGGGAAAATGAATGAAAAAGCTTTTCTTAACTGGTTGCTATATGCAAAGCTCTGTGCTGAGCACTGGGGAAAATTGAGATAGTCTCTGCCCTCAAGGAGCTGACATTGTAATATAATGTTACAATATGATTTTTGTTGTTGTGGTCATCTTTATAATTAATGTATTAAATACAACATGACATTCAAGATAACGATTTGAAATAACCACAGAAGGGATATTACAAGGTGTATAGTAGTCATTACCAAATATCTTGTCAGACAGTTGCCATAAAAGTTTAAAAGATAATTTTAGACTGGGGTGATCAGTTATTATCTGTTGTGTGATGTGTACCATATACACAAAGCTTTGTTCATTCGCTTTTGAGCTGTGGTTTGGCTTTGAAGGTAAGTCACCCAGAATGGATATCTGTCATTAGACAGTCATTAAACATTTATGAAGTACTTTCTCTGTGTCAGGCACTAAGGGCTGTGGCTCCAGAGAAAGGCAAAAACCAATCCCTGCTCTCAAGGAGCTCAGTCTAATGAGGGAGACAAGATGCAAACAGCTGTGTATGTAGAGGATATAGGCAGTATAAACTGGAGATGGTCAACAGAGGGAAGGCACTAGTGACTTTAGCTGGGACTTGTAGGAAGCTGAGAGGTGGAGACAAGGAGAGAACATGATTCAGGTGTGAGGGACAGCCAGAGAAAATATCTGCAGTCTGGAGAGGGCGTGTTTTTTGTGAGGAATGGCAGAAAAGCCACTGCCACTGGGTCATAGCATACATAATAGGGGGAAGTGAGGTGTAAGTAGACCAACATGCAGCCTGGAAAGAGGCCAGGTTATGAAGGGCTTTAAAGGCCAAATGGATGACTTTATATTTGATTCTCCTACATGTATGTATCTAATTCAGTTCAGCCAAGATTTATACATGTCCATATCATGTTGGGTTCTGTGAGGTCAAGATACTATCTTTGCCCTTAAGAAGTTTGCAGTCAAGTAGAGGGATGAGATGTGTACACAAATGACTATAATATAAATGAAAAAATGGTTGTGGGCAATAAAAGAGTATCCAGAGAGGACATGCCTATCATGAAGAATAGAAAGATCTCTTAAACCTATATACTTAATCTTCTTTTGTATCTTCCAGAAGTAATTATTGTCAAAAAGTAAAGCAGAGAACAAGTAATACTTTGATTGAAGAGTTATTTATAGTTTATCCAACATTTTGACAATGATCATCATCGCTATCTCATGAGCACCTGATCTGAAACGTGAAGGGAGATCATTTCACCCGGTAGTCTGACAGGGGTCAGGAGAAAGGAGATCATTTGAGGTCTAAGAAGTAGACTTGGAGATCATCTAAATAGAGTTGATATTTGAAGGCACAGGAACAGAGAAGATTGGCAAGGGAGAGAGTGTAGAGAGAGAAGAGAAGAAGCCTTGGGGAAACCCATGCTGAGGGTGTAGGAGGAGGAAGAGGAAACATTGAAGTATACCTAGTAAGAAAGGGGGTGGAAAGAACAATGTCACCCAAGCCAGTGGAGGACCACAAATCATCGGTAGGAGAAGACATTTGGTCCCACCCCCTCATTTTATATGTCAAATCAAAAATCATTTATTAAGCTTTTATTACATGTGAGGGGGCACAGGCGGCTTCCCCGAAGTAAGATTTGAACCTATTTCCTCTGATTCCAGAGCTGGTGTTCTTTCCACAGTTCCAAGATAGAGTCAGAAAGAAGGTCTGTGTGTGGGGTGGGTGGGTAGGTGTGGGTGGTTAACAGCATCAGATATTGCAAAAAGATAAAAAAGAATGAAGAATAGAAAAAAGCACTGAATTTTGCAACTGGGCAATCAGTGATGACCTCACTTTCAGCAGAGCTGAAGGCGTGGAAACCAGTTCATAGGTTGCTGAGTGAGTGGATGTTGTCAACGCGGTCTCCTCTTTCTGGAAGTTTGTCAACAGATATGGGAGTAGGGAGATAGAGTGTTGCTTGAGGAAGAAGAGAGTCAAGGGAATGATTTCTTTTTAAGGGTAGGGAGAACTGAGCATGTTTGTAGGTAGAAGGGAAGGAATTTGTAGAGACAGAGTGATAAGTGAAAATGTTGGAGTGAGATCCTAGAACAGATGGGGAAAGGATAGAGGGGCTCGAGGGGAAGAAAAAGGGTTGGTTTAAGAAAAGAGAAGGCCCAGTATATCCTTTGCTTCTATGAAGGTGAAAAGTAGAATTGAAGCTTCTTGTTGGCACAGCTCATTCTTTCATACTTGTCCCCAGTGTTTTATCAGCGTCTGGTCCATGGTAGAGGCTTAATAAACGTTTAGTGATTGACAGATAAGGGAGCAGGGGCTGATTATGAGAGACAAATAAGAAGATGGGAGGTGAAGAAGAACAAATCAGATCATGGTGGGCAAAGGAAACTAAAGGGATGTGCATCCATGGAGGAATGACTGAAGAAATTGTGCCGGGATGTGACCGAACACTGTGAGGTTGTAATGAGTTCATAGTTGATTTTACAGAGATATGGAAAGACTTATGAATGAATGCAGAGTGAAGTGAGCAGGATGAGAAAAACATTTTATATTATAGCATCAATAGCATAAAAACAATTTTGAAAGACTGAGGAACAAGTAAAACAGTGGCATGGTCTAAAGACAAACAACTTTGAAAGCTGTAAAAACTGTGATTAATACAATGACCATTGATGATTCCGGATTGCCAATGATGATGAAGCATGCTATCCTCCTGAGAGAGTGATATGGTTAGGGTACACAGTGAGACACAAACACATACATATAATATATATGACGTGTGTGTGTGTGTGTGTGTGTGTGTGTGTGTATTATATAGTCAACAAGGTTTTGTTTGACTGTGCCTATTTGTTACAAAGAATTGGCTTTCTTTTTTTCTAGTGGGGTGGGGGATGGAAAGAAGAGGAAAAAAAAGATTTCTGTTAAAAAAATCAGTTAAAATAGACTGGGAAGGATGCTGCGGATGGGGGATTTTATATGCACTTTCAGGTGAGGTCACAGTATTTTTGTTTTTCTTCATTCCTTTACTTTGTTATAGAAACCTCTAATGGAGTGGGGGTGATCTGAAAATATAAAACTTAAAGAAAGTAATGCCCAAAGGGACCATCACATTAATATACCACCACTTTTAAATTTTTATTTTTGTATCCTCGAATACCCATAGCAGTATCTTGTATGCAGCAGGCACTTAAACTATATTCATTCAGTTTGTTAAGTTGCCCAAAGTCAGACAGAGCCGGGTTTCAAACTCAATTTCTCTGATTCTGGGTCCAATGCTCTCCCCACTAGGCCACATTGCCTTTAGTGTTCTTTATAAAGGCTGACAAAAATCATCTGCTGAGAAAGGATTGGAGCTTTTATGTTAATTTATTAATGTGAAGGAACATAAAGAAAAATAAGATTTTGAACATTTACTGTGGGAAATATTATAAGAAGTCAAGAAGAAATGGATAAAAAATGATTACCATGTAACAGGGTGGGGCCAAGGGGAGATTAGAGGAACATGCATTTTTCAGTGGAACCAATCCAGTACCAGAACCAGCTTTCCAGTAGCAGGGAATGGGGAGATTGGATGATTTAGCAATTTAGTGACCTCAAAGTCATCTCATCTAATCGTCCCATTTTAAAGATGAGGAAACTGAGACACAGAGAGGTTGGCGACTTGCAAACGTCCATTCTCTGCCTCCTCTGAATGCAGGGCTCTTATAACACTGTCTATTGGAAGTTATTCAGAGTGGGAATGAAGTCAGAAACAGTGGAAGGTGGATTACAATGGACTGAAGGAGGTTTGGGCATAGAAGAAATGACTATAGACTCGGGACTGGGAAGTGTGGGAAGTGAAAACTTCCAGAATATATAGGTAGGGATGAAATGAATGTCTTAAAGAAGACAAAAGAACCAGGGTCTGGGAGAGGAAGTAGGGCCACAGGTTGTGATCAATGAAAGAAATTGAAGAGTTCAGGATCTTTCAGGGTGAGAAGGCCAATGGTGTGGAACCCTCTTCTAAGGAGAGAAGACTCCTTTTTAGCCCCCTCTTGGGACTGCCATTTTGAAGAAGTGCCCAGGCCAATCATCCTCACTGCTTTGCTCCTGTCCTGGTTCCACTGCTGACTCTGCAGACTTCTCCATGCCCTTCCCTAGGTGCCTTCTTTCCACCCCCTCACCCCTGCCTCCATGCCTCCACTACATCTCAGTTCCCTTTTATGTGTTCTCATCCTCCCATTAGAATGTAAGTTCATTGAAGGAGTGGACAGGAACTGTCTTTCTTTCTGTTTGTAGTTGTATTCCCATTACTTAGTGCAGTGTCTGTCACATAATAAGCACTTTATCTTCAAAATCTTGGGTGTTGAAGAGTTTTGAGTGATGGTGATGTTTGAGGTATGTCCACCCTTGGTGGGTGGCTGAAATAAAGTGCAGATAGAGGTCAAGGAACAGAAAGGCATTGGTGTTCAAAGATTCACTGAGATGAATATTGAAGTCCCTGAAGATGATAGCAGGGTAAAGAAAAAATTGGAAGAACATAAGCCTTGTTCTAATCAAGGAAGGAGGTTAGTTGCTACTGGGAGAAGAGGTTGAAGATAAAAGGGAATTTATCAGTAATAGATTTGGAATTCCAGATTCAGAGGAGGATAAGAACTAGGTAGTGTCAGTGTGTATCAGGGTGAAAATATGGAGAGAGAGGTAGGAAGAGGAGAGAGGTTCGTGCCTATAGTGGTGATGGTTTTAGATGTGACATAGATTAAGAGAGCAAGAAACTTCTTAGAGTGGCAGCAGTATAGAGTAGTACATATATTCATGTATCTATATTCACATCATTCTCCCAAACAGTAAATACTGTAATCTGCTTTTTCATTTTTGTCTTTATCCTTAGCTTTTAACACAGTGTCTAGTAAGTGGTAGGTGCTTAATAAGTTCTAGAATAAATTAGCACAAATTAATCACAAAAGTCTAGGCCATTTCCAGCAGTTTGACTGGAACAAGGGTGTGGCTTCCAGTGACTTGGTTTCCAGAAGAGGGTTGAACTTCTCTCGAGCATTCATTAATGATGTGTCTCAGGTTTTCTTGGTGGCTTGGTCTCCCAGAGAGGCTAAAGACATTTCCATGAAAAATAAATGCCTATAGACCAGAAGTATTCACATACAACCAACAGAACATTGTAAAAGACAAGAACGATGTCTTGGCTATGAAGGATATTTACTCTCCCTTCCTACAGTAGAGCCGTAGCTTACCAGTGTTCCAGGACATACTAATGGGATCTAGAAAGCTTATCTCACCAGTGAGGGAAATATAGCCCATGTTAACCTGTTTTATATTCTGTTTGTGCAGCATGTACTTTTTAATGTGTATTTTTATTTTAGTTTACAGGTCTTTCTCCTCTGTACCATTGGTGATTTTTCAAAGCTTCCCCTGTCTGCCCTTTGTCTGATGTTCATGTCAGATACAGAGCACACCAAGAAGCCTTTGAGCATTTTTATTTCTAGTGGTTGAACCCATAAAAGTTGTTTCTCTGATTGGCCGTGTGTACATTACTAGAAGAAACAGAAGAAGTAGTTTGGTTTTGATTGACATATATAGAGTATTGTATGCTCAGAGAAAAAGTGATATATCAAGAACTTGGCACCTACTATTTGTTTTTATAGTTATCAAAATAATGCCCAGGGTGGCTTAGGTAGTTAAGACTGATTTGCTGCTTCCTCTCAGATCCTTGTGTTTCAGAAGTTTATGACTCGGCTTGAGGGAGCACTGTTAGGCCATAGAGCTCTGGAATAGAGAATTCGGATGTCTGATCTTAGCTCTGTCCTTAATTTGTTTTGAGGACAAGGGGGAAACATGCCATTCCTGTCTTTCAGTAAAACAGAGCTCATGCCGATGGAGATTTGAGGAAAATACTGGTCATCTTTTGATAAAGAGATGCTGGTGGAGGCATGAGATGAGTCAGGTCATGAAGACATTCAGTGGCCCTGTTTTGGGGCATGTGCTCTGTGCAAGGTACTCTGCTTACATGTAGGGGGAACGTTGTTATCATGGTGCTGGCCTCCCTGACTTGAATCTTGGAGGCTAGCTTTGGCTTTGGCTTCGAACTGCAGATATGTGTCATTAGGAGTAGATATAGGGACTAGAGCTGTGATTTCACTGGTTTTATGAAATCTTGGGGGTGAAAATTCCCTCTATGGAATTCGGTGTTGCCTAGAACACCTGAGAGAATAAATGAGTTGCCCAGGATGGCACAGCCAAGATGGGATTTCACTAGTATTAGGAACTGAACTTGAATTCTTGCAGAGTTGCGTAGGGCAATAAGAGAGGAAGTGACTTTCCCAAGGTCACACAGAGCCAGTATATTTCATAGGAAGGTCTTAAACTCAAGCCTTCTTGTCTCCGAGGCCTGCTCTGTGCCCATCCATGCTGCCATAACTGACCAGGTGAAATTTATGCCGCTTCCCCATGTCCCATCATACTCTGAAATTGCTCTTTAGAAAGTAGAAGTATATTGGTTTGAGGACAGATCCTACAGCTCTAAACTTGAATGTATCAAAAAAAAACAAAAAAGAAAACAGAGAAGGAGAAGAAGCAGAAGCAGAAGCCAGGCTAAGTTGCTCTTTCTTGCTTCTGATGTTTTCATGGCATTTGGATCACCGTTTATTTATTGCCCACTCTGGGTTTCTGCCACTTTTGTCCCAAAAGCAGACTTGAGCATCCCATTTAGAGGCATAGTTTGAGGCCGCCTGGCCAAGTAAAAGCCTTGCTTACTTTTGGT
>CM053624.1:350706045-350763513 GCA_028646595.1 Phalanger gymnotis
CAGGCCTGAGCTTATGCTCCTCAACATGTATTGTTGACAATATAATCTGAACAGCGAGCATACCGACAAAAACACAGCGACTTCTCCAAAAGTACCTGTTGGTTACTTTTAGACTCAGTGAAGTTAAGTGAGGGCCATGTTCCCAGGAGCCCCAGAAAACATCCATAGCATTTTACTGCTTTGTTTGAACATCCTGTTCACCAAAAATGAATTGATCGTGGACTGCATGCAAGGGTACCAGACTACAATCAAGAGCGAACAGAAAAATATGAACAAAATGGGCTCCCTTCCCTCAAGAAGGGCCTACAAATTAACGGGATGTGTTAACTCACCATTGGTGATCTGTTCTAATGTACAAACTGAGAAGGAAGTCAAGTTAGGACTTTTACTATCAAGATTTAATTTTCCATGGTATAAAATATGCAAGTAATTTTTGCCAGAATTTTAAAAAAGCCTATCAGTATCCTTTAAATAGTCATACAAATTCTTGTTCTTTTCTTTTGTTACAAAAAGTAAAAGTTAGTTAACAGGCATTTATTAAGCGAATATTACTTTGGAAGCACTGTCCTGAGCCCTGGTAATAAAAGAAAGGCAAAAAAGTCTGTCCTTGCTCTCAAGAGGTGTAGAGTCTAATGGGAAAGAGAACATGTAAATATCTAAATTTAATGTGTGAGGGAGAGAGAGAGAGAGAGAGAGAGAGAGAGAGAGAGAGAGAGAGAGAAACAGACAGAGAGACAAACACTGGAAGGGGTAGCAATTAGCGTCTTGGAGAGTGGGATGGAGACCAGGAAAAGATTTCTGTAGAAGATGGGATTTGAGCAAAGTCTTGGAGTGGAAGTGAGTGCAGAGCCTAATCCAGTCATAGTGGACTGCCAGTGAAAAGGCCTAGAGGCAAGAGTTAGCCCCAGTTTGAGGGACTGCCAGAAGAGCAGTGTATCAGGATCATAGAATACATGGAGGAGGGGACAGCATAGACAGGAAGACTGGAAAGGTAGGAGGAGGCCAGGTTATGAAGAATGTCAAATACCAAAGGTAAGATTTTGTTTGATCCTGGAGGCAGCGGAGAACCCTGCAGCTCCTAGAGGAAGCATGGTCAGACTTACCTACACTTTAGAGAAATTCCCTTGTCAGTTGAGCAGAGGATGGATTAGAGTGAGGAGAGAGACTTGAGGTTGGGAGACCAGTTTGAAGGCTATTGCAGTGATGTAAATGGTGCTGAGGACCTGAACTAGGGTTGTGGCTGTATTAGTGGACAGGAGGAGACATATATGTTGTGAAGGTAGAAACAATAAGATTGGGAAATGGATCGGCATGGGAGCTGAGAATGAGGAGTTGAGCATGATTGTGAGGTTGCAGGCCTGTGCAGTGGTAGTGGCCTTGAAAAATTTGGAAAGGAAGAGGGTTTGGGTACAATGCTCATTCTGTTTTGCCACATTGAGTTTGTGGGGCCTGTGACATTGTTTGAGATGTCCAAGAGGCTGTTGGAGATATCCAGCTGCAGGTCAGCAAAGAGAATGGGCCCAAAGCCTCTTTCCTACTTTATCATCTTATCGAGTGAGCTGCCATGTCCAAATCAAAGGCAAAAATGGGAAAAGACAAAGAATGGGTTATATGGCTTCATATAACAGTGGCTCAGTGTGGAAAGGGGACAGTAGAACTTCCCTCTCCAGTAGAGCTCCGCAGTCTTGGCCCCACCATTTATTAGCTCTGTGACCATATATTCAAGTCATTTCATGCCTCTCATCTCAGTTGTAAGAGGTGGGGCTTGGATTAGAGCTCCTTCAAGTGTCTTAGTCTATGTGTCTCCCTTGATAGCTAAAAGAAATTGATAGCTGACAGCAAGCTGTTAAATCACCTTCCATCAGTAGCCCAAGGGCAATTGAGGTATGCTAGAACCCTGGATCTTCCCTTGGTTTGCTGTCATTGGTGACAATGCATTGAGAAAGAAAATGGTGGGGCAGGCTTCCGAAGATCCTGTGTTTCGTGGCTGAAGATAGTTAAGTAACATCTATCCTTGACTTAACTCCTTCCATAAACATGTACAACCCTGGTAGGTAGGTAGATAGAGCTTTGAGTACAGAAAAGACATGCAATTAGAGAATTAAAATATGCATTTCCTTTTTAATAAACATTTACATGATTAAATAGGGAGCAAAATCACATATAGAACAAATCCCAAATGAGATAGCTTGATGCCTGAGTGCTCGGCAGACAACTAGCTACCACTCCATTTAGAAGCTGCCTTGGCTTTTTTTTTTTTGAACTTGGGATCCCTATGTATCACAGACTGGCATCAAAGCCCAGGATTCAAATCTGTTCCTGAATCTCTTCCAGAAAAGCGGGGAAATGCTACCAATTTCAGTCATCTGTTATAAAATTTCATAACCTTTCTGGTTTTTACTATTATTCACTCGGGTTGAAATATTGAAGAAGATTTCAGCCTGCTCATTTTACTACATACGAATGGCTGCAGTCTTTATTTTGTAAGTAAAGACTACCCAGAATGAGGCAGTGATTCAGGAACAGCTCACACTTGAGGATCATCAAGTCAGCTTTCCTGTGTCCATAATGGCTATTTAAGCGAGGATTGGGAGTAAGCCTGTCAGAAGTGTGAATTGCCTCTTACTCCCAGGGTGAGTCTTCCAGGTCAAAATTGTGGTCACTGTGGCACAACAGTTTGAGAAAGCCTGCAGTGTCTCTTCCTGTGCGAGACTTGGAGGCCACATAAATAGGGGACTTCATTTTCCAGGCTTGCCAGTTTTTTAGTATCCCAAGGAAAGCAGCAGTCATTTGGAGCAGTGTGGTAGTTAGGTTAAAAAAGATTGGACATGAGCTGCTCACACTCACTCTCTCTCTCTCTCTCTCTCTCTCTCTCTCTCTCTCTCTCTCTCACACACACACACACACACACACACACGTGCGCGCGTGCGCGCATTTATGTTGAGGAAAGATGATAATATGCTTGTGTTTGGGTTTCTGAAATTAAACATTAAGTGAAGTTGGGAGACAGAATGGAAAGCTCCACATGAAGCCAAGATCTCTCAATAAGGGCATGTAGGGTGATTTATCTTTTGATCAAAATTGTTCCATGAAGACAAGTACTTTCCTTGGAAAGTTTTATTTTGAGGGTTTCAGCAAAATTTCATCTCAATATTTAGTTAACACAGAAGAATCATTATGGAACATGTTAATTCTGTTTTTCCTTTTTATACAATCAGTCTAACATTTTCTTTTCAAATACAATGTTCTTTCAGGTTTCACTCACTCCTAGCATTTTCTAACTTTCCATTTCTATTTCAATATTTTATGCAACTCAGACACAAACAGATGGACGGATACATTTCAGTACCCCTCTTCCCCCCACACAAGTTCTCACGAGTAGCGCGCGCGCACACACACACACACACACACACACACACACAAGTGCTGGGAGTTTTGCTATGCTACTTTTTTTCTTGGCATCATCTCCTGATTCCTGAAATGCTCAGACTGTACCAGAAAAGTGGGGCTCTCAGGTGAATCTACCAGAAAAATTTTTATCCTCTTCCCCCCCTCCCTTTCCTTTTTAAGGAAGGAAAGCTAACTCCAAGAGTCCCTGACAGCCTTTTCCAATGCCCTCATTAAAATGTTTTTGACTAGCTTTGTGTTCTAGGCTGTTTGCAGGTCGGTTGTGTGGTATGTGGATTGTACAGAGAACAATTTGGCATATTATAAACAAAACCTCAATTCTGCCTTCTGCTTTCAACCCGCACCTTAGTTTTGATGTCTTCCTTCTCAGAAGGTTTGACGGCAGTAATAACGGAAACAGCAAGAAATGTCAGCTTGACTACTGTCTGCAAGTCGGCACTAGACCAGGGAGTTTCAAAGGGATGTTTTATTGATTCTGTAATTGCACAGTAGAATGGACAAGCTGAACTGTACCTCAGGGCTAGGAAAACCCCTGTCTAAATGGCATCTGGTGGATGTATACCCGGCTGTAATTTGGGTCGGGGGGAGTGCTCACTGTGCAGTTTAAGCCTGAACAAGGAGATATTTCCTTAACTCCTTGAAGGTTTCATCAAGAGAATCTCTAGCTATACTATTTATTTCCTATCAAGATTTAATTTTCCAGGGTATAGAATATGCCTATATATAGAATATAGTTTTACCATTTGTTAACGTGGTTGTAAACAAATTAATATATTAATTTGGTTATGATCTCCTGATGAGATCTCCTCTTATTGCTTATACTTCTCTCCTTTTGAAAGATGTCTTCCAATTTTCATGTAACCTCTTTTGGAACAATGACTGTTCTCTTCATTAAAATATCTCGTGCACCAAGAACTGGAACTTCTAATGAAAATGACAATGACTCTAAAACAATGCAGCCGTCAGCACACTCTTTGCTAAAAAAAAACAAAAAACAAAAAAAGAAAAAACTGATTTCCTTCCAATGCTGAAGGAGTGGACAAAGCTGTTTTTTCCAAAACAATTGAAAATCATATTTGTAAACTTACTGTTGCCATATTTTTCACTGGCATTCTGTCTGGGTGCTGCTCCTTTAATTTGGTTGGAGAATAGAACAATTAAAATGGCACTTAAAAAAGTGTAAAGAAACAGGTTGGACATGATGGAAAGTATCTGACTTTTCAAAGAAAGGTTATGCTGTCTGTAGGAACACCAGTTTGCAGAACTGCTTCATCAGATCACCCTACTAAGGGGGAACTTGGGATTTTACGTTTTTGGTTTGGTGGTTTTTTTCTGGGGGGCTGTTCCTATCTTTTTGAGTCTACCACATTTTAGAATGCATATTTAGAATACAGATATAGGATTATTCACTTGTGTGAGGAAGAAAGAGCTTGTCCTTGCATCACATGATTTTTGTCCTCTTGGATTAAAAAATTTATCTTGGCCGAGTAGTAAGAAGAGAAAGTAATTATCAACTAGGGATGGAACTAAGGTGACCCAGAGGGTTTGTTTCAGGATGAGAAAGCCTGATTTTGGAAGATGCTTTCCACTCTGACATAGCTAGCACATCTGTTGCTGTATCCTCAAATCTAGGAAAACCTAGTCTTCCAGTAGCATTTACCTTTTCTCTCACTGACTTAGGCATTCATCTATGCTGGGACTTGTTTCTTCAGCTTTTAAGTGAAGAGCTGGTTTCAGCTAATACCATTTTTGAGTTTTTATTAAAAATTTTTATTAAAAATTTAACATTGGACATCAATGCCTACAACTATATTTGCTTAGTAACTATATTCAGATTATTAGTTTCAGTGTATAAAGTTTCATGGCAACTTTTTGGTCTCTTCTTCTAAGTTAGGACTTCTTAAATATTGTGTGTGTGTGCTTATGTGTGTCATAGGCCCTTTTGACAGTCTGGTGAAGCCTGTGACCAAACCCCTTTTCAGAAAAGTATTTTTCAGTGCATACACACACACACAATTAAAAAACCATAATTATATTAAGATACGGTTGTCAAAATATTTTTAAGGCAGATTCACGTACTCCTTAAGTCTCTCTGTGGTCTCCATGTTAAGAACCCCATACTCTAGGTCCTCATCCTTATTTGTCCAATCACTTTCATCCACTTTTCTTCTTAAATAATCTTAGTTCCTGAGTATTCTGTTCTTTTGGTTTGAACTTTTTCACTTTCAGTGATTTTACTCAATAGATGTTCTGTTTAACTGCTTATGGTACCAGATAATTGTCACTACCTAAGGCTTGATTTGGCTCTTTCAAGAGCTTTAGAATTTGCGTTGTGTGTCTTTGGTTCCCCCCCCCCACACCTTGGTGCAGAAGGCAGGGAGATGTGGAGTAAGACTCTGCAGGCTACTCAGACAGAGGGAGCTGGAAGAGTCTGCCCCGTCCTGACTCCTCATCTCCCAGTGTCCCAGAGAGCTCCCAGCAGCAGATGGGGATGGACCCTGAGCATACCCAGGGCTGACTGCTTGTGGTTCAGCCACATGTGGTTGGGGGAGTGTGGTTTAGCTTCTGGTAAGTCAGTGCAGAGTTAGTAAACAGCTAATTTAGAGGCTCTTCAGCTTGGGTGAAACTCATGATGCGGCAGGGAGCGCCATGTAGAAATACTCCATAAATTTCAGTGTTATTCTCCCCTGCCCCAGCTGACTTGATTCTTATAACTTTTTAGTAGGATTAGTAAAACGAAAATAAGCTTCAGTTTATAGCTCAACAAACAACTCTAATATTTTTATACTAGTATTACAATTAAAATGCAGAATAGCATTATTTTGTCTTATCTGTAGAAAACTCTTTGGAAGATAGGATCTGCCAAGTGCTTATCCTCCTGCTTAGAGAGCCTTGTCCTGCCCTTCTCTATCACTCCTTTACCTTTTAAACTTAGTCCAAAACTCACATCTTTTTGAAAGTTTGTAGTTACTCACCCAGGGTTGTTTTGATGATTCCTCCATTCTATACCCCTGAGAACTTAGGGCCTCAGCTAAGGAGCTCCTTCAGCCATGGGAGCATTGTCTGTATGATTAAATTAGAAGCGTCTTGTGGTTAGACATCATACATTCTCCTGATTGTGCTCCTTTTCCTCCCCTTCCCTCACTTTATAGTAACCACTAAAATGTATTGAGTGGGACAAGAAATTAGGAAATTAGAGGCAGAGGTAAGGGGACAGAGCATTCTAGGAATGGGGCAAGGCGCAGACACAGGATGCCTTTGAGGATCTGTGAATAGGCTAGTGTAGGCCACTTCAGAGTGGGAAGAGCATCTGTTACCTTTTCTGTAAAAGGAGATGATAACATCCTGCCTACCTCACGGGGATTTGGGGAGGAATGGGCTTTTGTACACTTTACACGTCATGCAGGTGCGAGCTGGTATTTCATGATTGCCAATGTAACATTCGCAAGTCATTCGTCTCTCATCTATTAAGTGAATGGATGAGAGCAGTTAACCTATAAGGCCCCTCCCAGCTCTAAATAACAGGGTCACAGAATTTGAGAGGTGGAAAGAGGCCTTAGCTGCCACCTAGTCTAGCTCACATCCCAAAGGAATCATCAGTATTCTGCCTACCTGAAAAGTGGTTCTCCAGACTCTGCTTGAAACCTTCCAAGGAGTGGGAACATGCCATCTTTCTAGGCAGTGTATTCCACTTTGAGACAGCTCTGTTGAGAAGCTTTTATTCTGACATCAAGAATATATCACCCCCTTTGCAATTTCTCCCATTTCTCCTGGCTCTGCTTTCTTTCAAGAAGGATAAGCCTAATCACTGCTTGATCTGACAGTCCTTCAAGTAGTAGAGCGTAGGTATGCTAACACCTCCCTCTCTGAGCTATCACCCTGAGTTTTCTCCTCTCCAGGCTAAACATGCCAAGTTCCTTCAGCTGGTCTTGATATGTTAGGGATTGAAGCCTCTCCACCATCCTGGAGGCCCTCATCTGGACACCCTTAACTCATCGATGTCCATCTTGAACTGTGCTGCCCAGAACTGAATACCATCTTCTTGATGAAAATCCAGTGGCAGAACACAGTGGGATTCTCACCTCCACGTTCTTGGAAACTTGACCTCCCTTTAATGCAGCCAAAGGTGGCATAGTTATATTTTAGATGTCACATTATGCTGCTTGTACATAGTGAGTTTACAGGCCACTAACTGCTCCTTTCCCATCCCAAGATCCTTATCAGAACAAACTCTGTCTGACCATATGTCCCTCATAGTACTTATAAAGTTGATTTTTTTGCACACAGGTGTAAGACTTTTTATTTACCCCTACTGATTTTCATCTTCGCAGAGCAATCCTATTTAGCTCCAGCCTGGCAAGATCTTTGGAATCCTGACTCTGGCATCACCTGTATTAACTCTCCCTCCTAGCTTTGTATTATGTGCATATCTGATAAGCATGCCATCCATTCTTGTAACCATATCATTGCTGCAAATCCCTCAGGCACCCCCACTGAAGACTACCTGCCAGTGTAGACAACAAACAAGGAACTCTTAACAACCGTTCTTTGAATCTGCCCATCTATTCTGATAGTAATTATAAGATACTTTATCAAAAACTTTGATGAGATCAAGCTTAAGTACATCCACAACATCCTCCTTACAAAGTTTAGTTGAGATCTATTTGGAAGGACCTGTTCTTGCTGAAATCCTGGTGACTCACTGTGATTACTGTGATCCTTTGGGTTTATATGAATTCGCTTCCACTTATCGAAGCTGTGAATGTCTAGTGATAGTGGGACAGATCCTGTGATCGAAGGAAACGAGCTCTAGAAGAGATGGTAGTTTGAGTCACTAAATGTTTTAGTAGCTTCCAAAAGTATGAAAATGCTAAACCACTTTTCCCTTCTACTTAATTTAATAATATCAATGACAAAAGAAGGAAATTTAATGTAAAATGTTACACCTGGGTCAAAAAAACAAAAAGAACTGCAGAAGTACAAAGTGCAAGAGGCTTGGCTAGTCCAAGAGTACTGGGGAGTTTAGTGGTCTTAAGGGGCAGTCCAAATCAACTGTGGTATAGAGCAGTCACAAAAGGAGATGGAATCTTAGGCTCTCTGGAATCCAGGCATCCATATGTTTGCTTTACCTTTCCAGGTCACACTACATTTATAGTATTGTGTTTAATTTGGGAACTCCTATTTAGCAAGTTCACTGGCAAGTTGGAGAGTGTCTAAAAGATGGTGGACTTTGAACTCATGCTGTATCAGGATCGATTGAAGGATCAGGGGATATTTGGCCTGGAGAAGAAGCGGATATGGAGTTGGGAAAGGGATTGTAGTTCCTGTCTTGGAGAATTTGAAAGACCACCAGGCGGAAGGATTGCTTTTGTTCCTACTTGGCCCCAAAGGGTAAAATGAACTGCAGCGGGTGAAAGTTACAAAGATGCATATTTGGATTTAAGAAAAGGGTGTGCTGAAATTTACAGATATTTCAAAGTACATGAATTGCTCTGGAAGGTAGTAGGTTCTTTCCTCTTTGGAGGTATTCAAGCAAAGTCTGGATGGCTGGACTTGATGTAGAAGGGACTCTCTTTCAGGTGTAGGATATAATGAACAACCTCTTAAGCTCTTTTCAACACTGGAATTCTCTGATCTTGATCTTTTTACTTAGAGTCAATGTTTCTTCTTTTTTGATGCCACCCACAGTATCTTTAACACAGAATCAGCCAATTGGATTTAAAGGATTTGTGAAGCACCTGCTAGAAGCAAGACACTGTTCTAGATTCTGGGGAAGAATAAGATGAAAAAATGATACAGTCCCTGACCTTGAGAAGCTTACATTCTTTTGGGGAAATACGGCATTTTCCTAGTCCTAGACACTTTTGAGACTTAGGGGATACCTACGCCTCCCCGCTCCCCACCAAATCAGACAGTCTAGTAATGCATAAAGCAATATGCCTTATTCACGGAACATCTTAATGCTCATAGAATGTGGATTTTATATATACATACATGTACTTATACATGTATAAATACATACATGTATCTAATTTTATGTGTACGAAATAGATCACTATTCTTTTCTAAGTACTCACAACTCTCAGTCAAGACATTTTGAGTGTGTGCTCCGATATGTATATATTGACTTATGAATTATATACAGGTATTACAGCATGAATAATTATTTTCATTATAAAATGTTTACAAAAGTAGTAACTTTAAAATGATTAGATAAAGATGAAATAATACTTAATCCTGGAGTCAATAGTGAATCACTAGAGTGAGTCTATTGATTAGAGGAATAACATAGGCCTGAACGTAAGTAAAATCACCTTGGCAGCATATGGAGGATGTGTTGATAAGGGAGTGGTGAAGCAAGGAGCCTGTTTAGGAGGCCATTGTAATAGTCCAGGAAAAATGTGACAAGGATCTGAACTGGGGTGGGGGGGAGGGTAGTTTTATATGTAATTAGAGAAAAGGAGACAGTTGAAAGAGATGATGTGGAAATAGAAATGAAAAAAGTGTTTTTGGATATGTGGGATTAGAGAGAATGAGTTGAAAATGACACTACAGTTATGAATTTGTGTGACTGAAACAATAGTGATGCCCTTGCTAGGAATAGGGAAGTTTGGAAGACAGCTGGGTTTGGGGAAAGATAATATAATGGGACTCGATGTTGATCACACCTATTCCAAGCCTACTTATCCCTCATCCTGCTCAGCCTCAGTCAGACAAATTGCTGTCCCAAATGAAAATTCTGTAGAGTAGCCTTTTAAGCACTGGTCACTGCCCCTAGAGCATAGATAGTGCTCTCTGAGGGGCACCTCCTGGAGACACTGTATGATCTGGGAGGCAGGGAAAGGGAATGGCAAGAGAGAATTTTCCCATTGGAACCTAGCTAGCTGCTGATGGTGCTAAGGCTGTGTTTAGGTTATTATTGCCCAGAAAGACAGAATCTGGGCCCAGAATAGTAGTTTAGGATCTTGCATACTGAAGGGTAGAAGAAATTGGGCGGGGGGAAACAATGTTGAGGGATATTGTTATGTGTGGCAGTGTTAAAGACATGCCCTATGATTATCATGGGGAAGAGGGATAAAACTTACTTTCCTCCCCTCTGACTGTTTGAGTGAATATCCCTTGAAGTCACACTTTGGAAACTGCTGGTATAAAGAGCTCCCATTAACCATTAACGCAAATTCGCAACTTATAGTCCTAGAGAATATTTATAGATCCACACGCAGATATATGCACACACTCTGCTAGAGAAGAGTAGATCACCAGGGGAGAGTCTTTATAGAGAGAAGAAGGAAGAGCCTTGGGGAGCACCCAGACATGGGAGGCAGGACACAATTGGTGACCCATCAAAGTATACAGAGAAGGGGTCATGCAGATAAACGCAGAACTATGTGAGTGCAGTAATCATTGAAGTAAGAGAAGGAATGAATTTCAAGAAGAGGCAAATATCGTTGTAGAAATCAAAGAGGAGAATGGTGAAAAGACATTGGAATTAGCCATTTTGATGTCATTTGTGAATTTGGATAGAAGAATTTAAACCACACTGCAAGGAGGTGAAAAGTACATAGTTGGTGAGGAAGTTGACACAGTTGGAGTGAAAGAGTTGACTATTCTTGCAAGAAGTCACAGTATTAATAAATATGAGTTTCTTATAGATTCTTCACGTGCCTCATGTTTTAGATCCAAACAGGGATTTATTTGCCATTTCGAGTTCCAATAGGTACTCCCACTACATGCAACAAAGGGCTTCCTTTGTAATAATTTGGATTCCATCTGACACTTCAGAGTGGGAATTCATTATCATCTCTGATTTGCTATGGAAGAGGAAAGGGTTCTACCATCTTGGTTTCTAAAAAGACATATATGGCCTTCAAAGGTTATGGTCATAAAACTAACCAGACAATCAATGTGAGTGGTTTGTTAAAAATTCTAATCTATGTTTTATTCATATGTGTGTGTTTTCCATATATGCTCATGCATATTTTTAACACGCCTCTTTAAGGACTGGGCATGCTGTTTCCACAATCCGGCTAGCAGCTTCTGTGGGGATGTAAGATCCACCCACAGCCAGCACCCAGAAAGCTGCCAGCACACCGCAAAAACACAGGTTCTTTTGATCTGCCTAACTAAGGAAAGCAAGGTGAAGGGGTTGGCAAGCTTACTTTAATTCAGCACACAAATATCATTCACTTAGTTCAGGGGAAAAAGCCAGCACACTGAACTTCAGAGCAAAATACAAACAAATTACAAACATCAACAGACAGACCCAATACAATTCATAGTTACCAACATCTAGGTTCAGCCAGGGAGCTCAGAACAAGGGCTGGCCCAGAGTCATCCGTGCCACCACTGCTGTAGCAAAGAGCTCCAAGAGAGAAGAGGCCAACCCCTGCGTTTTATATCTTTGTCAGCATCCGGGGTGAGTCACACATGCGACTCACGCACATGACCTAAAATTGTCACAAAGAGGTGGACTTAAACCCACGTGGTCTAAGAGCCTCTGCTGTCCCAGACATGTAAACTAGGCCCTTCCTGGAGTTAGCCCCACCTTGGGCCCCACCTTAGTTGCCAATCCACGCCCACATAGGTTTTACACCTAGTAGGGGTTTGGGCCTGGGGCTTACCACTTAGTAAGACTTAATGAAATACACTGAATTACTCAACAAAAACAAAAGCCAAACTCTTCAAGGGCACTTGTTGAACTAAGTGCTAAGGAGTCCATTTTGCTTACCAACACACATGCCCATTGGCAAATGGTTAGATGTGGCTTTGCCTTTATGATGAAAACACTTGCAACCATTTAAAACTAATGAACATGCCAACTTTAATAGTGAACTATTAGTAATAGAAATGTCAAGTTATCTGGGACTGGTGATAAGTGGAAGAAACAAATAGTGACAATTTTCCAAAGGTGTATGGGAGGTAGTCACAAGTTATTATTAAAAGATATTTGGAGAATTTGGCTTTCATGTTTTTGAAAGACAGGAAAGGTGAGCAAAAACCATTTCTACTTGTCTTGGGTCTTGTTTATTCTCCTTATTTGTTTATTGTTTATTCTCATCAGGGTCTGTCATAGTAATGTTTGAGATGACTCTGAAAGTTGTTCTGCAGCTACATGGAACTTAGTGCCTTATTCTTCAAGTGACATATTGCCACATATATACATGAGCATATATATTCTGACAAATATAGATATGCAAAAATACAGTGCAGCTTTTCTTACAACCAACATTGCATTCATATGCCTGAATTTGTTGTGCTTTTTGCAATGGTTCTACATTCTTTTTCTCTTTGTGCTCATTTTGTAATAGTTGATGTAGTACAACACCAATAAATGTAATACTGGGCTTTCCTCGTAGCTCGTGACAGCAGAGACAGACCTGGTGTAATCCAGTGTATTTCCTGTAAAAATCTGAGTAGTTGAGAAGCGTGTGAAGGTTAGACAGAGGGCACAACTTGAGGCTGACATCCAGAAATAGTTTTCTGCATTTGCTAAAAGGGATCCCACTTCAGGGATCCCCTCAATAGAACGTTGCCTAGTAGTCTGATCATGGGAATAAGAGCCAGGAACATTCTCAGTTCTACATCTCATTCTTGGATTAACTTGCTCAATTGAGTTGGGCAAGCCGACTTAAACTGTGTCTATTTCCTCATCTATAAAATGGGTATAATAACACCCGGGGCCATAACAACACCTCCCAGAGTGTTATGCGGATTAATAAATTAATGTTTGTAAAATTCTTTGAAGATGTAAAGCTCTGGATAAATGGTACATGTTGCCTGGGACAAGCTCAGTCGGGTGTTCCTGACATCTTAGACATTCTCCAGCTTGCCAGTGGCAATCAGAAGCTTTGGTGAGCACACAGATTTTGTGCTATGAAGTGGGCGGCAAGGAGAGCTTCATGTGGCTTTCTACTGGTCCTAACCGAGTTTAATTTCCTCTGAGGAAGTCATGAGTTTTCTCCCTTATTACTGAAACCAGACGTCTTATTGAGTCCTAGTGAACCTCCCCCTTTGGAGGAAGTGGTATGTATATGTTTAATTAAATCAACTCTTAATTTATAGGTAACTTTTATTGAAGGTGGATTAAAAGGATTACTGGATTTCTTAGGCCTGGAAAGGTCCAATTACCTTTATGTATTTATCATTGTCCACTAGTCCCTTTCTTAGAACCTAATACTGTTCAACTGTTCCAGCAATTAGAGTCTTCCCAACTCGCCTTGGAAAGATTTGTTTGAGCCCAGAAAATTATTTGGTTTTCTTTTCAATTATTTTTGACACTTTAGATTCATCTGAAACATGCATTCTTAGTTTTCTTCTGGTTGAAACCTCTTTTCCTTTTTTGACTCTCATGGCATCACCTAAGCCCAGAGAAGAGTGAAATCATATGGACCCAAAGAGTTCCACGACATTCCAAATGGCCAATCCCATCGCTAACTGGAGGCGGCCATAGATGCTGAGAACCGCTGATCTGAGCTAATGATACTTTGCACTTTTCTTATGAAGCAGTCTGTATTATCAGTCCCAATGATTTCCGACTTCCTTTATGTGTTGTCCTTATGTTAGAAAGCTGTGAAGTGTGACTGAAACTAGAGAGTGAGTTAATATTTCCTGTACCACATCAAACCATTAAAATGGCTCAGTGTCTAAAGATAGAAACTATTCAGTGCTTAAATTATTCCTTGACTGAAGACTGGTTTGAAAATTTGGTCCAGGTTACTTAAAAGATCAAAAGAAACCAGTCAGTACAATAATGAACACGAAACCCTCAAATAGGAAATCTAGGTATGAGTGTGTCATTGAGTGACCCAGTTACAACATGTGGTCCTGAGAAGTTCTGACTGATGTGCTCCATCAGTATTTATGAGACAGTCAGGAGACTTAATCATTGGGAAGTTCTATACTTAATTTAGTTCTGCCCTAGTTTAAGGCAAATATAGCAAATGATGATAGTTTTAGGAACGTATCTGCCTACGGGCTTGATGATGAATAGCAAGTATGTCTTTTGTTTGAGGAGAGCTAAGTTTAGAGAGGTTATATGCAGGGTGGGCCAACTTTCGGCCATCTATTGAGTTCAGTTCAAATCAATTGAATTTAATTCATTTCAATTCAATGAAAATAAATTAAATGCTTACCATGTGAAGGGAACTCTGGTAGGTATGTGAGCTCCAAAGACAAGAATGAAATCAATGCCCACCCTTGTGGAGGCTGTATTTTCTGGTGTTATAGAAGAGTCATCACCTGCTTCAGTGGGGGAAACAAATGCCCACATCGAGCAGGGAAATTAAATAAATCACAATTTTTGAAACATTGATTGAATTTTTTAATGGATTATAATCTCCTTTATTAGTTCGTGAGCTCTGAATGGGCAGGGATTGTGTGATTTTTAGCACCTGGCACAAATGCCTTGCCCATAGATGGCATCTACTAAATGTTGAATGGAATTGGTGAAATCATACTAAGAGTCAAGCCAGCCTTTCTTTGATGTCTTGAGCCACTTTTGGGCCCTGAGACCAGAATCCTTCGGATGAAGTCATCATATAAGGTTTTTTTCTATTTTTATTAAATTCCTTAGAATTCAAGTGTTTATGTCTGGCTAGTGACATGCACACATGTAATACAGATAGATATTGAACCTATGATTTCAGTGATTTTATTTATAGTAGGAACTTCTGTGTTAGGAAATACTTTCTATCAATGAAAGTCAGTATCTTCTTTCCAGTTTATAGTCTTAGATAGTTGTCTATAGCACTGGGAGGTTGTTTTTTGCCCACAGTCACATAGCTAATAGATGTATCCACTTTTGGACTTGAACTCAGGTCTTCCTGGCTTCAAAGACAGATCTCCATTCGATATGCATTACTGCCTCTCTCGATCATATAATAGTATCTTAAAGTAGGTACTACTCTAGTATTGAATTGAGAAAACTATTTTTAAAAACTAGAAATGCTACATAATTTGAATTCAACATTTTTAGAAATGCCAACAATTTTGATTAAATATTAAATAGGATGATACCTAGATAGGCATAGAAAGGCTGGATACCTATAACTTCAACCTTTCCTGCAAAATGAGGAATAGGGAATAAATGTTATAGAGGGTAAAGATTGAGGTTTTTCTTGTTAAATTCACTTCCCCATAATTTGTTACCTGATGCCAATATTAACGTTTCATCTTGTGTTATCCCTTTTACTTTTTCCAGATTCTTTTTATCGTATTTTAAATTTTTTGCAGAGAACCTCATTCATCCCTATAATCCATTAAAATGCATAGATTGCTTTGAATTCTTTGGGAAATATGTATATATTGCTTGTCTTCAGTCTCCTATGCTCAAACCATTCTTTGCAGTATAGAGGCTCTCAGTACATCTCAGGGGTTATCCTAGGATATATCAAGTACCATTTTTAGCAAGATGATAAATCATTTTGCAAGTGATATGGCAAACAGAGACCTTCCCAAAGTTCATTGCTCCCAAGTGTTAATGCAATTGCATATCACGCATTGGTCAAAGGCAGAATATGTTCAAGTTTATCCTGTTTCTTCCTACTCTTAGAAGCCTAGTTTTAAACATGGATAGGGAGTATCAGCCCAGATTCACGTAGGTCCTCAAACCCCTAGGAAGACTTGATTTTAACATGTTCGTTCAAAATTCTGCTACAAAGGTCAGAAAACAGACTGTGGAGAATTACTCTCTCTCCCTCTCCCATTGTATGATATCCTTTCCCCCTGTACAACTTATTCTCAAGTTTTCTTTGCACTAATTGGAAAAAGCCCATTGCCCTGATAATTGACTCATCATGTGCTTGCTTGCTTACTCAACACAATAATATTGGCCTTCAGTGAATAACTAGAAGAAAATGTTAACTTATGACTCCCTTAAATTAATTGTTTAAGGTTGGAGTTTACATCAATTTTTTTCCATAATTGACTGAGTAGATTTTGGGGCAGAGGAAGACATAGCAAAATACTGTAGTCTTATTACTTACTAGTTTCCATATTTGATGTTTTTAGGGGAAAGATCCCTTTTATCACTTCAAAAAACCAGCTTCGTATTAGTATATTATATACAACAGAAGAAAGAAACAATCTGTCAGTTTTCTGTTCGTGCCATTTGAACCCCATTCCCTCTGATGAATGGCGTATTTAAGTTATAGATCCCATGAGGCAAAATTCAAGAAAACACCACTTAACCTTTGCTTTGCTGTTTTTCATTTTATGGGACATGAGAATATGCAAATTCCTTTTCTGCGGATGCCGTGTAACATCATTGTAAAGATTCTGTGGGGATCCATGTATCTTGCTGGGTTTTGTATTGTGCCAGCATTGAAGGTTTGATTGTTTTTGCTAATAGAGACAGATTTTTGTCATTAGAGATCGCCAAGTGCATTGCTTCCTGCATTCTTCACCCTGGACATAGAAATCCCTTTGGCTTTAGGTGCAGTTCAGTGTGAATGCATCCAAATGCAGATTTTGACTAGAGAATTGGCAGCAGATAGCTGTGAGCCAAATTTGGCCGGTAGAAATTAGCACTGGCAACTTTATAAGTAAAATTACATGAAAAGCACTTATGGAGGGGAAAGAGGGAAAAAAAACCCTCAGATAACAGTGCAACAGACCACATTTCCTATCCACAGTCTGTCTTCTCCAGGGTGTTTGTCTAAACAGCATCGCCAGTTTTTCTAAACAGTATCGCCAGTGTCCTTCATCTGTAATATGAGAGTGAATCGGCTAATCATACCAAATGCTCATTCCATTTAGAGGCCTTTATTTGGCCACAAAAAACCCAACCACCTCATTGTACTCCAAGGATTATACAGTTATTACCATCAAGGGTCCTGCTGAGAGCTGTGTACTTATTTGTATGTTTGAAAAGAAAAGTTGAAATGATGTATGAGTCACTTGGATGGAAGCAAATTTAAATGTTAAATTTTATTCTAAAAGCTACACATTTAATACTTGGGTTTTATATCAGATAGAAAACATTTAAAGCAATCTAAGTGGTCTTTGGAAATAGGAATAATGAAGCTATGATTCTTCTTGTCACTTATACCCATTCTCTAATCTCCCTCCCCAATCCCTATCCTGAAAATCCATGTAAAAGAAGAAAACACACACACACACACACACACAAAACTCTACAAACATTATGTTCCTTTTTAGTGAGATGATTTGAAACTGTCATGCTTTGGATATTGAACTGTATGTAGCCTTTCACTTAGAAGCTTAAATGTCAGGCAATTTGTAATAATGAGCTGGTTTTTTAAATAGTCTTCTGGACTATGAACTGCAGGAAAACCAAACGATCCGTCTGTGAGCGTTTATTGTTTACTCTGTACCAGGCGCTATGGGGATGTGAGGAACATAAGGAAAAAACAAAAACAGTATCTACCCTCAGGGACCTTACCTTCTAATATAGGAGCCAACATGGACGATAAGTAACACACAAGATGCATGCAAAGAAGATGGAAAATAACCTTAGAGAGGAAAGTAGCAGCAACTTATGGGAGCAGGCTGTGCCTCTTGTAGAAGATGGGGTTTGAGCTGAGTCTTGAAGGAAGTCAAAGATTCTAAGACATAGGAGTGGGGAGTGAGAACATGCCAGCGATGGGGGCCGGTGACTGAAAGTATAGACAAGACTTGGAGTGTGGTATAGGGGAAGAGCAAATAGTTTTACATGATTGGAGCATGGAGTGTGTAGAGGGTGATGGAACTTAAGAGGACTGGGAAGGTCCTGAAGGTCCTCAAGCATTAAACATAGGACTGGCCATTGAGTTGTTGAGTATTGAGAATCATAATGCCATCATCCTCCTCCTCTGCCTCCTTATTGCTCTCACCGATTATAGCGCCAGCACACTATTCAGTTGGCTTTCATTCCATTCAATTCACTCAGAGGACATTTCTGAAGCTCTTTCTGTGCACAGAGCTTTGTGCTCCTGACTGAAGGAGATAGAAAGCTTGATCCCTATCTGATCTTAGTGCTGGGAGGCTCGCGTTCTATTATGTATTCAAGGTTTTTTCCAACCTTTAAAGTGCTATCTAAGTATCGCTTGTTGGTATTCTTCTGGAGTTTGCATTTTACTATATTGCTTGAAAACAAAACTGTTTTTTTGAAATGGCATAATAAATTGTGCCCTGGTTTAGAATAAGGGGATGTGAGTTTGAATTCTGCCTTTGCCACTAACTAACTACCTGTGTGACTTTGACTAATTCATTGGGCCCAATTTTCCTAATCTGTAAAATAGGGAAGTTGTACTAGACCTTATGACTCCAAATCTATGATTTTATGATTTTTTAGCAAATTTAATGAAAAGTCAAGCAGGTTTTTGTTATCACATCAGCAGAAACAGATTAGTTAGGTCAGGTTTGGGAGGTAGGTGATGTGTTTCGTTTTTGATTGTTTATTTAATTGAATTTCAGTAATTTCAATAGGAGAACACCTAGGCAGAGACATCTAAAAGGCAGTTAGAGATGCAGGATTGGAGTTTGGGGACAATATTTTCTCTGGAGATCATCTATTTCCAAGTAGCTTTGCCCCCTTCTCTCTTTCTCTCTCTCTCTCTCTCTCTCTCTCTCTCTCTCTCTCTCTCTCTCTGTGTGTGTGTGTGTTTCTCTGTGTACACACTCATACATGTTATCAATGTGGAAGTGATAATTGGATTCACGGGTGTGTAAATTAAATTATCAAGGGAAAGTGTATAGAAGTAGAAAAAAAGAGAGCCTGGGCAAGAACCCAGGGGAAGAAAAGATATTCATGAGCAGGGGAAGTCAACAGTGTCAAATGTTGTATTAAAGTCAGGACATCACAGAATTTCAGAGTCATGAGTGACTGCAGAGGCCATCTGGTCCAACATGTGCCTGAGTAAGAACCACTTCTCCATGTTGCCCGTCTAGGCTTTGCCTGAAAACCTACAGCGAGAAGAACTCCCCTGTCTCCTAAGATAGCCCAGTCTACTTTTGGAGAGCTTGAATGCCTAGGAAGTCTTATCTTGACATGACGTCTCAATATTCCACTCTGTTACTTCTACCCATAGCTTCTGCCTCTTCCTTCTGGGGCTAACACTAATCCCTGTTTGTGACTAAGAAAAGGCAAAACACAACCTTCTGAGCCTCAGCTATTTCATCTAGAAATTAAGGGCCTGATCCTGGGAGTGGGGCAGAGATGTATTTGGAAGCGGATGTGAAGAAAAAAATTAAATTAAAAATATGGGTAGAGAAGAAAACATACTGAAATATACCTCCCTCATCTTGACTGAGAGGGAGCAGACACCCAGGACAGGATGTTACTTTCACTGTCAATAGGTAGTCATGGGATCAATTGTTTTTGCTGATATTCTATATTAGAAGGGTAGCTGTATATGAAAATGACTGTGATATAAAAGCTTATTTTTTTGAAATGAAGAGTTGTACTACATAACCTCTAGGACTGGCCTCTAATATGATATGCTTTTATGAAAATGTGTTGGAATTTTCATCGAGCATATTGATTTCACAAATTTTGTCATACTAAGAGCCAGCCTTAGCTGAAGGCAGTATTAGTCAAAGTGTAAATACTTATTTAAACTAACAAGAGAGTTATAAAAGAAACCATCAAAGATAGAGAGATGGATGATGGGTAGTAGATGCATAGTGGATACGTAGATTTGGTAATTGTTTTTCGTGACTGTGGATGTTGACTATTTTTAGTGTTTACATAATTTTATAAAAGATGCTTAAATGTATGAATTAAAATGAAAACTATACACACATCCAAATAGCTTGGTTATGATTCTCTGACTACAGTCCCAGAACTCTTTAGATTCCACATATGCCATCAGGAGAAGAGAAAAAAAGGTGAAAGCTGGAGAGAAGACACTGTATCACTCTTCTCCATGTGACAGTAGAAGTGGAGTGTTAATTAGCAAGGTGAAACCAGCTCCAGATATGAAAACAAAGCAATAAAGCCATTGGATTCTGCTGATCAATCAGCATCACACACAAACTCACAAACAACAACAACCAACATCCTTTCCAGAATGGGTGGTGCGGTGTGGTAGAACAAACAAACTCTCTGGAGTCAGAGAATTGGGGTTCAGATCTGCTCGGTGTTCCTATCTGTGTGATCTTTCAAGATGATAGTTTCTTTATTTGCAAAATAAAATGCACTGGTCTGCAGGATTTCAGTGATTGCTTGTAGATCAAAATCCTACGAATCCAGACATTGAAAAAATGCAGTTTGCTATTTTTCCTGCTTATTATTCTTTCCATCTCATTTATTGGAGGGAGGCAAAGCCATAGGAATTTGTTAGCCACCTAAAATAAGCAGAAATCTAGGACAGGAACTTCTTTTCCCATTAATCTTCCTCAGTTCACACACATGCACATTTGTTCAATCAGAGTCTACCTGTTTGCACAGGCACTACTTCGAAGCAAGTTAAAACAGGTCTGGAGGTCTTCAGGGAGGGTGCGGATTTCTTCATTACAAAGGGGAATTCCCCCATCCACCTCTTCTCTCACTAATTGAGAATACAATCTCGTCCTTTCCCTGTGGTCCCCTGAATCAGTAAATTCATAGGTTAAATTTGTGAAGCTCTCTAAACTGTCAAAGTTATAGTGGGTTATTAATTTGTTGTCTGATGTTCCTGGGCCACTAAGCCTGGCAAATGTCTCCCACGTAGGTACTTAAGTGTGGCTTTTTGAGAACGAGGAGGTAAATGTGAATGAACTGGGGGCTACAGTTGACAAACAGCACAACATCTCATTTTCTGCTTTACTTGTTGGGGAAACGCTTTACCTGGTCATAGGAATTCCCCATGACTGGAGCACCTCTCAATCATGAAATCGAGCATCATTTACTCTATGGTCTCTTCCTGTGAGATCCCTTAAATAAGAGTAAACATTTTCCTAAGATCATGGCATTAGGAATTTAGAGCTGTTTTCCCTATTTATGGATGAAGAACATCACACTGTGCTACTTGTGTATTTTCTTCCTTTTGCACAATTAGACATAGTGGTCCTGTCTCACCAGAATTCTGATGCATTGTGGGCTTTGAATCCTGGCTTCCGTTTTCTTAGGTCGATGGTTCCTTGTTTTGATTTTGCTCTCACTCTTCCTATCTAGACTTAGAAGCAATTAAACATTGTCACATTAATAAACTTTATAGGTATAATCATGGACAGTCATTTCTATAGACCAAGAGAACACATTCTTCTAATACTTTCTATTTCTATTTTTTTCCTCTTCTATTACTAAACCTGTGGACAGGTGGTACATTAATTCTGCAACAGGCTTTCCTATATTAAGCAGGACGACATTTTTAACAAGATATAGTCCAAAATATGTTTATTTCCCTCACATCTCCTGCCCCTCACCCTACCTTGTCCTTTTCCCTCATCCATTTGATAGGTTGAATATAGCAGTGCCCATGTTCCTTAGCATACCTAGGCATGTGCTGCTATGGCATGGATGCTTCCTTTGCTTTTTGCTGCAGTAAGAGACTACAACACACAAATAGGACCACATATTCCTGGGACTCTTACTTGGAAAAAGAGTCAATGCTTTATTGAATTTTCCTTCTTTTTTATATCATGTCGTTTAACATTAACTTCCCAATACCTTCCCCATTGCCACTCCCCCATCTCTTTCAAATGGAGCTTTCCCTTGTAACAAGGAAGTGCAGCTCAATAAAACCAGCCAACAGGTTAGCTGTGTCCACAATTATCTGCTTCGTTTCTCAACAATTCTTTAGGGGGTCTCTGATTGAAAAAAAGACGTGTCTATCATTGCTTTTCTAAGGTTATTGTGGGTCGTCGTGTTAAAGGTGTGATATCTTTCAGTGCTGTTAGCCTTACATAATTATGTTCTTTGTTTAGATTTAATCACAGAGTCAGTCAGTACATATTTATTATGGGCTATGTGCTAGGCATTGTGCTAATCACTGAAGACACAAAGAAAGGTAAAACACAAGGTCCTGTCTTTGAGGAGCTCACAATCTAATATTTCCCTGCTGTTTTTTTTTCACTTTATTCTGCATAAATTCCTACAACTCCTCCTGTATTCTCTGAATTTTCCATATTTGTTGTTTCTTATGGAGAAATATATTATTAATTGGAGTTGGGAAGACCTGAGTTCAAGTCATGCTTTAGACACTAGTTAGCTGCGTAACCCTAGACAAATCACTTCCCCTTTCTGTGTCTGTTTCTTCGTCTTTGCAATGGGGACAATAATAGCACCTACTTTACAGGGTTGTTGTGACCAAGTGAGAAAACATATTTAAAAGCATTTTGCAAACCATGATACACTATAAAAATGGTAGCTACTTATCTCTGATAAAAAGTGCAGCTATAAATGTGTGTGTGTTTGTGTGTGTGTGTGTACACATATGACCTGTCACTTTGTCTTCGGCTTCCTTTGTCAGGTAGATTCTTTTCAGTGGGATTTCTATTTCAAAGAAATACATACATTTCAATGACCTTTCCATTTTATTTCCTAATTGTTTTTCATGATATTTGGGTCAGTTCATAGACCCACCAACAGTGCACATGTGTAGAACCTCACTTTTAATATGTATTTTCTCCTCTCTTTGTAGCTGCTGAAGAGTTAAAATAGAACACTAAATGAGGAAGGGTGTCACTTGTCCTAAAGCCAATAAGATGATAAGAAAGGTGGTCGGTGGGCTGTCCTTGTTGGAAGTATTCTGTAGCGCATCGAGCATTGGATTTGTGGTCAGGAAGGCCTGGCTTTGAATCCAGCCTCAGACACCTACGAGGCATTTGATTCCAAGTTAGTCATTCAATCTCCCTCAGCTTCAGTTACCTCATTTGTAGAGTGGTGTTCATAACAGCACCTGTCTCCCTGAGATATCACATGGATTAAATCAGATCATATTCATATAATACTTGACATCTTAAAGCACCTCAGAAATAACAGATATTTTTATAATTAACAGCATCAGGCACGTAGGGAATGTTTGGTGTTACCTGGAAAAGCACTCCTGCTTTTTTGGGGGGTGGGCATTTAAAATATGATAATTTGGGGGGGGGACATGTCTATTGACAATAAATTAAAGAACAAATAAATCCAGATAAAGCTCCCTCATGTAACCTTAGGATATATTTCAAACTTTTCTTAGGAGGCTATCAGATTTAAAGTAAGTAAACAAGCAAACAAACAAATACGGCAATGAATGAGAAATCTTGGGAAATCTTACGAACTGCTTGCCTTGCCAACACTGACCTCAATCCCTGAATCAGATGCATTGATCTTGCCTCATAGCCTCTTAAATTCCTTCAATACTGTCACCTCTAAAGCAAATATTAAGAGCGCTATGTGTCAGAGCCAACAACTCATCTGTTTCTCTTCTGTACTACCATGTGAAGTCACACATGAAAGGTGATAAGGATCAGTGTATCTCTCATAGTGGTGCTACCTGAGAAGTCATTGAGGAGATAGACAAATACCAGCGATTCTTAAGAAGAGCTGCATACAAAATACCCTTTCATGGAAAAAAGACATTTATTGCTTTTTTATGCAAAGGATAAAAAATATGATGACTAGTGGAACTTTGAAAAGGTAAGCTGTCATGGCACAAAAGAATATTCCAGTTGAAGCTATGATTCTTCCATGATACATTCCTACAAAATGTAGAAACTGACATGTAATACTAACATCAAATGCTCGTTTAGAGATTTTACTTAAAAATATACTTCAACAGCAGTTGACATTTGTTTTGTCATTAGTTCATCGGTAGATACAAACACTGATCAGGTACATATCTGTACTTTTTATTATTAAAATGGCATAAGGAATAGATTTTTGGTGAACAAGAAAGCAATATAAGCGATTTTTAGAAATCATTTTAAAATAGATTTCTTAAGTCTTTTTAGAATATACCTTTTAATAAAAGATTATAGTTCACAGATATTCATGGATAAACCTGAGTTTTAGAAATGGGAAGGACAAGACTTCTGGAGGCAGAGTCAAGATGGCAGAATAGATAAGGCTGAGCTCTCCCAACATTCGCCTCCAAACAACTTTAATTAAATAAAATTCTGGAGTAGCAGAGCCAACCAGAGGTCAGAGTGAGACATTCTTCCAGCCCAAAACAATATAAGAGGTTAGAAAGAGAGATCTGTGACGTGGAAGAAGAGGTTAGTCTAGAGCCCACGTGGATGAAACACCACTAGTGGTACTAAGTGGCAGTGAAAAAAGCAGTGGCAGCTTTGGGAGGTCTCAAGCCAGAGTTAGTAAGGGCACCTGGAACTGATAAAAAGAGATTACAGGGTGCTCCTTTGCTAGCACTGTGTGCAGGACTAGAAGCTGTCTGGCAACTCCATTTCCTACACTCAGTTCTGGGTCATAGTTCAAGGATAGGGAGGAGCACTTTTGGTCAAGAAGTGAGTGAGAGTTCTGAGAGGCAGTATCATTTCTGATGCCAAGGGATCAGGGACCCAGAGGAACAGTATTGTTTCTAGTCACAAGGGAGAGGGACCCTGAGAAGTACTGATTACATTTCCAGGGGATCAGGGGCCTTTCCTTGGTAAGAAAGAACATGAAGACCAAGAGAGCAGTGACCACAATGCTTCCCAGTTCACACTATCCATGGAAGCCCTGAAAACTTCCACTCCCACTCCCACCCCTCCAGAACTAGCACTAAAAGCAGAAGTGTTAAAAAGACTAAAGCTTGAGACAGAGCACCCCTCCCCATGCTGGGAACAGAGCCCAGCATTAACATAAAGTTCCAAATTAAGAAATAGAGTGGAAAAATGAGCACACAACAACAACACAGAAGAACCTGACCATAAAAATCTACTTTAGTGACAAGGGAGATGAAGACATGAGCTGAGAAAAAGACAATGAAGTCAAAACAGCAATAGGTAAGTCCTCCAATAAAAATATGTATTGGATACAAGCCCAACAAGAATTCCTAGGAAAGCAAAAAATAAATGATTTTAAAAATCAAATAAAAGTGGTAAAGGAAAAATTAGGTAAAAAATGAAAGCAAAGCAGGAAAATTGTGAAAAGGCAACAGCTTGGTAAAAGTGGATAGAGCACTGGATAGAATCAGGAAGACCTGAGTTCAAATTCTTACTATTCTTATATTGCCTCCGATTCTTATTAGCTCCATGATCCCGGACAAGTCATTTAATTTGTTTGCCTTAATTTACTAGAGAAGGAAATTCGAAACCACTCCAGGATTTTTGCCAAGAAAAGCCACTAGACGGCATGGTCTGTGAGTTAATCAACAGTCAGATACAACTAAACAACAACAAAAAGAGGCACAAAAAAGAAAATAACATCTTAAAGGACATAATTGGCCAAAGGGATAAAAGAGGTACAAAAATTCACTGAGGAAAATTACTTGTTATAAAGCAGAATTAGCCAAAATGGAAAAAGAGATACAAAAGCTCACTGAAGAAAATAATTCCTTGAAAATTATTTAGGAAGTGGAAGCTAATGACTCCATGAGACATCAAGAAACAATAAAACAAAGTTAAAAGAATGAAAAGAAATGAAGAAAATGTGAAAAATTTCATTCTTCATGAGAATGAACTAGTAGGGATATGGGCAGTACTTGAACTTTACTCACACCTGAATTAGTTCAAAAAGGGAAACACACACACACACATATGTATGTGTATATATAATCATTTGGTAATAGAAATCTATCTTACCAAACAGGAAATAGGAAGAGAAGGTGGTAAGAGAAAGGGGAAGGAATAAAAAGGAGGGCAGATAAGAGAAGGCAGTGGTCAGAAGCAAAACAGACTTAAGAGGAGGGACAGGATAAAAAGAGTGAGAGAAGGATAAACAAAAGAAAATAGGATGGAGGGAAACGCACAGTTTGTAATCACAGCTGTGAATGTGAATGGGATGAACTTACCCATAAAATGGAAGCAGATAGCAAATCACCATCCTACAATATGTTGTTTATAAGAAGGGTACTTGAAAGAGAGGCACACACAGAGTTAAAATTATAGTCTGGAGCAGAATCTATTATGATTCAGGTGTAGTAAAAAAAGGTAGGGGTAACAAACATAATCTCAAACAAAGCAAATGCAAAAATGGACCTAATTAAGAGGGATAAGTAGGGAAACTATATTTTGCTAAGTGGAACCATAGACAATGAAGTAATATGAATACTAAACATATATCCACCAAATGGCATAGCATCCAAATTCATAAAGGTTAAATGAAACACAAGAGGAAATAGACAGTAAAACCATACTAGTGGAGGACCTCAACTTTCCCCTCTCATTTTTAGATAAATCTAACCATTAAGTAAATAAGAAAAAAAGTCAAGGAAAAAGTTAGAGAAGTTTGATATACTGGACATCTGGAGAAAATTAAATGAGAATAGAAAGGAATATGCCTTTTTCTCAGATGTTTATGGCATCTTTGAAAAAACTAATCACGTATTAGGGAATGAAAAACCTCACAAACGAATGCTGAAAAATAGAAATACTAAATGCACCTTTTTCACACTATAATGCAAGAAAAATTACATTTAATATGGGGCCTTGGAAACAGATTAAATGCTAATTGAAAACTAAATAATCTAATCCTAAATAATGAGTGGGTCAAAAAACAAATCATAAAAACAATCAATTATTTCATTAAAGAAAATGATAACAACAAGAAAATTTATCAATATTTGTGGGATGTAGCCAAAGTAATATTTAAAGGAAAATTTCTATCTCTAGATGCATATATCAATAACAGAAAGAACAGATCAATGAACTGGGCATGCAACTAAAAAAGTTTTTAAAAGAACAAATCGAAAATCTCCAATTAGCACTAAAATGAAAATCTTGAAAATTAAGTGAGAGATTAATAAAATTGAAAGTAATCAACAACAACATTGAACTAATAAATAACACTTTGTTGTTGTTTAGTCATTGCAGTCATGTCCAACTGTTTGTGACCCCATTTGGGGTTTTCTTGGCAAAGACACTGAGTGGTTTTGCCATTTCCCTTTCCAGCTCATTTTACAGATGAGAAAACTGAGGCAAACAAGGTTAAGTGACTTGTTCAAGGTCACAGAGCTAGTAAATGTCTGATATTGTGCTTGAACTCAATTCTTCCTGATTCCAGGCCCCTGGAGTTCTGTCTCTGATGTCCTGCTAATAAATAAAACTGGGAGGTCATTTTATGAAAACATAAACAATATTGGTTTAGTTAATTTAGGTCCTTTTGGTTAATTTGATTTAAAAAAAAAAGAAAAATGAAGTGGAACAAAACTTTAATATGTAGTGCAAACTCCTCATTTTGCCTTTGAGGAAACACACTCGAATTAGGCAAATGACTTGTCCAAAATCACTTAGCCAATCAGCGGTGCCAGAAACAACATTCATGTCTTAAAATTTGATATTTAGTACTCTTTACACAAAACCACTTTGCCTCAAAAATAAAATCAAGAAAAATAATTTAGCAAATTTTTATTGTGATCTAAAGAAAATGTAGTTAAGTTGTATTGGCCTACTGATAAACCATTAGCGGTAAGAGTTAGAATCAGAAAACCAGAGTTGGCACTCTGGCTCTGACTTTTATCAGATTTCTCATCCTCAGCAACTCATTTAACTTTTGAGCTTCATTTTTGTCATATGAAAAATGGGGATAAGATTCACAAGGTTGTTGCAAAAAAAAAAAAAAGGACTTTGTATACCAAAGATAATGTGGCTTCGTAAAGAAAATTCTGGAAGGGGAGTGGAGTGGAAAATTTTTTGCTTTCCTTTAGCATGTTCTTGTTGTCAGGCCTTGTTGAGACTTAAGCTGTCCAGAAACTAGTTGACTGTATGGATGAAAAGATATGAGGAGGCACCTCCATCCTTCCTTTGCAGAGATGGCAATAGTGATTCCAGACTTATTTAATTTAATGTTTGATTTTCCTGGACTCTTTTTCTTTTCTTTTTTTATTCTTTTTTATGTGAGAGTGAGGAGGGAAACAACAACAACAAAAAAGGAAATGCATTTAAAAGAAGAAATTAGTGGACCGACAGTGCTGTTGCACCTATTTTCCCCCTGCTCTTTTCATTACAAATTGGTTTTCAAAAACACAACTTTATTAGGGGTGAGTGGGGCATCTGACTTGCAGCTGAAACCTTTCCTGTGGGTTCCTTTCCTCATTAGAATGGGCGCCCCTTGAGGTCAAAAACTGTTGTCCTTTTCGGTTACTAGGATCACAGCAGTCCTTCTATAGAGGTACTGTTGGGATTTTTAGGACCAACTGACAGATGAGAAAACTTGGACTAAGAGAGGTTAAACCATTTGCTCAGGAGAACCTGGCTCCTAAGTATCAGGTGGATTTGAAATCAAGGATTCTGTATCCCAGGTCCAGAGACGCTGCTGTGATCCTTGAGAGCCATTTCTACATGTCTTTAGTCATGTGATATAGGACCAACACCCAGTCAGTTAAATTTGAAATAATATAAATAAATAATATAAATTATAAATATACAAATCCCTAAACTATATCAATTCATTGTTCAATATATAATATATTGTAATATTAGTATATAACATATAACAATATATAATAGTACAATAATAATATTATATAACATATAATAATATATAATAGTATAATAATATTAGTACATAACATAATAATATATATTAGTATAATAATAACAACTAGCACTTATATAGGGCTTTAACATTTGCAAAGCTATTTGCAAATATTGTCTCATTTTTTTATCTTCACAATAATCCTCAGAGGTGGGTGCTATTACTATTCCCATTTTACAGATGTAGAAACTGAGACACAGTTAGTAATTTGCCCAAGATCACAGATCTAGGCGTCTGAGGCATTATCTGAATCCAAATTCTCCTGACTCTAGCTTCGGGATTCTAACCACTTCACCACTGAGCTGCCTTTAAATTTAGTCTGCTACCTGATAGTATGTCAGTAAATAATTTTCAGTTATTGGTGGGAGAACTTTAATATCTGTATCATCTTTTCTGTTCTTTGCCGTATGTTCATATTTATCTGATGATGAAAAAGTAAATAACCAATCCATACCTGTAGTAAGCATTGTATTTAAAGATTTAGTTCAGGGTAGAATGCAGCTATAACTGTCCTCTACTAGGGATCCTTTTCTAGGCAGTGGAATGATTGGTTTTTCGAGGACCATCATCTCCTCCTGTATAACACCCAGGGAGATAAGATTAGGTCCTATGTAGCCATTTTCAGTTCTGTGGAATGGTCTTGTCCAATCATTTGGTTCCCCCCTCTCCTCTCTTTTTATAAACTGGTTATTCTATTTGCAGCAAACCAAGTGGATTGTCTTTATGAACTGCAAATGAGTAAGAATTGCATCACAACAATTTAAAACCTACTAAAGTTGTTTTAGAATCATGTCTGAAAGATTCCTCATTAGTCCTATCATGGTATTAGAAAGAAAAACCCAGCTAAATACTAGAAAATGGTGACAGGCTGTGGCGGTAGAATATCCATTGGGACGTAAATTCTCTAAAACATGGTCCTTTGAAATCTATGGTTCCACATATGATACTTGTTCTTAACCTCAGATTAATGTCAGGAGATCCATGAACTGAGATGGGAGCGGGGTGGGAATCACGTCTTTGTTTTCAGTTAACCTATAACTGAAATCAAACATTTTCCTCAATTATGAATGTAGGCAACCATCAGTAGTACAGGATTATTGTAGTATTATTAGGCTTCACCAGACAGCCATACAGGTCTATAACAGCCCCTGACCTTAGACATTCATTTCTCTGAGTATACTTTAATCACCCTTGTGAATGGTAACTATTTTATATACTCCAAGTTACTGGTTTTTAACTTACATCACCCTTCCTTAGGATATGGTTTTCTGTCTAGCAAAATAATAAAAGCGTCAGGGCTTAGATTTTATTTATGAAAGTCTTTACTGAGAAACAAACAATTAAACAAATTCCAGTTTCCATTGTTTCTGCAAGATTTCTTTTAGGGTTGGCAGCTTTGTGCAAAATAATATAAAAAATTCACTGGTTACAAATTAAAATAACCAAGTTGCTCACCCCCCTGAAGAAAGGTTTTTATAATGGGATCGTTGTCAGACCCCTCACTACCCTGTGCACTGCTGGGAGCCACTATAATAATGTTTAATGGAGTTGTAGGGAAGGGACCCGGTGCTTCCCTGTTTCTGCTTCCTGACAAGGAAGAAGAGGATGGTGATCCAGCTGGGGTTCTCAAAGGAGGCCCTGAAATCACTGGGTAACGTGAAGAATGGGATGTGCCCAGGCTACTGTGGGAAGCCTGGAACAAAGCACTTGAATTGTCGTGACACAGATAATTCTTGTTGGAGCATCCAGATAACTGTGAACCTTTTCCTTATGGTTTAAACAGTGCTGGAGAGCGGGAACGCTAATGGGAAATGCCGGGATGGAGATTTTTTGTAGCAATTTCTGGGCCGTTTATGGTCTGACAGCAGGAGCATTTCACTGTATCAAAGATATGGCCAGGAAGCAAAAAGATATATACGGATTGACTGTATATCAGAGCCCTGATACCACATATGGCCGTACAAAAAAGAGTATTGTATGTTGTTTAGTCTTGGAACTCCTTTTAAAGATAGCATGTCATCTCTGGATCCTTGGGCCATATGTTTACCCAGTCTTAAGAAACACAGGCTAATCTTTTTCTATTTTGAGGAGTAATAAATTGAAAAGATAATTGCATAATATGGTACATAACAGAGCTCTGGTTTGGACCATATGTGTTTAATTTTAGAGTAACATACATGATGACAGGTTATGAAGGGATGAAACTATTTTAGTCTTTTTAAGTATTAGAAACATGATTTTTATATAAATTATTCCCCCCCTTCATAAAAAAATAACAACACTAAATCCCAGACATCCTACTCAAAACAAGTTGTCATTTTGGTGACCATTAGGAAAGAAGAAGCAAGTTAAAGGACATTACTTTTGAGCCCTTTAAAATTATATCCATGTTGATTTGTGTCATGCAGTAGGGGAGGTATGTAATTTCACTAACCGAAGAGCAGAATGAGGTTACTACTGCATTTAAATTCAACTTCAAACCCTTTCTACACTGGGATATTGCAATGCATGTTAAATTGATTTGTAAAGCCCTTAGCACAGTACTTGTCACATAGTAGGCATTTAATAAATGCCTATTCTCCTTTCCTCCCCTTCCCTTTCCCCTTTTCCTTTATTCATCCTAAGAAAAATTTAGATGTAAAAACCCACAGTAGTCCAAAAATGGGGAAGGGGGTAGGGGAGGATGAGATTCTGGTTCGTAAAGGATGAAGAATAGGATGAGAAAATAAGACACGAGACCAGCATCAACATGGGATCCCCCCGGGATTGGACTCCCTTCAGAATCCTGCAAGACCTCTTGATGCTTTGCTCTTAGGAGATGACTGAGGGAGATGGATTGTGCTGTGATCTGGGAGACTGCAAAGATCAGCACGTGACTTTGTAGACTTAAAGGAAGATACGCGATCTCCCTCTTGTTAGTTCCAGGCTTGGGCTCCAAAAGTGGCATCAGAAAAACGAAGGATTCTCTGATGGAGGGGGGAAAGAATGCTATGTTTGTCAAAGGGGCCCTTGGCCCTCTTTGCCAGACCACTGGCATCTCCACCTGGATGAGGGATTCTGGGCTGCTCCTGCCGAACAGCCTTTTTGACAGCCCTTGGGGAAAAGAGAACAATTGGACCCAGGACAATGACTCTTAGAACATGTGCCTTTTATCCTCTCCTTTGTCTCCCATTTAATCTAATCTCAGGTTCAGGTGATATTATTGATTAGGGTTCTTTCAAAACTGCTGGCTGCACATGAGCTACTCCATGTGGGGTAAAACGTTATTCTTCTTCTCATGTGTGACTTGAGAATAAAAGGTGAAAAGTATACAATTAATTTGCCTGCACTTTCTTGAAAATTGTATGCTGGATTTCTGTGAAATGCTCCATGGAACAATATCGCACGGAAATTATTGTTATTTACCATGACTTTTGCCTGCATATTTAAAGTCAACAATTATGTTTCAAGGTGGTTTTTTTTGTTGTTGTACTTAATGGCTTTTGTAAAATGGTTTTAGAAACCTGGTCTAGTCTTTCTGAAGTCATAATGTACAAATATCCCTTTGAGACTGAAGAAAAGTTAAAAGTCTCAGGCTTAAGCCAAGCGACGTATTTCTGGTTTTTATCATCTCTTCTTTAGTAGCCTCTAGGCACTTGGGTACCTGTGTAGGTGTGCGTTTCAATTCAAGTAGACTTCTTTAGGTCACCATCAGGAATTAAAGCTGGCCTAAAAATATTAGAAGTAGGCCTTGGTTTATCGTGGTTGAAAAAGAACAATCAAGTTCTATCAGTCATCTCTCATGGTAAATAGCCTGTTAAATTGCAGGAGAATGAATCCTCATTTTCCTAATGAATCCTCATTTTCAGCTTTATATTCCACCATTTAAAATATTTTTATTTTATTTAACATACCTTTTTTAATTTTGAGTTCCAAGTTCTCTAGTCCATTTTTCGTGGAAGATTTCTTTTTCCTTCCCACCATATCTCTTTAGGGAATTGATCACCAGGAAAATCAGGATGTAACCCGAAGGAAGCTTCTGTATGAAAGGCAGAATAAATGAGAAAAATGAAGTAACTGCATCTCTTCTCCGGCTCATCCAGTCTCCATGATTGGACATCAAAGATGACCTTATTCAAAGCAGACCAAGTGGCTTACTCCAGAAACACTTCTGGGCAGAGGAAAAAAACAGACAAACAAAAACAAAACAGACAGACAAACAAAAACAAAACAGACGGACAAACAAAAAACTAAATTGGATTGAACCGAATTGGCTAAAAATGGAACCAAATCAGTCAATTATTTTTTTTTCCTGAACTTTGAATGGAGAAGAGAAGTGGGATAAATGGGAATCTGTTTACAGGAGCAGTGTGACATAGTGAAAATAGCATTGAATTCTGAGTCAGAGGTCCTGAAGTCAAATTCTAACTTTTTAAAAAATTTCCCATGTGACCTTATGCATCTCACCTCACCTCTCTGGGCCTCAATTTCCTAATGTATAAAAGGGGATTGCACTAAATAATTTCTGCCACCCCTTTCTACATCCATTTTCTATTGCCATAATAAGAAATGTGAAGTTGAAAGAAAATTTCTAAGTTAAATCTTTATCTCTAAGGTTTTCCCCCAGTGTTAGCGCCACCCTTTAGTTTGATTCTTTCTTGGAAGGAAAGTGGCTCTTGAGGTTGCTAGTTAATGTATGATTAGACTTTCTTGATACTCCCATTTGCTTTTACCCTAGAAACATCCAACTTTATGATGCTGCTCTTAGGGTAGAGATGGTATGGACAGGGGCTCACTATACAAGAAAGCCTCTTCCATCAGAACTGCAATTAATGAATCAACACAAACTTCTTAGGTCTCATGGTATACCAGGCACTGTACTAAATACTAGAATCTAAAGAAAAGCAAAAACAACCCTTAACATCAAGGACTTTACCTTCCGGGGGAGACGGCATGTATAAGTGGGTATATGTAAGATTCATATAGAGGAGATGGAAAGTCACTTTTGAGCAGAAAGCACAAGCAGGTAGGAAAACTAGTGCAAGGCTCCTGGCAGGAGGTGAGGTTTGAGCCGAGTTTTGAAGGAAGCCAGGGATACTAAGAGGTAGAGATGAGGAAGAGGAGCATTCTAGGCATTTTATTAACAACCAGTGCCAAGACACACAAAGGGAAGATGGAACATTGTCCAGGAACTCAGTCTATTCTCTCTATTTTTGGATGCATTTGTGGTTAAGTGACTTGCCCAGGGTCACACAGGTAGTAAGTGTCTATGGCCACATTTGAACTCAGGTCATCCTGACTCCAAGGCCAGTGCCGTATCCGTTGTGCGACCTACCTGCCCCAAGCACTTTCATTTTCAGCTACATGGACTAGTGCCAACAGAAGAGAGTGACCAGCAGCTATCGGTGTGGGAAAACCCAATGTCTCTCTTATCTTTGTGGCACTCCTAGAATCTCTTTGGAGAGGATTAAGGATAAAAGGTTCTGTGGAATCTTTTTGTGTGTCATCCTATATAGAGACAGCTAGGTGGTGCAATAGATAGAGCCCTAAACTTGGGTCAGGAAGACCTGAGTTCAGATCTTTCCTCAAATGCTAACTGTGTGACCTTGGGTAACTCCTTAAATTCTGTTTTCCTCAGTTTCCTCATCTATAAAATGGGGATAATAATAGCACCTACCTCCCAGCGTTGTTGTAAGGATCAAATGAGATAATTTTACCCTTTACAGACTTTAAGTAGCTATATAAATGCTATGTCGTTGTCATCATTATCATCATCACAAATGGTTTTTCTTTCCACAACATTTGCCCTACTGAATCAACCAATTCATAGTGGGTGCAACCCAATTAGTAAATTCCAGGAGTTATGGTTGTCTGTACCTTTCACAGGAAGTTACTATGTTGTGATATGATTATATACTATTTCAACATCTATCTACCTTAGACTAGTTAGAATATAATATGTTACGATATAACATAATACAAATAACAATTCAACATAATGTACAGAGACTTATTTATGATCTAACATGTGGATCTTTTTAATACCCACACTTTCAAGAATATGGATTTTAACCAATCTATCTCCATTTCTTCTCATCCTATGTAATGCTTATCAATGTTTTCCTGTAAGTCCTTCACAGGTGGATATTTCATTTTAAATTTGCCAATCATTGTCCCTTGGGGAATTTACAGAATTAAGGATCAAGGCTGACTTTTTGAATAGGAATATCTTTGGTTGAGTCAATAGTGATGAAATAGACAAAGCTGTAGTTGGTTCCCCATGTTCAGTCAACTTTCCAGTTGATGATGTAGTTGCTATAGTCTGCCACATTTTAATTTTTATTTATTTTTAACATTCTTTTCTTTTTAAATTTTGAATTCCAAATTCTTTCCCTCCCTCTCATACCTTCGACATCCTATTGAATAAAAAAGATTTCTATTACCCAACTCTGTGTGTGTGCGTTCTTCCGTCTTTGAACCAATTGCAATGAGAATGAAGTTCAAGCATTGCCTGTCACACCTCCCCACCCCCCATTTTCTCTTTCATACTTACCTTTTTGTGCTTAAGTCTTGTGTTTGAATGTCAGATTTTCTATTTAGCTCTGTTTTTTTTTCATCAGGAATATATAAAAGTCTTCTCTTTAATTAAATATCCATTATTTTTGTCTGAAAGATTATACTTGGTTTTACTGGGCTGGTTTTTCTTGGTTGTAATTCTAGCTCCTTTGCCTTATGGAGTATCATATTCCGAGCCCAAACCCTCCTTTCCTTTAATGTGGAAACTGCTAAATCTCATGTGAATACTGACTGTGATTTGATGATCATTGAGTTGTTTCTTTCTGATTGTTTGGAGTATTTTCTGATTGATTTGGGAGCTTTAGAATTTGTCTGTAATATTCTGAGGAGTTTTCATTTTGGGATTTCTATTAGGAGTTTGTTAGATTCTTTAAATTTCTATTTTACCCTCTTGATCCAAGACATTGCATCAGTTCTCCTTGATAATTTCTTGAAATATTATGTGCAGGCTCTTTCTTTGATCTAGTTTAATAATTCTTAAATTATCTCCCTTCAACCAGTTTTTTAATTCAGTTCTTCCAATGAGGTATTTCATGTTTTCTTCTGTTTTTCATTCTTTTGAATTTGTTTTATTGTTTCTTGATGTCTCATGGAGTCATTAACTTTCACTTGCCCAAATCTATTTTTTCTTTTTTTCTTAATAGTATTTTCTCTTTTTTCAATTACATGTAAAAATTATTTTTAGCATTCATTTTTGTAAATTTTTGAGTTCCAGATTTTTTCCTCCCTCTTTTTCCTCTCCCAGCCCCAAGACAGCAAGTAAACTGATATAGGTTATACGTGTACAGTCATGTCAAGCATATGTCCACATTAGTCATGTTGTAAAAGAAGAATCAGAACAAATAGGAAAATCCAGGAGAAAGAAAAAAACAACAAAAAAGTGAAAATAGTGTGCTTCAATCTGCATTCAGAATCCATAGCTCTTTCTCTGGATGTGCATAGCATTTTTCATCATGAGTATTTTGGAATTGTCTTGGATCACTGTATTTCTGAGAAGGGCTATGTCTGTTATAGTTGATCATCACACAGTGTTGCTGTTATTGTGTATGATGTTCTCTTGGTTCTGCTCACTTCACTGAGCATCAGTTCATTAAAGTCTTTCCAGGATTTTTTGAAATCTGCCTGCTCATCATTTCTTAGAGAGCAGTAGTATTCCATTACATTCATATACTACAATTTATTCAGCCGTGAGATGGGCATCCCCTCAATTTCCAATTCTTTTCCACTATGAAAAGAGCTGCTATAAATATTTTTGTACACTTTGGTCCTTTTCCCTTTTTATGATCTCTTTGGGACACACACCTAGTAGTGGTATTGCTGGATTGAAGGGTATGCACAGTTTTATTGCCTTTTGGGCATTGTTCCAAACAATACTAATTTTTAAGAAATTATTTTCTTCATTAAGCTTTTCTAACATTTTTTCCCATTTGACCAGTTTGGCTTTTTAAGGAATTTTTTACTTCACCGAACTTTTGTACCTCCTTTTCCATTTTCTTCCTTGAATTTTTTTTTGCCCTTTTTAGCCTTGAGCCAGATCTTTGGTTCAATTAGCATTTTTCTTTGATGCTTTGCTTATAGTTCTTTTTTATATGGTTTTCTTCTGAATTTATGCCTCTGGTATAACCACCATGGTAGTTTTTTATGGTCAAGTTCTTTGTTGTTTGCACACTGTTTCAGGTGTCTGGCTTTTTTTGTGCTTCTGTCTGCACAGCTAGTTCTAGAGGCCTGAAAGTTATTGGTGCTTCCAATGGTGTGGTCCAGGGAGAGGTATGGTGTCTGATCTCTAGTTTTTACCAAGAAAGGGCCACTGCGCTTCTACAGCTACAAGTGCTGGTGCTAGTGACCAAGCGCCCCGCTTTCCCGTAGCCACAAATGCTAGTGCTCCTCAAACTGTAACCAAGGACCTCTTTTCCCTTGCGAATGAACATAAGCACTCCATTCTGCCCTGGAACTTTGACCCAGAAATGCTTATAGGCAATATAGTTGCCAATTTCTACCAGCCATACCTAGTGCTAGCAAAAGGACCCCCATAATTTCTTTCTGACCATTTGTCTGACCTCCTCATCATCTCTGGACTAAGAGCTCCTAAAGCTGCTGCTGTTGCTGTCACAGCTATCTCCAAGACACACTGCTGGACTCTGGGATGGCTCCAGCCCCAGTGTCACAGACCTCTCCTGCCAACCTTCTAAGTTGTCTTAGGATGGCAAAATATCTCATTCTGACCTTCTGTTGGCCCTACCAATCCAAAATTGCATTTGAAGAGTTATTTTTAAGTTCCTTGGAGGGGAATGTTGGGAGAGTTCAGCTGGCTTGCTGCCTGTCAACCACCATTTTGGCTCCATCCTTCAACCTTTTCAATTTCTAAGTTATATAATTCCTTTGGTATCACATCCAGGGCTCTGCCCTTTGGTAGAGAGAGAGGAAAATAGATAGACGATAGATCAATTGATCGATAGATGATAAGACACAAAGAGAAGATTTGTTAAGTATTTACAATATACTAATTATGGTACTAAATGCTTGGGTTCAAAAAGGGGGAAATAAAAGGTAGGGGAAGGAAGAATATTTGTGTGTTTGGCACTGGGTTGAGGAATGTGGCAAGTGAAGAGAAGGAAAAGAATTCTAGAGAGACAAAGTATGGCTGGGGCCCTTTCTAAAATGGTGGTCATAAGAAAGGCATTGCTGATGATGAGAAGAGGGCCCCAAAGGCTTTTCTGGGTGTCAGTGCTGCAAGTGAGTAAAAGGTGTAGTTTGATAGTATCATAAGTTGTTTAAATGAAGTAAAAAACTTTGTGAAAATGGAAGACACTAGCTTTATAAATGAGAAAAGTAGAACTCTCAGTAATAGAAAAGCATTACAAATATTGTCTGACGTGGAGAGCTGTCTATATGATTAATCAATCATGCGTTCAGCGGGGAAACCTGATTACAAGATGAATTTGGGGGGAGAACAGTTTAAAAAATTTCTAAACATAATTAGTGTCTGAAATGGGGTAAATAAATGAATAATTTCATAAATTATGTTGTTTAGCAGTAATTTATGCTGATGTTCTTTTTTCCTCCCCTGCTTAGGGTTATTAATAGAAGTTACCTAGGGCAAGCCACATAGCCCAAGACTTCTCTTTGGAAGGAGGAGAGGCTTGGGCTAGATTTTGAGATCACTTTTTGTAATAAAATGTTGTGATTTCTATACTTTTCATTCCGATTTGTGATTCAAAGATATTTTTGATGCTTGACCTGACAGCTTTTAGGCGAACAAAGCTTTTAGGCGAACAAACATTTCTCAGTTGATACTAGGAAGGCAGGCTCCACTAACTGATAGCCGCTCCCATGGCAGCTGTCTAGGGCACTCCATTGTTCATTCTTCTTTATCTGTCATCTAGAGAATGTAGGATGGGAAGGGAATATGTGTTGCAGAGAGGATTGGTGGCTGTTGTCTATTTCAAGAGCCTATTTTTAAAAACCAGGAAGTTTATAAACAAGGACAATTTTATGGTAAATCAGATTTCTTTCTTAGGCAAATAGAGAGATAGCTGGAATCTAAGTTCCGGTTGATTTTCTCAAGTTGTCATTGTAGATGTTGACATCAGAAGGAAATGGTCTCCAAATGACACATTATCAGAAGATCAAACCTATTTTCTTCTTATATTGCATTTTCTCCCCAATGGCCTTGTACTTTTTATATCAGAACACTGAGTTCTGATTTTTTCTAAGTAGCTTTCTATTTGCAATGATCTTTTCCTAATAAGTTTCTCCTAGAAAAAGTTGGAAATGAGGGTATTTCCAAATTTTCTGAATATTCCTATTTTAAATGTAAAAATCTAAAAAAATAGTGTTTGTGTTAAACATTCAGACCGATAATGTCAGGTGTGGTAGGATTATAAGGTTATTTTTTTAAGCCAATTGTCTGATACTGTGATTTACCTTATTCTTTATTATTAAAAGATCATGTTTATTTAGTTAAGATCAAATTGGAAACTAGGTAAATGCATAAATTAACTTAACAACAGATAGTTAGTACTTTACAATTGCCTTGCCCAGTTCGCAGTCAAAATATGCTGATTGTTTAATTTTTATTTCATTCCATTAAAATGTTCAAATATGCTATCACATTACATTCATACAAATCAGCTGTTTCACAGCTACTACACTGTGAGATTAATTAATGATTACAAACTCAAAATGTTCTCAACTTAATGTTTCCATTCATTTGTGTCTTTATTCTTACTCTTCATTTCTCTTCCAAACAACAGAATGACCAAAGGGATAAATCACTATGTAATTCCTACTAAAATATTTAGGATTAAGAAGATGGAATTAGCAAAAGTCTTTTTTCCTAAGTACCACAATTTGAAATTCTTGTGTTACTAGTAGTATGTTAGATACCATACACTGACCTCTTCTCCACTGCTTTAGTTTCCTTATGACAACTAAATTGTGGTGGTAGGAAAACACAAACACCTCCTTTGAAAACTTTCCATTCTGACATTTCAGACTAGAATTCCAGATTTGGGGTTCTGTATGAGGTAAAGTGGTTGATTGAATCTCTCTGTAAAATAATTTTATACCAAAAAATCAATCACATTTCCTTCTGAATAATTTAATTTACATTTTTTGGTCCAAAACATTTCAGAAGTTAAGCTATGATAACAGAGGGAATTTACATTGTGTTCTATATCTGTAATCTAATTGTTTATAATATTTTGGCGGGAGGGGGGTCTTTTCCTTCTCTACTTTTGAGATAGGTTATCCAGCAGTGCTGCAAGTCTGTGTTCATACAGACTTCCTAAATTCTGGCTTAGGTCATTTGATTTTTATTCATCTTAGAAAAATCCATGGTTTTTAGGGAGTTCATAAACACACAACTATTCACTTTGATGTGAATCATACTGTGCTTCCTTATTTCCAAACTGCAGGGGGCAGAGGGCTCATGATAAATGACACATTTTCTTAAATCCCTACCTATTCTGCAGTTTCTTCTTCATGATTGGAGAACTAGAGAAAGAATATAGCCCACTGTGGTCTTTTGCTTTATAGGCATCATTCATATAATAACCAAATTCACACATCTGGCATTTTCTTTCTGAGCACAAAAAGAGTCACTTCTACAAAAAAGTTGAAAAATAAATATTATAATCAGTGAAGCATCATAAATAACTTTTATGTCTAAATCAAGCTATTAAATGCTTTTTTATTTTTTAAGTAGATAGGGGAATAAAATAGCTTCACAGTTCACAAAGTGGTATACTATTACTGCCTGCTGTGCCCACGAATTATGCCAGCTTTTTACACTTATGAAGTAAAAGCGGATTAGAGCTGTGATCAATGTATTATCCTATATTTCTCATTGTGCATTATATTTCCTTTTTGAGAACCTTTGTAGACTAAATGGCTACTAATGACATAATTACAATTGTTTGTCACCACCATAATGCGTGATTTCCTATCTCATCATGAAGATGTAAGTTAGATAAAGGAGGAGTTTTGGCAGGAAGACAAAGTGCCGTGATTTATTAAAGACCAGATGTGGTGGTTAAAAGCTTTTCTACAGAAGGCTCAATTGAGTGATGGAAATAGGAATGAGGAGTTCTGTACACCACACTCAGTGATTCTTGGGGTGACTGACATAGTTGCTCATAGGGGCATGACAAATCAGCTACATGTTTTATTGTGTACACTTTTTTACCTTGGAATTTAAGCAGGGGAAGATAGTTAGCTTATACCCAGAAAATAAATGTTTAAAGAAAAATGATAGGATGGAGCATGATGGATATATTCAATTCACTCGCTGCATTTTAGAAGAAAACTAAAATAACTCGTGAGCATTTCGAGTTTTGAGGAGGGAAAATCCCAGTGCTAGAAAAAGAGAGGTTAATATGAGAATTCAAAGAAATCAAAAGCAAGTGGAGACAAGATATTACTTAAGCACTGTTGACATACATATTGCACACATAGACTTGACATATATACAATTAGATTAGATGGCTGCTTCCGAGGAAAGGAGCACAATTTCTGGTTTTAGTATTATTTGCACACACAAAGCTCTGTTAAAATAATATTAAGACCCTGAAGTGATAGAAGCTAAGAGTTCTTCTGTGAAAGGGTTATCAAGTTCTTGGAAGAGAAAGAAAAAAATATGTATCTTTTTGGGTGACTTTCTCTGGGTAGAAAATGTTAGATTTAGACTGAGGAGAACTACATGTAGGTCTGTACTTTTAGAAGGAATTTTACTGCAGGGGTAAACCTAGACATATGAATTAATGAATGAATGAATGAAGTAGGCGAATAAGGAAATATTAACTACTTGCTACGTGTAAAAGGTATGCTAAGATACAAATAGAAAACAGGGACTATCCCTGCCCTCAAGAAGCTTACTTTCTAAGAGGTGGAATTACTATATATGGGAAGTTTTTAGCTGCAAATCGGAAAGAAAAGGCCTACTTGGCGTGAGGTAGCAGAGCCGACTTGTACCATACCTTGAGCATTCATTTTTTAAAAAAGGAATTAGAAGATATACATTCTTCAGTTTTACTCTTAAATTTTCTTAGATATTAACTCCTTTGGATCGATGGTTGATATTTAACATTTCAGTATTCATGTGGTGAAACTACTTTTTAAAAGCCCAGATATTTGCATTCAAATATTGCCTCTGAATTACTTTAACTGATTCAATTTTGTAAATCTTCCCAAACTGTAAGTGTTTATTCACAAACTTTCTGGAGCCCAAAATGTAGTTTAAAGTTACATTGTGGGCAGTGGTGGCATTTCTTTTATATACCATTTGTTGCCTAATTACTCTTCCCATAATTCCATTAGCTATAACTAGATAACATAGACTGAAAAGGTGATAGCAGATGTATTCATAATGGGAATCAAAGTTAAAAAAGACATGCCTTCATACTTGAATACCTTTTTTTATAAAATTAAACAATATATAATACTATGGGTCAGATACCTAATCTATCTTAATAGCAGAGAAATATCGTAAGGTGCAAGATTTCCAGGAAATAAAAGACTCAATGTTTTATTTTTACTTCTGTAATCATTTGTAATTCATCAATAACTAATTTGAGGTTTACCTTATTTAAACTCATTCTCGATTACATTGCTTTTGGCCTATTCATAGCTGACTTGTTGCAAATTACTTGAGTTAGAATTTGGTGTGTATAAGTATTATTAATTATTGTCTCATGTATGCCTGGTTTTTCTTTCCTTTTCTTGTTCCGTTAAGGTTGTTGGACCCCCTTTTCAGGGCCACAATAGGCCTACCCTTCTTCTTTGACCCGCCTTTTTTGTTAAAACAAAACAAAACAAAACCCTTGGGTTTCAGTCATTTAAAAGCAATCAGGAACTTTAGTTATTGGGCTGAAGCCTAAGCTGCAATTCTCTGCTCATCGGATTCTGACAGTGCTGCAGCTTGAGGTAGTCGTCTTCGTTTCTACTTCTTTTGATGAATAGTTACATAAAACTGAATGGATTTAAGTAAACCCTGCACATCATAACTCTCATCTGATTCCCAACAGTTTTTAGCTATTTCTTACAGGTATTTTCCAAAAACTTAACCAAGCCTTTTCCCTACTTCACATTCAAGAATATCAAATGGATCAGAACAAGTTCTTAGCACAGTATATTCCTTGTGCGTCCACAATCGGAATTATTCATGACATTTTATCTCTTCGTAATCAATATTGAAAGAGGTGTAAGTATTGGTAGCTAATAGGATGTGAGGGAATGATCCTGGAAGTGTTTTTGCTCTGCTTTTAGTTTCAAGCTAAAAGTACAACTAGATCTATACTCAATCAGTGAATTAATGATTTTAAGCAATGATCTGCATAGTTTTTTTTGCCCAAATTGTCTCATATTGTGTTAAAATATGTTTTGCTGTCATTTTTCTAGAATGTGTTGAATTTTCTAGGACCAATTATTGGGCATGAATGCCTGTCATGCAAATTAAAGGTTGACAAGGTGGAGTAAGCTGCTGATGGCTCTAATCACTGAGCATTACTGATAGATAAGGGATGGAGTATAGGTGCTGTAGCTACACTTCGTATATGCCGCGCTAAATGGGAAGTTGGACAGGTACCTATGATTTGAAGCCAGGGAGAACTACGGTGGGTTCTGAGAGAAAGGAGGAGCAGATCAGTTAGAAGATAATGTAAAGCAAAGCCAAATTCCTTGCCAGTAGATATATATAGTATCTAGGTGACACAGTGGATTGAGCACTGGGCTTGAAATCAGGGAGACTCATTGTCATGAGTTCAAATCCAGCCTCAGATACTAGTTGTGTGACCCTGGGCAAGTCACTTAACCCTGTTTGCCTCAGTTTCCTCATCTGGAAAATGAGCTGGAGAAGGAAATGGCAAACCACTCTAGTATCTTTGCCAAGAAAACCAGAAGGGGGACTGAAGTCAGAAATGACTGAAATCGCACAACAACAAATATACAGCTGGTCATTTGTGGGAAATGTCAGCAAGCTTGGTCGACAGATAAGCAGGGAATAGGAGGACAGTCCTCTCGAGGTACGAAACAAGAGTTGGATGCTCTGAATAAAGAAAGTCATGTAATAGGATCTTTTTATCCAGAGTATTGAATATTAGCCAACCTTAGGGAATCTTGGAGTCTATTTTATTTTAGTCATCTAAATTTTAAAAAATGGGTGTATATGAAAGACATAGGCAAATTCACACCTAGATAGAAAGTCTTTAGGGAGGCAGGGAATGGAGCCCTTACAATATTATTCACATAATTGCTTTAATTTTTCAATTGATGAATCTTACATATGAATGAAATTAAAATAGCAAGTTAATTTAGTATGTTTGATAGCAAAATCTTGATGATATTTTATAAATATTAATTTCACTTTCTTATCAAATGTTATAAGTCATTACTTGCATAAAAGAAATTTTTAAAAAAAGATAGTGTTTATCTTATTCCTCCAAAGAATCTCTGATGGTTGATTACTATACACGAACCAATCATACTCCAATCACATTTGGGATGTTGGAGCAAATACCTCGCCAGTGCAATCTCTGGTCTCCTACCTCCTATCAGAATGCTTTTGAGAGAAGGCCCTCTAAAATAAATGTTTAGGTTTAAAAACGTTTCTCTTATACAGATATAACACATAGCCTTTAATGGAGTCATATTTAGTGCTTAAAAAAATGTTATCCTTGAATCAATAGCTGCTATTAGTATTTGAGATTCCTTTGCCTCCGATCTTAGGTTGGTGTGCAAAAATGATGCCGTATTTTGCTTCCTCAGCAAGACCTTTGCCCCTTTGCTGGGCTGCTGACTCTCAAGCAAGACTCGTCTTTGATTTTGCCATTTCTGAGGCAAGCACAGACAAGAACAAGATTCCAGGCCAGTAGCCCATTACTGTTGTCTTAGTAAGCTACTCAGAAACTCTGGCTACAGCAGAATAAAGTAGATCCAACACTGTCTCAGGGAAATGTCATACTAGATTGGATTACTTTTACCATGAAGAAATTATCATCTTTTATCTTCAGAACCAATAATGTCCTTAAAAGAGATTCTTTCTGGTCTAGCCATGACCTTTAAATCATATTTTTTAAAAATTGTGTTATCCCTGTTTAATTGGTTTTCTTTCATGTTTAAATCATTTATTAATATCACTTCATTTGTTTTGCTGGATTCTCTTCCAAAATTGGAGGAAGCCATTTAGAATAAAAGACGTAGATAGGGTAACTGGAACATTGGTGGGAGAGAGAGCCTGGACATGGTGGTCAGATGAGTGAGGGGGAAGAAGCTATCCAGGAGGGCTAGATGGATGAAAGTAGACCATGAGGTGGAAAATGATCATATCTTAACCAGAATGTGCAATCACCGCCTAGTGTTCCTTACACAGTATTCTTTTGAGTTGTCTTGCTTTTTAAAGGAAGCCTTCAGTACAACTGTAGTTGAACCATGTGGCAGTCCACTCAGGACCAAAAAGTAAGATGACTTTTTAAAAAGAACAGGTAACAACAGTGTAATGGAAAGAACCAGAAGACATTTAACATGGGGTTGAGGGCAGCATGGTGTGGTGGGGATAGAGAGCTCATTTTACAGTTAAGAGGACTTAGGTTCAAAGCTCCACTCTGACCCACATTAGCTCTGGGGCCTCGGGGCCCCAGTTTTACCTCCCAGTGAGTGGCCTGAGAATTTCTAAGACTCTAAATTGTAGAACAGTCGCTGGTTTTCCATGGGGGCAGCCGGAGTAGGGGAAAGAGAAAGGGAAGAGAAGTTTCCCAGGAGATTCCAATATAGATGAAATGAAATGAAAATAATGGACTTATTCGCTCTGCCCTCATCCCTTCTCCCAAAAAATAGCCATTCAGTAAGTGTGCCAGGCATGGGGATAATGTGCCAGCCTAATTTGTTTTGATGGGAAAGTGGCTTATAAACCTTCTAAGTTCCTTAGAAATGTGAATTATTTTAATTATTTTAAAGATGTTCTTTGAAAATTACCTTGAGCCCTTAAATAGCAAATTTATAATTGAAGGTGAAGAAAAAATTTAGTCACAGAAGAACACAAATAAGCATCAATAGGTAATCTTGGAACGATGTAAGACTTAAGGCACTTTTTAATTTAAGGTCAAGGAGGTTTGCTTCAAAGAGAGGTAATCAAGAGAGATACAGATTCTTCCAGGGCTTCTGGGCCAGGTTTATTCAGATGTCCCATATTTCCACTTGACATTAGAGTAAGTTGTTGTAGGACACAGAAGTTGCCTGAAATGGACATAGAAGGCTACGTTGATGATTGGCCAGACTTATGGCTCTTTGAGGCATAGGTATGTGGTTCTATTCGGCAATGTATAAAGGTGCCTTAGTAGCTTTTTCTTGGGTTACTAAGACTTTATTGCCAACTTTGGGGAAACTTAACATGGTGCTTAAAATCATTTTTGAGTTTTACTAGAAAACTTATTAGCAATGGCCTTCCATTATTTTAGCCATGAACTTGCAGATTGATTATGTCATCTTGGAAAGATATTTTAAAGCAAATTTTGTTTTAACACAAGTTTTTATAGACATCAAAGTAAATACCAGTTATCTAATTAGCATCCATTGTGTAAATGTATGTGAGATTAGATGGGGCAAGAGTTTATGAAATTACAAATTGTGACATTTTATGAGGTTTTTTTTTATCATGAGTCTTAGGCAGTCGCCATTACTTAACAGCCTGAAATGTGGACTTAGACATTACATCATGTAAAAACCAGGACACAGAAATGAGGATCAATTTTTGATTATAATGAAGTTTTAATATGAGGCATTTCTGTAAATGTGTCATGAATATGAGTCACATATTTCATACCAAACCTGACCTATTATGACTATGATTCTGTATCAAGAGGTTTTCATATATGTCCTAAAGCAGTTCTTTGGTTTAAAATGATTCATACTCAGACCTCCTTTTATGTTTTATAATTAAATAAGAAAATATTGCTTATACCTACATTTTTACTATTCCTGTGCATATTATAATTATTTCCTTAATTTCACCCATAAAAATAGTCCATTTCTTCATTAGTAAATTACAAGAATATCTCAACAAAAAAAAATTAGTTTCATGGTGGCTTCCCAGTAGGAATTTCAGTTTGGGATTTTCTCATTTCTTCCATTTGTTCCTTTTGTAGAATGTGAAGATACTTTCTACGTAAATTAATCCCTTCAAAGAAGCAAAATAACTTCCTTTACAGAAAGGGTTATTAGAGTCTTATTCTTTATAATCTTAAATACCACTTCTGTTAGCCTGAACAATACATGAAAAAATTACACTAGTTAAAAAAGAATGATTACCAACCAAGGCCAAGTATGTTACAATTATATGTTCGTGGAAAAGTGAGGTTTCTACTGGGAAAAGCGTGATATGGATTCTCATGAAATTTTCAAAGTTTAAGTATTTTTGTAAATTAGGTTGCTCCTAGTTAAACAGGTGGCTTTAAAGGCTGGTTTCGCTGTTGTTTTAATCATAGTTTAGTTACCATGGAGAAATATGCAAGTTAGCATTTATACACAGAAGTGAAATTTATGCTGCATAGATAATAGCCTAAATTTAGCTTGACTTAAGTTTACCACTTCCTTTTTTTAAAAAAAAAATATATGTGTGTATATATGTAACATTTATCTATTAAAAAGTTAATTTCTTTAAATTCTAATGATACACATCTAGAGAATTTCTTTTTTTAGCATCAATGAGCAGTTTTGTCAATATGACCTCTCATTGTGTTTAGAATAATGCAGCATATTACGTTTGCTTTGTTCTGATTGTGCTTCTCTTAGGTTTCACAAAAGACTTTGCTAAGTTTAAGTCAATTATGTGGTGTAAAATGATGTTTGGACACTTTGCATCTTAATTACGTGAAAAGTACTATTATTTTGTAAAGAAAATCTTAGCAAAATGTGCAGTGGTGATAGGACCAATCTGTTTTAGAGCCCAAGAATGGTTTTGATTAGCATTCAGACATTCATCTAAATTTTTTTTTTGGAGACAGGGTCTTAATAGTGAACTACTCTTAGTTAATTAACCATTAGTTGGGTAACACATTTTCAGTCTAAATTGATCTTTGTTTTGTGGAATCCAGGATTTGTGAGCTAACATTGCTACCATTCATTTTCCTGGTACCTTAGAGTGGAGGGCTAAGTTTTCAAGGACAAATGTAGTAAAAGTAGCGTGATCCAACATGAGGTCCCCCAGCACAGAGAGAGCAGCAGATCCCTTTCAACACCAGCTGTTCTCACAGATATAGATTGCTGCAGTGAAATTTTCTTAATATAATTCAGAATGCTCTAGAGAATTCTCCTAAACAACTGTGCCAACAAGGAAAATGTTGAATTTTTCATCAGCTGCCCAATGCGGAGAGTTAGTGGGCAATCCGTTCATTCATGACCAGATGTTCAGTGGAGTAACACTCTGCAGTTAACTTGAACCTTGTGGCCTGTTTACCATTGGTTGCAAGGACATTGGCAACAACCTGGCATTAGAGAATTGTGCCCTGAAAAAAGTGAAAGACTGGAGTGTGTGTGTCTGTGGCTTCCTGGTTTTCACCAGCGACCAGACAAGGTAGGGAGTGATGAAAGAAAGGAAAGGACACACCATCAATCATCACGGAGGCATGGAGAAAGTCCCTCTCCTTTAACTCTAAGATTTTGTCTTTGGGGAGTAGTTGGCCAAATTCGTGCTCTCTTTTATTTAGGAAGAAAGGTGATCTTTGTTTAGTTTGACAGGTTTTAAACTTGGGTGTAAACCATAAAACTTTTTGGTGCGGAGGGGAAAAGGGCGGGAGGGGAAAAGGAGGTTTCTAATTTTAAGCTACAGGAAGCCAGTAACTTGGCTCTCAGTATTTCAACCCAACTGGGTTCATTCTGGAATTGTAAATATGTGAATTCTCGCTTTAGGTAAACTACATTATAATACTTGGATAATACTTAGAGATGTCACTTGCAGATTCACAATTTCTTTCATATACATTTTTTGTGCTCATGCCATTTTAGTGTGTTGTATTAGGCACTAGTGTGCAGAAAAGAAAATTATATTGAGTAGGAGTTTTTGAATAAGCAATATGATTTTCTACTTTGAAAAGGATCCTTCCCCTAAAATGATTAACTGTGTTTGATTCTGGGTGTGCCAGCTGGCTAGGAAAGGCAAGGCAGGGTTTGATAACATGTAGTTTTTCTCAGATGGAGGGATCTTGAATTCCTGCCTGCATGGTATTGCACAATAATTTAACTCTTGATTTCAAAGCAGGATGGGGAAATGAAACTACAAATCCTTCATATTTTTGCTGTTTTAACTTGAGGCAAGAACTATGTGCTAAATGGAAAAGAATGTTACTCTTTATTTTAATTTTTTTGAAAGGAAAGATGAACTAATAGCCAGCCCTGAATAAACTTTTTTTCTGAGCTATTTAGAGAATTGTGTTTTTTTTCCCTTTCCTATAGAATTCTTTTGCTGCATACTCTTACTTTCTTACGCCCAATGGTGGAAATGAGACACAAAGCTAAATACCAGGTTCTTTTAAAGCAAATCCTTACCAATGATGCTGTTTGCTTTGGCAGCGCTTTCTGGCTCGGGTTTACAAGGTTGCAATGAACCCTCCCTTTGCATTTCCTGCTTATGGAGAAATCGCGTTGAGTGTTGTTTGGAGATATGGAAATTCTTCGTTAGCACAGTTGTGAACCTGAGCTTGACTTGCCCTCACAATCATATTCAATGAGCTTATTGCATTTTTTTCCTTCTCCTGAAAAGTCCCTTGGTTTATTGATTTGGAAAAATGAGGTGGAAATTACAGTCGATAAGGCATGATGGCTTTTGGTGGGAGATGAAAAAATTGTATTGTTTTCATTGATGCTAACTTGCTGATAGAAAAATGAGACCCAGTTTACAGTAGCTCTGACATTACAGTTACCTTTATTCAGTGTGCTCCAGCTGCATCGAGCCCTCAGGAAACCGTCCCCATGCACACAGTTTGTTCTTGGGTGTGAAAGCAAACAGTATTTGAGTTGGCAGTAACTTCCCTTTCAGAGGACTTTGCTGCCTCGGCAAGAAACCACAGCATGAGCTTTCTGCTGTTGAATGTTTCCACTGGCAGGATGGCCTTTTTCCACATTTCCTTGGTTTAAGGAAACAGATTTTTGAACTTTTTTTAAGACAAAATGCCAACATTTAACAGCTGGAGTTAGTATATAATTTATGGTTTTCACTTTATGCTCTTTCGGATGTATAAAAATTAAAAATCTGCAATTATTTTTAAATTATGCAGGTTATTGCAAAAAAGTGATTAAAAATAGATCTTCTGTTATGAGGGATTCAAGAAAGTCATTGTTACCTAAACAGTTATTCTCAATTATTCTATCTTTAATGGTTTTTAATTGTTATAATTTACTCATATTCTATTCCGTCTATCATAGGAGATGTTTCTGAAAGCTCTTTGTTTTTTCTTTCTTTTTTTTCTGGGAGTAACACGTAAGAGTTTGCGCACTTAAATGACTTAGTTTTTTTTTTTCATGGAAAAAAATTTTTCCCTAACATTTTAGCTTGTTAAACCATACTTTAGATAACTCTCCTTGCTATAGCAATTCCTTCTGGAAAGTCTTAACTGGGTATGGGCTAAGTTATTTCAGACCTGCAGACTGTCAAGATGATATTTTTTATCAACAGAAACCTGTAGACCTCCCAGTGAAGATGTCCAGGCAGCTATTAGATTCCATAGATACCCCCTTGGAATAGCTCTCTTTTCCCTTTTCTTTTCAGTGAAATTTATATTCCTCAATAGATTTTTAGCATGCATGACATTAGCCAGAAGCCTTAGATCTCATCCTCTTTAAGAATTAGAATCTTCTAGAATCAGGAAATCTATTATAAAGTTTTCCAGTGAGTTAGATTCACCATGAAGTTTTAGATTATTTTTTTCCCTATTGATACGGATCCTCATGACTTGTTTTGTTAATCTCTGCTAAACTGACTGTTGTTCAGACTCTGAGAAAACAGTTGCCTAGGTATAGAAAAAGCCACATCTTCCTGAAATGGGTTTTACCACAATAATTTTTTGTGTTCCCAATGTCATTGGAAAACAAACTAGGACGTGAAAGTGTCGCTCTAGTTGATACTCTGTGTTGATATAAAGAACACTTAATCTATATGTGAGATTTAGGGAGTGGAGTGAAGGAGGGGAATTAGTGATGATGAACAGCTGAGTCCAAAATATTTCTTTTCTTTTCAAAGACAGTAGCCATTAATCATTTTTATCTGCTGGACTTGTAGACTTGATTGGATTTATTAAGTATGCTGCGTGTTTATGGCATTTTTATTATACGTTGTTAATTTGTCTTAACTGCCATCCCATTTTTTGTTGTCGTGAGGACCCTTGAAAGCAAGTGGCAGCTCTTAGCTTTGGTTTCAATGAATACAATTACACTTTAAAATATAAATCGAATCCAATCTATTTCTGTATTTACATATAGGAATATCCCTTTACATTTTTGATCTCTACAACATATATGCCAAAAACATGATAGTCTGTAGTCATTACTAAACCAGTGTTAGGATTGTGATGGTGCATTTGCTATGAAATCCCTCTGCATTTTCGTGTTTTAAGTTACTTGTGAATCAATGCTGTCGTTTCCCATTTACAAAAGAACTTCCCCTTAAACATGGAAGAGGAAAGTGTTCTCATTATGAATGACTCCATTAGTTTAAAGCTGGTTCTTTAACAGAAGTAGGAATCTAAAATTGGGAAGTTGGAGAAATAACATAGAGCACAAAGGATTCAGGATTGATTCACGTGGCATCAAAGCAGCCAGGTGAAGAAGGGATCAACTGGTTGGATCCTCGACTCTGGCCGTATTCTATCAGATAGCCAGTTCGATAACCCTTCACATCAGTTGATTCATCGAGTGGCATACCACAGATGTCTGCATTTTATTGGATAAAATTAACCTATCCCCTTTGGAATGAATACAATGTGAGAAACCATTGTTATTCTAGAGAGAATGAGGTTGAAATTCTGTTTTTGATCTTTATTAATTGTGTAAACACAGGCAAACCATTTAACTTTACCCAACCTCAGTTTCTTTATCTGTAAAATGGGGATATTAACACCTAGTATACTTCTCTCACAGAGTTGTGAGGATCAAATTATCTATCCTACCTATATAAAAACACTTTGCAAACTCTAATGTCTTATATAAATTGAATTATCATCATCATCATCATCATCATCACCACCACCACCACCGTTATTATTACTATGTCATTGGTTTGGATTAAGTACTCCATGTAACCAATGATTTATTCATTCTGTCAACCCGCTTATGTTACCAACTTTTCAGCAGTTTTCTAGATAGTATTTAGGCATGTTAAAATAAATCAAAACTGGATTAAACAACTCTTTTTTTAAAAAAATCTTGCAGCATGCACATATAAGTACTTAATAAATGCTATGTGGCTATTGTAGAATTGTGGTTATGAGCTTATCATGTATAATAATCACTGACATATGTCATTTAAAGAACTGATATATATCTGGCACTTCATTTATAAGAATGTGAAATGTTTTTGTAAAAGAAACCCCATCCATTGAATGAAACTGAGTACAATGTGAGCAATTTTGAGACACTCGCCGCTAGGTCCTGATCGTGATTTCTCATGTTAGTATCTCTTGAAGTCTGACTTTAAAAAAATCGTCCATATTGACTAGTAGTTTTAGGATTGAAATCATTAATTCTTTGTTACATTGAATGAATCATCCGTTTAATTCTACAGACTTCCTCTAATGATAAAGATGGACCCTAGCTCTTTAATTTGTATTTTTGGAGAATTGTATGGAGCTCTTACTTGTCCAGGGTCACAGAGACCTGTTGTTCAGTCATTTTTTAATCATGTTCAACTCTTTATGACCCCATTGGGAGTTTTCGTGGCAAAGATACTAGAGGGGTTTGCCATTCCTTCTCCAGCTCGTTGTACAGATGAGAAAACTGAGGTAAACGAGGTTAAATGACTGGCCCAGGGAAACACAGTAAGTGCATGAGACGGATTTAAAATCACAAACATGACTCTTCCTGACTCCAGGCGAGGTGCTCCATCCACTGCACCCCCTAGCTGCCCCATAGACCTATGCATTACCTGTGGATTAGATTTCTACTAGTTTGAAATAAATAGCCTTGGTAGGTGGAGTATCCATACAAGGTGTTTACTATAGTGATAGAATCACATCTGATACAAAATAAAAACAAAATATTTAACTAATACTGTAGTCAATCCATATTTTAATTATGGTGGTGAGATAAAGCCTGAGTTATCAACTTTCTTTATCACAATGAAGGATACAAGAGACATTGCATTGTATATGGAGGGAGGGCATAGGAGACCACAATCACAACCATTATAGCTGACAAATCCCTTGGATAGGATCTCTTTAAGCCTTCATTTTTCCAGTTGCCGAGAAGTGAAACCACTTGTCTATGGTTACACAGGCAGGTAAATAGCCACATCTGATTTTAATCCAGCTCTCTTTGCTCTATATCGAGTATGCATCTGATGGCCTATATTGAGGTGTCGGAGTCTGAATCTGTGATTCAATTGGTTTAAAGAAATCGCAGTGCAGAAACCGCCCTCCTATTCCTCCTCTACTTCCCTCTTCTCAAGCAGATCAGCACCTGTTCTACAATGTTAGAGAATTACCTGGTGCCCTAAAAAGTTAAGTGATCTACCCTAGGTCACACAGATAGCATGGTAGAGGCAAGACTTTAACTCAAGTCTGAGACTGGGTGTCTGTCTATCCCTATACCATTCTACCTGTGTTAAGTAAAGGTTAGATGGCAGGGCTGAGAGTGAGGAAGACCCTGGGTTCAAGTCCTGACTCTGATACCTACTAGATATGATGACCATGGGGAAGTTGCTAAACTCTCAATGTCCTTGGCCACTATCTCAGACTACCAGTTTAGGGTGAGTTACTGATCTACACTATGGTGAATATAATTTTCACATTCGGAGTTCCTATACTAATAAAGTGATAGGTCTTGATTCCTCCCTCTGCAGCCCTCCACTTCCAGTCTTAATGCAACACCATCTATGGAGCCAAGTTAAGAACAGTCTTTATTCTGCAGTGGGTAGACTATCAGTGTGGTCTTTTTCTCCCTATCTCTCAGCAGGGGCAGCAGCTGCTAATGAATTAATGAAAGTAGTGGGAGGACGAGACTGTTCCTGGTCATTAGTCAGTCAGTAGGTGAATCAGCACTTATTAAGCACTGACTGTGTTCCTGGAACTGAGTGAATGGCTGGGTCCACACAGACATACAAATTGAAACACAACAAAATGCAACAAAAATCAATGCTTGCTCTCAAGGAGCTCACAATTTAATGGGAGAGACAATGTATATTAGCAACTACTTTTGAAGCAGAATGGGAAGGGTAGCTAGCCAGGGAAAGCAGTAAGTAGATAAGAGTTGACCTATACTGTATACTGAAAGGAACTAATGAAAACATGAATTAAATATGCATGCGCACACACATACACAAACTACAGATTGACCTGTGTCACTCTTGTGACGTAGGGAGACAGAATCTGTTTTATTGGGAGGTGATTTATATCAGGGCTTCTCAGTATTTACTGGGAAGTAAGTATTTACTATTTTTTAGTATTTGCTATTCTAGCATTATCTTGGGGCAGCTAGGTGCTACAGTGAATAGAATGCCGGCACTAAGGCCAGGAACACCTGCGTTCAAACCCAGCTTCAGAAGCTTCCTAGCTGTTTGACCCTGGGCAAGTCACTTAATACTGCTTGCCTCTGTTTCCTCATCTTTAAAATGAACTGGAGAAGGAAATGGCAAACCCCTCTAATATCTCTACCAAAAAAAAATCCTAAATGGGGTCATGAAGAGTAGAATGTGACCGAAATACCTGAACAATGACAAGCATTATCTTATGAAACATAGGCCGCATAAAGATGTAAGTAGTGTGATCAGTACAGGGTTCTCATTTTGAATAAAATACTGCTGCCTCTCTTTTCAGTAAGTTCTTATGGTGAAATGTATCTGGAAAGTGATATTTTCCCATTGTTATTTTCATAGAAGGGTTTCAGATTTTTGAGTCTGGTGGTTTTAAAAATTCTTCCCTTCCCAATGTTCTTAGTTCCCAAATGATAATTGAGAGGGATACAGTGTTCAGAAACAGAAGTTTGCATTATTTTAGGTATTTCCACCCAGGGAGAATGAAACAGTGTTTTTATGCTAACTCTATAGTCTCCTTACCAAACAGCTATGACCAGAACTATTTTTTTCAAGCTATTGTCAAGTGACTTCATCTATGAGTAGTACAAAACCCTACCCCTTCACAAAGGGGCCCCTGCCCAATCCTCCTATCCAGTGGTCCTCATTTGGGGGTCCTCATCATTTCAGGAGACCACCTTCCATAGCATATGGCAAAGTCCCTGAAATACATTTATGGCCCATCAGTGCCACCTATTGCTCAGGCTTCCACCAATGTGAAATAAATGCCCTTGAAGAGAGCTCAAAGTAGTGACATCAGTGTCAAAGAAAAAAAGAGTGGAGTGACATTATTCACTTCTTCCCACTGGTGGTAAATAAGATCTTTGAGATATTTCCACATAGGAGTATCTCCACTGCTACTGTCTATTGAGTATTGGCATCGACAGTTTTTAAAAGTCATATGTAAATAGTTCTTTCTCAAGTATCCACCCTTCAAACTAAGTAGACGTGCTGTTTGCTGCTCCAGGCTCCTATCTCCATGCTTTTGTACTGGCTACATCCCCCTTGCCCTTCTTACTTCCACCTCATAGTTTTCCAGGCTTCTTCTAAGTCTCAGCATAAATCCCAAATTCTTCAAGAGATCTTTCCTTATCCCGTCATCTGCTAGTGTTTTTTTCCTCTGAGATTGCTCTCCATCAACACTGTATATGTCTTGTTTGAACTTAATTATTTCCATGCTATCTCCTCTGTTAAAATATATATTCCTTGAGGGCTGAGACTGTCTTTTACCTTTCTTTGTATCCACAGCACTTGGTACAGTGCCTGACACATAGTAGTCTTTTAATAAATGCTTGTTGACTGGTTGATCCAAAAACTTAGTGTTCTCTACCTCTGACCTTAATCAACCAAAGAAGTTCTAAATGAAAGGCATCATGGACTCCTCCATTGACCATATAGATTTATGAGAGAGCCATATGGACAATATTTTAGTGTTCCATCCCTTTTTTAATATGAAGCCTAGTGGGCAGTACAAGTTTTCCTCCAAATCCCCACTCAAGAAAGATCCTACCAAAGCCAGGACCATCTCTAGTCATCATGATCTATATCTCACCATAGGATCTAGATGGCTCCGAAGGAGAAAATGAGGTTGGTGACTTTGCACGGCCCCGCCTCACTTAAATCCAATTCACTTGCATGTTGTGGCATCACCTCCCTGATGTCATAGTCCTCTTCCAGAATGAAGGACAAAGAACAACCAAAGCTGAACTCAGTAGGGATTCTTAACACCTAGCCTGTTGTTCCAGTCCAATCATGTTTTTTGCATTGTTTACATATTTTACAAATGTTATTATTGTGCAAAGTATGACTCAGATAGTAAAAATGGGACGGTTTGGGGATGTAAAATTAATAATACAAACTGATATTTATATGGCATTTTCAAGTTTGCAAAGCATTTATCACCTGTTATTTTGTTTGAACCTCATGATGACCCTGAAAGCAAAGTAATATAGGTATCATTTCCATTTTACAGATGAGGAAACTGAGGCCCAGAGCTTAAATGACTTGCCTGCAGTCACGTAGCTAGTAAATATAGGAGACAGGATTTAAACCTAGGTCTTCCTGCCTCCAAAACCAGCCTTCCATGTGCAGTGTCACACCAATACTCACTCAGCTAGAAGCATTTGTATTAGCATGCCGTGCTGATTTGTGCCTACTTCCTCTGGCCTCTTTGTAAGAACGGTTCTCACCGCTAGGGCTACAATGTGATGACAAGAGGTGTCCTAGCTTTGACTTCTGTTTTCATGGGGATGGATTTGACATAAGATCTAATAAACTTTGGGCAAATTCTGGAAAACTTTATATTCACATAAGTGCTACTTTTTCACTTTCAGATTCAATTGTGAAACGAATTATATTTATTACCACAACCCCCTGAGGCAATTGAAAGCAATGCTAGTTGCAGAAACCCCAAGAAATGATTACCTGCCCAGATAAAATGCAGTCATGAGAGGAAAAAAATGCCTCGTTTACTAGCCATATTTCTAAATTTATCATTCAGCATTTTCAAGGCTTACTTAGAAATATGGGTAAATTTTAAATTCTACTAGAATTTTTTGAATATTAATCATATGGAAAGAAAAAATGATGAATTTTAACACCATTGTGATCGTGTCTGTATGACTCAACAACAGTAATTATTGTTACTGGAACCAACCAAAACCAGCTCAGTTTGGTGATAGTTGCTGGGGTAGATTGG